>OY282521.1:30157501-30787755 GCA_958296335.1 Urtica urens
CCAATCCCAACAAAAACTTCACAAAGTTGGTTCATAACATCTTCATAACGTAATATCTCACCAATTGGTCTAGTCTAGATCACTCACTTGACCTAGAATTTGACTTTCTCTAATGAGAGTATTGAAGCTATGAAATGACATGTCTCATTTCATGATTTAGGTAAGCATGATGCAATTCATACATAGTGACCTTGAGATAGAAGATGTTAAATGGTTTTTTCTTCTATTGTCTCTAAAGGTGCACTGCTCAATTCAGTATCTTCGAAAGATACACTAGAAGAACTATAGAGTTCCTAACTCTCTATGCCTCGTAACCAGAAATCATAGATTCTTCCAACAATCATACTGTCCGTTGATCTTTAGATTGTGAATATATCGTTTTAGTCAAACCATGAAGAGTTTGTTTACACAAATTTACATTTTTCTCTGAATACATTGTTAGGTTTGATTAAGGACTATAAGACTATTGAATATCATAAATTTTCAATCAAACTAAAAGAGAATGAATGAACGTTTCAACTTTTATTAATTTAATCTGCAAATTCATAAGGACTTTTTAAAGATTTATATATTATATCAATATGTAAATAAACAATATTCTTGTGGGTATCTCTGCCAACAACATGAATAATGAGAAAATCAAACATTCACTTGTTTTCCTTAGATTTAACCGGTGTTAACCAAACACCGAGTAAATCCAAAAGGGGTGGGGATATGCGTAGTTATGAAGTCAACCATAATAAAATATAAACCAAACCGAATATAGAAAATAATTTGTTCGGATAAGATTTAAATAATATTCGGATTAAAATGTTCGAAACAAAATCGTTTGAAATTCATCGGACTCTTTGAACTCCTCGACAACTCTTTCATTCTTCTGCTTCACCTTGGCCCTGATAGATTGGAGCCTCTCCCATATCTTCTCGGTGTTCCTCTCGATTTCGAGACCCTTAGCACGAATCTGCTCTTAGGAGAACGCCAATTCCTTCTTCAGTAATGAAATCTGATCTTCTTGGCGTTTATTGATGTCCATGAGAACTATCCTCTCCGAAAAGTCCTTGTACATCTTAGGCCCCAAATAAGAAAGGCCAGCGATCGCTTAAGAAATCCAAACAAAATGGAATCAAAAAAATTTAATCGGAAGTGTTAAACATAAGATACTCACAAGAGCGAGGTGATACGGTAGACGAGCGACGAGATTGACGAGCGGTACGTCGGTCACAATCTTCGGATCTTGAAGACTTGGATGATCGATCATGTACCCGAATACAGGGGTAAGATGATCAGGTGCGTCCATGGTCGGAGGTTGAGCAGATGATGATGGTTTGGGAGGAGGAGACTTGGATTTCCGTGCCGTCTTTTTTCTCTTGTCCAATTTCGGACTCAGTGCAGCTCGTTTAATTCCACGCTTCAGAACTTTGAATCCCTTCGCGAGGCTCTCGGGGATGGGAGGGGCCTTACCCATATCTGATGCACATTTAAAATAACGAGTAAAAAATAAGATGTTCACAAGAGAAAGTAACCACAGAAGTGTAAAATAAACAATATCTAGATCAAACCTGGGATGTGAAGGAAAAAATAGCCAATAAAATCGAAGGTAGTTCTCCGGGGTTCAAAGAGTGTGATAAGATCGCTCCTTTGAAGATTGATTCTCAATCTCCGAAAAGTCACTTGAGACTTATCGGCTACAGAAACTGTCTGAAAAACAAAAATTTCAGTCGGAATTAATATATCAATAAACAAAGACAAAACGTTATTAAAACATACCACACATATAATATTTGCTCGGGATTTTGAAAATTGTCTTCGGAGGATCGACGCTTTCCAATCTTTCCAGCAGGTGGGGAGGTCGATAATTAATGAAAATTTTTTAGTCTTCGTCGTGAAATTATATCATCCGTTGCAACGAGGATTTGGCTTTACTGAGTAATACTTACGGACAACCGAAGTTGGAGGATCTCGATTATAGTATTTGCGCCACAATATAATTATGCTGACCAACGTACGGTAAACGTCCGGATTCAATTGAGTTGGAGTCAGGTTAGACTCAGGAAGAATTCTTGTTATAAAACCATGAAAAGGAAGGCCGCCGACTATCCACAAAGTAGACGGATTAACGGAAATAAGCCCTTCATGAGGAAGATGAGCCCTTTTACGCGGATCGGGAACTATGAACGAATAATGGTTGGGGACAGTGAGCGAGCCTCGGAGGGTAGACAGATAAGACTTCCATAGCCTAGAATCTTGGTGTTTGAGATACCTCTGATGTAAAAGGTCTGGAAACTTTCGCAGAAGAGTACGCATCAGAATTAGAGTCTGAAAGATTTCTACGATTATGTCGACGATGAGGATCGGGAACATTCTCAGAAGAGCTTAAAGAAGAACTCGAATTTCTTTCGGTGCGTTCATCGGAAAAATCCGAAGTCGAGCATGTCGCTGATCAAAGGAAATAATCATCTCTAGACATGATTATTTTTTCGAATTGTTTTCTTTTTCGGATTGATAACCCTACAAAACTATGGGCAACTTAATCTTTCTAGTCATACTAAACTACTCCTTGAAACCAATAAAGCGCTTTAAGGAAAGACGAAAGAGAGAAGGAAAAACTCACCGAATAATAAGACGAAGCTGATATCCGAGCAAATTGAGCGAGAGCAGAAGAAGGAAATGATTTAGGAATCAAATGTATTTATAAGAAAAGGATAAACGAAGAAACTTCCACTGGAAGCTTGAACTTAAATCAAAATACCTGGCATGAAGGGACGCGATGTCAGAAGCAATCATGACCGAATACCAAAAGTCGCGACCAAATCAGACGAACCGTCACACCCATTTGAAAATTTGAAAATAAAAATAAATATATAACATTAAAGAGGTCACGGCCAGATGGCGTTTATTCGGATTTGAACTCCGAACAAAGTTCCGAGAAATCAAGAACAAAGCGACGAATAAACTCCCACACCAGCGCCGAGAATTGTAACAAAGTTTCTCACCAAATAATTCTTATATGCTAAAAAACTAGAAGGCAGTGTTATTATCGGAATGAATCCGAAGAACACCGACCATATGTCTTCGCCGAATGATAAGAATATTCGGAAAATATGAAGAGAAACGAATATGAACATAAGTTAAGTTCAAAACTCCGAGTAACATAATCAAATCAATCGGGTAAGTTCTCCGAGCATAAATATTAGTTATTTGAATTAAGACTTACGATGACCACTACGCGTAATAACCGTCAAAATAACCATCGACGGTTATATCGAACACCAATACACGATCTAGAAAACCCACAGCAGTTACCATAAACGTGGGTCTGATCAACCCACGTTCTCAGAGAAGGACCTATATAAAGAAGAGGAAGAAGAAGAGAAAAAGGACGACAAATAAAAAAAATTGAGAACCTTATTTAAATTTTGACTCTCGTTGTACTGAATATTAGTGTTGTATAAGAAAAATCCGACCTAAGTGTATTGATAACTCTATTCTGATTTACTGATTTTAACTATTTTCGTCGAGACATTGTTCAATTTTTTTTTAAGTATTAATAGTAGGGAACACTTGATTTTCAAGTTTAAAACGACTTTCACATTTCCATTTTGTTGCAACCATACGAAATTGGAGATCTTGAAAAAAGTTGATAAAACATAATATGAGTGGAAAAGATCAGTTATATATGGAAGTTGTATATGAGTGTGTATTTATGAGTGCGTTCCTTTTTCGCGTTTTCCCTTTATAGGGTTGAAGTTGCGGGATCGTGGGTTGATCACGATTTTACGATAATAAGCTTGTTGGCTTGAGAATTTTTAAAGTTTGAATTTGTTGAAGTTGGACCTCATGGTCTCATTTATGAAATCTGGATATTATGAATAATAAATATATGATGATAATAATTGTAGAAGAAAGATTTGTATTTTTTATGCGTAAATAGTAAATAAAAAATCTGGATGTAAGAGATTCATGTAAAAGCACTTTTAAGAGAAACAAAAAATAAAAATTTCAACGTACTGTTTTGAAAAAATTAAAAAAAATATTGGTGAGATTTGAACCGATGACTTTGTAATTAAAAATTATACAATATTAACACTAAACTATTATACCTACAACTTTCTTTTAAATTGATAATAGTTTATATTTATCCTGCTCAAAGCGTCCAATTTGTTTTAAACTAAATAAAAAAAAAAAATTCGTCCAAGGTCTCCGATTCAGTGGAGCGGCTTGTGGATGCAATAGTCAACTCATATTGATATATTAACTTAAACCGATGCGGGACTCTATTGCCTAGCAAATAATTCCTTTAACAACATTTTTGCAATAGAGCAATAGAGCCCATAGATGTTCTTTTAAATGATATGATATAATGTAAGGATGAAAACATTAAACCGCTACAAAATTATGAATGTCCAATCTTAACGTGAACTATTTTCCAAATCATCGTTTTAACAGAAAACAACCACACCAAAAAAGGTACTTAAGAAAAACATTATTTAGCCCAACTAGTCACAAGGTAGTATTTATTTGTGATCTTGATCAGGGTACTGAAACAAGCGAAGAGAAGGATTAACAACGCTAAAACCCCCATCAACGAAAAGATTATGTCCGCTAACGTATCGCCCTTCGTCGCTCGCCAAGAATAGAGCCGCATTCGCCACGTCCTCGGTCTTGAGCGTCAAGTGCTTCAAATTGGCTACCGAATTAGCCAATTTCTCGATCTCGGCCTCGTCGAGCCCCAAAAAGTTCATGGCTTGGGGCGTTGCGAGAGCCGAGGGAGAGATCGCGTTGACACGGATCCCGAACTGGCCCAGCTCGGCCGCAGCGCTCTTTGTGAGACCTGCTACAGCATGCTTCGCGGCCGTGTAGGCGTGGGTGGTCACTCCCCCGACCCGCGAGCTCACGCTGGCCGTCGAGATTATGCTTCCCGATTTTGAGGCGATCATGGCCCTCGAAGCGTGCTTTATGCCGAGGAACACTCCCACCACGTCTACGCCGAGGACTCGCTCGAATTCGAACTTCTTGTTGTCGATGATTCGGGGGTTGTACTCGTCTGTGGTCCCCGCATTGTTGAACATCACGTCTAGTCTTCCGTACATCTACATATATAAGTTCGTTCACTTAGGGACCAAGTCTAAAAAATTCGATGCGATATAATATCTTGAATTTAATTTTTAGTAAAATCGTCAAACTTTTTAACTAAATTAGATTCTTACTATTTTACAAGAGTTACTATTTAGAAAAGTTATAATGATCCTATAAGCTTAAATTTATTGACAAAACAATGATTAAATTTTAAGGAAATAATGTTTGTATCCTTTTCATTTTAACAAGAATAAATAAGTTATTGCAACGGCAAATGAAGTCGGGGGAGTTTTATGGTTACATTACGATCACCCAAAATTTCAGCAGATCGATCGTTAAAATTTCAAAATGAGGATGATTTTTTTTCTTCTTATTAGTAACAAAGTTTATATTGATGTCTAGGCCAACATTTTACTTCTCGATTTATCTAAAAATAACAACAACAAAAACGTTTATAAAGTCGGAATATTATTTTATAAATAAAAAAATAAAAATAAAAAAACTAGCTAGCCAGATTGGGGCGGGTTTTTCGGTACCTGCATCGCCTTGTCAACGACGGCTTTGACTTGAGACTCATCAGTGACGTCGCAGTGGATAAACGTAACATCTTTTGGGCAAATCGAGTGACAAACAGATTGGCCGAGATCATCTTGAATGTCCGCCACCAAAATGCGGGCCCCGTGTTGAGCAAACACCTTCGCAGTCATAGCTCCGATCCCACTCGCTCCTCCCGTTATTATTGCCACTTTCCCCTCTAGCCTTTATTCAATTTTTTCCCAAAATAGATCAATTTAGTCAAATTAAATTAAAGCGTCACATTTTTATTTTATTTTATTAAGATTAAATATTGAGTATAGATTTTGATTTCATTGTCAATTTTTAATGGGGGATTGTTTTAATCTTACATGTTCATCTATATTCCATCAGTATTTTTCAAGTTGAATATTAATAAATTGAAAAAATGGTAAAGGAAAAAGGATTGTGAGTTTAAATAAGTTGTATCGTTTCTCATATATGCTGACAATTTGCTGAATGCAAAAAAGTTGGTCAAGGAATATAATTAAGATCTTTATTATTATTGCTACATTCTAATTGGTCAATAACTATATATTATTCCATCCACAATTTCTCTGAAGCATCTGTAACAGAGATGTTTAATTTTGATACTGACCTTTTTGATACTGCAGATATCAGTGACCTCGTTGCCATTTGTGTGTCTCTGAGAGAGAGAGAGAGAGAGAGAGAGAGAGATGTTTGACTATGCTTTCTCTTCGAAAATGTAGCAGCAGAAGATCGCTAAAGCCTGGGTAATTTCTTTTCTTTCTCTTTGTATGATGGTTTCTGGTTTCTACGTCGATTAGCCTTTTATAGATCAATGCGTTGACGAAGAAACAATGAGACTTTTTCAATTTTATTCTCCTATATCCCTCTCTCCCATATGGAAAATATGGGCTACTTATTATAAATTGCTTGAGAATTCAAGTTGTAAATATTCATATATATTATTTTAGTCGGAAAGTAAGCATCGGTGGCTGGTCCATACTATTTTTATCATGGAGTAAGGGGAAAAGTATATATAATATGAATATCTTGATGATATAGTGGGATTGAATAATTACAAACTATCTATGCAAAACTATATAATATATAGCAGCCGGTACTGAAAAAAATGTTCATAGGGTAACTCACAATTAAACCAGAGGGCTACCATTGACTAAAATATATCTTTATACATATTTTCTTATTCCGACTTGCTTTACAACACGAACTTTTCTCACAAAAAAAGGTCTGCTTTAGAATTCATCGTAATTGTCGTGAAATAATTTTTAGGAAAGGCCACGATAAAACCAAATTGTCGCTCGTCTCAATGTAACTTAATTTATTTTGCTAAACAATTATCTTTTTTAAAAAAAAACTAGTAATAATCCTCATAATTTTCCATAGACGTAAGAATGAAACACGTAGTAATTTAGTACACGTGGCAATATACATAGTGTGAATCACGCTACAAGTTAAATATTATAAACACAACTAGAAATTAGCTTTGTTTTGTTGGCGAGAAGAGACGGGCATGGATAGAGGAAAGCATTTCGCGACTTTCAATCAGTTATGTTTGTTGTTGTTTTATTCGTCGTTTCTGTCGACTCGTTCTTGGGCATCGGAGATCAACTCTACCCCACTGAGTCAGCTGACTCGGGATCTCTTAGAATCGGCGAGGGACCCAGAGTTCTCGGAGTGGCTGAAAACGACACGTCGCCGGATCCACGAGAACCCAGAACTGGCCTTCAATGAGTTCGAGACGAGTCAACTCGTCAGATCGGAGCTCGACTCGATGGGGATAGAGTACACGTGGCCGGTGGCGAAGACCGGCGTGGTGGCCACGATCGGGACCGGAGATCAGCCGTGCTTTGGGCTCAGAGCTGACATGGACGCTCTTCCGATTCAGGTATTCTGCTCGACAACTATATACAAACGACATGTCGTTTTGATTACGGAAACATGTCATTTGTGGTACATTCATTCATTAATTGTATTAAAAGTATAATATTTGAAAAATGCTCCCTTTTTTAAATTGGATGTGTAGTACTAGATATTTTGGTTAAGTACATATTGTTAGATATAAATATTTTGTTTTATAAATAAAGTAAAACAACTTCTAAAACCTAATATTGTCAAGTTATTCGTTGTGTCCGTAAACAAATAAATAAAAAATACTTTGTATTATCATTTGGAAAATAATCATTAGAAAATTCAAGTTTAAGAATCAATAGATTATGTTTAAATCACCTAAAAATCTTCAATAAAAAAGAAAGATGTTTAACGTCTCTTTTGATCTAACATATAAAATTCAAAAGGAACTTGTGGAATGGGAACATAAGAGCAAGAACCATGGAAAAATGCATGCTTGTGGCCATGACGCTCATGTTGCAATGTTACTTGGAGCGGCTAAGTTGCTTCAAACTAGAATCCACCAAATCAAGGTAAAGCAAAACCTAAAAAATGGTCCCAGTTAAGATTTAAGATCACTTGTTATTATAAATTTTTTTAAAATATTCTTTAAGGGAACTATAAAGCTCGTATTTCAACCGGCGGAAGAGGGTGGTGCCGGAGCATACGACATGCTAAAAGAAGGAGTGCTCGATGATGTCGAAGCTATGTTTGGGCTACACGTTGAGCCTTCTTCTCCGGTTGGGTTTGTCGGGTCTAGGCCCGGCCCAATTATGGCCGGCGGGTGTAGATTTCAGGCTGAAATCAAGGGCAAAGGAGGACATGATGCGACACCTCACGCCTCCATTGACCCCATTCTCGCAACGTCATCATCGATCCTTGCTCTTCAACAAATCATTTCGAGAGAAACCGACCCTCTTGAGGCTAGGGTTTGTATACTAGCCTTCGCTCTCTCTCCATTCTCTTTCTCATCATTCTTTTCTCTATTGTGATAGTTGTTTTAGAATTTGTCCTAATTGTACCACTAAATGTCAGCTTGAGTGTGTACCTTCATTCAATTTTCTTTTACAATTTCACACCAACTTTGACTAAAGCATAAGAATTTGGTTAAGAGATATTTTTATAATTAAAATGTATTAAAAGTTGATACTAAATGCATTTCAATTATACAAAGATCTCTTAAGTAAATTCTCATGGCGTATTGAAGTTGGCGTGAAATTGTAAAAGAAAAACCGAGTTAAAGTATCATAGTAAGACTCAATGTCAGTGGCATTTAGGTGAAAATATCAAAAAGAAATACTTAGTAGTACTTTGAAAACATTCTCCGATTCTTTCAACATGTTCAAAAGTAATAATAATGTTTAAAATTGTGGATAGATTGTTTCAGTTACATTCGTCAATGACGGAGGCGCAACATTGGACGTCATTCCTCAAACAGTTAAATTTGGAGGTACGTTTCGGAGCATGACATCGGAAGGCATATCCTATCTACACGATAGGATTAAAGAGGTATTAACATCCTTCTAAAAGAGTTTGATTTTGAATTTAACGTTTTGAAGTATAGTAACATCTAACCGAAAATTCCTATCCAGTCTCTCCGAAGCGATAACAACAATTGTACAACAGCCCTAATCATCTAACTAGAAAGTCATTCAAAACTCTAATTATTCATGATCACCATGAAATGTATTCAAACAGATTATAGAGACAAAAGCTTCGGTTCACAGGTGTAATGCGAGCGTGGATTTCATGATAGAGAACAAGTGTTATCCTCCAACAGTGAACGACGAAAAAATGTACAGCCATGCAAAGAAGGTCGGAGAATCTATGGTCGGAGAATCCAAAGTTGTACTCACTCCGATGTCGATGGCGTCGGAAGATTTTGGATTCTATGCACTTAAGATGGCAGCGACGTATTTCGAGATCGGAGTGAGGAATGAGAGCTTGTTCGGGTCGAGAATTAGGAAATTACACAGTCCTCATTTCGCCATTGATGAAGATGCTCTTCCGATTGGGGCTGCTTTCCACGCTTCAGTGGCAATTTCTTTCTTGGATAATAATATACTTATTAACTAGAGAGAAGAAAAATGACATCGCTTACACTAATGACTAACGACTATTTTTGGAATCATATAATCCTTGCTAAACTATGAAAATTCATCATTCATGAACAAATGACCAAACTATTAATTCAAAGCAGTGACGGAGCTATTAATTTATATACTAGTGGAGTAGCCAGTAGTGGAGCAGATGTTTGAACTCTTGTGGAGATTTTTTTATAAATATAAATATTTAAAAAAAACAACAAATGTTCGTGTGGAAAAGAATTTCTTTCAGGATGCAAATATGAAAAATAGAAAATATATCATTTAGGACCAGACATGTAGATAACATAAAGATAAGGAAATATATTTTAAAAAAATGACTAGTGGGATTATAATTATGATAAAATTTTAACGAACAATTGTTAGATATTTTGTAATGAACTTAAAAATTTGTTACTAATTTCATCACTATTGTTTGATTTGATGCACACAGTAGTATAATATTATTATAAGCATATTATAAACTCACAAAAAAAGCGGGTCTGGTGGAGAGAAGAGATTGGAGTAATGAACAGCCTTAATCACTTTTGGTCCTTCATGTTGTTGTCGTTTTTGTCGACTCGTTCTTGGGCATCGGAGATCGACTCAACTCCACTGAGCCAGCTAACTCGCGATCTCTTGGAATCGGCGAGGGACCCCGAGTTCTCGGAGTGGCTGAAAACGACACGTCGCCGGATCCACGAGAACCCAGAACTGGCCTTCAATGAGTTCGAGACGAGTCAACTCGTCAGATCGGAGCTTGACTCGATGGGGATAGAGTACACGTGGCCGGTGGCGAAGACCGGCGTGGTGGCCATGATCGGGACCGGAGATCAGCCGTGCTTTGGGCTCAGAGCTGACATGGACGCTCTTCCGATTCAGGTATTCTGCTCGACAACTATATACAAACGACAACGACATGTCGTTTTTCTGCTATTGGGTTGTTTAATTTAATTTAATTTAATTGTATTAGATTAATCGTGTCCATACGATACCCAACGGGGGAGGTAAGCGAGGGCCTTGGCCGACTCTATGCAGATGATATTGAATTGTGTTTTTTCTTTCTAAATTAATGTAGAGTTTCTTATACTGATTTAAGTTTTTAAAAAACTTGCCTTCTTGAAATTTTATTTGATTTTTTACCTTTAAAAAAAGTTAATACTTCTGTTTAGTTCGCTCAAATTCTACATTTTGACAATTGGTCCCCTCAACTTTAGCTTATTTTATGACTCTGCCCTTTACGCTACCCAAGGGTACATTAAGTATATACTTGTGGAAAGTAACTCCAACAATACGTAGATGACATTGTTTACTTGGAAATAATTATAGTCTCCAAAGGCGACAAATCGCGCTTTCCTTTTCCCTATGAATTGTTTCTCTAATCATCATTATACTATACATTTTTATTTTTCCT
This sequence comes from Urtica urens, assembly GCA_958296335.1. Classification (NCBI taxonomy): domain Eukaryota; kingdom Viridiplantae; phylum Streptophyta; class Magnoliopsida; order Rosales; family Urticaceae; genus Urtica; species Urtica urens. The sequence goes on from OY282521.1 coordinate 30,168,524, forward strand.
TCTAAAATGGGTAACATCTCGATCAAAACATTAAATTTGAAAGGAACTTGTGGAGTGGGAACATAAGAGCAAGAACGACGGCAAAATGCATGCATGTGGCCATGACGCTCACGTGGCGATGTTACTTGGAGCGGCTAAGTTGCTTCAAACTAGAATCCACCAAATTAAGGTAAGGCAGTGACCTCTTTAAGATAATCAGAATTAAAGTTTTAATATTCATATAAACGGTTACAGATTTCAATATAACCATACGTTTTGTAAATTTTGTATAAATAACTAACCAAAATTGTTAACGAATATTTTTGGACCGTTTTAACCCAAAAATATTTTCTCCCTTACCTCTCCCGCTGTAACTTAAACACTAAAATTAATTTGAAAATCAAACACTAAAATTTTAAACCTGAAAATCAATTTACAAATTATTTGTTGAGTACTGCGGAGTATAAAATCGTGTAAATAATTCAAATTGGTTATTTACACAAAGTTTACGAAATATTGAGTATTGAAATACTATATAGCTTGTTTGTAAAATTTAATGTCCCCAGCTTAAATTTTTTTGTCGTGAAGGGAACTATAAAGCTCGTGTTTCAACCAGCCGAAGAAGGTGGTGCTGGGGCCCACGAGATACTGAAAGAAGGAGCTCTCGACGACGTCCAGGCTATTTTTGGGTTACACGTGGAACCTCATTATTCGGTTGGGCATATTGCGTCTAGGCCCGGCCCAATTATGGCCGGCGGGTGTAGATTTCAGGCCGAAATCAAGGGCAAAGGAGGACATGCCGCAATACCTCACACCTCGATTGACCCGATTCTCGCGACTTCATCAGCAATCCTTGCTCTTCAACAAATCGTTTCGAGAGAAACTGATCCTCTTGAGGCTAGGGTTTGTACAGTACCCCTCGATCTCTCTCGTTTCTCTAATGTGACATGTTTTTATTTTCTTCTTCAAAAGTGTATTCATTGATAGGTCTTTTCGGTAACGTTCGTCGATGGAGGTGCATCGTCGAATGTGATTCCCGAATTGGTGAAATTCGGAGGCACTTTCCGGAGCATGACCCCAGAAGGCCTTTCGTATCTTCACAATAGAATTAAAGAGGTTAATATTTTTGTCATTATTCTACATTTATGATTATTTGGTGATGTTTTCCCCATTATCCAATACGAGGCATTATGTATCGTAAATTACAAAAAGAATTATAGTTTGAGAGAAAGTTTTAATTTTGATGTGACTAAATACTTTGGCGAAACCATAAGATGGACCGTGATGTTGAATTAAACAGATAATAGAGACCGAAGCCTTGGTGCATAGATGTAATGCCACGGTGGATTTCATGCTAGAGAGCAACTGTTATCCTCCAACCGTGAACGATAACGAAGTGTACAACCATGCAAGGAGAGTCGGAGAATCTATGCTCGGAGAATCCAAAGTTCAATTGCTTCCAATGGTAATGGCGTCGGAGGATTTTGGATTCTATGCTAAAAAAATGCCGGCAACATTTTTTATGATTGGTGTGAGGAACGAGAGCCTATTTGGGTCGTTGCACAATCCTCATTTCGCCATTGACGAAGATGCTCTCCCTATCGGGGCGGCTTTCCACGCTTCTATGGCCATTTCCCTCTTGGAGAAAAAGCAGAGATAATTATGCTGTTTAATTTAGCAAAAATTGCTTTAAATAACCAAATGAAACATTAATATTATTATTTGGCCATTTTTTTTTTTTGTTTAGTAAATAACCATTTATAGTGATGTCGTTGCTATTAATTGGTGTTATTAAGTTATATTTTTAGTTAATTAACACAGATTTATTTTGATTAATGGCAATTAGCCAATTTTTTCAAAAAATATAGCAATTTATATGTTTCAAAGTGCTATATTGCTAAATATCCCTTTAATTTATGAAAATGCTGATTTTAATTGTTGATTATAAATAATTACACGTTTTAATTTGCTTCTTTCTTCATTTTTCATTTTTAATTAGCTAAAATTATGTGAATGAGGTATTTAAAACCATCCAATTTGCAAAATCGTGAACGTGTATATATATATTTATATATATCAATTTTTTGGTACAAGAAATACAAAGTATTTTTTCCTCTATTTATAATCTATTGACGTCTAGCACTTGTTTTTGTTGTTCACTTTTAAATGTTGACTAATATTAATTTTAGGCCATCCAAATTGTCGATCCGATACTTCGTGCTACATGAAGGGAAGAATTCAGATAATTCAGTTAGTTTTTTTTTTTTTTTTTTTAAATTAGACCTTGCAGTTTATATCAAGTAGACTCGTGTTCCATCCATCTTGCCATTAGATTTGTGAAGTTAAGCTTATAGCTTGCTTTAGCTTTAGCGTTTTCTTAAGACTCGGTATATCGAATAATCCTGAACACCAAGTTTATTTGAGTTATATATCTTTTTATAATATTTAATTTACAAAATACTCAACTATTTAACAAACTTAGTTAATAGTCAAAAAAAGAAATTAACGAATGTAATAAAGCAATTATACCCTTATTTCATCTAGATCTGGCTATAGTAATTTCGAAAATGTTAAATAACAAAATAAACAACTATATTACTTAGGTCGAATTTATTGAAAAATCGACAACATTTATGGTGAATTAAACATTAAGTTTGGGCGATATTCCATTAATTTTAGAAAACCATTTATATCAAAACGATGTTATCAATCCTCATACCTTTCATTCAAAAACCAAATTTATCTCTCTTTCTTTATCTCTCTCGGAGTTGAAAAATTCGTTTATATCATGTCTTATATTTAGAAAAAGTTATACGAGCACCTTGGTGGTGTAAGTGAGAAAAGACTTGACATATATCTTGGTATTATCGACCAACCGAGCTTGAAGATCTGAAGATCTAAAAAGAAATAAAGTAGTGATGAATCTAAAGCCTGTAGATCTAAAAGTCCTAAGAGGTAGGAGTTATCGAGATATGAAGATCGTTGAATGCGTGATGTGAGAAGCAAGAAGATACAAACGTTAAAAGCGGAAAAACATGCAGCTAAAAAGTATGTGATCCAAATATTATTGGTTATTATTTTCAAATATTAGATATTTATGTTTGAAATCTCAAGTATCCAATGAATAGTGTAACAATTAGAGATTGTTTTTTTGTTTTTTCGGTTTCACATGTGTACACATATTTTAGAGATTGGCTACGTATTGTTACAGTTGTTCCTTGTCAATGCATGTGAACCCTAATTAATCATACAGAAGCAATTTATCCAGCACATTATTTCTAATAACTAAATCGTTCTTCAACTTTGGTACTGAAAATTATTGTTAATTTCAGGTTATTTTGTTATACAATGACTCAAAAAAAGTAAATTTTAATAAATGTTAGAAGCAACGTTTGAATCATTGAATTTTATTATAGAATTTCTTAAACTAAATCATAAAATTTTGTTTTATAATTTGGGGGAATCATTCATTTTAAAATTTCATTCTTCTTATTTTGTTGGTTGCGATACACATTGTTATTAGGATTGTACACGTTAAAATTGAAACAAAATTAATGGTTGCTGAATCAAACGACTCACCGAAAATAAATCATGGTAAATTTTAGACAACTTCTTATAAAAAATTAACGTAAAATAATTGATGTTGGGCATCATTCGAGGAAAGATGAAGAAAAATATATGTTTTTAAAAATTGTATACTAAATACTGTAAAAAATTAATTGAAATTAACAACTTTTTTTTTGCGAAAAAGACAAGGTTATTTCATTTTTCATATTTGAATTTATAAAATAAAAGTTTAAATTTCAACTTTTTAATTTCAAACATAATATAAAATTAAAATAAATTTTGATTTATTCACATTAATAATTAAAATTAAAAAAATTGAATTAAGATTATATTAAAATTAAGATTGCCAAAATTACGCGAAATTAATAAAAATCAAATAAAATCTGGAAATCAAATACCAAAGTTGAATTAACAAAATCAAACTTTAATTTTCAACTTTCAACAATATAAACGACTTAATTGAATTGCAATTATTGACGTTATTAATTATATATAGAAAATGAGATATCAATTAAGTTTATAATCAATAATAACTGCCATACAAATTCATCAAATTAGGAAATATGCATTTTTAATTAACCTTATCTGCAGTAGATAAACTTAACAAAAATTAACTATAATTTCTTCTAGATGAAATTGAATACAAATTAATTTTTAAACTGAAGTATGAGTAATTAAATGTTAATTGCTATAAATTATATAAATATTAATGAAATATATTTAATTAAAAAATAATTCCCCCAAAAATGTTAATTGATCACTTAACTAATTCGATTTTAAAACCTGAACAAAAATCATGTAAATCTCCTAAATTACGTTTTATTTACATTAATTTCTTCAATTTAACAGATTACGGAATTTAAATAAAGATATAATAAAAAGGGTATTTATTTACTTAAAATTCACGTAGGTCTGAATGTCTATTTATTTAAAAGATGCTAAAGATTAGGTATTTTGTTGCGATATTTTATAATTATGCACGCAAGTTTACGTATCGAACAAGTAATATAGTGATAGAATACGAGTGTCGAACCCACGGAGACCTATTACTCTAACGATTTCTTTAATCTGTCGCAAATTGATTTTAAGATGACTTTGAGTTGAGATATTAACTAATACGAACTACACTAATGAATGCTAAGAAATGACGATTAAACGATTAAAACAAGATAAAAAAAACTATAAAAATAGCAAGGGACATGATTTCACCGAGTAGCTACAAACCTACGAATTTCGGGGCAAGAACACTAATATATTCCCTATGTATGTTAATCTCATTCTTTCACAAATATTCGCTAAACTCTCTCGAGTGATCTAGTGAACCTATGCAAATGTCGGATTAATTATCCTCTCGGCCTTAAATACTATTAATGGACTTAGGAGCATTAAAAACAAGAACTCTAACAATTTCACAATTTCAAAATCGTCAAGCAACTTAAACAATTACGATGAGTGAAACAGAGCACGCATGTTAATTCTCTGTCAAGTAACTAAACATTCCAATTAATCAATTATAAAGTTGATCAGTCTAAAGAACGCTTTACGCACAATTTCACACAAGCAAACACTTTTATGGAACAATTTTAGCAAATCTAAACCATCCAAACCTAGCTAATGCCCAGCCCGGCTACATCATTGTCCATCTAAAACCTAGATTAGTAGCGTTCATGAACATGATGATGACAATTAACGCAATTAAAATCAATAAAACTAGAAGAGAATAAAGAACCGAACACATAATGAAAGTATACTATGATTTCAACAAGCAAATATTTTTCAAAAGCATAAAAGAATAAAAGGTAAAAGAACGAAAAAACTATGATGGAGTTTTGGCGGCCGAAACTGTCAATTCGGTGAATTCCTTCTCTTCACAGCGATAACTCTCTAATAACTCTATAGAAAAATCAAAACTTAATGAAAATAGAGGCTACATCTGTTTATATAGTGCCCTAGGTCGAATACCCCTCTTTGGCGAATCTGGGTGCTCAAAATCGCATCCAACGTCTGAGGTTAAGTCAAAATCTGGCTTTAAATGCGTTAGGAATCCTCACACCGCGACCTCACTGTTGGCAGAGATGCTCACAAGAAAATTATTTATTTACATATCGATGTAATACAAAACTCTCATGAGTACTTATTATAATTCGCTGATTAAATTAATAAAAGTTGAAACGTTCATTAATTCTTTTTTCGTTATTTTGAAGATTTATGATATTCAATAGTCTTATAGTCCTTAATAAAACCTAACAATGTATGAAGAGACAAATGTAGATTTGCGTGAACAAACTCTTCATGGTTTAGTTAAAATGAAATATTTACAATCTAAAGATCAACAAACAATTGATCCCAGTATGATTGTTGGAAGAATCTATGATGTCTGGTTATGAGGCATAGAGAGTTAGGAACTTTATAGTTCTTCGAGTGTATCTTTCGAAGATACTGAATTGACTAGTGCTCCTTTAGAGACAATGTAAGACAAACCATTTAACCTTTTCGATCTCAAGGTCACTATGTATGAATTGCATCATGCTTACCTAAATCCTGATATAAGACATGTCATTTCATAGCTTACATATTCTCATTTGAGAAATTCAAATTTTAGGTCCACTAAGTGATCTAGACTAGACTAATTGGTGAGATATTAAGTTATGAAGATGTCATGAACTAGCTTTATGAAGTTCTCATAGATATGGAATTTATATACAAGTTTGCTGAAATGCAATGTATGTCACCTCATGCTTTATTACTTGGATTGAGATATATGAACCGCACGATATCCAACATTAAGTAACAACTTTATTTGAATGAAACAATGTGACTTGTTAACTCCTTGTCAATACATTGTTATAACTTGTTCACAAGTAACAATGGAGTTGATGAAATAACAAGTAGAAGTGTAAAATGGTAATTTTATAAATTCCATCTAGTTGATGATATTCATGAAGGGTAATCATAGATAACATTCAATGGATCCACTCAATATAATTAAGTTGAATTTGAGTAGAAAATAAATTCATTTGAACCGAGAGATTCTCATTGTCAACTCTTTAGTGGAGTCAGTTGACATTAATCTAATACTCGGAAAAGGTTTGTGAACTTTTGAGTCTGATTATAGTAGCTCAAACTTTGTTCATTTGGATTCATAAGGTCACTATGACAGGTCATTAGAGTATGATTGTTAAAGTATAAGCTAAATAAAAATAAGTATAAGTGTTGAACTAGACGTTTTCTCGGAATATGTCTAAAGGTTATTTTAGTCAACATGGAAATAAAATGATGTGAATTTAAAAATAAGATTTTGAATATTTTCATATGATAAAAATATAAAATTATTTTTTAAAGCCGAAAAGTCGTTTGAGGCTTAAGAAATTAATTTCATTATTTGCGCAATAATAATTCTACAATGGGTATTTTAAGAATTGTCTTAAAAGAAATAAGGAAGCATCCAGATGCCCTTCCCTAGCTAAAGAATTCGGCCAACATGCATCAAAGATGAGAGTTTTATTTCCCTTTAATTATAAAGATAATTACCCAAAAAGAAAAGAGGAAATAAATAAGCTAAGTGAGGAAACAATTTTCCCTTACTTGTTATGAAAGTGGCCGGCCATATTGAGAGAGAAAGGAGAAGGGAAAATCAAATATTGTGTCATGAATACATTATTCTTTCATGAATGAATAATTGACCTTTATAGATTTTCCTTTTCCTATAAATAGAGCCTCACATAGAGATGTGAAGTTTAAAACTTTTTCCTTGTTGTTGGCTGTCCAAATTCTCTCCATCTCTCTCTAGAAATTCATTTTTATTTTGGCACCTAGATCCTTACTTGATCTTGAGAATTAGCTTATGATCGAAGAATTTTTATTGGTTCATATTTTTTAATTGTGCCCACACACAAATCCTTCTAAACCTCTATAAACTCTTGTAATAGAAACCTTAGGTTTCTCAAGTTCAAGACTAGACGTGAAGGAATCGAGCCAAGAAAGAAGATCCACATTTTCTCAAGACGCTTCAAGTTTGAAGATACAAAAAAGGTTAGTATTCAAGTAGTTTAAATAATGATTTTAATTATAACATGTATATGCACTTTGTTTAGGTTAGTAAAATAGTTTATTTGTAAAGAAATTTTATATTCCACCATTAATGTGTTAATGATAAATTTTTCTTAACCCTAGACCTATTCCAACACATGTATATATTTAAAACATTATTTAACTAACTGAACACTTCCTTTCTTCTAGCTTGAACTTTGATGAGCCTTGGAAAATGTAGATCATCTCGTCTCGCTCGTTACCTTCACGCTTAGTCTTGAACTCGAGAAACCTAAGGTTTCTATAACATGAGTCTATAGACTGTTTGAAAGATTTGTGTGTGGACACAATTAAACACAATAGCTCAAGAGCAAGTCTATGAGCTAGAGAGCTAATTAACCCTAAGTCTAATGAGGACTCAGGTGCCCAAAATAAAAAGGATTTGAGAGAGAAAGAGGTTTTGGTCGGCCAAAAACAAGAGATAAGTCAGAGGAAAAAACTTGTTTTCAGATCTCTATGTGAGCCTCTATTTATAGGAGAATGAAAATCTATACAGGTCAATTATGCATTCATGAAAGAATAATGCATTCATGACACAATATTTGATTTTCTCTCACCTTTCTCTTCTAACGTGGCCGGCCATCTCAAGCTCAAGAGGGAGGAAATGTGTTTCCTCACTTAGCTTATTTATTTCCTTCTCAAGGAAATTCATTTCCTCTTTGTCTTTTGGGTAATTATCTTTATAATTAAAGGCAAAGAATTCTCTCCTCCTTTGATGTGTCTTAGCCGAAGTCTATAGCTAGGGAAGGGGCATCTAGACTCTTACTTATTTCTTTTAAGACAATTTTTAAAATACCCATTGTAGAATTAGTATACAAAAATAATGAAATTAATTTCATGATGTCTCAAAAAACTTTTCGGCTTTAGAAAATAATTTATATTTTCATCATATGAAAATATTCACAATCTTATTTTTACATTCACATCATTTTATGTCTATGTGGACAAAATACCCTTTAGACATTTTCCGAGAAAAAGACTAGTTCAACACTTGAACTTATTTCGACTTAACTTCTAGTTTAACAATCATACTCTAATAACATGTAATAGTGACCTTATGGATCTAAATGAACAAAGTTTGAGCTTCTATACTCGAATCAAAAGTTTACTAACTTTTTCCGAGTGTTAGCTTAATGTCAACGGACTCCACTAAAGAGTTGACACTGAGGATATCTCGGTTCAAATGAATTTATTTTCTACTCATATTCAACTTAATTATATTGAGTGGAATCATTGAATGTTATCTATGATTACTCTTCATGAATATCATCAACAAGATGAGATTTATTAAATTACCATTTTTCCCTTCTCGTTGTTATTTCCTCAACTCCTTTGTTACTTGTGAATAAGTTAGAAACAATGTATTGACGAGGATCTAACAAGTCACATATTTTCATCCAAATAAAGTCCCTACTTAAATCTGGATACCGCGCCGTTTATTTATTCGCAATCCAAGTAATAAAGTATGACGTGATATATATGCATTTTCAACAATCTTGTACATGAATTTCATATCTATGAGAACTTCACAAAGCTGGTTCATGACATCTTAATAACTTAATATCTCACCTATTAGTCTAGTCTAGATCACTTAATGGATCTAGAATTTGACTTTCTCAAATAAGAATATGAAAACTATGAAATGACATGTCTCATATCATGATTTAGATAAGCATGATGCAATTCATACATAGTGACCTTGAGACAGAAGAGGTTAAATGGTTTGTTCTTACATTGTCTCTAAAGGAGCACTGGTCAGTTCAGTATCTTTGAAAGATACTTTGGAATAACTATAGAGTTCCTAACTCTCAATGCCTCGTAACCAGATATCATAGATTCTTCCAATAATCATACTGGGATCGATAGTCCGTTGTTTTTAGATTACGAATATTTTGTTTTAACCAAACCGTGAAGAGTTTGTTCACGCAAATCTACACTTGTCTCTTCATATATTGTTAGGTTTGATTAAGGACTATAAGACTATTTAATATCATAAATCTTCAAACAAACGAAAAAGGATTGAATGAATGTTTCAACTTTTATTAATTTAATCAGCAAATTACAATAAGGACTTATGAGAGATTTATATTACATCGATATATAAATAAATAATCTTCTTGTGGGTATCTCTGCCAACAGTGATTTCTAAATTACTAAACAAACTTAATGAAAATGTTGGAAGATGGATTATGTGGAACAAGGGAGTGGTTTTACTTTCTATCCTATTGTCAGAATTTCTATAAAAACGAAGAATGATCAATCCTATGACTATGCTAATCGTTTTCACGTAAATTTTATCGTTAACCCTCGCTAGAGTGATATTAACGACCTAAGACTGAGAACTCCTTTTACGTCTTGGTCTCAAGGCATAGAACCTAGCTTGCTTTATGTTTTGGAACACTCACACAACTCCCTAGCACCTGTTGCTATCTCTAGACTTCACAGAATGTACTACGGTATTTTATTTTACTCGCAAGACCAATTAAACCTTGCTAGAGAAAATAACTAATCCTAGAATCAAACATACGAAGATCAAGCATATACAAGCATTACGAATAAAAATAGAATAAACACCAGGCAAAGAATCAAATTAGTGTCGGGATTGGTGCCCACAAAGGGAGTATTAGACGTTAAAATACTTTGTATTTGATTTTGCTGAGACATTATATAAAGTTAAATATTCATTCTTCATTTAAGTTTGTGTTTATGTTAAATGTTACGCTCTGAAACTGTCATCAACGAAAGGGGTGCTAAGTATAGTTTGACAAGAGAGCCCCTTGTGACTAGTTTAAGCATTTGTTCGCAATCTTAAGATCGATGGAGCAATCGAATCTGAGTATTGATTGTTTGAATGGATCATGATATCTTATCTTATGATATAGAGAGTTGTCACTCTGTGTTTCATTCTTGATATCTTATAGAAGATATTGAACAAGAACTGTGATACTCTGAAGCTCGAGATAAAACCGTTTAAACACTCGAAACTTCAAGATCACATACGAGGGGTATTTTGATACTTACCTAAATCCTGAAGTGAATGCATAATCGATGTGACACCTTATAACATTTGATTTGTCAATGGGAAATTGTTAAAATTATAGTTGCATCTAACCCGGCGGTTGGTGTCATAATGTTGTCATGTTGGGTTATGTGATTTGCAGATACGGAATTCATGTTGAAAAAATGCCAATGCATTAGTATCACACTATGCTTTATTATGAGAGTGTGAATGAATAACTCTGGCCAGATATTCATCGAATAAGAATATTTTTTTATTAAAACATGTGACATGTAAAGACATCTCACTTTATGTTTTTCTCATTCACAAATAACAAAGGAGTTACTGAAATAATAACTCATGGGTAAAACGGTAATTTTACATTCTCCGAGTTACTGTTACACATGAAGGGTAATATCGTAAAATACTCCATGGATCGTGTGAAGAATTGTTTTGTCACATCAAACGGAAAATATACGCATATGAACTTAGAGAGTTTCAATATTAGTCCTTTAGTGGAATCGACTAATATTAAGAATTAAAAGACGAAAAAGGTTTGTGAACTTTTGAGTCCGATTATTCTAAAAGTTCGTTCATGTGGGTCCATTAGGTCTCAATGATAGACGCTCGGACGAGATTTATTGAACAAGGACAATTTGATTTTCTCATTTAAGTCAATTGTGATTTACACTAAGAAAATATTTTTCTAAGTAATCAAATAAATAATTGGCTATTTATTATTACATTTATTTAATGAATCATATTATGTTAATATATGGATATTAGCATATTTAAATGATTTAAATAAATAAAAGATGAAAATAAATATTTTCTCATTTCGTAGTATCTTGAATATTATGGAAATAATGATTTGTCATTAAATAAATGAGATATTCCAAAATAATTAAATATTATTATGGAAATAAATCAAAATTAATATTTTTGAAATATGAAGAATTATACTCGGCCATAATTAATGAATTAGGTCAGAGAATTAATTTTTGAAATTAATGAAAAGAATAATGGGCTTAAGTTTGACTATTGAGTTTGACCTAAGAAAAGCCCGCTCTCTCTCTATTTAAAAGGTTTTTTGAAAATCCTAACCCTAATCACATAATTTTTGACCAACCACTCTCTCCCCCTTCTCCTGAGTTCTTTGGTCGAAATTTTAGAGAGAGAGAGATCAAGAAATATTTTCTTGATCTCCCGAAAGTTTTTGAGTGATCCCGAGTATCCCTTGTTGTTCAGTTGAAGAGCCCACTCTCTTAATCTCATCAAATCCCGAGGGAATTACCATTGACTCTTCTATTGGTGTTTGAGTGACTTTGTACACGCAGGTATTCACTCGAGACGCGAAGAAATGGAGCGAGGCTCATTCCAACCTGCTGGCCGGATTGGGTCGCCGGATTGGTCGCCGGACTGGAGGACTTTGCCAGATTCGAAACGTGCCTAACTCACCACGGGAGTTTGACGATGAATCTCGCCAAGCCCTTTTACAGGCACCTAGCCCTAGGTGTCTTCCACGTTCCTGCAAAGTTTCACGGTCAGATTCCACCGGAGGAAGCCACCGCGTCGCATGCCAATTTCTGGCCGGCTGGCCAGAATCCATTCCGGCGGGTCAGATTTCAGAATTTTGACGAGGCCTTCAGGAGTTAGCTAGCAACGCACGAGGTTGTTTACAACCTCACATGTAAGTGTTCTAAACGAATTGGATCTGTTTTAATGATTTATAAAATGTGTTTATAAGTTGCTAGATGGTTTGGTTCAATTTGTTGACATGTTTAGAATAAATGATTTATTGACATGTTTGTGATTTTTAATGCCTAGGTTGTTAGTTTATTAAAATGAGTTTGAATACAGATTATATTATATAATTTTGCCACATATAGATGTGTTATGTAATATTATCGTTTAAATTGTTAAATAATTTCCAGTAATTAGATTTCAAAGCAAACTAGAATAAATCCATGACAATTATCAAGAAAATATCCACCATCACCCTCTAAGGGATTAGTTCATGGTGATGGAGGAAAAACTAGAAAACAAACATAAAAATAATCCATGACAATAAAGATTCATAAGAAGAAGTGAACGAAAAACTAGATTGGTTGTCGGAAACTCATCCCAGCCTCCCAAACGTCTCCGTACTCTCTTATATTTTAATTTGTTTTTAATTTTTGATTGTTGAGATTCTGGAGCTTCAGCTTTCGCATAATTCTCTTCTAATTGAGCCTATTGACTGTGCACTATGCGATGCAAAGCTCGATTAATGGAAAAGACACCAATGTCAAATCCGATGGTTTACGACGACAAAAATATATACAAGCATGCCAAGAGGGTTTGTGCTTCGTGATGGGGTCAGTAAATTTTGAGTATTTTCAGAAAAGATTCTTTTCATCAAGTTCTTGCTCGGAATAAGAAATGAAACCTTAAAATCGGATAAATTACTTTACTTTTAACTTTTATTTTCGTAACACATCATTTTTCCTATCATAATGTTTTCAATAACACCCAAGTATGCTTGTTGTAGGGCTAATCACTTCTTTCTTCCACAGTGGAGATTTGGGATCGAATCCCGCCGGGACTCAAACCTAAATAATTTAATTTAAAATATGTTTGTGATATCATATTAAATTTATATATTTGTCAAACAATATTCTCATGTATATATTTATCAGATTTTGTATGTTTGATTAATAATGTCTAATCTAAAAAAAATGTTTTCAATAAATAATATAAAGGGTTAATTATGGAATTGAATATGACAAATCGTGGGACAATAAAAGTCCTTTGAGGAATTGATGTGGACGGACGGTGACAAATAAATATAAAATAGTATTGTTTTCATACTTTTCAACGATAAATGTGGGCCAAATTTTAAAGCACCTAACTTGTTCGGATTTTTATATTGACACAATTTAAATGCCCGTGGGACAAAACAAGGAGGTTATATTTCACGACAACGACCATTGGTAAAAATATGGGCAGAAAAGTACGCTTACCAAAAGAAGTTGATCGGTCCAAAACAAGTGCGTATTTGCAAGAATATCACATGTAATTATTTTTTGCATAGCTATTTTGAAGTCTTTCGATTTGGTACTTCATTTACTTTTCCACTAACCATTCAGAGGCCTAAGTGCGTGACTACTAATGATACTTTCACGATATGTATATTTTTGTGTTATTTTTGTGTTGAATATTATAATTATAAATATCTACTCGCAATCAAGGAAGATTAGGTGTGAGTTGCATTGCAAGCGATCACACCGAACATCGAATATGTGATCGTCGTGATATATTTTCTTTTGCTAGGAGGTTATTTGCACAGTTTGTGGATGCATATGTGGTTATCTAAGATATAGAGTTAGCGGTGTCATAAGACTGGAGATCCAGTCCGATTGTCTGGGAGTAGTCAAGTTTGACATCGACGATAAAGTTCATGACGTTTTTTTTTCTTTGTATCTTCATATATGTGAGACATTTAAACGAGTTTTCTATTGTAATGTCGCTGTTCATAACTTAACTCGCTTTACTGTTAATCACGACTCGAGTTCGACTTGGATGGTTTGGTCCCTTCTTGTTCAGAGGAGGCTATTACGATCTGACTTTGGGGACAAGAGACTCAGTCTATTTTAGAGTTTTCTTTATTTGTACGCGTGGGTTTCATTCTTATTTCATATATCTCTTGAAACTACAGTATTCATCCCCTACATGTAAAGGCATTTTATGATAATTTACGTGGTGCTGGCCACGATTCTTCGAGAAATAAAATATGTGATCTATAAATGACATTGATTAGTTCACATATTAGTTGTTTTACATTAAAGCAAATTTTAGGTAAACTCGTTTTTAATGGTATGCAAAAATTCACATTTCTATAGGTTAATTTTATCTACATGCCAATAAAAAAATCACATTTCATTTATAGTTAATTATAGTCAAGTTAATTAAAATTGCACAATTAAATATAATAGACCAAACGAATAATAAGTATATATATTTTTTTAAATAGTTATATTATGCCAAACATATTTTAATTTATGTATATGGGAGAGAACTTATTTTAATGAATAAACACAAGATACCCTACTGAAAAACACAAGAAGAAAAAAATGAACAACATAATGCCATTAAGCAATTAAAATCAATATTATGTAAAATGAATATCATCTAATTTGCTTAACTAAGCACATATGCAATATACAAAATGTTAATTGAGTTAATAGTTTTAAATTACTTTGAACTAGCAAATCACTTTTCCAATGTTTAACACACCTATTTAAAAACAACAAAGCCTAAGAAAAAGACATATTGGTCTCATTTCCCTCCACTAAATTTTGCTGTCCTTTTTGTGTAATGCATATAAACGCGAATCTCAACTCGGAAATATAATTCATATAATGTGCAGCGGAAAGAATCTTCCACTTACTTCTATTACGTCATCAAAGCTATTTTATTATTCCTTCTCTTTTATCACGTGCTAGTTTAAGAGTATTATTTTTTGTTTAACATATAAAAGGAGCATATTCTAGCTGAGAGATAGTAATAAAATAAAAGCATATCATTATTTTAGCTAAATTAACAGACTCGAGTTGACCAGATATATTATAATCTCGTATGTTTGTCTCAACGAATTTTACTTGGAATTATAATAAATAAAAACATCATTTTTTTATTTAAACAGTATTAACATAAGACGTAGAGTTATATTCTCTCTGAACGCCATTGAAGAGAGCCAGAAAAAGTTGTATTCACCTACTCACTCATGGGTTTTGCGCTTTTGTTTTTACTAGCGTTAAAGGTCTTGGGCGGGGCCGAGTCGGGGGTGGTGAGTCGCGACTTGCTTGACTCGGCGAAGGAGAGAGAGTTCTTCGAGTGGATGGTGGGAGTGAGAAGGCAAATCCACGAGTACCCAGAACTGGGATTCGAAGAGCACAGGACGAGTCAACTCATAAGATCCGAGCTTGACTCGCTTGGGATTCCGTACAAATGGCCTGTTGCCGAGACCGGCGTTGTGGCTTTTATCGGCTCCGGCTCTAAGCCTGTCTTCGCCCTCAGAGCCGACATGGATGCTCTTCCTTTGCAGGTCTCTCTCTCTCTCTCTCTCTCTCCCTCCGATAAAAATGAAGGATATTACTGATTTGACCACGAGCTATAAGTTCAGGGAGAAAATGGCCACTGAATTACTCTTCATTCTCTCTTCAAAAAAAAATTACTCTTCATTTGAAACCTTCTACTCTTTTTTAGTATTTTTATAGTGTATAATACTTAACGAAATAACTATTTGAATATTTAGTTAATTGATTCTTTTTAAGGAATAACAAGTTGACTGAGTTTAGAAATATACGCAGTTTGTCCAAGGATAGTTAATTCCTTTTCTTCTAGATAAAAACATCTACCCAATCAGTTCTTGAAAAGTGTTTACCTGAAGAATACTAGAAATCCTGCAAAGAAAAGTGCACTTTGAAGCTTCAAATTATAAGTCCAACGTTATGTTGAAAGGAATCAGTGGAATGGGAATTCAAGAGCAAGGTTGATGGAAAGATGCACGCTTGTGGTCATGACACTCACGTGGCTATGCTTCTTGGAGCAGCCAAGTTACTACAAAGGAATAAACATTCAATCAAGGTAATCAAATTAAATCAAATACAAATAGTAGATTTGCCAAATAGAAGAATGCTAATGTCAGCCTACTTTAAAAAACAATGTGCTAGTAACTTTGCTCATTTTGTTGAAATCTGCGTATTTTTTAAATAAAAAATTAATTGTTTTAATTTGTTTACATGTACGTGTTTGTAGGGAACAATAAAGCTAGTTTTCCAGCCCGGAGAAGAGGGCTTCGCCGGAGCGTACCACATGTTGAAGGACGGGATTCTTGATGACGTGGATGCCATTTTGAGCATCCACGTGTTTCCCTCTCTCGCTACCGGGACAGTCGCTTCCAGGCCCGGCCCAATCCTGGCTGGCGTGGGCCTGTTCTCGGCCACGATATGGGCCCAAGGTGACCCGATCCTCGCAGCGGCCTCCGCCGTGCTCTCCCTCCAGCAGATCGTGTCCCGCGAGACCGATCCCCTCGAACCCGCCGTAATTTCCTCTTCAGAAACCTCAATAAATTTTGAAATTAAAAAAATTAATTGTAGACATTAGTGTTTGTGGTCATTTTAAATCCTTTTTGAAAATTTAGACAATTTTTACAAAGCTCAATACATCAAAGAAAGATGATCGCTTGCAACTTAGAAACTATTTATTTGAGATTAAAAAAAATCTAAACAAACTTTGTGGGATAAGTTTCAAATTACACTATCAAATGCAGTTTCCAGAAAGAAAAGAAAAACTTGAAAATTGCTGCATTATAAAAAATTCGACAAATGTAGGTGATCTCGATCGGATATGTAAAAGCCGGCTTAGCTGGCAAGGCAGTCGTGGACTCGGTGGAGCTCGGAGGAACTTACAGAAGCCTGAGCTCCGAAGGTCTTCTTCGCCTCCAAAGAAGAATCAGAGAGGTTCTTCATACCTCATCTTCATTGTTCTTTTTTTTAGACATCTGTATCAATATAGGCGTTATGTTTGATAGGAAATTAGTGAAGGTAAAACAAGTAAGTTCTGACTGAAATTTCATGGTCTAGTTTTGAATGCGTGGGCAAGTTTGACACACAAGTAACGGTGCGCAAAACGGCTAACCAGTCAAACCTTAAAACTGTTTTGAGACGGCTAACCTTGAATCTTAAGCGCTTAGAACGCAAAATAAAAAAGAATTAACCTTTCATCTTTAGGTGATAGAGCAACAAGCAGCGGTGCACCGGTGCAGCACAACGGTGGATTTCATGAAAGAAAAAGCGATGCCTCACCCGGTGATGGTGAACGACGAGTGTGTGTACGAGCACGTGAAAGGCGTGGGTGAGTCACTGCTGGGGAGGGACAACGTGCGTCTTTTGCCGCTCATGATGGGCTCAGAGGATTTCAGCTTCTTCTCCCAGAGAATCTCCGCTGCCATCTTCGCCCTTGGCATCGGAAACGATTCCGTGGGGTCCGTCGAGAATCTCCACTCCCCCAGATTCTTCGTCGACGAGCAAGCTCTCCCCCTCGGGGCCGCCCTCAACGCCGCTGCCGCCCTCACCTTCTTCCACGCCGCAAAATTTCCAGCTTCCAAAATCTGAAAATACCTGAGGCGTTTTGCACAGAGTTCTAATTCATGTCAGTCAATTGAATAAAAAAAGAGGGACAAATTGTACAATTCTGGTGTGATATTATGTTGCTAAATGTATTGATACCATAAGAGAAATTAGGTCTGACTGATCTTTTGAATACAATTTTTAAGAAGCCCTCAAGTTCATATTTATGTTGCTAATGTATAATATGTAGCTTGAAAATCTAAATCTAATTTTTCTGACGATCAGATGCATTAAAAAGTAAGGATAGTTGTTAATTTTTCAACATGAAAATGATAAGAGATTTGACATAAATGACCTCTGTACAATTTGGTTCATAAACTAGGTTGCTAATAAAGAAGAAAATTCAGGGCACTGTAAATGATTTTTATACAATTTATAAAAAAAAAACTGTGTCAAGTTCAAAGAGGGAAAATAAATATTAGCGTCACGTCATGCCTAATCACTAAGTCATACTAAAACCGAATTACATATAAAAATGAAAGATTAGTTTACTAATTTGCTCATCCGGGTCTATCATATTAGTCCAACCTCAAGTACTAAAAAAAGCATACTCGGATTAAACGGATTCGGAACTCAAAACCATTTTCTCATCCTTGTGTACTTCTCATCGAACTGAGTCCGGGCAATTTTCGAACTCCTTTCTCCTTCATCCGATCCCGAACGATGCAAACATCGAGCCAGCGCTCTCTCTCCGCGTAAATCTGTGAAAGAAGCACGTAATTCCCCGAACTCCTCGGCTCGGCTTCGAGAACCCGAGCGGCGACGATCTCTCCGAGCTCGGCGTCTCCGTGGAGCCGACACGCCCCGAGAAGAGCGGCCCAAGCCCCGACCCGAGGCCCAATGGGCTTCCATCTCAGAAGCTCGAAGCCCGTTTTCAGGTCCCCGGAACGGCCCAAGAGATCCACGATAACCGAGTAATGCTCCGGCGAGGCATCGCCCGCGAGGGACTCGAAGTATCTCAAACCCTCGGCCACGAGCCCGGCTCGGCTACACGCCGTGAGGACGACTGTGAATGCCACCTCATCAGGGACGAAACCGTCATTCACCATCTGATCGAAGAGCGAGACGGCCTCTTTTCCCCGGCCGTGGATCGAGAGTCCGTGGATCATCGAGCAGTACGAGATCATGTCCCGATTCGGGGTTTGTTCGAATAGGAATTTCGCTCGATCCAAGTTTCCGGATTTCGCATTCATGTCGATCAGGGCCGCGTTCACGTGGGCACGGTAGAGATTGATCGGGATCTTATTCGAGACGTGATCGTCGACCCACTTGGCAAGCTCGGGATCGCCTTCTTTTGAACAGGCTTTTATGAGGCTCACGATCACGTGCTCGTCCGGATCGGTTTCGCTAGCGGAAAAGACGGAAATAGCCTCCGAGAGCTGGCCGTTCCGAGCGTACCCGGAGATCAGCGCCGAGAGGGCGAAATTGTCTTTCTTCGAAGCTCGGTCGAACAAGAATCTCGCACAGGACATGTTGCCGGATTTTGCGTAACCGTCGATCATCGTGGCGAAAGAAACCGCGTTCTTCTCCGGCATCTCGTCGAAGATTCTCCTCGCGGTGGGCAAATCGCCGGACTTGACGAACCCATCGATCATCGCGTTCCACGTGATTGAATTTCTGAGAGGCATTTCATCGAACAGCTTCTTCGCTTCCGCTAGATCCTCGGAAGCAACGTAACCCACGACCATGGCGGTCCAAGAGACAACGTTTCTAAACGGCATTTCGTCGAACAGCTTGCGAGCAGAAACAACGTCGTCGCATTTCCCGTAAAAATCAATCAAACTCGTCCTCACGAACACGTCAGAATGAACAACCCCACATCTGAGAGCCGATCCGTGAAAAGCCCTTCCTTCTCTAACTCTGACCTCGCTCGCGCAGAGCTTTATCAGAAGAGGATAAGTGAACCCATCGGCGAAACAATCCTCCCTCTTCATGCGAACAAACGACGACACGGCCTCGCCGAAACGACCCTTCTCGACGAACCCTTTGACGAGAACGTTCCAGAGACCTGTGCCGGGACGAAGAACTCTATCGAAAACCCCTATGGTGTAATGATCTTCGAGACCTGAGAGATGAGTTTTGGAGAGAGAAACCATGAGCTGCGATACCAAGACGTGGTCTTGTTCTAAGCCTCTGCGCACGATCTGTGCGTGGACTTGTTGGAGATGAAACGCCGACGTGCAGATCTTTAGGAGACTTGCGATTGAAGGAAACGAAGCTGTAGTTCCGTTTTGCATGACTTTGTAACAGTACTGATACTTTATGATTTGAACCAACGTTTTCAATGCCGGCGGTTTTCGGCAAAATGCCGCCGGTTTTTCGGTTTTCGGTGGTTATCGGCCAAAAACGACCCATATAAACGTTTCGTCGTTTTTGGTCGGCGAAATTAGTCGTTTATGCTGACGAAAACCGCGTGTCGTTTTCCGGAAAATGTCGTTTTTATTGAGTATAAAAGACCTAATCAGCCGACGAAAACCTTAACGAATTTCGGTATTCCACAAAAAAAATTGCCGACCGATTTTGCTGAAGAGGAGCTGCCGATCCAGAAGTTGCCGACGAAATTCCCACCGAATTCCGTAGATCGAGTCATCGGCCGACTACCGCAGTCAGAAAACAACAACATTTCGGCGAAACTCGTGGATTACCGGCGAAAACCGAGGTATATGCCGAGTAGAGTAGATCTGTGAGATTTGAAGCTGATTTTCGGGTTGAAGATGATTTTTTTTAGCAATAATTGTAGAAAATACAATGTGTTAGGAATGTGATTCTGAAGATGATATAATTTTTTAGAATTTTTTCTAGATCCGAAATTTGAAATATGAAGTAAATTCGGAGGTTGTAGTTATGAAAACATATATGTTTACTTAAGAAGTATAAGATTGTTCTTGAACATTGTGATTATGATTTTTACTCGAAATAATGTATGAAATGAAATCTGTTTGGAACGAAAGTTTAAGTTGCGTGGATTTGTTTCAGATTTTATTGACGTCGGAAACGAGAAATATGAAGTAATTTCGATAGTTGTAGTTGATAGTTCGATTAGTCGTTAAATTGATTCTTGTTGAAGTCGTTGATTATGATTTTTTATCAAACATATGTATGAAATAGAAAATTTTTAGAATTTAAATTTAATAAGAGTGTAATTTTTTCATAATTGTTTGAGTACCGGATTAGTAAATTTGAATTGTTTGTCGGAAATTGTTGTTTTATTTTGTTTAGTAAGAAGTCGTTGATTATGGATTTTTCTCAAAAATATGTGTGAAATAGAATCTGCTTAGAATTTCAATTTAAGAAGATTAAAAAAAATTTAAATTTTTTTGTGTCACAGATTAGAGAATTTGAATTATATATCGGGAATTGTTGTTTTAGTTTGTTTTGGTTGAAACGGTTGATTATGATTTTTTCTCAAAAACATGTATGAAATAGGATCTGTTTGGAATTGAAATTTAATAAGAGTGAATTTTTTTCATAATTTTTAGAGTTACGGATTTGATATTTTTGTTTGTTAACGATAACAGATGGCAGATGAAGGCGTGCGAAAACATTGTCTCGTCGTTCCGGGGACCAGTAATCATTTTACCTGCAAATATTGTTGGTTAACAACAAGAGGTGGAGGAATCACTCGTATGAAGTTGCATCTTAGCAGAAACGATCCGAAGAAGAATGTAAAACGATGTGATAAGTGTCCGCCGGAGGTCAGAGAAGAAATGCGGCAACTGCTACATGAAGCAGAAATGAAGAAAAAGAATAAGAGGAAGAAACCATCCGTCAAGAGTTACGTGCAAACCTCGATCCACGTCTTGATCATCGAGAAGATGAAGACTTGTATGAGGCAATGAAGAGAAGTCGCCAAGAGGCCGATGCTGCAACTTGGAGATCCCGGCCAGGAGGAGGTTCTGGATCCCAACAAGACATAAGATCAAGGCCACCAATCTCGCCTTCTCTTTATCGATCAGATTCGGCACGACAACCAACAGTCCCTACACCGGCAACTATGTCTTTGAAGAAGCGATTAGGAAGACTTGTGAGCCGATTTTTCATACACGAGAGTGTTCCAGCCCATAAAGCGAAGTCTCATCACTTTAAGAACATGATGCACGAAGCTGCAGAAATCGGTATGTGAAACATATTTCTTAACGTACTCTAACGCTTTGTGAAATAACGTAATACGTTGTTGTTGACAGGTCCTAACGTTCCACTGTCTTCCACGTACGAGATTCACAACACATACCTTAAGGAAGAGGTTGTTGAAGCACAAGCATACGTCGATAGTCAACGTAAGGTTTGGGAAGAGTACGGGTGCACAATCATGTCTGACGGATGGACGGGTCCAACGCGATTGAGTATCATTAATGTTATGGTATACTCAGCTGGAAAAACCGTGTTCTTGAAGTCCGTTGACGCGTCGAACAACATAAAGAATTGGGAATACATCTACAAACTTTTGAGTGATGTGATTAACGATGTCGGACGCCACAATGTCATCCAAATTGTCACGGACAACGGGTCGGCGTATAAAAAAGCGGGAATGAAACTGATGAGAAAGTTCAATTGTTATTGGACACCGTGTGTCGCGCACTGTCTTGATCTTATGTTGGAAGACGTGGCTAAGCGAGACACCGTTGCTCGCGTCGTGGATGACGCTAGGCGCATAACGAAACTCGTTTATAACCACGGGCTTCTATTAGCGAAGTTAAGAGAACAAGGTGAAGGTGAGATAATTCGCCCCGGTCCTACAAGGTTTGCTACCAATTATTTAGCTCTTTCAAGCTTGCGTAACAAGAAACAAGCATTGAAGGCAATAATCAATTCCGATTGGTGGGAGAGATTGACATTTCGCTCAACCTTAGCGGGATCATTTGTTGAGGACAAAGTAAATGATGCAAATTTTTTGCTACACCTCGATGGATTTTGTAAGGTACTTTTGTATCTAGTATGATGTTTGTAGTTTACTTTGTAGAACTAACATTTTACGTTAATGCGACAGGTATTCGAGCCGTTATTTGTAGCTCTTCGGTTCATGGACATAGAGGTCGTTCCGACGTTAGGTGCACTATATCACGTTTTCGATATAATGAAGAAAAAGTTGGAGACCCTACCAAATAAAAGATGGGTTGTCGATATCGTTGTCGACAGATGGGAAAGACAACTTTGTCATCCATTGCACAAAGCAAGTTATTACTTAAACCCGAGGTGTCAATACAACCCAGAAATTACGATGACACCAGAACATCTAACTGTTGTTACAGACGTTTTTGAAGTGTTACATCCGCACGATAATTGTTCCGTTCTTGGAAATGAGGTACGTAATTACAGATATTTATATGTTCCTTTTTCATGTATAGTGACATATTATGTACACAGCTCATTGCGTTTCGAGATGCACGTGGACTATTTGGAAGGAAGACTGCGGTTGGAAACCGTGATCATATGGCCGCAGGTACGTAACGATATCGTTGTGTGGGATCTGTTAACATTACTTGATTTTTAATTTACTTTTGTAGCCGAATGGTATAGGATGTTTGGAACTGAAGCACCTACTTTACGTCGGTTGGCCATGCGAATTTTATCACAAACCGCATTTTCTTCGGCTTGTGAGAGAAATTGGAGCATGTTCGCCTTAGTCCACACAAAACAGCGCAACCGTCTTGCGTATTCAAGGTTGGAGCAACTTGTGTTTTGTAATTATAACATGAAATTACAGATACGAGATCGCAAAACTCAGTACGAAAACAAGGAACTCCGAGACCCATTAGAAATCATAGAGCAATCTATGCAAGCCATGGGAGATGAGGCCGACGACGACGTTCTTCTTGAGTGGGTTCGACCATGCAACCTTGACGATGAATCCAACCGTCCTGATCCGCAAGTAGCCTCACAGGCCCGTTCCGAATGCGTTGATGTAAACCGGGTCATCTCTCAAGATGTTGGTATAGATTCGTTTAGTGACGATGATGGTGGGCAAGGAGGCGGAGATGGTGGCGGGACGCAAGGAGGCGGAGATGGTGGCGGCACAAGTGTTGGTGTCGGGAGTGGCACAAGCAGAGGTTGGAATAACGATCCATGGACCATGGAATCGGGTTATCAAGCTACTCAAGATGAAGATCACGGAGCGCGGGATCGGGACAGGTACTAATATGTTACATGCATTTTTAATTTACATTTATTAACATCTAACTTAATGTCTCGTAGGTCGGATGACTTCTTTGACTTTGAGTCTGCGCAATACCCGGGAGGTCGACAAGCGGGAATGTGGTCTACTAGTTCTACGGATTACGACGTTGACTCCATTTCCACTCAATTTGAGTCAATGTCATTTGACCAAATGTCTACCCAATCTTACGACGGTCAAGGTTCGTATGCTTATCCGTATCCCGTTCCATATCCAGTTCCGGTCATTATAGGTGCAGAGATTCAAGGACCACTACCCGAGTACCCCATATTGTGCACTGTCGTCGGCGGAACGCAAGCCAACTACAACAACCACGTCATTAACTACACTTCATCGTACGCGACCCAAATGACGTGGTTGGACTATTATAACCTTCAGGCACGAACAGGTGGATTTTATCAGCCAGCACGTCATTCCAGTTACTATTGAATACTAATGTTGTTGGATTTCGTATGATCTTTTCGAACTGCTCATGGTATGATATGTATGAACTTAATAGTGTATGAATGTATGGTATGTATGAACTTGATATTGTATGTTATGTATGAACTTTTAATAATTTTAATTTTAATATGGTATGACATGTATGAACTTAATGATCTGAACATTTTTTATAATTATAAATTCATGTTTTGAACTAAAAATGCCATAAACATTTTTTTCGTCGAATTTCCGTAATTTTTATCGAATTTCCGACCGGCCAACGGCAATCCCATCGGCATTCTTTTTTCCGTTTTCCACATTTTTTCCGTCGAATTTCCGTTCGGCTAGCGGCATTTCCGTGATTTTGAGTTATCGGCCGTTTATCGGCTAGCGGTCGTTTAAACCTTAATTTGAAGGGTAAATAAACAACATAAATTATAAAAATAATTTATCTGGCGAGTTAAAGGAACAATTAGTAGGGTTACGGTAAAGAAGTTTCTGTAGAAGTGTTATAAATCATAGTTAAATATAACGCTTTTAGTTTTGAAGACTCTATTAAAGTTTGTAAACAGTACATATACTGGAACTCAAACCCCAGTACCCCACTATCGATTTATTTAAATTACTAAATGCTAATTAGAAAACTAAAATTTTCTATTTTCGTCTCTTCTTGTTAGGCCTAGGAAAAGTCATTAAAGAAACAAGACCAATAAAATGGCAAATCTAGCAAGCAATAAAATATTTAGGACTCTCCTGGTATTTTTAGTCTCAAGAGTAAACCTGGCCTACCGGACCGGACGGGCCGGTCCGGTCCGGTAGTCTGTTAAGGTCCGGTTATTTTAACCGGACCCTTACCGGACCGGACATTCCGGTCCGGTCCGGTATTAAAAAAAAAAAAAAGAGTTAAAGTAAATAGAAAGGGGTTTTTGGATGGATCTAATTGTTAGAATTTGTTTTTGAAGGAGTTAATTATAAATACTCTAAATTGAATTAAAAAAAATATAAACTCCGGGAAAATTTTTAAACGGCCTCCTTAAAAACCTCATCGACCCCTGGAAATGTGCGACGATGAGGAAAAAGAGTACCTTTATTGAATTAAATTTGGAAAAAGTTTCCCGAACAAGGGTCGGGACTCCCTTTAGTGTATTACAAATAAAAGTAACTAATCGTTCACGTGAAGTGTACTAAAATAAAAATCAAAATCGTCTAAAATGTCGAAGCAGTGGAATGTTTCTTGAGCTCGATTCTTGTGGAGAAGTCAATCTTTTCCACAAGTGAGTGCCTCGACCATCTCTGGTTTGAGACTACATCTTCGGTCGTCTATAATACGTCCCGCACTGCTGAACGCCGCCTCGGAAGAAACTGTAGAGACTGGGATAGTTAATATATCTTGAGCCATTGTGGACAAGATTGTAAACCGTCTACAGTTTTGCCTCCACCAGTGAAGCAAGTCCAGGCGCTCGTCATCATTCCTCACCCAATCGTTGCAGTCGTACTCCATGATCTCGGGATGAGTACGAGGGTGGTCTTGACTTCCTCTTGGGGTGCTGCCTCCAGCTTCTTGTTGAGGAGAAGGACTATACGCGGGAGCGTTGGTGAAGACGTTCGCGTATTGGTGCCTCCTTGCATATTGCGACTGTTGACTTTGGGTAGTTCGGTAATGCGGAAGAAGTTTCGCCTCGTACACCCTGAAAAGAGAATAAAAAGCATCTACGATCCTTGGTAGATCAAGTGAGACGTAATCTTGCGTACCGGAAAACCGTAATCTAAGAAATTTGAAAAACTTTATAAGTCCACCAATTTTAGTTCGAACATTTAGAATGACTCCAAAACCAAAGAGTAATGGAACCTTCCCAGCGCCCCAATACTTAAGAAATTTAGTTTCCATGTCTTGAATACAAGTGCTAAAAATGGGATCTTCCCGGTATTTTTCAAAATGTGTAGCTAAAGCAGTCATAGTATGGATTCCTAAATGAGAAGTCGGTGAATAACAAGCGGAAAGGTAACAAGTTTCTTTATAAAAAATATCAAGAAAAGACACAAATGATTCAGCCATGCTAATATCAGAAGGGGTTAAAGAACCTTCCCCGAGTTCGTTGTTTATAAAGGCTACAACTACGTCTACATAACGGGGTGATAAAAAGTTGTTCAACATTAGATAGGTTGAGTTCCACCTAATCTTGTTATCTAAATGAAATGTTCGTTCCTCTAATAAGTTATGTCTAAATTTCTCTTAAGTTCATCGACCCTAGCGGTTGAACTGTTTATCCAACTAATAAAACATCTTATTTTATGGATTACAGGTTCGTAGTTCGCGGCTCCTGCTTGTACTATTAGGTTGATTATGTGTGTCGCACAACGTTGATGTAAAAGTGTTTCATCTTCTAAACGTGTTTTTAGTTCCCCAATCATTGCGCTGTTACTAGTTGCGTTATCTAAAGTTATATAAATTATTCTATTCTTTAAACCCCATTCTTCTATAACACTCATCATTATATCTAAAATGTTTTGGCTAGTGTGATTTCCTTCTATCTTAGGAAATGCAATTATATGTTTGTTTAAATTCTAATCATCGTCTATGTTATGGACTACTACGGACATGTAATCAGTTTTAGCTTGACCGGACCAAATATCGGAAGTTAATGCTACGCTAAATTTTCCAGAAGCAATTACATTTTTTAGTTGTTCTTTTTCTTTTAAAAATCATTTCAAAATATCAGAACGTAGCGCCTTCCTAAACATTATTTGAACACCGGGAATTAAATAACTTAAAAAGCGAACAAACCTTTTGATTCTATATGACTAAATGATTGGTCGGTAGAAACAAAATATTCTACTAAACTAGTTCTAAAAGCTTCGGGATCTACGTGACTTACAATGTTTGAAGAACCGGCTGTTTGACTTCCCGGGCAACTCTTTTGGTGCTTCGTTAGTAGAGACGTCCCGCACCGTTGATTGTGAGCGCTAACGAGCTTCCCGCAACTATTGCATTGTCCGTGTCGTTCGCCGTTGTAGTTCACCTCCGTGAAAAAGTTCCACATCGCCGAACGGTGCTTCCTTTTGTGTAGTCGTGGTTCGGCGAGGGGAACATCATGTCGTTGTGGTTGTTGTTGACAGTCGTATTGTTGTTGTTGGTGTTGGCGGGCTCGTTGTTGTTGTCGTTGTTGCGTCGCTTCCCGTTGTTCACGTTGGCGGGGTCGGGGGATGGTATTTCGGACCTCCTCCGCTTCCTCCACTTCCTCGTCCGGCTCCTCGGTTTCGTCGCCGCCTTCATCTTCTTGTTGTTCCAAGCGTTGAGAAAACTCTTGGTACACTTGGTAGGCGTCGGGTTGTGGAAGTTGTGCTTGATAAGCCTCTTCGGGATTCATTTCGGGTTGAAAGGGTGGTTGTGTGTTTGGAATTTGGGTACCAAAAAAATCTCTAACATTTGGAGGAACGTAATTTGGGTCGAATGAATAAACCGTATCATCATTTTCTTGGGAGTAATTCAACCAATTTCTTTCAAATTGGTGAACTTGTGGTTCTTGTGAACTTCTTCCCCTCCGACCTCGGCCTCGGTTTTGAGATGAAGAAGCCATATGAAAAATTTGATTTTTTAAAAGAAAAAGAAGTTTGAATTTAAAAACCGTAAAGAAGAAATAGAATAAAACCGACCTTGAAAAATAAAACCGACCATGAAAAATAAAACCGAGCTTGAGAACTAAAAACCGAGCTTGAGAAATAAAAATCGAGCTTGAAAACTAAAAACCGAGCTTTAAAACTAAAAACCGAGCTTGAGAAATATTGAGATAATTTTGAGAGATTGAGAGAAGTTGAGAGATTGAGAGAAGTTCGAGGGAATTGGTGTGAAAAATGTGAATGGGGAGGGTGGTTTATATAGAATTCGGAATTGGAGGTTAAAAAAAATTAAAAAACAGGGAAAATAGTGAAAATAGCCGTTGGGGGAGGGTAACGGTAATAAAACGGCTACTTTTTTTAGGCCGTTGGATTTTACATCCAACGGCAGATTTAAAAAAAAAAAAAAAAAAAAAATACGGCTAACGTACCATACCGGACGGACCGGTCCGGTATAGTAACGGACCGGACCGGTCCGTTACCCTTATCGGACCATGGGGTCCGGTTACAGGCTTACCGGACCGGACCGGACCGGACCGGACCGGACCGGACCGGTCCGTCCGGTACCGGTAAGCCAGGTTTACTCAAGAGTTGTAACAGATTTTTTTTTGTACACGGGAAATCCGTTAAATTAGCATAGATTTTCTACAAGAACAATCTACAAGCACAGTGCATTGCGTGAAAAATAAAGAGATAACAAATAATTATTATGGAAAAGAACAAAATTACTCATGGCAAAAACAGGGCAGCGATCTGCTAGACTGGTATGGTTCTGTAGAGTTGATTCATCTTTTCGACCTTCTTACAATTTGAGCCTCGCCTCTAACTTCCGTGAGCCTCGATTTCGATCCACCGCTATGCACCGCGTTGGGCCTCTCCTGGACTGAAGCCCAAGCCTGTCCCCACTGCCGAGTCGGGCTCGAATATAGCCTCGGAGATTCCAATCTCGCCCCTGACAATACTTGGTCCCGTAGACTCTTCGAGGATTTGTATCCCTGTTGAGCTTCGTCTCCGAAACTCTTCCCTTGCAACAATTGCCGGTCCAGCTCGGAGAGTCGATCCCAAGCCGACCCTTCGACCGAATTCTGAACCTTGAGAAGCTCAACGCCCTCTGACGTGCTTCTCTGAAGGGAAGTGCTTTTTCTAGAAGCTTTCCCCGAAGTAGATTTCCTCTCCTTGGTCTCTTCTCGGTGGTGACTCATGGGCCAATTGTAAGTTTTGTTGTTGTTGTCCATGTTCAGCTCTATGGAATGAAGATCGCTCTCGCCCAAGTCTTCTTCTTCTTCTTCTTCTTCTTCTTCTTCTTCTTCTTCTCCATCAAGGACCTCTCCACCGTTGCTCAGGTAAGCCTCGATCTCGTCATCGATGAACCCTTTCTCTCTCATCGGCTTCTTTTTCGACCCGAGAAAAGCTTCGAGCCGGTCCCTCAGCATGTCCACCGCTGCGTTCTTCTCCTCGAGCTCGTGCTTCGCCTCTGAAAGCTTCATCTGAACCCTCTCTTCTCTCAGCAAGTCCGCCATCTTCATCATCTCTCTCTCCTTCTCGACCTCCTCGCATGCTTTCATGGAGTCCCTCTTCATCTCCTCAGCCTCGGCCTTGTCCTCGTCGATGTCCCGCGCCAGCTCGTCGCAGACCTGCTCGATGATCTCTCTCGCTCTCTTCTCGGTTTCAAGCTCCTTCAGGGACTTCACGAGCGAAGACTTTGTCTCGGCTAGCTCTTTACCGAGCTTTTTGTTCAAGCTCTCTGACCTTCTTCTCAACTTCCTCTCAACCTCGAGCTCTCCGACGACCGACTCCACCGCTGCCTCGACCACTTCGAGCTCCTTGCTTTTCCACACCGCCTTTTCCTCAGCAAAGCACTTCATGAGGAAGTTGATCTCGTTCTGGTCCGAGCGTTGCTCTTGGATCACCTGGTTCACCTGCAATTAAAGGTCCCACTTCGGTTAATCATATTTTTCTTTTTTTATTATCTAAAAAATAACCTTATAAAATCTATAAACTCAAAGTTTATTTTTATTGATTTAGGGTCTTGGAAATTGTGCAATTACCTGCAGTCGGGCTCTCTCAAGCTCGGCGTGCAAGGCTGAGATCAATGACATGCTTGAAGAAGGCTTATTGTCGTGACCCCAAACTCGGTTGATGATTTTGAGAAGCTCTTTCGATGTAGTCAAAGCACTACTCACATCCTTCAGGCGGGCCTTCACACCAGCAGTGGAAGCGACATTATGACTCTGGGATCGGGATCGATTCTCAATCTGTATTAAAGATGGGAATTTTATCGGTTAATATTAAACTGTCGATTTGGTTAGAATTAACTTAACAGATCATTGTAAACGTTCGTCTTTGTTAGAAGTAACCAAATGGTTAATTTTACCCGATTATTGTATGATTAACCGTATTTAACCAACCATTTTATAAACAAATTGATTTCACTTGGTTGATAATTTACGGTTAAACATTTTAGATGGTTAACCAGTTAAACCTTGAACCGTTTGCCCAGCTTTAATCTGAATCCATCCACAGAATGGTAATTGAAAATATGAAACAATTTGGGTTTCCATAAAGAAAAACTATTCCTTTACAACTTTCCAATGAAGTTACCTCAATTATGCTGGCATTGCTAGCGACATCCAGTTTCTCAGGGCGGCAGTCCATTACACTAAGGCGATGAGAGGCCGATGGAGTTCTTCTATGGCGGGTTCCAGTTCCTGGTCGATCCATCTTCTGCAACTCAAAATTCACATGCCATAGAAACAAGATCGAAACACTATCAATGAAAAGTACAAACTGGTCATGCTCAAATGCATGTAATGTAAGCATTACAACTACCAAAAAAGCAAGAACTAAGAAACAACATTCAACAGTATTTAGACCATAAAATGAATAAAAATATACCTCTGAAACGGGACTGTGTGAAGGATCGGAGAGATGAGGAGGAAAAGAGCTAGAATGTATAGACCTCGAACTCATCATCAACCTCTCTCTCGCTCTCATCTCCTTCCTCAGCCTCCTCTCTTCCGAGCCTTCTTTGACCCTCGGCGATGGAATCTCGTTCATTTCCCACAGCGTCGCCGCGAGCTTTCTCGCCGAGACTGGCGCCGAGATTTTGGCTCCGCCTTCGGCCGCGTCGTGCGACGGCGGCGCGTGCTTTTGAGACTCGGAGACGGTACGGAACCTGGCCGATGCAGGGGATCGCGAGCTCACGAGCCTCCAAGTAGGCACGGGCGTACCGGATCCGACTCTCTTCCCGACGAGAATCGCTCGCTTGAATCTGTAGTTCTGTACGATCGAAGAGGGCGAAGAAGCGGATGACGAACAGCCTCGCTTTCTAATTTTACCAGGGATCAAATCGGCGCCGAGATTCTGCCTTGGCATTATCAATTTCGATCCTGGAAGAAACAGACAAAAAATCTCCGATGCGAAAGAAACAGCGCGCACTTTTATTACAGACTCTTGTTCATCGTTCGAAGCTAAAAGTGTAGATTGCGAGATTGAAAACCCTAGAAGAAAAAGAAGAAGCAGAAGCAGAAGAAGAAGATCTTTCAGAGCTTTAATTGCTCCCGCTGTAAGATTTTGATCTCTCAGTAAGTACAGAGTGTTGTATCTTCTTTTTCCTCTGAGCTAAAGCGAAAGAAGAGGACGAAGAGCAATAATCTGGTGTGCTCAAATGTATTATAATTTATCCACGTGGCGACCAAAGGTTTTTCGTGCCTGAGTTTTGAAACTTTTGACTGATCGCTGGGGTGTGATTGATTGAAAGATAAATCGTGAGATTTGTGTCAGAGATCGAGCCGCAATTAAATTAATATACACAAGTTTGATTATTTTAATTATGGGAATATTAGCGAAATTTCGGTGGATTTTTTGGGAGTTATTGTGGGCCCATGAAATCGCATATGGTCAAAACTTAAACTAATAAATAAAAGGTGAGACAATTTCAAAAGAGTTTTCAAATTCAAATTGATTAACTGTTGGTTTGATGATATTAACGTATGCAATATGTAAGATAATAAATGACCTGTCAAAGGATGTTTTAACGTGGGATGAGGAATTATGGCTAATGGTGGTCACCACTCCTACCACTTTTCTTGATGATTACGCTCAACAGATTTTTTATATATATTATACATGTAATATCGTTAAGTGAGATTTCGTCGTTACGAGAACATGTTTTAATTGTTTGTCAACATTTATGATTTTGATATTTGATAGGATGTTAATTTTGTGCAGAGCTTGATATGTGCGAAATCTTTACATTTGAAATACAATCGTATGATGGTCATTTAATTGTGATCCTGTAATGACTATATTTTAATATAAATTAAATATTTCTCCTTCTCTAATCTATTACTTACTTGCATCAAATACTATCTCATTTACATCTCTACTTTATTTATTACATGCACTTTATATTCAAGTTTCTCTTATTTATCCTACTACTTTTACATTTATTTGTTATCTTTCAGTTATATCACTTATTTATTATTAAAATATCGTTACATAAAATAATTCAATATATAAATACACAAACTTATATTAATATTTATTTTAATAAAATGATATTAAAACACAAATAAAATAAAATATACTACAATTATGCATTCGAATTAGAATATTGCTCCCACAAATGATCGATCAATGCATTTCGGAGTGCAATATGTGCATATTTGTCTTTTATTCTTCTGTAGCGAGCTCTTGAAACCGTGTACCATCATTTTCTGCTAGATCAACTCTAATGGTGGTGTTTCTATATTAACTTCAATGGGCACGATGAGATCACGTTCATCCTCTACTATCACGTTATGCATAATTATGCATGTAGTCATTATATATTTCAATACTTTTTTCCTCCAAAATCTTGACGGTCCCGCCACAATTGCGAACCGTGCTTGAAGAACTCCGGATGCACATTCTACATTTTTTCTACAGGACTTTTGTTTTATTGCAAAATATTATTTTTGGGGCCACGCGGGTCTCGAATAGTTTGCACAAGGGTAGACCGTTTTGGATATATATTATCAGCCAAATAATAACTCATATTATACTAATTTCCGTGTATGACATAGTGAGCGGGAGGATGAATACCTTGAGTGAGATTGGAAATAAGTAAGAAGACTCTAACACATTGATGTCATTGTTGCTTCACGGAATTGCCATAAAAAAACGTGTCATATCCAAATATCATAATCAGCCATGAGCTTCTATAATAATTGCAGGTATTTTGCTATTACCCACATATTGTCCAGCCCACCATGTAGGACAATATTTTTATCCTCGATTTCATTTTACGATAGCTTCCATCTGAACTACTCCATGAACAAGCTCAATTATACTCTAACTGAGCTCATGAAGGAGTTTCAAATTGCCAAGAGACTTCTCCCTAAGAACAAGAAGAAGTCTGGTAAAGTCAATGTTGCTGAACAAAAGGCTTCGACTTCTGGCTCTAAGAGGGTGATGAAAGGACCTAAAATCACGAACAGAACATGATTCAAGTGTTGGAAATTATTTAACAATTTAAACAATAATATTACATAACACATCTATATGTGGCGGAATTATATAATACGATATGTATTAAAACTCATTTTAATAAACTAACAACCTAGGCATTAAAAATCACAAATATGTCAATAAATCATTTATTCTAAACATGTCAACAAATTGAACCAAACCATCTAACAACTTATAAATACATTTTATAAATCATTAAAACAGATCCAATTCGTTTAGAACACTTACATGTGAGGTTGTAAAAAACCCCGTGCGTTGCTAGCTAACTCCTGAAGGCCTCGTCAAAATTATGAAATCTGACCCGCAGGTTTGGAAATCCTGACCCGCCGTAATGGATTCTGGTCGGCCGGCCAGAAATTGGCCTACGACGTTGTGGCTTCCTCCGGTGGAATCTGACCGCGAAACTTTGCAGGAACGTGAAAAACACCTAGGGCTAGGTGCCTGTAAAAGGGCTTGGCCAGATTCGTCGTCAAACTCCCGTGGTGAGCTAGGCACGTTTCGAGTCCGGCGAAGTCCTCCAGTCTGGCGACCAATCCGGCGACCTAATCCAGCTAGCAGGCTGAAATGAGCCTCGCTCCGTTTCGCTCGATTTTTTCGCATCTCGAGTGAATACCCGTGTGTACAAAGTCACTCAAACACCAACAAAAGAGTCAATGGTAATTCCATCGG
Organism: Urtica urens; assembly: GCA_958296335.1. Taxonomy (NCBI): domain Eukaryota; kingdom Viridiplantae; phylum Streptophyta; class Magnoliopsida; order Rosales; family Urticaceae; genus Urtica; species Urtica urens. Next base: position 30,202,719 of record OY282521.1, read on the forward strand.
GATTTGATTAGATTAAGAGGGTGGGCTCTTCAATTGAACAACAAGGGACACTCGGGATCACTCAAGAACTTTCGGGAGATCAAGAAAATATTTCTTGATCTCTCTCTCTCTAAAATTTCGAACAAAGAACTCAGGAGAAGGGGGAGAGAGAGGTTGGTCGAAAATTATGTGATTAGGGTTAGGGTTAGGGTTAGGGTTTTCAAAAAACCTTTTAAATAGAGAGAGAGAGAGAGCGGGCTTTTCTTAGGTCAAACCCAATAGTCAAACTTAAGCCCATTATTCTTTTAATTAATTTCAAAAATTAATTCTCTGACCTAATGCATTAATTATGGCCGACTATTATCCTATATATTTCGAAAATATTAATTTTGATTTATTTTCCATAATAATATTTAATTATTTTGGAATATCTCATCTACTTAATGACAAATCATTATTTCCATACTATTCAAGATAGTACGAAATGAGAAAATATTTATTTTCATATTTTATATATTTGAACCATTTAAATATGCTAATATCCATATACTAACATAATATGATTCATTAAATAAATGTAATAATAAATAACCAATTATTTATTTGATTACTTAGAAAAATATTTTCTTAGTGTAAATCACAATTTACTTAAATGAGAAAATCAAATTGTCCTTGTTCAATAAATCTCGTCCGAGGGTCTATCATTGAGACCTAATGGACCCACATGAACGAAGCTTTAGAATAAAAATCGGACTTAAAAGTTCACAAACTTTTTCCGTCTTTTAATTTTTAATATTAGTCGATTCCACTAAAGGACTAATATTGAAACTCTCTAAGTTCATATACGTATATTTTCCGTTTGATGTGACAAATAATTCTTCACACGATCCACGGAGTATTTTAAGATATTATCCTTCATGTGTATCAGTAACTCAAAGGAATGTAAAACTACCGTTTTACCCATGAGTTATTATTTCACTAACTCCTTTGTTATTTGTGAATGAGAAAAACGTAAAGTGAGATGTCTTTACATGTCACATGTTTTAATCAAAAAAATATTCTTATTCGATGAATACCTGGCCAGGTTTATTCATTCACACTCTCATAACAAAACATAATGTGATACTAATGCATTGGCATTGTTTCAACATGAATTCGTATATGTGAATCACATAACCCAACATGACAGCATTATGACACCAACCGCTGGGTCAGATGCAATTATAATTTAGCCATTGCCCATTGACAAATCAAATGTCATAAGGTGTCACATCGATTATGCATTCACTTCAGGATTTAGGTAAGTACCAAAATACCCCTCGTATGTGATCTTGAAGTTTCGAGTGTTTAAACGGTTTTATCTCGAGCTTCAGAGTATCACAGGTCTTGTTCAATATCTTCTATAAGATATCAAGAATGAATCACAGAGTCACAACTCTCTATATCACAAGATAAGATATCATGATCCATTCAAACAATCATTACTCAGATTCAATTGTTCCATCGATCTTAAGATTGCGAACATATGTTTAAACTAGTCGCAAGGGGCTATCTTGTCAAGTCTATACTTAGCACCATTTTCCTTGATGACAGTTTCAGAGCATAACATACATACATAAACACAAAGTAGCCTTACAAGAAGGCTGCGGATGCCAAGAGCAAACGCGTCACGAAGGTGGACAAGTCTGAGCACAAGTGTCACCATTGCGGAGAGGTAGGTCATTGGCGCAGGAACTTTCTTACCTACCTCAAGATTGTTAAGGGGAAATGTACGAGTTTCGTCACCCAAGCATGTTACATGACAAATAAAGAATCGCCCTAGATTTTGGATTGCGGGGCATCTGACCATATCATGTGTAACTTGAATGGTTTCAAGCAAACCATGCGCATAAGTGATGGAGAGTTCACGTTCAACTGGGATAATGGAACGAAGGTCGGAGCTAGATCTGTCGGGTCAATGAAGCTCAAGTTTGGAGACAAAACTTTATTTTGAATAATGTTTATTATGTTCCAGATTTTTGCAAGAATTTGATTTCAATTGATCGTTTAGAAGAACAATGTTTCAATTTTAAAATCAATAACGGTATTGAGATTGATGATTCTTTTATTACTAAAGCTCATAGTGTGGATTCGATTTATTATTTGTATCCAAATGAGCCGACAATATTGGACACTGAAGTGAATGATGATTCACGCAGGAAGCGTAAGACGTTTCATAGTGATGAAACTGACGACACATATCTATGGCACTTACGTCTTGGACATATTGGCCTAGATAGGATTAAGAGTTTGACAAAAGATGGTCCTTTTAGTCTCTAAGCGTGAAATCCATGCCCACGTGTGAATCTTGTCTAAAGGGCAAGATGACCAAGACACCTTTCTCTTCGAAAGGTCTAAGAGCCACGCAGGTGTTGGAACTCATACATAGTGATGTATGTGGTCCAATTAACATCCAAGCAGGAGGAGGTTACAAATACATTGTAATCTTCACTGATGACTACTCTAGATTTGGTCATGTTTTCCTTATGTGACACAAATTCAATACCTTTGAAATGTTCAAAGAGTATTGAGCTTTGGTTGAGAAGCAAATGGAGAAACATATCAAACCCCTTCGATCAGATCGAGAGGGAGAGTACTTGTCTGGAGAGTTCGAAGACCTTCTTAGAGAAGAATGCATTCATTCTCGGCTTACAGCACCTGGCACTCCATAACAAAATGGTGTGTCCGAGAGAAGGAATTGAACTCTACTCGATATGGTGAGGTCGATGATGAGTTACTCATCCCTTCTTGATTCATTCTGGGGATATGCCTTAGAAATGACAACTTATATTCTGAACCAGGTTTCATCGAAGACGGTATCTGGTATTCCCTATAAGAGAAGGAGTGGTATAAAATCTGTTTTACACCACATTGGATATGGGGTTGTCCAACACATGTGCTAAGACAAAAGACTAACAAGTTGGCTAGTCGTTCAGAATTATGTATTTTCGTAGGATATCCTAAAGAAACGAAAGGATACACATTCTATAGTCCTATTGACTACAAAACGTTTGTTAGCATGAACGCTAGGTTTCTTGAACAAGACTATATGAAAAATGTCGTACCGAGAAGCAAACTTGTGCTGAAGGAAATGTTGGGTAAAGTAGATGGTATTTCACAGGTTAGGACGAGTCCTATACCAATAGTGGAAGAACCACATTCGGAAAATGAGCCTCTTGTGATTGTCGCAGTAATAGGATTGTGCGACAACCTGAACGATACATGTTAATCGGAGAGGCCTTTACTGTTGTCGAATACAAGGAGGAAGATGATCCAGTATCATTTTCCAAATGGAAAAGGAATTCACGTTCAGAGTCAAGGCGTGTAGGCTGGGAACACGACAGAAGGAAGCTTCCGTGAAGCGTTTTTTGAGGAATAATGCACCGTATGTCTTGGTATACATAAAAATAATTTTGTGGCATGCAGTAGCAGGCTGAGGCAGGCGGTGGTCCGGAAGACTTATTTTGTCAGGGATTTATATAGACGTTGCAAGATTTAAATCAATCCTGGTCTTTCAATTTATTACCGTTTTTTTTTATCTAAAGACTAAAACTAATTATGTTATCAAACATTAACCCCACTCCAAAAACTTATTTATAAATGCATGAAATTTCATTATATTTTTCACACTTCAACTTTACCCTCCACAAATTCTGACAATTCTCTTTATAATCTCTCTATAATTTCTTCTCAATTCTCTCTATAATTTCTACTTCATTTTCTCTGTACAATTCATACAATTTTTTATTATGTCTCGGGAATCATCTCACAAACGAAGGTCTCAAGATCGTTCTCACATTCTCACACCATCTTCTTGTTCTGATGACGAAGTTCAGTAACCAAATTCATCTCCCGCTAATCAATACCCACAAAATTGGTTAAACTTTTCTCAATTTTCAAATTACGTAAAACGCTAAAGGACCAATATCCACTCCCGGTCCAATATCAAATTACCAACCACAATGTTTTCCTTATACACAACAAGAGCTAAACAAGTTGGCTCAATTTTCCCCAGTCAACCCTTACGTACCGGGTCAACACCAACATTATTCATAACTACCATATGAGTATCAAGATCCATATAGGGTTTATCAACAACAACAACTTTATCATTACGAAACACAATCACATACACATCCTACTCCATCTCATCCACATCATTCAAATACTCCACGATCTTCACTACCATCTCACTCATCGCCTGCACCTCCATCTCATTCACCTCCAGAAGAACACCAGACGACCTTAAAAATCCTCAACGACTCAACAAAAGAATAAATAGAGATCAAGGTCCGAGATGTGGAACTATTTCATCAAAATTGACGGCGTCGAATGACGGAAGGGCTTGTGCATGAAATGTAAGAAACAAGTGATAATAAGGAACAAGTGAATTCCTTTTGCACCATCACCATAAAAAATTTCAAGGTCCCAGATCATTTTTAAGTCAAGTACACCATGACTCCAAAAGTTTGTAGAAAAGAACTAGTTATGTATATTGTTTCAACCGATTAGAATTTTTCGCATGCAGAATCTATTTTTTTTTTGTAGGTTTCCTCATTACTTAGTTCCTACAATTCAATTATTTTCTCGAAAGAGTTTAAGAAATGATGTTATGAAATATTTTCACGAAGAAAAAGAATTACTAAAAGTTTGTCACTTAAACGGATCAATGCACTTAATTCGGATATTTGCGAAGGTAACGCTAAAATGAATTACATGAGTGTTGTAGTTCATAATATAGACAAAACTTGAAACCTAAACAAAATAATAATTTCTTTTATAAGAATCGAGGGTATTCACACCGGGGATGTCATATTAAAAAATTTGTTAACGTTATATAAGAATGGAACCTAAAAAATAGAATAATTTATATAATTCTAGATAATGTCACCAACAACGATGCTATGATAAGAGTTTTACAAGTAAAAATTCCTAACTAAGTCACGACAGAGTTTTAATAAAATAAAGTTTGACATTCATCATTATATAGCCTCCGTATTAAACTAAGTCACGTGCTGGGCACTGGAGCTCGGGCAGTGTGCTACAACTGTTAGGAATAATGCCCACTTGAAGATAACGAATGAATAATTATTGAATTCGATAATAAGATTACTTACTAGCATTATATGATTAGTGGATTGAGTTCTAAATAATTAGAATTAATAACAACTATCTTCCATAGTCTTCATATCAAATCGAGTTACGTGTTGGGCACCTGAGTTTGGGCGGTGTGTTAATTTAAGATCGATGACTGATATATGCCTGGAAAGCTATGTCTAAAGTCATTTATGTGAAACACATGGGTGAGGGCTGATCATCATGTGGGAGCATTCTACACTTGTGGTAAGTGTACGACCCGGACATGTCTCGGGGTAGATGTGTCCTTTAAGGACCATTAAGACGCACAAAATGAGGCCACTATGATAGTCACAGTGAGATGATCTAAATCCTGAAGTGATCATGAACACTGGTCATATTTATGAGCTCTTTGACTCATTCGCTGAAAGGCTATTCATGCTAATAACAGCTTATGTCATGAGAGTTTTCGTAGAGTATGATTCGAGTGGGAAGTGATTTACATATACGAAATACAGTCTTCCTAAAAAAAGGTTAATGTTCACTCACCTAAGGATTGATTCCAAAACCGAATGATTGCACACACTTTCGAAGTAAGTTAATGTTAGAAAGAATCTTTCGTTGGGGAAGCAACAATGCTTAGGGCTGATATGTATCAAGAGAAGTATAACGAAAAAATTGACTTATCTTGACACGTGATGAACCTGGAGGATCTTGATCACAAACAGACTATATCAGCGGACACTCGTCAAGACGAGTAAATATAATTTTAGTATTAAAGAAGAGTTTAGTCTTATATTACATGGTGGAGTATTGATAAAAACTAGACGACTCAAGAAAAAGAGATAAGATTGTATCGTCTTTTTCGTCGAGTTCGTTAAGCTTCTACTACTAGGTCCATATCCCCTGATTTGACTATGATAAAGGCGAATAAGAACTTTCAAATAATAATTTTAATCATTATTTAATCTTACTTACTGTAATGGTGATTGACAACATTAATTCTGGAAGATGGGTATTCGCTGAATTAAATAAATGTTTATAGCATAATTGTTTCTTTATTGTTGAATAAAGTAATTTATTAATTAATTGAATTTTTAAGCAAACGAGCTTTGAAATTTTGGGCTGGGCTTGGGACATGAGTCGGTCGAAAGTCCCCAAGGGATAAGCCCTAGGGTGGCTGAAATCCCCCCTTGATGTTGCCCTTAATTTTCTCTCTTTGGTCAAATCAAAGCAGAGAAAATCGCTTCCATATATATGGATATGACGGATGAGAGAGATTTTAGATTTGTTGTTGAGATCTAATGGCCTAGATTAAATTCAATGTGAGAGAATATCTCTAAGTGGAGAGTATATCTCTCAGAAATGAGAGAAAATCTCTCAGGGGTGATCTTATTCCCAACGATATAAATAGTAATATAGAAGAGATTAATTCCATTCTCTCTAGAAATCTCGGCCACACCCTCTCTCTCTCTCTCTCTGACCGATTATTTTCTCTCCCTTTGTCCCTTGGAATTGCAAATTCTTTTCTATAAAATAAGGGTGAGATCCCGAAACTTTTGATTTTGAGATCCAATGAGATATTGACCGTGTCCACTCATATTTCTTATTCGTCTCTGAGATTACGTTTCGGAAGACTATATTATATTTAAAATACTATATATAAGTAATTAAGTGATATTGATATAAAAAATTATTATATATGAGATCATACAAATTAAATTATTAATTTATTAATTTTTATTTTTTTTCTAAAGTAAGAGATGGTATCGGTGTCAAAATTTGTAACTTTATTATAATCATTATACAATAAAAAAAAATAACGTGATCATTGATTGACATGTTTGTAAGGTATAATTACATTTCGTTGATTTTATGTTTGCATGAGCTCCTTTGAATTAAAACCAGATGTTTACTCAAAATCAATATGAATAATAATTACATTAGTCACTTCAAAAACAATTTGCCCTACTAAAGTAGGGACTAGAAGTACGAGTACCTAAAAGGATGGATATAGATGACATGTCATCCCCGACAATTATTGCACTTTGCACCTACTTAATCATAATTTTTCGTTGGCCTATCTAATATATGTTTCTGAATTCAATTGATTTTACATTATTAGTTCTTGAAGTGGATTTGTACATTTATTTTTCTCTCAAAATTCTGTTAATTATGACTTAATAATGTCCAGTAGAGAAACAGACATACGAACTCAAATTAAATTTGTGGAAGTTAAAGATTTCAATAATTGTAGAGTCCCCATATTATTTTGATTTTTACCCGCCTCTTCTTATTGGGATTTCATAGAGGTGGGAGGCTAGACAATGAGAGGAGCAGATCGAATTTACATTTTCAAGTTGAAGAGAAGGTCGAGGCCCTAATAAGCAATTGGGTGGAGAGACTGGAGACCAAAAATAGAAAAACAAAAACAAAGTTATGAAAAATTGCTAAAAATGTCAATTTCACCAATAAAATTTGCCCTAAGTAATACTTTTGGGAATCTCTATTTCATAAATGTAATTAAATTTTCAAAATGACAAAACTAAGAGTAAGCTCTAAGTGCAAAGTCTATTTTACCCTTTTTTATTTACTTTTTAATTTTTATAACATTCTCTTTCCTCCTCTCTATTTTCTAGTCTCTTTTTTCACCTTTATTTTCACTTCTAGTTTTCCCCAATCTAAACACTCTTAAATTCCAAATTTTCACTTTTATTTTTTCCTTCTTCTTCGTTCGTTTCATACAAACAAAACAATTATTTCATTCTTTTGAACAGAGAGATAACAAAATCATGCCTGCTTTAGTTGTCTGCATCGACTCTGCCACCCCCGTACATCTACCGACGCTGCTGCCATCACCGGTGACGTTCGCCGTCGAGGAATCGACCATGGACGTGCATTGGTCTCGGGCACTTTCCTCCGCACTTCACAGAATCGACGTCTGGGGAGCGCCTTACTTCGCCGTCAACTCCTCTGGAAACATCTCCGTCGGTCCCCGCGGCTGCGGAACCATGGCGCACCAAAAGCTCGATCTTCTCAAGATCGCGAAGAAAGCCACAGATCCGAAGCTCTCTGGTGGCCTCGGCCTCCCTCTCCCGCTTGTCGTCCGCTTCCTGGACGTCCTCCGTAGCCGGCTCGAGTCTCTCCAGACGGCGTTTGACTTCGCCGTCACCGCCGAGACCTTCGGCTCCCACTGCCAGGGAGTTTATCCGGTGAAGTGCAACCAGGACTGGTTCGTCGTCGAAGCCGGTTCGAAACCGAAGCTTCTCCTCGCCATGAGCTATCTCTGCAAAGGAAGCTCCACACTTTCATTTTTTTTTTTTGGATAAAACAGACTCATCAGACTACTCCCCCATAACTCTGTTCGGGAGAAGGGGAAAGTGCCCGTGAGCAGCTAGAAATCTATCCGAAACAAGAGATTCCCGCACAGGGAGCGGGACTTCCCCTTCGGCAATCATGCCGGAACAATTAGAGTTTAGCGCTACCCGGGCTAGACGATGGGCAGTCTCGTTGCTCCCCCGACAAACCCAATTAAAATTACAAGATTCGAAACCAGAGATTAAATAAATAACAGACTCATATAGTGACATAATTTTCCAATCTGGGCAATGACTCGAGGCTTCCAGACTCTGCATCAGCGTCAAATTGTCACCCTCGATCTCTATTTTCTTGTATCCGTAGAACTTGCCCAATTTGACCGCTATCTCTACCCCTCTAGCTTCTGCTTCCATCGCGGAACCAGCGACGACACCGCTGCTCCACATCCATTTAACCTCGCCAGTATCGTCTCTAGCTATTATTCCAACTGTGGCCATCCCATCTTTGAACGAGGCGCCAGTGTTGATCTTAATCACTCCGTGAGTCGGCATCTTCCAGTGGCCCTCCTCCCCCTTGTTCACACCCGCTCTCTCGCCAGCGTCGGTCGAACCACTTTTCGCAATCTCCGCTGCTCTCGAGAAAATGGAGGATAGCAATTTCCTCATATCCGGAACACCTCTGTTATGTACGATTTTGTTCCTCAATAACCACACCTCATCGAAAATCGCGATAGCCCTGTGTAAAAATCGATCTTTAATCTCCTCCCGGTTAGACCTGTGGTTGACGTCGTCGTTGCATTCTATAACAGCACTAAGAAAATCTTCCCCGGAATTCCAGCTTTCCCAATCCCACCGAATACCCCATCCCGCCACGGACCAGACCCTTGCCGCGAAGTCGCACCCAAAAAATAGGTGCTTCAGGGACTCCTGGCCTGCACCGCACAACACGCAGGTACGATCAATCTCTGGGAAGCAAACGCCCAAACGCTCTACCGTCGGGAAACTCTTGTTACCAACTCTCCACAGCGTCAGTTTGTAGCGAGAATGAAAATTGAATTTCCAGAGCTTTGCCCACAAAATATCCCTTGGATCAATGGCAGCTCTACACAATTCATGGTAGGCGGACTTTATCGAGAATTTACCGTTCGCAGCGGCCGGCCAAATTCTGCAGTCTGCTTTAGGATAAGGGAGCGGAGCTAAACGCAGAATTTCCTTTTCATTCACTCGATTTCCCAGCTCCCTAATTTTCCCTGGATCCCACGAACGCGACCTTGGGAAGAACAGCTCACAAACCTTAGCCATCTCTGACAGCCCACAGGAGGCGGACCTTGGGATTTTAGAGTCTGTAGCCCACACATCCTTAAAAACATACGTCTCCAAACCGTCTCCGATCACCATCCTCGAGTTCTTCTCAATAAAATCCCGCTGACTGATAATATCCTTCCACCCATAAGAGCTCTCGCTCTTAGCTTTAGAAGTCAGAAAACCTTCGGGACAATATTTGGCCTTCAACACTTTGACCCACATTTTATCCTTCTCGGCGGCCATATTCCACGCCAATTTGGCAACGAAGGCCTTGTTGAAAGAGTTAAGATCGCGGAATCCCAACCCCCCCGATTCCTTCGCCTGACAAATTTTTTTCCATTTGACCGTCGAGAAATATCTATGACCTGTAGCTTCCCCGGACCACCAGAGCTCACGCGTCATCCGGTCAATACCATCCCAGAAGGATTTTGGAAGCAAGCAGGTCGACATCGCATAGGCAGGGATTCCTTGAATGACCGATTTAACGAGCGTCGACCTCCCTGCTCTCGATATAGATTTGGCCATCCAACCTTCCAGCCGCGCGTTGATTTTTCTCTTTAGGCCTGCGTAGTTTAGAGATCTGTTTCTCCCGATGAAAGGAGGATTCCCCAGATAGGTGATTTCTTCGCTGCATTCATTCATACCCAAAACTGCCGACAACCTAGCCTTAGTCTGAACATCACAGTTCTTGGAGAAAAAAAGCCCTGATTTGTTAACATTTTTCTTCTGCCCTGACCAATGCTCATAAGTCTCAACGCAATCCATAACTGCCCTCACTTCCTCCTCTTTCGCGCTGCAGAACAACATGGTGTCGTCCGCGAACATTAGGTGAGAGATGGGCACTAGGTTCCTTCCGAGTTTAATGCCTGTGAACTTTTCATTCCACTCACTGCGCAACAATAGCTTACTTAAGACCTCCGACGCCAAAATAAATAAATAGGGAGACAAAGGGTCACCTTGGCGGAGTCCTCGAGAAGGTTTAAAATTGGGAAGTGGGCTACCATTGAGCAGAATAGCTCCTTCGACATTCGAGATACACTGGCTTATCAAGAGTAAAACTTTACTCGAAGCTCCGAAACACTCAAGCACTTCCAAGATAAAACTCCATTCCATACGATCGTAAGCTTTTGCCATATCCATTTTTATCCCAACCAGCCCGCGTCTGCCCTTCTTTCTCTTCATCGCTGCAACCACCTCTCTAGCAAGGATTGAATTTTCGGCGATCCACCTCCCCGGGACGAAGGCAGATTGGTAGGGGGAGATTAACTTGTCTATAAACTTCCTCATTCTGGCTGTAATGGTTTTTGTGATGACTTTAAAGATAAAATTACATAGGCTAATGGGTCTAAAATCCTCGAAGCTTTTTGCCCCCGGAACCTTTGGAATTAACACTATGTGGGCATAGGTAATTTCTTTCTCAAGCCGCCCTGTCCTGAAAAAATCTTGCACGAAGTTAATAATATCCTTGCCCACGATCTCCCAATAATTTTTGAAGAAAATGCCTTGAAGCCTATCTGGTCCCGGGGCCTTGAGCGCATGCATCCCCCACACAGTTTTCTTAATTTCTGACTCTCCAGGAATGGCCTCCATCATTTTGTTATCTTCTACACTAATTTGGCTTTGGACCTAGCCCTACAGACCCTTCGGGAAGCTCGGGTTCTCTGACAAAAATAAGGACGCATACCGTTGTTGCAGATATTGCCCTATCTCTCCCCTGTTGTTTAGACATTTGCCTTCATCATTGACCAAGCTACCGATAAAATTTCGTTTCCTCCGGATAATCGTGGATGCATGGAAATATTTTGTGTTTTCATCTCCTTTCTTCAGCCAAACCTCCCGTGATTTCTGCCTCCATATGCTCTCGTTAATTTTATCTAGCATGCACAGTTGTCTTTTGAGCTCCTCTTCTTCCCTTTCGTGATTGCCATGAGAATTCTGAATCTCTTCTAATCTTTTAGAGCATTCCTTCCTTTCCTCTTCTTTCTCTTTCCACTTTTGAAACTGCCATTTCTTCAAAGCCTTCCCCACACATTTAATTTTCTGAATGACAGAAACTCCCGACGGGTTCCAGGACTTCCTCACAACAGCTAGACACTCGTCATCCGTTGCCCAAGCCTCATCCGTTGCCCAGGACTTCCACACTTTCATTTAGAACTAGGCAAAAATGTTTGTAATCTGTTAAACGGGGTTTCTTGTGCATATGTTTTCAGTGTTATATATCAATCTTATAATTATTAAAGCACACACACATAATTTTTGATACATATAGTAACACACTAAATGGGCTTATGTTTTTTTGTTATTTCTTTGAGAAGTTCATGTGAATGTCTTTTCGACCGAATCCTAAATTAGGGTTTTGAGTAATGTCGCCACCCTTTGTTTTAGTCCACCTATAGAGCAATGAATTATATATAGGAAAGCTTTTAGTCTCTCAAATTAATTACATTTGGACTTCATAACCGGTATGGTATAATAAAATAAAGAAAAATGACTACCTGTATTTGACGACTAAGACATGGATAAAAGTGGCCATGAATGCTTTAGTATAATCTGCCCCTGGACACTGTCTTGTTCCTCGACTGAAGGGCATAAGATTACCTTTATTTAGGATTGAGTTACGTACGTTTACATAACATTAGTTACCTTTATTTTTTATTAGTTACGTAGCTTTGATTAAATAATTACTTTTATTTTCGATTACTTACATAATTTTGACTAAATAGTTACTTCTATTTACGATTAGTTACATAACTTTGACTGAATAGTTACCTTTACATCCGATTAGTTACATACGTTTACTGAATAGTTAGCTTTATTTCCAATTAGTTACATAACTTTGACTGAATAATTACCTTTATTTCCGATTAGTTACATAACTTTGACTGAATAGTTACCTTTATTTTTGATTAGTTACATAATTTTGACTGAATAGTTACCTCTATTTACGAATAGTTACATAACTTTGAATAAATAGTTACATTTATATCCGATTAGTTACATAACTTTGACTGAATAGTTACCTTTATATCTAATTAGTTATATACGTTTACTGAATAGTTACATTTATTTTCGATTAGTTACATAATTTTGACTGAATAGTTACATTTATTTTCGATTGTTTACATAACTTTGACTAAGTAGTTACCTTTATTTTTATTAGTTACATAACTTTGACTGAATAGTTACCTTTATTTCTAATTAGTTACATAACTTTGACTAAATAGTTACCTTTATTTCTGATTAGTTACATAACTTTGACTGAATAGTCACCTTTATTTTTTATTAGTTACGTAACTTTAACTGAATAGTTACCTCTATTTCCGATTACTAACATAACTTTGACTAAATAGTTACATTTATATCCGATTAGTTACATAACTTTGACTGAATAGTTACCTTTATATCTGATTAGTTACATACGTTTACTGAATAATTACCTTTATTTCCGATTAGTTACATAACTTTGACTAAATAGTTACCTTTATTTCTGATTATTTACATAACTTTGACTGAGTAGTTACCTTAATTTTCGATTAGTTACATAACTTTGACTGAATAGTCACCTTTATTTCCGATTAGTTACATAACTTTGACTTAATAGTTACCTTTATTTCTGATTAGTTACATAACTTTGACTGGATAGTTACCTTTATTTTCGATTAGTTACATAACTTTGACTGAATAGTTACCTTTATTTACGATTAGTTACATAACTTTGACTGAATAGTTGCCTTTATTTCTGATTAGTTACATAATTTTGACAGAATGCTTTTATTTTCAATTAGTTACATAACTTTCACTGAATAGTTACCTCTATTTCCGATTAGTTACCTAACTTTGACTGAATAGTTACCTTTATTTCCGATTAGTTCCGTTCAAATATGATCAGTTACACACATATTACTGAATAGTTACATAGCTTACAAAAGACGAAATGAAATTGTGGATGAGATTGACCATTTGAGCGTCGTAATCACGACCTTCCATCTGAAGATGACTGACTCCGTCGACGATATGAGTCTTGACTCGCCCAGCGGTTCGGTTGAGCTTGCTTTTGAGATGCTTTATAGTCGTGAATCCGTTGTTTGTGCCCATCTAACTAAACATAGATTTGAATGTAACTAATTAGATTTATATGTAAATAAAAATATTTCTATGTAACTAAACACATGAAGTGCCAGTTGGCTTAATCTCTTCCTACAAACTTAATTTTGAGTGTAACTAATTAGATTTAAATGTAACTAAACATAAGTTTATATGTAACTAATAAGATTTGTATGTAATTAACCACAAGTTACAAGTTTGAATGTAATTAGTTAGATTAATATGTAACTAATTAAATTTCTATAATGATTTAGCTAATAAATTATTCAGATGGGAGGCTGGTTTTTATTTCTTTCTATTTATTTTAGCCTCTGATTTTATCAGCATTGTTGTGACCTTATATTGTATACACTTCTGTCTATAGTAACTTGTTAGATTCGGTTTCTACGGTTTATTTAGAGAAGAAGAAAATTGGACCATAAATGTTTAGTTTCATCATTCAATACAAATTTGGAACATAAAAAATTGAATTAGTTACATAAAAAAATTGATTTATGTGTTATTTAGATTTTATAACTAAATTTAATTTTGCGTGACCCTAATTTGATTTTAATGTAAATAAACACAAGTTTATATGTAACTAATTAGATTTTTGTATGTAATTAAACACAAGTTTGAAAGTAATTAGTTAGATTAATATGTAACTAACTAGATTTATATGTAAGTTATAGTGAATAGTTACATTTATTTTCGATTAGTTACATAACTTTGATTGTATAATTAACTTTATTTCCGATTAGTTACATAACTTTGGTTGAGTAGTTACCTTTATTTCCGATTAGGTACATTTGCTTAATAAATAATTACTTATATTTCTGATTAGTTACATAACTTTAATTGAATAGTTACATAACTTTAACTGAATACTTACCTTTATATTTGATTAGTTACACACATATTACTGAATAGTTACATACCTTTTATTGATTAGTTACATACCCTACAAAAAAACGAAATGAAATTGTGGATAAGATTGACCATTTGGGCGTCGTAATCACGACCTTCCAAATGAGAATAGCTTACTTCATTGATGGGATGAGTCTTGACTCGCCCAACGGCTCGGTTGGGCTTCATTTTGAGCTGCTTTACGGTCGTGAATCCGTCGTTTGTGTCCAGCACAAACAGCTTCCGCTTCAGAGATACGTGTATGGTTTTGTGGTGTTGCCCGAACATAATAGAGGCCATCAATCCAATAAGGTATCCGAGGCTCACGTACTCAATTAGATTAATGTATAACTAAGCACATTTATATATAACTTTGACTAAATAGTTACATTTATTTCTGATTAGTTACATATGTTTACTGACTAGTTACCTTTATTTTCGATTAGTTACATAATTTTGACTGAATAGTTACTTTTATTTCGGATTAGTTACATAACTTTGACTGAATAGTTGTATTTATGTGTGATTAGTTAAACATAGATTTGAATGTAACTAATCAAATTTATATGTAAATAAATAGATTTTATGTAACTAAACACATGTATGAATGTATCTTATGTAGCTAAACACATCAAATGCATGTTGGTTTAAACTTTGCCTACAAACATATGTGTTAGAATTGCAAAATCCCTCGTTAAACAAATAAATATTTTAGAGAAAAAAATTAACATATTTAGAACGTAGCACTACTTCCTATTCCATTTTTCTCAAACACCAATTTTTTTATCGCCTTAATATTTTAGGGAAGACTAGCTTCAAAATGTTTTACAGAGAATATCAGAATTGTTTGAAAGTAACTGATTAGATTTGTATGTAAATAAACACATGTTTGAATGTAACTAATTAGATTTATATGTAACTAATTGGATTTGAGTGTAACTTTGGCCGAATAGTTACTTTTATATCCGAATAGTTACATAACTTTATTGAATAGTTATCTGTATTTCTGATTAGTTCCATAACTTTACTTTGACTGAATAGTTACCTTTATTTACGATTAGTTACATAACTTTGACTGAATAGTTACCTTTATTTCTGATTAGTTACATACGTTTACTGACTAGTTACCTTTATTTCTGATTAGTTACATATATTTGACTAAATAATTACCTTTATATCCGATTGTGTAAGCTTAGAAAAATTTATTTCTGATTTTTCGGTTGTGGGATTGAACATTCCCAAACTTACATCTTGTTTATGAAGATAATTGCTATTTGACTTGGTCTTTAATGTGTCAATTGGTAGTAATATTTTTGGTTATAAACACAATTGAAAACTTGAACATATTTGAACTAGTTCAGCATAACACAATAGAGAAGATGAGGAAAAGAAGGTATACGAAGACAAAAAGCACGATGAGGAAAAGAAGGAAGACGATGACAAGAAAGACGATGAGCGTAAAGAAGATAAGGAAAAGAAAGAACACAATGAGGTGCTAGTTATGTCCAATCCTCTATTCTAAAATATCAATTATTAACACACTAGTTACGTAACAAAACTAGTTTAATAACGTAAAAGAGGAGGAATGTGCGTATTATAGGAGGAATATGAGATATTTGTCCACCAATTGATAACTAATTACATTAAATTAAGTTTAGGTACATAAAAACCAAATTACTTACATTAAATAATAGATTAGTTACATAAAAACCGAATTAGTTAAATATAAAATTAAATTAGTTACATACAAAATCAAACTAGTTACATGCAAAACCAAATTATTTACACACAAAACCGAATTAGTTACACACAAAACTAAATTTAGTTATATATTTGTGACGTAAATATTTCATTAATGACTAGTCATGATTTTTTTAAAATTTATTTTTTCAAATAATGAAATAATAATTGTTAAAAATTGATTTAAGAAATAAAATGAGAAAAATAATTATTATTGAAAAATATGGAAGGGTGGAGAAAATAATAAACATGATAATTATTTTGGTAAAAAGATGAGATATAATAAAAAATATTTAAAATATGAGAGATGAAAGGTTGATTTGATGTTTGTGGGGTCAAAGAAAGAGAAAAAGATTCTTTTTCTGTGTTTTGATTGGTTGATAGTATTTAGATATTTAATATTAATTTATATATGTTAGTAAATAAACATAAAGTGTAAGGATAGTTTAATATTTGCATTTCTCTCTCTCTCTCTCTTTTGAAAAAAAGCTCTCTAAGTTGACTAATCCTAATTTTGTCTTTTTGAAAACATAATGATATTTATAGAATAGAGGGGTTTTCTAATTTTTTTAAACAAAAAAGAATTGTGCCTTTTCTCATTTTTTTTCTTCAGATTGTCATTAAAATAATTTAAAGACTATTATTTTTCAAATTTAATTCTTTAACACTTTCAGTCAACGTACGTCTTTCTCTTGGTTTATAACTTTTTTCCAATATAAATAAAAAATATATATTTAATTATTTTTTATAGATTGAGAGAAAAAATGAGGAGGATTGTAAGTGTTATAAAATGAATAAGCGTAAATCATATTTTAAACTATGATTCATGACCGAAAATTAGAAAGAAAAAAAATTAAAAAATGGGAAAAATAATGGTAAAAGTGAAATTTTAAATAATTTCTCAAAATCCAATTTGCAAAGATCAAATATACTCAGATGAAATTTGAACATTTCTTCCAAAACTTTGGGTGATTTGAAAAATCACTGAAAAACATACACCAAACCTGTTTCTTCTACTGGAAACTCATATTTCTTGTCGAAAATGTGAGTTAGCATTATATTTTTTTAAGTGTACAGTCGCTTATCTAGTTTAACTGTTATTGTAATTCTGTTCTATACAAGTAAATTTAAGTAGAAGAGATATGCTTGTTATAATCGTGTAGAAGTCGATGGAGAATCATGTTATGTTTTATAAATATTTGAAGGATTTAATATCTAAACATAAAAATAAATTAATAAATATTCATATATAATCCCTCCCTTGTATAAGAATAGTATTTATGCTAATGGTGCTTGTAACATTCCAGTTTATTCAATGACGATGTTAACACGAACCTACTTTATACTTTTCATGTCAATGTCGTCAAGAAATTATGCATCCGTGACCACATCATCGGCAAATCTTGAACTAAAGACAACATGGTGATAAAATAATATTATTGTGACAACATTGTCACGATAACTTGTGACGAAATTGTCACAAAAACATATTTCGTGACTATTTTGTCACGATTTGTAACCATTTATTGTGAATAGTTTACCTAGGTTGAGATTATGTTTATACTAATACTAAATTGTTTACATGGATTCTTCGGCGTTAATCATACAAGATTCCCGACCATAATTCATAATTGTCTAAGAAGATGAAAGAAACCAATGACATATCTCTTTTCCGATCCACTCGTACCACCATGTAGGTCTGACTTGGATAGCGTCCATAAATGGCTCCATAATAGGATCCTAAAATCTTATCCAAATGAGTAAATATATTTTTGTTCTTTCGGAACGAAACAATATTTTTTATTTAGCTGTCACTAAAATGTTTTTCGTAACCATGTAGTTCCATCTACGAAGAAGATGAGGAAAACATGGATCCAGTATTTGACAACAATGTGACCATCATATTGAACAAGATGTGGTTTTGGAATCTTTAGAACGTAATAAAGTGGATGGATGGGGAGGTTCGTTAACAACTACTTTTTTATTCCAAATCATTTTTTGCTTTGTTTTGTTTATCTCTAACTATAATCTTTTTGTTTAAATTTTGTTGCAGCACATCAACATAGTTTACTACTACTTCAGAAAGAAGCGTAGTATAAATCAATTGTATGAGACGACCGACCGTTACTTTTTTGAGATTTTGATGGCCGCTAGGAATCCACGAGCCAAATCTGCGGATCCAATGAACTACAACTGGTCGTTGCTGTTGGCAGAGATGCCTACAAGAAGATTGTTTATTCACATATTTATGTAATATATAAATCTTTGTAAAGTCCTTATTGAAAGATTGTTTATTTACATACTGATGTAATATATAATCTTTGTAATTTGCTGATTGAATTAATAAAACTTGAAACGTTCATTCATTCCTTTTTAGTTTGATTGAAGATTTATGATATTCAATAGTCTTATAATCCTTAATCAAACTTAACAATGTATGAAGAGACAAATATAGATTTGCGTGAACAAACTCTTCATGGTTTGACTAAAACGATATATTCGCAATCTAAAGATCAACGGACTATTGATCTCAGTATGATTGTTGGAAGAATCTAGGATGTCTGGTTACGAGGCATAGAGAGTTAGGAACTCTGTAGTTCTTCCAGTGTATCTTTCGAAGATACTGAATTGACCAGTGCACCTTTAGAGACAATAGAAGAACAAACCATTTAACATCTTCTATCTCAAGGTCACTACGTATGAATCGCATCATGCTTACATAAATCCTAAAATGAGACATGTCATTTCATAGCATTAATACTCTCATTTGAGAAAGTCAAATTCTAGGTCCAATGTGTGATCTAGACAAGGCCTATTGGTGAGATATTAAGTTATGAAGATGTCATGAACCAACTTTGTGAATTTCTCATAGATATGGAATTCATGTATAAGATTGCTGAGATGCAATGTATATCACCTCATGTTTTATTACTTGGATTATGAATAAATGAACTGCGCAGTGTCCAAATTTAAGTAGCGATTTTATTTGGATGGAACAATGTGACTTGTTAGCTCCTCGTCAATACATTGTTTCTAACTTATTCACAAGTACTAAAGGAGTTGAGGAAATAATAACTAGAAGGGTTAAATGGTAATTTTATAATCCCAACTAGTTGATGATATTCATGAAGGGTAAACATAGATAACATTCAATAGATCCGCTCAATATAATTAAGTGGAACTTGAGTAGAAAATAAATTCATTTGAACCGAGAGATTCTCAGTGTTGACTCTTTAGTGGAGTCAGTCGACATTAAGCTAATACTCGGAAAAGGTTTGTGAACTTTTGAGTCCGAGTATAGAAGCTCAAGTTTTGTTCATTTGGATCCATAAGGTCACTATTAAAGGTCATTAGAGTATGATTGTTAAACTAGAAGCTAAGTCAAAATAAGTTCAAGTGTTGAACTAGACTTTTTCTCGGAAAATGTTTAAAGGGTATTTTTGTCCACAAGGACATAAAATGATGTGAATGTCAAAATAAGATTTTGAATGTTTTCATTTGATGAAAATATAAATTACTTTCTAAAGCCGAAAAGTCGTTTGAGGCATTATGAAATTAATTTCGTTATTTGTGCAATTATAATTCTACAACGGGTATTTTAAGAATTGTCTTAAAAGAAATAAGGAAGCATCTAGATGCTCCCTCGTCCTATGAAGAATTCGGCCAACATAGCATCAAAGAGGAGACTTTTATTTCCTTTTTCTTATAAGGATAATTACCCAAAAGAAAAAGGGAAATGAATTTCCTTAAGAAGGAAACAAATGTGCTAAGTGAGGAAACAAATTTCCTCACTAATGCACCCATACGGCCGGCCATACAATGAGGGCAAGGGGAAGGGAAAATCAAATACTATGTCATGAATACATTATTCATTCATGAATGAATAATTGACCTTTATAGATTTTTCCTTCTCCTATAAATAGAGCCTCACATAGAGATGTGAAGGTTAAGCAATTTTCTTTTTCTCTCCCTATTGTGGCCGATCTTCCTCCTCTCTCTCTCTACAAAATACTCTTATTATTTTGCACCTATATTCACATTCAATCTAGAGAATTAGCTTATGATCCAAGAATTGTTCTTGGTTCATATGGTTTAATTGTGCCCACACAAATCCTTCCAAAACCTCTATTGACTCATGTAATAGAAATCTTAGGTTTCTCGAGTTCAAGATTAGGTGCGAAGGTGACGAGCGAGCCAAGGAAGAGGATCTACCTTTCTCGAGACGCTTCAAGATCAAGCTACAAAGAAAGGTTCGTGTTCTAGTAAATTAAATAATGTTTTTAAAGTATAACATGTATATGCTTTTTTCTAGGTTAGTAAAATTGTTTTACTTGAAAAAGAAATTTTTAAATTCCGCCATTAATTTGATTAATGTTAAATGTTTCTTTAACCCTAGACCTATTCCAACTGTTGCATGATGACATGGTTAACCAGATATTCAGAGATCCTGGAAGTGGAGATGAACGAAGTTGAGATCATCGACATGTCTATCCATGTTCCGGACCACTAGATTTTTGTCATCATTAACATTCACCGAAGAAGACCTGCAATGTATGACTCCTGGGCTTCAAGATCTAACAACAAAGAATCCCCGAAGAAGTAGTTACACGCGTCATTTGATTCTGAATCACCTCTGCCAAAGGCAAGTGGATAAACTTGTTCATTTGCGTGCATACCACATGCTGAAAAGAACGTGCCTTTGTAATATTTCTTTAAAAACGTTCTGTCAATAACACCTACGGGTCGAGAATACTTTCATCATCTTTCTCAAGCACTAAGAGAGATAAAGAGGTGTTTGAAACGATGATAATAAGGAGTTGTGACAAGGTCAAATGTCGAAACTATGTGTGTGAATTTTGGCAAAAACGCGTATGACTGGCCATCGGTGCCAAATAAAGATGCTAGTGCACTCTGCCTTAACCTTCATATATTTGTAGCCCTTCTCCACCCCAAAATCTTTTTGCATGTGACGCATAATGTTTATTGGCTTAAAGGGAGAACAAGCGGAAACAATATATTTGAGTTTTACAACCTCGCAGATAAATATTGCGGTAACCTGAGATGTCTTCCTTGTTTGAATTGCGTTGTACATATGTGCTCGGAGATATACTTCAAAACAGCGTCACAAAAAATTAAATTTTTCTGACAACATAATCACAAACATGTAATCTCTTGACGACATGGTCATGAGACTTGTAAACTCTTGACGACATGGTCACAAAACAGGTCATCTCTTGATGACATCGTCACGAAACAGTTTGACCAAACGTTTACCTTTTCACAACAAAGACATCACATTGTCCTAATTTAACTCCACGAGCTGTCCAAGCACATGAGTCGTCAATGTAGATTACGTGTAGAGACATTTTATTAGAAGTCTTTGTTTTTGTGCGAAAAAGATTGTGGATCGCAAACATAGTTAAATGTCTCTTCAAATCTTTGTTGTTGATATACATTCCTCGTTGGTATAGTGCACTTGGAGAATGGATATCTATCATTCCAACGTCAACCATATAGTTTGTTGGATCTTCTGAAGGCAAATGCCACTCATCGGGAATGTGCTCTGGTGTCCCAAATGAAAGGAGTTTGATCCGGTGTACCAAAATAAGTAGGAGTACACGGTGGCGTGCCTACACACGTAAGACCATGACTTTGGTTGTTGTTGGAAAGTTTAGATACAAGTAGTGCAGATACGTGCGAGACAACGTCGGACCCTACATTCACTAGCTCGGGACACAGAATATCGGGCTGCAGAGAATCTACTGGTGATGAGTCATGGTTGGGGTTCACAGAAGATACACTCGCCGGATTCGAACATGGCAGAGTAGAGTCATCTCGTAACGAGTCGTGTTTGGGTTCACATCGGCACTGGACACAGAATATGGGGCCTAGTGGAATCAATTTGTAGGTCGTGGTTGGAGTTCTCAACAACTACACTCAACAACTCCATACTAGACATATAAGGCAAAAAACAATATTGATGCTGAATCGTGGTTAGGGTTCTCCGCAGCCGTACCATCTTGCTTTATATCTGACATATCAAGTTCAATTTCAGTGGAAACACTAACCTATTTTGGACACGATATATTCTCAAACTCCACTACCAAATTCAATTTTGATTTATCTGTTTTCTCTTTTAGAAGACACAGATAACATGTCAAACCTAAGTCCGATGCAATGCGATATGTGCCACCAATCCTTTTGTCTCGTACTTCCCATCGAGCTTATGAGTATACGGTGAAAGGTAGGGTAACATACAATAGTTGCAAAAACTCATTATACGTCGCTTTTGCATTTATTAACATAACCTCCCTACTTTTGGTCAAGTAGCGTGAAAGTTTCACACATCGTCCACTATACTTGACGAATGTATGAATATGCCTCATCACTGTATACAATTCATGTTGCATATAATTCAAGTATAAATATAAATTATTTCGTAATTTGTAACATAAATGAACTTCACATACATATACTTATTGTTTTTCTGGGTTGTCATGAAATTATTAACTTCGTGACAAGGTTGTATCAGGTGTCAACATTGTCATGAAACAAGTGATTTGTGACAATATGGTCACGGAACTGGTGGTTCGTGAAGACCTTGTCACGCAATAGTTGTTTCGTGACGATATTGTAACGAATGGGTTAGTTCGTGACAATATTGTCCAGAAATGGTTGTTTCATGACGACATTGTCACGAACGGGTTATTTCAGGTGGACATGATCAAGAACGGGTTGTTTCATGACGACATTGTCACGAACAAGTTGTTTCGTGATGACATTGTCACGAAAGGACTGTTTCGTGATGAAATTATCATCAACAGATTCTTTTGCGACGATATTGTCACAAACAGATTGTTTTATAATGACATTGTCATGAACGGATTGTTTCATGATGACATTGTCATGAATTTTAACACCAGATATAGGTTTTTGTCAAATATTTGGGACTTTGTAGTCACGTACATAATAACTTCTAAGTACAAGTTTACATAGCCTTCATCCAAAATCTGTCCAAATATGTGATTGTCTGCAAATGTTAGTAAAAAACCCAGGTCACAAAAATAACTTAACGGAATACCCTGGTTGTGTAGTGGAGATTAGTCAGACCTTTGTTTGCTGATTCGAAACACAAAAATTTCAGGGTTTTTAGGTGATAAAAAAATAGACTTATGGGTTTCCGTCTTCGCCAATGTTCTTCCTTTTTTAGGCGGCTGAGGAAGATTTGTAAACTCCGACTCCGACGAGAATGTGATTTTTCGGTATGAAAACTAGCGGAGATGAGAAATGTACTTTTTGAGTATGGGCATTGACGAGAGGAGGTGAGATGGAGATGTAGAGAGAGAGAGAGAGAGAGAGAGAGAGAGAGAGAGAGAGATAGAGAGAGAGAAATGTATTAAGTATAGGGTATATTAGAGATTATGTTCTCTTTCTTCCCGGACTCCTATTTCAATCCTTTAAAAAAATATAAGTAGAATTCAACCCGATTTTACTCTCGTAAATGGTTTGCATGTGTGTGATTAAATTGTATCAGATATAAATAGCAATTAAAGTTTTAATAAAATAAACAAGAATCTTAATGGTCCATGCTTAATGAGAAATTCCATAAATTAGTTACATAACGGTAATTTTCCTCTACATGAAGAAACCTTTTCAGTCTTACAAAGATCATACCAAAATTTACATATTATCTAATTTCTTGACAACATTTGAAATAATTTATTAACAATACATTTCATGAATTTTTTAATTAAATAATTAATTATTTAAATTTTTTCTAACTAATTAAGTTATTCATTTAACTACCTAATTTCTAATTACTTAATTAACTTAATATTTAAGTTAAGAATATAATTAACATGTGAGATGCAACAAGTAAAGGGCGGACGACGTGACCATCGAGATGAAGCGGCGACCAATATGAGGATACAACCAACTTGAGGCTCCGATCAACACAAATAATTAAAACAAATTTTAAAACGGAATTAAAACAAACCTAACAAAAACTAAAAACACATTAACGAAACTAATAAAATGATTAACAAACTTACATATAACCAAACCAAGAAAAAAAAATAAGCATACCAAGAGGCAGCGTCGATGCGGGACGGGGCTGGACGCGCGGGACAAGGCTGGACTCAAGAGTCCAACCAACACGAAAAACTAAAAAAAACATATCTAACAAAACTGATAAAACGATTAACGAAACCGAACAAAAAAAACATACCGAGGAGGAGGCAGCCTGTCCAGGTCGTACACTTACCACAAGTGTAGAATGCTCCAACATAGTAATCAGCCTTCACTCATATGTTCCATATATATGACTTTCGATATAGCTTCCTAGGCGTATATCAGTTACTAACCTCGTTTTAGCACACCGCTCGAACTCAGGTGTCCAGCACGTGACTCAGTTTGATACGGAGGCTATGGAATGATGAATGTTAAATCTTAAAATATAAAAAATAATCATTTCAATTCGAATAAATTATATATGTCAAACTTTATTTCATTAATAATATCAGCGAGAATTCCATAAGTATCTTCTCGTGGACAAGAATTCCTAACAAATGTCAGGTGTTTGAATGACCTAGGGACATTAGAAGCGATTAGTCGCTTCTAATGTCATTCACAACCAAAATGACGACGTTTTGTTAAGTTGAGGAATTAGAAGCGACAATGTCACTTTTAATATCCCCGAAGTGAAATTTTGGCGGAGAGTTTTTGGAGCAAAATATTTTAGGTATTAGAAGCGACTAGTCGCTTCTAATGCCAACATTTATGTACTTAGTGAAATTTTGGTGGATAAATGTTCGAGTAAAATAATTTGGGCATTAGAAGCGATTAGATGCTTCTAATGCCCCAATTTCTATACTTGGTGAAATTTTGACGGGGAAAAGTCCGAGCCAAATTATTTGAGTATTAGAAGCAACTAGTCGTTTCTAATGCCTCAATATATTGAAAAATTTGGCAAAAAAAAGGCCAAAATTTTTGGTCTTTAGAAGCGACTGGTCACTTCTAATATGTTGGCTTAGACTTTTAGAAGCAACTATTCGCTCATAAAAGTCAAAATTTTATTTTTTAGAAAAAACCAAGGTGTTTACTTTAGAGCGACTAGTCGCTTCTAAAAGTAAAATATCGCTTCTAATTAGAAGCGACTACTTGTTTCTAAAAATTGTCTGTCGCTCCTAATTTTTTTTTTTGTAGTAGTGTCACGATCGTGAAACCCAATTCCAGCAAAAATCACTTTTGATGCAGCCCTCGTCATGGGATTATCTTGATATAATGTTATCCAACATTATGATTGTGAACTGCATTATTGAGATTATTTAAATAAAGGTTACATGAACAACAACCAATGATTATTAAAGAGGAGGACTACATTAATCTGTCATCGTGCGACCCGTGGTTCACGAGATTGAGATGTGTGTTGAACTTCGAACGGTCTTATATACTATATAACATGTTTCTGCTCATTAATCAGCTCTTGTCACTTACATACTTTCTCAAAGAACAAACTAGTCGCCTCCCATATTCTTTTCTCTTGGATTGGGGGTTTCATTTTATTGCTTTCACTATTTCTTTTTCTACACGAACAATAGTGAAGGCACATGCAACTTTACTCGCATTTGAAAGTCTTAAAATACTGAAAAAAATACTCACATGTCCGTTGTTTCCTTTGAATACAATTAATCGCATATGAAAATCAGCCGTACAAAGAATCATATTTTTATTAGTGATTTTTTGGTGTAGTGTCGTACAGTCTCATCGTCGAAATTGTAGTTGTCAGTGTCATTTCTTGTTTACTTGTCATCTCGAGCCTCATGCACCCCAACTCTTTAATTACTTTTCATTATGGTTTATATCAAGATTAATTTATGTCAGTACGTAATAATTTTCTTTTATAAAAACTCAATTTTTTTTAAAGTTGTTTACCCAGTCAAAGCTGATCAGATTAATTGAATTAATCAATTTTATAAGATTCTTTAATAAAATAAAAGTGAGATTAAATCCTTAAATGGAGCTAGCATATTTGTCTTGAGAAATTTCATTTTATAGACCTAAAAACATTAAAAATATCCACATTAGACCCCTCTTGTTAATAATATCTAAAAATGGACTTTTGGCCCAAAATCGGACAAAAATACCCTTAAGTTCATATTCTCCTCTTTTCCCTCTCTTTTTCCTATCTTTCCTTCTCTTCCTCTGCTCTTCTTCTTTCTCTCGGCCGGCTCTTCACATTCACTAAAAAAAATTCAAACAATCCAACTCAACGTCCCTAAACAATCACACCGAAGTTATCAACATCCTACAATGTCGTCAAGCTCGGATAACTTCCTAACCGGTGGAGGCGAGGACCCGAAAACTCAAGAAACCTCCCAAAAGAGAAAATCTCAAAAAAAAGGTTAGATTTCTTATTTTTTTCTTACTTAAATCTATTGCATGTAGTTTAGATAGTGTTTTCGACTATAAAGTAAGTTAAAACGGATTGATTTGAGAAGATTTGAGCTAGTTTAGAGATTTTAGGTTTTCCTGAAACGAAGAACACTTTGAATGCCATCGACGGACGATAGGTTACGATATGTTACGATATGTTACGATAGGTTACGATAGAATACGATGGGTTGGGCGATGGTGTACGATAGGCTTCAAACGAGACAGAACGATAGCGTACGATAGCGTACGATGGGTTATGATGGGTTACGATGCGGACGATAGTGCGCGATAGTGGACGATAAAATGCGATTGTTTTGAATTTTTTTTGAAAAATTTGATTTTTTTGATGTTTTTTGATATTTTTTGTGCAGGATCACTTGAAATTCCTTGTCCAAGACACATTCCCGGGGAGAATCACGTATGGTGGATCCCAGGTGCTAAAAGATGTGAAGCAGCGCTTTGAAGAGATGAATTTGATCGAGCAACTCCGAGGGACGGTGTTCGAGCAATTCTTCATCACCTCTGATTTGAACTTCGCTCCCATCCTCATCCATTCTCTATTGGAGAGGAAAGTTGAGTCAATAAAAGCCTGAGAGATCCAATTCGGCTTATGAGGAAAGAGAGTGAGGTTCGGACGCCTCGAGTATGCCCTAATCTCGGGGCTAGACTACAAAGACGGTCCGACTAAAGAGGAGAAGGACGCACGCTCTTCCCGCAGACTCATTGACGAGTATCTGAATGAGTCTGCCAATATCAAATTCAGCATACTCGTCATGGACGGTGTGCAAAGCTTCGGATGATGTCTACAAACTAGGTTTGTGCGTCTTTGTCCTCGGTTTCTTGTTCGGACAATCGGGAAACAAAACCATACCTCCGAAGTGGCAACCGATCTTCCAGTGGGTCGAAGATCTCCCATTCTTCTACAGCCTGCCATGGGGGAACATGAGCTGGGGGGAGACGTTTCTATCCCTCTCAATGGATTTGAAGCGCCACCGGGAGAGCCTCGACGACAAGCTGAAGAAGAAGCCCGACGTCGTCCAAAAAGAGGCGAAGTACACGCTGACTGACAATCTTCATGCCTTTCAGTATTGGGCGTATGAGGCTATCCCGGAGATTGGACACGCCTTCGAAAACGGAGTAGGAAATCGAATGCCGAGAATGTATTCATGGTCAGGAACTATCGTCGTTCTTAGCAAGGACGTTGATAAGATCCTGAAAAAAAAATCGGTAAGTTTTATCGTTATTCAATAATGTTCTTTTACGATTAAATATTAACATTGTTATTATGTTTTGCAGTTAGGCGTCCTTCAAATGCTGCGACCGCGGCCGGGGGAAAAGGGTTTCTTTCAGACCCTTGAAGAGCAGACCCGAAAATGTCTATATCTGATAGACATTGAAGGAGAGGATGCGGCAGAGCCGAAGAACATCGACGAAGAAATTAACATCGTCGGTTCTGCCGCAGAAGAAAGAGACGTACTCGGCCACGACGTTGACGAGGATGATGAAAATGATGATAAAAGGATCACATCTCTGATTCTCCTCGGGAAGGTCGTCCGACGAAATAATCTCAAGCTCGTCCTCGTCGTCCTCCGCCTCCTCCACAATCTCCGCCTCTTCCTCAATCTTCGCCTCGTCCCGAGGATGAACCTATTGTTATCACGGCTGCCATGTGGGCAAACCTTCGCCAAGGAATCGGGTTCATCCTCCAAAACATCGCTACCATAGGGCGCGGCATGAACGCATTGAACAGGCGATCTGAGCGCGTTCAAGATCGAATTGAGCGAATACGCCATGATCAGGTAATAAGGTCGTTTATATTTTATTTAATATGCTTAACTAATGCTTTTTGCAGATTTGTCAATGGGAGCGTCTGAACTACGTATTCGGAGACGTTACTAGGATGCCTGGTAGACCTATTCCTACCACGCAAGCCCGTGGTCCGTATACGCAGAAGCAGCAGAATGCCGAGGCTGCGGCTGCTCAACAGCAGAATGCCGAGGCTGCGGCTGCTCAACATCCTCCTCCTCCAGCACCTTCTAGTAGGCCTCCTTCGCCGTTTACGCCTGTGAGCAATCGGAGTCCGTCACTGGAGATCCCGGATAAGCACGCCGGCCTATTCAAAAAGTTTATGAAGACTCCTGCTAAAGAGAAGGCTCCGGAAGATGAGAAGGCTCCTACATAAGAGAAGGCTCCGGCACAGGAGAAGGCTCCTTCTATTGCAGAGGACGAGACTCCTACAGAGGAGAAGGCGACGGCAGAGAAGAAAGCGACGGCAGAGAAGAAGGCAACGCCAGAGAAGAAGGCGACGCCAAAAGAAGAGAAAAAAAAGGTCATGCAAAGGAGAAGGCGAAGCGCAAGAGGGGCGACCAACCCACTTCTCCCACTCACCCACCCCCCAGCGGTCAAAGAGGTGGGATGACTTCACCGATCCGACAAAGCAGAAGTACACTCGAGGATCGTCTTCCTTCAACCCGCTGAAGGAGCCTGCTCAGAAGGAATACGATGAGGTTATGATGTGGGTGAAGACGGGGAAGTACCTTGGTCGATACAAGGATAATGTTCGACTACCGACGTGTACCGCATCCCCGAAGTTCTTCTCCTCGATCACTAACGCAGGGGAGTGGATGACTGATGAGGTATAATTATTTTATTTATTAATGTTCAATATGTCTTTATATTCATTATTTCTTTTGTTATTGCAACATATCGACGCGATCGTTCATATGCTCATGAACCGACAACGTAACCTCAGCGGTTATCGCCAAGATGTCTGCATTATGGACAATGTCTGGGTTCAAAACGTGTTCGGGAGGTATAAGCAAGAACGATTGAACTTCGACAAGGCGAAAGAATTGGGGATGGAGCCCACGATTGTCGAGTGGGATCAGAGATCTGTCTTTGTGCCGATGACGGGATTCAGAGACAAAATGATCAAACCGTGGAGAGAGGCGAATGAGATTCTCTTTGTCATCAACTTCAGGAACACTGGTTCACATTCCAAGTAGACTTGACGGAGTGGACGATTACGGTTCTTGACTGCCAGAAGAACCTTGCGGAAGGGGAGCAACATGAGACATACTTTACGACGTTCATGAAGGTATAAATCATATCTTAAAATAATGATATTTTAAATTTTAGTATAAATTTCTTAACTTAACAATTTGTATAGGACTGGAGTCTCGCGTTGCCACGGGTGATGATGTTGAGCGGCATGTTCGACAACCACCCGAATATGTATCAACCTTTCTCATCCGACCGACCGGTGCTTCAAGAGTTCACTTGGCTCATTAACCACGATGTACCTCAATGTCGTCTAAGGTAAATGTTAAGATTTAATTGTAGTGAAATATGTTATATGTTGAAACGTTTGTCATTTGTGTATTGCAGCGGTGATTGTGGAATGTTTGCCATCAAATATATCGAGCATATTCTAGTTGGAGAGCCTTTCGACATGCTTGTAACGGAGAACATGAAGATATTCCAGCATAAATGGGCCGTTAACTTATTTTTGGGACGACTTAAGCGATGAATGTACTAACATTTAAATTATTTGATGGCGATTTGTTATTTATTAGTATAATAACATTTCTTTTTATTTATTTATATTGAACTTGTCAAAAAAACACTAGTTGAACTTGTCAAAAAACCACTACTTGAATTTGTCAAAAACATAAAAACATCATTAACAACACATAAACGTAACAAACAAAAATAACTTTGAAAGTGTCGAAAGCTTCTAATTAAACTTGTCACACTCTATTCTCGCCACGTGCACATCTTTCTATTGTGACCTAGGCCACCACATTTCCCGCATTTTCGCTTTACAACAATTTTTTCACCTTGAGATGGATATTTGTTTACCCTTCGCCTTCCTTGCTTACTTTTTCTTGGACGACCATCCCGTTTCTTCTCTACTGGAACCAATACTTTCATGTTCTTAATTTCTTCTGGAACGTCCCATTGTTCTTCATTCCCAACTGGATAGATGGCGTCTTTATACATTTCGATTCACGTTTTCTTGGCGTAAAAAGGACTACACAAAGAGTAAACGTCCACCGAACGATGTTGAGCTGATGCAATAGAATGTTCGCAAGGGATACCTAAGAGTTGAGGAATTCCACAAGTGCAAGTATTTTCTTGCAAATCTACGTCGTATTCACCACCGCCGTCTTTAACGTGACATTCGTACAAACCAAGTCCATACACGTGCACGAATTTTGCTTTGTTGTTCATATTCTCAAAGTCAGCTTGCCACCTCGGTGTAAGTTCCGTGTTTAACTTGTTCGCAATGTCCTCTCGTTTGAAGAACCAATTCTGTAGCGTGAATCTTATGTACTCCAAGAGCGTTGTTATCTGAAAAGACCTTGCATACCTTGTTTTAGCGTTAAAACTTTCGGCGTTGTTACTCGTCATAATATCATACCTGTAAAACATAACAATTAACACTTAAACGTAATGAATATTCTATTAAAAGTAAATGAATTTCACCTTTTTCCAAGAAAGAACGGTCGTGCCCATCGATCGAATCCGATATCTTCAAGATATTTCGCCATCTCGACATCTTTTCGCCTCGACAGTGATCTGTCTTAAACTTGTGTTGGACGTTGAGCTGTATATGATGGTAGCAGTAACCATGCGGTCTTCCTGGAAAAGCAACTTCGACACCATGACTGATACTAATATGTCGATCGGATATGAATGCCAAATCAGGTACGTCGTCACCAATAACTTCTTTCAACTTCAACGAAAACCACGTCCATGATTCATGACACTCACTGTCGACAACGCCAAAAGCGATTGGATACAAATGTGAATTCTTATCCAATGCAATAGCGACAAACAATTGTCCCCCGTATTTAGTCTTAAAAAATGATCCATCCAAAGATATGACAGGCCGACAATACTTAAATCCTTTAAGCCACGCTCCAATGGCAAAAAAAACATACTTGAATTTGTCACCGTCTCTCACAAATTCAGTAACCGTGCCGAGGTTTTTTTGCTTTAACATGTACAACCACGAAGGTAATTTCTGATACGACTGTTCAGGTGTACCTCGAACGAGTTCAGTAGCTACTTCCTTTGACCTCCACGCCTTCAAATAAGATATGTCCAAACCCCATCTTGTCTTCACTTCTTCCCTAACGTTGTGCGCTAAATAATCAGCCATTGAGTTGATCGAATATTTTTCTTTAAACACGTGTCCAATAACCCAAGGGGCAGGTCCTCGTTGACCTTCGGGTCGGATTACGCGAGCAAGAGTGAGCTTTTTCGAAAGCCACAATCTCCCACATTCCTGACCACTGTACGACGCTCCGGAGTTTCCACGTACAAGTCTCATCTTTACAAAGAACGTACCACCTTTTTGTCGAAGATGATTTAACTCGAAACTTGAAATTATTTCTCACGGCGAACAAGTGCACGTGTGTCTTCATTTTCTATTTGTTCTCAAACTGTTTTCCAAGTACAAGTCTTTTGAGCTACCTATTAAACGATAAACGATTAAGTTCACGACACAAACAAATTTTACATATTTAACCACGTAAACAATTAAGATATATTACGTGTAGATGATTGACTTGGTTTTTCACGATATTCTATCTCTTTAACTATTTGTTCTTGCGTGAATTCAGGATCTTTCCAAGTATAAGTCCCCGAAGATCCTTTACAAGGATTAACTTCGGGATGGTAAACGCCCGAAGGAACTTCGAAACTCTCAACAAACTCAGCATAGTCTTCATCATTTGCAAACTCTTCGAATTCTTCTTCAACGTCTTCAATATCATCATTGTCTCCGTGATCTTCGTTTTCTTCGACATCTTCAAAATCTTCAAAATCGACGTCAAACAGATCTCTATCACGTCTATATGTTTCATCATCGTCGTATGCAAATCGTTCATCGTTTGGTTTTGGATTACTTTGAGAGACTTCAATTGCGAGAGGATGATATTGTCTTCTGCTCTCAATGCGTTGAACCTTCAACACTTGTTTTCCTTTTCGCTTTGGATCCACATTGTTAACAATTGGTGACATGATTCGTTTTGGTTCCAAGCTCACGCAAATAGGAAATTTACTCCAATAGTCGTGTTTCATATAATATGCGACATCATTATTAGTTTCCAAGATTGCAGGCGCCAACACACCGGTACCTAAAGTGTACAAGACTTCAACTTTCAAGTCATACGTCATCCTATCGATCTTGGAAATATCGTAAATCATATCGACCAACTCATGATATGTCGTTTCTTTTGTAGCATCCACCGTATATGTACGAGCTTTACTAAAATCCCATCTGACGCTCAATCTCACCCACTTTCCACCAACACTAACGAAAATTGAAAAACATCACCCAAAATTGTCAGCAACTATTCAAAATTGTCAAAAAACTAATCAAACTTATCAAAACCTTGCCTACAACTATTCAAATTTATAACAATTTGTCAAAAACTATACAAACTTGCCTAAAACTAGTCAAACAACATCAGATGTTATAATAAAACCATCTAAAGTTCTCAAAAAATCACCTAAACTAGTAAAAAAATCAAAATTTTGAAATCCCATCGTCCTTTATCGTATTTCATCTTCCTCTATCGTACTCCATCACCCTCCATCGTCCTCCATCGTCCCCGATCGTAACTCATCGTATGGTGGGCGATTCAGGACGATGGAGTACGATGGAGGACGATGGAGGAAGATGGAGGGCGATGGAATTCATGCAGTCTATCGTAAACTTTTTCTAGATTTTTTTACGAACTTTTTCTTTTTCGACCCGAAAACGATTCTACCACCAAAAACGACTACTAAAATGATTTAAATACAAGAAGTGAATTAACATACCCATTATGACGATGCTCTTTAGTGATTCCAACGGATTTGGAGATGTTTTTAGTGAATTGAAAGTTCAAAATGAGATTAAAATGGAGACATAAACCCTATATATGAGTTGAAGGGTATTTTTGTCCGATTTTGAGCCAAAAGTCCATTTTTAGATATTATTAACAAAATGGGTCGGATACTTTTAATGCTTTTTGGTGTACAAAATGAAATTTCTCTTTGTCTACTTGCAACAAATATCTGATTAAATTTATATATTATTTAAGAGGACAAAACGAACGCGACCACGTTCAAAGTCAAAGTGTTACACTTAAATGTATTAAATGATAGTCTTTGCGATTGCCCAACCAATTGTCTAATTTAAGTAATTTTCTACGCTCAGTTTTATCTCCTATGCCATTAATTAACTTTTCATTTAATAAATATATGAGCTAACTTACCAATAACTGTTAGACACGTATTCGGCTATCAAAAGTTTATAACTCACGTAGCTGTATTAAAATTAAATTTCATTAGTAAAATACCAAAATTAGGCAACAATTTCTGATTTTCGGTCTATATCTTATTAATATATATGATATACATCGTCAACACTGATCACAAATCTCAACAAAGAAGTTATTAATGTCTATAACTTTAAGCCGTTCACTTCAACCTCTTTATTTATTTATTTCTTTACATTTTTTCGATAACTAGTTCAACCTCTTCCTGATGGCTTATTCTAGTAAAGCTTTGAACTTTTAAAGATTCCCTTTTAACCTCTCTCTCTCAATACTGATATCTCCTTTCATTCATTCCCTTTGCTCAATTCCAAACCAAAGCAAAAGATTGCGCAGAGAAGAAAAAACAATGGTGATTGGGTTTAAAGTTCAAAGCCTTGTGAGCTTATTTGTCTTCTCGTCTCTTTCATTTGCAATGATTTCACCAACACCAAAGTTCCCATCTTTACTCGGAATTAGGGAAGAGAAGAAGCTCTCATCATCATCATCATCATCACTCTCATCAACTACTAGCAAACCCGAAAAACAAAAGCCCTACAAAGAAAGCTACTTCACTCAAACACTTGACCACTTCAATTTCAACCCTAAAAGCTACGGGACATTCCAACAAAGGTACTTGATAAACCAAACATTCTGGGGCGGCCATGAAAACAACTCTCCGATCTTCGTTTACACCGGAAACGAAGGAGAAATCGAGTGGTTCGCACAAAACACCGGTTTCATGTTCGAAATCGCGCCTCGTTTCAAGGCACTTCTTGTGTTCCTCGAGGTATTTATTTAATGACGTATAACTTTTAATTATTGTTTTACCCTAATTTAAGGAGCAACCATATTGATTTATAACTATTAAATTTTTATACTAGTGACTTGAAGAATTCAAATAAATTAAATTATAGCATAGGTTCTACGGGAAATCCATACCTTTTGGAGGCGACAAAAAAGTTGCGTACAAGAACGGGACCACGCTCGGGTACTTGAGCTCCACACAAGCATTGGCGGATTACGCGACAATAATAATTGATCTGAAAAAGAATTTATCGGCGGCGGATTCTCCGGTTGTGGTTTTCGGCGGATCTTATGGAGGAAGTAAGTGTGACTAACTATAGCACATATTAATTCTTGAGTTTTCTTTCAAAATTACCATAATTATTTTGAGAGTATATAGTTTCACTTTCTTTTGTAAACTTTCATTATTGTTTTTCCACTGTGTCTAAATAATACTCGAGCATCTTGGCCATTATGGGTCAAACTCAGTTCATTCACATGTGTGTGTTTATATATATATATATATATATATATATATATATATATATATATATATATAGTGTTGGCAGCCTGGTTTAGATTGAAGTATCCTCATGTTGCCATTGGAGCTTTGGCATCTTCTGCTCCAATTCTTGGTTTTGAGAATTTGACATCTCCTTTTAGCTTCAATGACATTGTTACCCACAACTTTAAGGTCTCTCTCTCTCTCAAATATACTTGATTTGCAAAATAGTCAAATAATTGAATAGTGGAATATAAATATATTACCACATTATGATAAAAGAAAATGATGGTTAATGTGGGTGAGCCTAGTGGAATTAGGATATTCCAGCTTTACACATAAAGTAGAAGTAGAACCATGTGCATTTCATCGTACGAAGTTACTATTAGTGGGAAATAAACAAAAGAAGTAATTTAGGTTTACTTACATAGGATCAAGAAAATATTAAAAAACATTATTTTTAAGGAGGAAAGATGGGTACTTGTTAAGAGGAAAACAATTATGTGGTAGAGGATAACTTTTCTGATTACTATATATATGTTATTGGTTTCCGTTTTCTTATAATTATAGTGAATATTGATTTATTAATTTTTAAACGTGAATTAGAGTGAGAGTGAAAGCTGCTACAAAGTGATAAAGGGGTGTTGGCAACAGATAGAAGACCTTTCAAATAAGCCTGGAGGATTGAAGCAACTCAGAAAATCATTCAAATTGTGCAAGTAAATATCTTTAATAATTAGCATATGCATTTACAGGGTCTTTTAGCTATATTCCATAAAATGTTTACTAATTTCAAAATACCCAATATTTTGTAAATCTTTTGTATATATCTACATCTAATTGCTTACAGAATTATTTGGACTATTCTGAGCCAAATTTAAAATTATTTACAAAAGCTGCAAGATGATAGTTTGGACTCAATGTTCGTGTAAATAAAATTGGGTAGATAGATACGGAAAAAATACAAAACATTGGTTATTTTGAAAACACTAAACATAAATGTGAGTAAAGAGTCAATTTTATGTTTATATACATACATATTTTTTTACGAAAAACGAGCCTCATTAAAATTTTAATCCTCCGAATCGATGCGAGCTAAAAAAATACTCATATACTTCGATTAAAATTGCACGGATAAAGATCTTGGACTAATTATTCCGCCCAAGGAGCGGGACTCCCACAACAGCACATATACCACCACTATTACAAGAGTCGGATGTCCATTTGGTCAGACCATGAACCACACTATTAGCATTCCAATTAACTCAACTAAACACACAGTTAAAGAAGTACTAGGAAACGTCTCTAATATGCTCAAGATTGACTAGTAGTATATGCATTTATTTGAAGTGCATTAATTAAGATCCTTCTTAAAAGAAAATTATGAAGATCTCTATATCTATAAATACACACATATATATAATTAGCAACAACGATAATGGTAATTTATTATTCGTAGACGTGGGTTGCTATTTTGTGCATGAATGTGATGAATTTCAGGGAGAGTGAAAATCTTGAAAATTGGCTTGGAACTGCTTTTATTTACACTGCAATGACGGATTATCCAACGCCCTCCAATTTTCTAAATCCAATGCCAGCTTATCCTGTGAAACAGGTAACTAAAATATATGTATGTATTTAAAATATTTAAGGGTAATTTTCGTATACACCCAGCTAAATTATAGATAATTTGGATATAGCTAACGTTTTGTAAACAAGTCGTAAATATCCAACGTTTTGTAAACAAGTCGTAAATATCTAACGTTTTTGTAAACAAGTCGTAAATAGTCAGACGAAAATACCCAAAAAAAATTATTAAAAATTAAGAAAAATATAAAAAAAATAAATTAAATGTAAATAGATGTAAACGAATTTTTTTGGCTATTTACGACTTATTTACAAAATGTTAGGTATTTACGATTTGTTTACAAAACGTTGGGTATATCCAAATTAAAGATGTTTGAAGCGAGTATAGAGCCAATTTATTGAATATTTAATATAGGGTAAAATATTAAACTGATTATTCCTTATATATATATTTAACTAATTCATTATATATATGTATGGAATACGGCAAATAATTTTTTTTGTAGATTTAAATTTGTGCAAAATATCAAAAATAAATTCATTATTTTATGAATACCCTAAATTAAATTTTTGCCCACTTATCGAAAATGACCTAAACTCATCGGAGCATATCTTTTGAAAAATGGAAAAATATATTTGTTAGAAATGAGATAATAAATCTAATTTTGATATTTACACAAATTTGTATCTTTTTCTCAGTTAGTTAATTTTGGTTGATAATATTAATTATATTTGATATTATTTTAGATGTGTAAAGCTATTGATAATCCAGACACCGGAAACGACACATTTGCAAAGCTATATGGTGCAGCGAGTGTCTACTATAACTACAGTGGAACCTCAAAGTGCTTTGATCTTGATGATCAATCTGATCCTCATGACTTAAGTGGATGGGGTTGGCAAGTAAGAATCCTAAACTATATATTATTTATAAAAAAATTGAAAAAAAAAACTTAATTATCATTTCGAATGAGTTTTCGGAAAATGACATAATTATCCGTTGAATTAGTCAAAATTCACCTCATCCGAGTGACTACTTAACTATTATGTTTCTAATATATTCATTAAAAGTCTTTTTATTTTTACTAAATTAGATAATTCTTTACAACGTCTTGAAATTAGATTTTTTTTAATATTCTTGAAATGGGAATTTGAAAGCTCTTTATTCAAAATTCCATGACTAAGGTCGATCTGCTTAAAAATCCAATTTGCGCATTAATATCTTTGTTAGCAATCTAAAAGATTGTAATGGCATATTTGAGTGCATTGGTCAAATAAAATCATGTGCCTATAACATGCATATGTTTTTTGTCAATCAAATAATTAGAATTGTTGTACCAATACATATTATAAATTTATAACCATTCCTTCAATATCCCAAGATACGAGTCCATGCTATACACAAGTTTCAACGAGTGATCATCAAACCTTATGGACCCATCTTCTTCTGCCTTCTGCAATGCATATATAATTAAATATTAAATTTGTGTATACAATTTTATTTTAACAAAACAGCTTAATTAAGAGTTATAATTTTTTTTTAAAATATTTGATTGTTACATATAAATTATTTTTAATCTTGCGTTATTTGCACTATATAATCAATGAATTTAAATGATCTTGACTATAAAATACACAAGTTAATTATATTTGAACGTAAAAGTAATGTATAATAACTATTAGAACTATATAGAGAGTATTAATTAGATATATTAATATACTGTTTGATCTAACAATTTAAGTTGAGTAATCTTGACTATAAAATACATAAATAAAATATTTGGACATAAATTAAATTACGAGTAGAGTATTGATTAGATTAAAGATTAAAAGCTGATTGAGTTTGTATTCTTTTAGGATTTATACTATTTATGTATAAATATTGCAGGCATGTACAGAGATGATATTGCCAACTGGTGGTAACAGAAAGGATAGCATATTTCCAGCTTCAGAATGGCAATTTAGTGATAGAGTCTCATATTGCAAAAATGCCTATGGGATTCAGCCTAGGCGTCAATGGATTACCACTCAATTTGGTGGATTTGTGAGTATATTACACATTTACTACTTTGCTTTAACTTAAGCTTCTTTTTTTTTTTTTTCTTTTCTTTTCATTAATATACTTTCCTATGAATGCGCTATTTGTATGTAGGATATTGAGAGGGTATTGAAAAGGTTTGGCAGCAATATTATCTTCTTTAATGGCTTAAGAGACCCTTGGAGTGGTGGAGGGTATGACTAATTGAATTAACTATTTTATCTTTACCATTTTTTTAATTTATGAATGTCACACTATTAATTCTAAAAAATAAAACAAAAAAAATGATTTTATAGGGTAATTTGAAAATACTCAATGTTTTGTAAACAAATGATAAATAGCCAGTAAAAATCATTTACAAAACATTTAAGACGCAGTCATTAAAAAAATTAAGTGTTTTATGTGTTCGATTTCTGAATAATTTTGTCACGATTTTTTTGTAAACAATTTTCGCTGATTATTTATCACTTACTATCCAAATGTCGTATATTTTCAAATTGAAACTAGTTCAAATGGCTAAATACTAGATTAGCCCAAAAAATAAACCCTACAATAAGCAGCAATAAGAATTAGAAAGTAATTTTCTCAATTTACTATTTTTGGCAGGGTTCTGAAGAATATCTCAAAAAGCATAGTTGCAATAGTTGCCAAGGAAGGTAAATGGTTACTTAGATATACATATATTTTTTGAAAACTTGTAATTTTATTTAAGTCAATATTTAGTTAATAATTGAAAATTAACCACTCTCTTTAATCAACCAGAATAGTCTAGTTCCCTGAATAATTTATCTCTTTATGAGCAAAAGAATAGTGTTTTAAAATCCTTGATATCAAAATCTTATAGTTACATAAATAATTATTGTGAAAAATAAACTTAACAATACTTAAAATTATAAATTTTCAGGTGCGCACCATGTAGATCTGAGGTTTTCAACAAAGGAAGATCCAAAATGGCTCAAACAAGTGAGGAAACAAGAGATTAATATTATTTCTGGATGGGTTTCACAATATTACGATGATTTGGCCAATATATTTTTGGCTTAGTATTTATTTCATGCGCATTTGAGGTTTAAATTATCTTAGACACCAAATAATAACTGTACACCTACTGAATGAAATTATTAAATAAAATGACCTGCTTCATTTATATCTTACTAGATATACGTATGTGTACTTTGAAATCCACTATAATTTATTTGTTTATTTATGAATCCCACCTTGATATAATTAATAATCTTCGATGTGTTGAAAAGCATATAACAAACGGAAAATAGAATCTAAATGCATTATGTGAATGGGAAAGTAAATGAAAGAGATTAAAATCAAGCAATATGAAATTGTGTAGAATTAGTGAGTGAAAATTAAAAATGAAAGAGAAAGAGTTTCTAGATTATATATATATATATATATATATATACATATATATATAAAAGGTGTCGGAGTTCACTATCATAACAGCCCCTTGAGAATCTCTTGCACCAATTTGTTGTGATCTACCTCGATACGATTAATGAAACTAAAACGCGATGAGTGAATAGTTCTACCGACAGAGAATACACATGAACTCGAATCTCCGTTATCTTTAATGAATCAAACCAACAAAAATCAAGTTCAATCTTTCGAGAGGCTCTCCTGAAGAGTCTTGACAACACACAAAACAACACAAAAGCAAGCTCACCACCCATAATTGTATGTGATAGATTATTTTGACCTATTCGCCTTTTCAACGGCTTTATTGAAACATTAACAAAGTCCAAACTTCTCGATTAAAACAAAAGCAATATAAAACAATAATAAATATTCAATTAATAAATAAAGTCTGATCCCTCCACGGCCAGCTTCCTCCTCCGATAGAACAATAAGTAATTTGTTTCCCGCTAAATAAACATGCATGAGATAGTTAAAATTTGAAAAATGTATACTAAGCAGCGGTAAGTTACATTGTTGATGTTAGCCATTCTGAAATACATACCCCAATCCAGTTCACATCAACCAATTTTTTTCTCTTCACTTGCATCGAATTAGCAGATCGCTACAGAAGAACGATTGTCCAAGTTATTAAGAGCTTAGTCTTGGATTGCACGTATCCAATATCCACGTGTATCAAGCTTTGTCTTTCTAAGCTTTTTAGTTCAAGCATGTCCAATTTGCTGGAGTTTGTGATCTGTTCTTATTAAGGTATATAGAGGAGAGAAGCTCGAGGAGTCTAGTTGAAACGTACCAAAGCTCAAGGAGTCTAGTACAAGCATATAAAACCACAAAACGCGGTTGGACAGCTGTTGAAGAGCTTCGATTGAGAGGACCAACTCTAGCCTAGGCCTCATGGAAAGCTGCGAATTCTTGGCCTTTTAACCGATATGATTATCCCTCCACAGCTGTGACTTTAAGAGCCAACTCGCCTGCAAAAGAACCACCCTCCACTCTGCACACGGCTTCACGAGAAAAAAATTGTACAAAAGGGTACATGTAGAATTATAGATGAAGTTGGTATTAACGTTTTCAAAATTAAATATTTTTCCTTCACCTGCACTAAAATTATTTTTGGGGTACAAATATAACTTTTCTTTGAAAAACTTAAGAGCATCTCTTCAAAAATATTATCTTCTTTTTTCTTTTCTTTTTCTTTGAAAAGTAAAAAAGATTATCTAATTCCATTACATATATTGCGGATTTTTTTTGAACACTTTTTTAAATTGATTGATACCGAGGTTCCAAATACAAAGTATTTCTTGAAATTATAGATGCTATTTAATCTTTCCTGATGTTCCGTTTCGAGTGTCGAAAATGACACTATCCGAGTTTGCAGAACATAATTTGCATCGGTTGTTGGGAGTGAGTCCAGCGATTGCAGCACCGATGTAGTTGTCGACCTTAAAGATCTTCTGGTAGAACGAGAGCTCATAATTACCCTTGTTGGGCAAGAAAAATAGTGAACGAGTCGGAGACCAATCGCCAACGAGCGTTAAACAGAGAGACAAGAAGTGAAGGAGCGATGGAGCGAAATCATAAAATCTTTAGCCACTAATCTAACTGATTACCATGCCATAAACTTCACTATTATGCAAAAATGTAAGACCGCATCCCTCAAGATACCATGCAAACAATTAAGAGCGAAATCATGCGATGGAGTACTCAAGATTTGGGCATAAGTCTTTTCCGGCAAACTTCCACGAATTATGTTGAAGTTTTAAGACAATGGATTGTGCTTTAAGCTCTCTTTTATACGAGTTCATAACAATTGGAATCACCCAATCCAAAGCTCAAATAATGAAGATATATATGGCCAGTTGAAGTCTTAAATAAAAAAGAAATGAGATTTGAAATAGTAAACTTACTAGTTTGGTAATTATGTTAAGCAGTGAATATGTGCTCTTAAAAACTTTTAGTTTTGGTAAATTCTCTTTTTTCTCGAAAAAATCACATCTGAATATGGAAATTTCAAAATATATGTGCGATAGTGGGATAAAATTTTGTTTCTATAATAAAATTTTATTACAAAAAATATGTGTCAAAAGACAAAAAACACTCTTAACAAAACTTGACTGCAACATAACGTAATTGATATTTTTTTTGAAGAAACGTAATTAGTATTAAATTCTACAAAATAACGCAATCGACCGCAATATACCGCAATTGATCAAAATTTATTAAGGTTTTTTCTTCATTTTGCACATATATTGCATACGAAAATTTTATCGCGTGTAGAAACAGAATTTCACCCCACTATCATAATTATTCTCCGAATATATATATATATATATATATATATATATATATATATATATATATACATATAAACTAGACAAATAAACGTGCTACGCACGTAGTGGATCTTAATTGTAACCAAAAAATTATTTAAATAGCTTCATAAGTTGGAAAGCTGAAGGTACCGCCTATTTTCATAAGTTGGATAGTTGTTCTTAATACGAGATATGAGATCATATTTTTAAGAGGATATATAGTGCGCAGTCAGGCGCCAAAGATGAAAACAGAAACCTGTTGGGTAGAATACATACACAGTCAAATAATATAGAAATAGTTTAATGGAGTTTTGATAGGTACTCACATTGTGTTACAAAAGAGGGTACTGCAAGAGTTTATAAGGATATTATATATCCAAAATAGATAAATAACATATCTAAAACATATGAAAAGAAACAGTTTTCCTGAGTTTTTAAAATAATATATTAACAAACTATAACAAAACGTGGTTATCCAAAAAGGTTAGTAGAAGTTGTAAAGATATTCGAACTTGGCAATTTCGAATTTATTCGATCTTCTGTTTTTTCTTCTGATTTGAAGTCTGAGCTTCATCAACTGTTGTAGCTTCGGCCGCAGATTGTGTGAATGAGTTTGCATCTTCTAGGAAACAAGTAAAACTGATAAATGCTTCCTTTCTGATTCGCAGGATATTTTCCATTACACACTCCAACTATATATATTAGATAAATGCACACCTCTTAAGAGAACATATATATATTAGATTTTAATAGAATATTTATGTTGGAAGATATAATAAAGACACACATCCGTACAATAACTCCTATTAAATGAGTTTGTATTTTTCAAACATGTGGATGTAATATCAAGGAAATATAATTTATGTTTCATGCTTACAGAACAGAATTTAACAACACTTAAACGTACATCCATTGGAACAAATATTTTTCATTTTCGAAGTTACACGGATTTATGGAACATTAATGCTTGGGGAACATAATTCAGTTTAGTTGAACGTTTGAAGTTTAAACACAGTATTCGTGTACGTATTCTCTGTATGCTTATAAATATTATCGTGCATATTGACGCTAAAGAACCCGTGTAAGTATTGAAACCCACACATACACAGAAGTGAAATCGGACGGTGTTCTTTTTTGTTTTCACCTGTACATTTCTTTTTCTTTTTATTTGTACTTTTTTGTAACTAGGATAGTATATGCTGTTGGAATAGGTCTAGGGTTAAGAAAAATTTATCATTAATCATATCAATGAAGGAATATAAAAATTTCTTTTACTAGTAAAACAATTTAAGCAACCTAGATAAAGTGCATATACATGTTATAAATTAAAAACATGATTTAATCTACTTGAATACTAACCTTCCTTGCGTCTTCAAACTTGAAGCGTCTTGGGAAAGGTGGATCTTCTTTCTTGGCTCGATTCCTTCACGTCTAGTCTTGAACTTGAGAAATCTAAGGTTTCTATTACAAGAGTCTGTAGAGGTTTAGAAGGATTTGTGTGTGGGCACAATTAAACACAATAACTCAAGAACAAGTTTATGAGCTA
This sequence comes from Urtica urens, assembly GCA_958296335.1. Taxonomy (NCBI): domain Eukaryota; kingdom Viridiplantae; phylum Streptophyta; class Magnoliopsida; order Rosales; family Urticaceae; genus Urtica; species Urtica urens. The sequence goes on from OY282521.1 coordinate 30,247,107, forward strand.
AAGAGCTAATTTAGCCTAAGTCTAATGAGGACTTAGGTGCTAAAATAAAAGAAGTATTTTCTAGAGAGAGAGAGGGAGAGAGGTCGGCCAAGAGCAAGAGAGAACAAGGCAAAAGCTTAAAATTTCACATCTCTATATGAGGCTCTATTTATAGGAGATGGAAAAATCAATAAATGTCAATTATTCATTCATGAAAGAATAATGTATTCATGACACAATATTTGATTTTCCCTTCCCCTTTCTCTCTTAGGATGACCGGCCATACACTTCAAGTAAGGAGGAAAATTTGTTTATTCACTTAGCTTATTTATTTCCTTCTCAAGGAAATTCATTTCCCTTTTCCTTTTGAGTAATTATCCTTATAACTAAAGGGAAATAAAACTCTCCTCTTTTATGCATGTTGGCCGAATTCTAGATAGGAAAGGGGCATCTAGATGCTTCCTTATTTCTTTTAAGACAATTCTTAAAATACCCATTGTAGAATTATAATTGCACAAATAACGAAATTAATTTCATAATGCCTTAAACGACTTTTCGGCTTTAGGAAATAATTTATTTTTTCATCATATGAAAATATTCAAATCTTATTTTGACATTCACATCATTTTATGTCCATGTGGACAAAAATACCATTTAGATATTTTCCGAGAAAAAGTCTAGTTCAACACTTGAACTTATTTTGACTTGGTTTCTAGTTTAACAATCCTACTCTAATGACTTGTAATAGTGACCTTATGGATCCAAAAGAACAAAGCTTGAGCTTCTATACTCGGACTCAAAAGTTCACAAACTTTTTTCGAGTATTAGCTGAATGTCAATTGACTCCACTAAAGAGTTGACACTGAGAATCTCTTGGTTCAAATGAATTTATTTTCTACTCAAATTCAACTTATATATTGAGCGGATCCATTTAATGTTATCTATGTTTACCCTTCATGAATATCATCAACTAGTTGGGATTTATAAAATTACCATTTAACCCTTCTAGTTGTTATTTCCTCAACTCCTTTAGTACTTGTGAATAAGTTAGAAAATATGTATTGACGAGGAGCTAACAAGTCACGCTGTTTCATCCAAATAAAGTCGCTACTCGCAGATGGTCCTCTTGAGGAGGGTGAGTTCCCATCTATGAGGCATTCTTCCGGGAGGCGGGCCTTCGCTTCCCAATTCCGTATCTTCTTCTCGCCTTCCTCCACATCTTCGAAGTGCCTATCGCTCAGATGCAGCTCGGGGCCATCCGCTTCATACTCTGCACCATGGCCCTTGCCGTCGAGCAGAGGGTTTCCCTTGCCTTGGAGGACCTGATACGCTTCTATAGGCTTTCGCGGGATGACCATAATGTGGGGCGCTTCTTCCTTTCCCAACTCTTTCGAGATCCCGTTGTCCTCAACGTTCCTTTGAACGAGCTAGGGTGGGAGTGCTCCTACTTCTTCGTCAAGGTCGACGCCCGTTCCTTCAGCTATCGCTTCAGATCGCTACCAACGCGCTGGGTCGAGACTGATCGGCTGTCTCCTCGTTACGTACCCAGCGAGATAAGCGCGGGGAGCGCCCGCTTCCAGGAGATCCGCTCGGCACTCCTCGCGAGCGACCGTCGAGATTGGGCGAGAGACTTTTGCGATCCTCAGCGTCTGATAAACGCGGGGATTTTCCTCGAGGCGAATGTTCACGGCCCGCCCATCCCCGACTGCTTCCCGACTGGGTTGCGTGGTTCTGCGGCGCGGGCCGGCGCCCCGTCACCTACCCCGACGAAGGGAAGATTGTGGTAGGCCCCAAGACCCCAGGAGATTCCGGGTCGCACCGCCGAGGAGGGTGTCCTCCAGGATGAGGAGAGCTCTCCCCAGCGGCCTCTCAGGTTGAGAGGCGATCGCTCAAGACGCCCTGCGACGACCTCATCTAGGGCCGAGATCGCCGAAATAAAACAATCTGTGGAGTGCGACGAAGACGACCGTCAAGGGAAGAAGGCCAGGATCGCTACTTCGGCTAGCGGAGTTGCGCGCGCCTTGCCGAGCGTTTGGATCGCCGTCAATGTCGAAGACGTTCTGCCGATGCGTATGCCCTCCTTCCCGGTGGAGGTTCGGGCGACCTCTCTGTCCCCCTTCGCTCCTGGTGACGTCAGAGCCGCTCGGGGGTCAGATCCGCCTCGCTGCGATAGGACGATGAGGGACTTCGAGGTGGACTTAAGCGACATAGTTCCCTTGGCTGAGGTCGCTGACCAGGGCGAAGAGCGGGGGAAGAGCGATGTGGGGACGTCCTCAGACCTCGGATTGGAGGTGGTTCCTTACGTGCCACTTTCCCGCCCTTGTCCTCCTCCTTCTCCTCCTCATCATCCTCGTCCAGCGCCTCGTCCTTCTCCTCGTCGCTCTCATCTTCCTCTTCCTCGTCGCCATTTCGGGTTTGATGACTCGCGGTCTCCCCCTCGAGTCTTCAGCGGCTCTCCTCACGTTCCCGACTCCAATTCGTCTGCTGAGGATTGGAGGGAGTACTCCTCGCATTCGTGCTGGGGCTTGACGCTGCGGGCGCCCGGTACATTTGACGCCGGTTTGTCTCTGGAGGATCTCGGAGGTTACCTCGAGGCAACGGCTTGCTTCTTTGAAGGCATAGCTTGGGTGAATGACTTGAACCTTGCCGAGAGTCACAAAACCGGCGCATCGATTCAGGAGTCTGAGGACTTCTCCGCTCGGCTCAGCGAGGTCCAAAGGCAGCTCGAGCTTTCCATCGCCGGCGAGCGCGCCTATAGGCTGCGGACCAAGAGGCTCGCCTCGAAATTGGGTGCGAAGGCTTCTCAACGTGCTTCTGCTGAGGCCAAGCTATCTGTGTTTAGGATCCGCGCGAGGCAGGTGCTCGAGGAGGGCGAGCGGCAACTGGTCTCCAGGGAAGGACTCCTGGTTGAGGGGGAGCGACGTCATCGAGCGATCGTCGAGTCCCTTCGGAGGAAGGACGAGATCCTTGCCCAGATTTGCGAGGAGCATGGCGTCTCCGTCGCTGAGGATGAGCGCTTGCCCGCTGAAGCCCGAGCTGTCCTGCGGGATCTCGCGGGCAAGGTGGAGATGGTGCGGGGTGAGGTGAGCGGGGAGTTCCACGCTCGGTCTCGTCTCTTTGGGGAGGCCAGAGGCAAGCTCGCTCGAGCAGGGGCTAGATTCCAGGCCTTGGACGAGTCCATCGGCTACAATCGCATGGCCGCCGCTTGTCAGGCTCACATTACTGCGGTTACCACTCTTCCCGGTGGGGCATCGGTCGAGGTTTTTCGCGCTAAGGTGCCGGAATGGGAGCAACGTTGCTACGAAGAGCAGGCTAGAGCGTCGAAGCTCGAAGATGAGGCCGTCGCAGACCCCAACTCTCCCCCCTTATCTCCTTGTGATCCCCCGACTATCGAGGAGCGCCGTTTGTCCGGACTGGTCACGGGGAACCTCTCGGCCGCGTCAGGGTCGTTGGGCGAGTATGGATCTAATCGCGGCTTCATTTCTTCTTGGGGCCCAAGGACTTAGGCTTACGCCGGTCCTCGGGCGACTCGGTCGGCCTCCCTCAGCCTTGGGCCATCCATCCTCAACTCCTTCAGATCATCTTCCTTGTTGGAGAGTGTCCCTTTGGGGAAATCAAGGAGAGGGGGAAGTGTTGGCATTTATGCCCACAAAGGAGATTTTTGATATTAAATACTTTTGTATTTGTTTTGCTTTGAAATTAAATAAAGATTGAATATCCATTCTTATTTAAGATTGTGTTTACGCATTTATGTCTACGCTCTGAAACTGTCATCAACGAAAGAAGTGCTAAGTACATACTTGACAAGATACCTTCTTATGACTAGTTTAAATAATAGTTCGCAATCTAAAGATTTATTGGGCAATCGATTCCTAGTAATGATTGTTAGAATGAATTAAACGATATCTTATCTTGTGATATGGAGAGTTGTGACTCTGTAATTCATTTTTGATATCTTAATGAAGATATTGAACAAGACCAGTGAAGTTTTGAAGTTCGAGATAAAACCGTTTAATCACTCGAAACCTCAAACTCACATACGAGTGGTATTTTAGTAATTACCTAAATCCTTAAGTGAGTACATGTATTCTTGTAACACTTTATGACATTTGATTTGTCAATGGGCAATGGCTAAACGAAGTTTCATTGACCCGACGGTTGGTGTCATAATATTGTTTCGTTGAAACATGTGATTCACATATATGGAATTTGCGCTGAAACAATGCTAAGGCATTAGTATCACACTATGCTCTGTTATGAAAGTATGAGCAAATAAACCAGGCCTGGTATTCATCGAATAAAGAATTCTTTGAAATAAAACATGTGACATGTTGAGACATTTCACTTTATGTTTTTCTCGTTCACAAATAACAGAGGACTTGGTGAAATAATAACTCAGGGGTAAAACGGTAATTTTAAATTCCTCTGAGTTAATGATACACACAAATGGTAATATCGTAAAATACACCGTGGACCGTGTGAAGAATAGTTTTGTCACATCAAACGGAAATATAAACGCATATGAACTTAGATATGTTCAGTATTGGTCCTTTAGTGGAATCGACTAATATTAAGAATTAAAAGCCGGAAAAAGTTTGTGAACTTTTGTGTCCGAGCTTTATTCTAAAGCTTTGTTCATGTGGGTCCATAAGGTCTCAATGATAGACTCTCGGACGAGATTTTGATGAACAAGAAATGATTGATTTTCTCATTCAACGTAAATTGTGATTTACGCTAAGAAAATTATTTTCTGAGTAATTAAATAAATAACTTGTTATTTATTATTACATTTATTTCACGAATCATATTATGTTATTATATTGATAATAATATAATTTGATGATTCAAATAAATAAAAGATGAAAATAAATATTTTCTTGTTTCGTACTACATTGATTAGTATGAAAATAATTAATGACTTGTCATTAAATAAATGAGATGTTCTAAATTAATTAAATATTATTTTAGAAATAAATCAAATAAATTTGGGAGATAATTAGGACAATATGGCCGGCCATAATAAGTATTTTATGAGCTGGAAAAATTGTTTAAACTCATGAAAAAGAGTTTTGGGCTTAAGTTTGACTAATGGGTCTTAACTAGATTTTGACCTAACTTAAGCCCATTCTCTCTGATATAAAAGGAGGCTCTCTCTTTGGTAACCCTAGCCTAATTTCAACCAACATTCAGCCAAACCTCTTTCCCCTTGTGCTTGAGAGGTTTTGGCCGAAATACAGAGAGAAAGAGAGAGAGGAAAACTGTTTCCCGGCAACCCTTCCTTTTCTTTGAGTTTCCCCTTCTTCCCTTGTTCCCACGAAAGAGCCCACCCTCTTTGTATCCTAAAATCCCTTGAGTATTATCATTGACTCAACTTGTGGTTGTTTGAGTGATTTTTTCTCTCCCCAGGGCCAGCTACTTTTGGAGGAACGAAGGCACGACGGAGTTGAGGATCTCCTTGACGCGCGTGGTGAAGAGGATCGGCCGATCACTTGGACGTACACCGAGACTTGCTCTCGCAGATCCAAACCCTGTGTAAGTGTCTCTTAAACGAATTGGATCTGAATGATATAGTATCGTAGAATGATTATATTTATTTAGAATGTTCGTTTGCATGCTTAAATGAATTTATTGATATGTACATAAATTTGTTGACATGCTAGTTTAGATTTAATGACATGGTTATGAATATGTTGGAAAACGTTTTTAATATGTTAAATTGAATTATGAATTTCCGCCATATATAGATATGTTTCATAATTAATTAGGTTAATTGTTAACTAAATTCCAACAGGAAGAACCTCGAGAGGTTGATGGCTCGCGACCTAGATATTTGGGCTTTTTCCTCCGGAGAATCCTTTTCCTCTCGAGTGATTAAGCGATTTGGGAAAACCAGATGACAAGAATCTGCGACCTGGATGTTCGGATTTCTTTACCGTAACTTGCTGTATAAGTCGCTCGCAGTGTATTTCATTTTTTTTATAACTTGTCGAGACTTCAGTTGCTCGCAATGCACTTTATACTTTTTTCGAGACTTCAGTTGCTCGCAATGCACTTCATACTTTTTTCGAGACTTCAGTTGCTCGCAATGCACTTCATACTTGTAATATGTCGAGAATTCAGTAAAATTTTCTCTTTCCCTATAAGACTTTGTTCTTGCTCTTGCTCGTTGTCTCCTTTGTTCCTTTGGCTTATGCGTCTTGCGAGATCGGTATGTGTGCGTGGTGTTTTACTCACTCGCTCGATTGTGTTATGGGTGTTGTGACGGCTCTCCCTCGAACTTCGTCAAAGACTTTCTTCTGTTTACGTTGTTGTTTGGGGTAAAGCGTTGTTCGGGCACTGTAGGCCAGCATCCCTCATTTTACCAAGTGTATGCATTTGGTAAAATGAATAATGAACCGCTTCGAGGAGTTTTGCACGCGGGCCTTAACGACGAGCATTTGCGAGTGCCCCGCACTTTCCTTTCATTGGCGTGTGCCTTGGAATCCCGCAAAAACCTCTCTCTTCATTAAATGCGGATGTCATGCACTCGATTGTCTGTCACGTCTCTCGAGTCCTTACCGCATCCAACGGCTCTTCGGTTCCTTCCTTTGATGGCTCTACGTGTCAAGTCTCCTGCCGTTCGATAAGACGCACCGTTTCGTCTTCCCTTTCGTCATTATTTATTTCGTAAATATTTCCCTCTCCCCCCTTCTTCTTCTTCTTCTTTAAAAGGGGGTCGTTACTCTACCCTGCCATCTTGCTCTCTAAAGTCTCTCTCGCTTATTCTCTTTACCGTTCCGTCCTTCTTCCTTTCTTCTTACGCTACCCACCTTACTTTTCTTACATCCTTTCTGTTGCCGATTGCTCTACTGAAAGCATGTGAGGAGGCTGCACCCGCTCCCGGCCATGTTTTCAAGACCCAATCCCCCCGTCTGTTATGACGGAGGGTCGCTTGCGGCAGTTACGGGACAAGTTTGTCTAGGATCGGCGGTGTGTTTTGCGCCTCCCCTTTGAAGGCGAGCTCGCCGATAGCCCTCGGAACGACTGCGTTACGGTCTACGAGGCGTTTTCTCGGAGGACGGGCCTTCACTTTCCGGTTCCTCCCCTCGTTGTAGCCTTTTTGAGCGCGTTCAGGGTTCCCATTACTCAGGTGAGCCCAAATTCAATCCGTCTCCTCCTCTGTGCCATCGTCGTCGCACTCGATATGGGAGTGGCCATCACCTTGGAGGATTTGATGCGGCTCTTCAAATTTTCCAAGAACTCCAAGAACGTGGGTCGCCTTTCCATCTCTTACCGACAGAGGGAGTCATCCTGAACACCCCTTCCAACGAGTCTGGATGGGAGGACAGGTATTTTTTTTGTCAAAGTTGACGAGCACAGCTTTGGTCGCTACCACGAATTCATGCCGCAAGAGCAGGTTGTTGGTGGGCATCATCCCAAGTACACGGCCAGTACCAGCGACGAGGCTTGTCGTCGTTTTGATGTGACCCACGCGGTTCTTATGTCAAGTAGGCGCCGCGATTGGTCGAAAGACTTCGCCGATGCGGGGCGTGGCTATCGGATCCCGGATTCCGGGGTATTTTCATGGGTCGGCCCTTCTGAGGGGGGTATTCGCGAGCAGGTCCCGGTCTTCGGGTTCGACTATCCACCGGAAATGGGGGGATCGTCGGTGATGTTTCGGGACAGGAAAAAGAACTCGGGGAGTCCGTCGGGCAACGTCGAAGATGTTTCTTCCCAACAGGTAGACGCTCCTTTGGATGAGCCCCCTGCGAAGAGATCTCGCAGCGAGGGTACGCCTGCGACGCAGACGGTCCCGTCGCGGCCCTCCGGTGATCTAATCCGCGACCACTCGGCGCGAGAGGTCGTGGCTGTTCCTCAGGCCGAGGACCATTCGCTTGCTACCTCATCCGAGGGGGGGGGGGGGGTTCCCCTGGACCAGGTGGCCTCGTCGTTGCAGACTCCCCCTCCCTCGACCAGGATTCGTGTAGACTCTCCAATCCTTCCTCCGCGCGCGGATACCGTTCCGACACAGGAAGAGCTTCGCAGCCCTCCAGCTCCCTCGGCTGCCAACAGGGTCGACTCGTCCGCAGGGGCCTCTTCCGGAGGAGCGGGTTCCTCTCGGCGCTCGAGAAAGTACGGGAGCCGAGGGGCTGACAACTGCGGACGTTGCCGCCCTTTTTTCCTCGGATCCTCCTCCGTCCCCCAAACTAGAGCAAAGGGACGCGTCAGTTGTGGAGGCTGCGCCCCCTCGAGTTGAGGAGCCGATGGATGCGGCAGTCGCGGACTCCCATCCCCGTGTGTCTGTCGAGCGGGTGGATGACGTTAATGCGATAAGAGAGGGTGCCCCAACGAATATCTTTCCCGAAGTCGGTTCGGGGGTGGCTACTCAGGCGGGCTTTTCCTTCTCGGATCCGGGGCGTCGCGACTCTCGCCTCGAGGAGCCCTCCCCGCGTGCCCACCGAGGGTGCGTCTGTCGCGGATTGGTTACGCTATTCTTCGTACTCTTGCCGAGATTTATCGCTGCACGCGCTTGGCGAGTTTGAGGTCGATGAGCGTCTCGACGACTCCGAAGGCTATCCTAAAGTGATGGCTTGCATGTTCCAGGGGATCGCCCAAGCGAACGACCTGATTCTCGCCGGTCGTCGTGCTGCCGCTATAGCTGCGCGAGAGTTGGCGGAGATGGGGTCGAGATTGTGGCAGGCTCAGGAACAGCTCGAGGCCTCCATTCTTCGTGAATGTCGGACTCGCGAGCAGTTTGAGGAGCTCGAATCCCGTATGGCAGGCGAGGTTTCTCGGCACAAAGCTTGCGAAGCTGAAATCGCGGGGTTCAAGGCCGGGGTGGAGCTGGAGATCGAGGAACAACGCGCTCTTTTGGCCGCCAAGGACGAACTCTTAATTGCGTAAACGAGAGGCCACCAAGAGGCCGTGTCAAAGAAAGACGTGCTCCTCGATCAGGTACGCGAGGCCGTAGGTGCTCCTGACGCTGGGGACGAATCTCTACTCGTCGAGGTCAAGTCGGCATTGGAGAGGCTCACTGGGGAGCTTGAGGCAATCCGGAGCAGGCTGGAGGAGGAACGTTGCGCTCGGACGCGCCTCTTTAGGCTTGGGCGTGGCAAACTCGACCGAGCGTCGACCAGGTTCCGAGCTCTCAATGACTCCATCGATTCGAATCGCCTAATGTGTGCGTACTAGGCCAATGTCGACATGATCAGGGCCCTCCCGCCCGGGGCGTCTGTCGAGGTGCTTCGCGCTAAGCTTCCGGAATGGCAACGTCATCAAGGCGAGATGTAGGCGAAGGCGGAAGAGCTCGAAAACAAGGTCGCCGTAGATCCTAAGTCTCCGCCGCTTTCCCCGTGCGGTCCCCTCGTGACCGGGGGCTGAGTGCTATTTTATATTTCCTTTTGTATTTTGCCTCTTGTATTTTGTTTGAACTATATGAGATTGGAACTTTTTAATGAACGCGCGACTTTCGACCAGTTTATTTTTGTCGCTTTTCTCTGTTTTATTTATTTGCTCTATGGTTGTCCGAAGTTCTAACTCCTGTGTCGCGACCATAGAGATGTAAGAATGCTCATCTCCCACTCTACCCTTTTTTATCAAAAATAGGTGTTTTAGTTACTCGCTGGGAGTCTTTTACTTTGCTCGCTGGGAGTCTTTTAAGTTTGCTCGCTGGGAGTCTTTTACTTTGCTCGCTGGGAGTCTTTTAGTTTGCTCGCTGGGAGTCTTTTAAGTTTGCTCGCTGGGAGTCTTTTAGTTTGCTCGCTGGGAGGCTTTATATGCTCACTGGGAGGCTTTATTTTTGCTCGCTGGGAGGCTTTATTTTTGACATGGGCCCTCTTGCCTCTTTGTTTTGGGCACTCTCGCCTCTTTCTTGTTATTTTTGGGCACTCTCACCTCTTTTGATTTTGGGCACTCTCACCTCTTTTTTGTTTTTGGGCACTCTCGCCTCTTTTTGTTTGCTCGCTGGGAGGCTTATAATTTGAAACATGAGCCCTCTCGCTGCTATGTTTTGTGCTCGCTAGGAGGCTTATAGCTTGAAACATGGGCCCTCTCGCCGCTATGCTTTGATTTTGGGCACTCTCGCCTCTTTTGATTTTGGGCACTCTCGCCTCTTTTTTGTTTTTGGACACTCTCGCCTCTTTTTGTTTGCTCGCTGGGAGGCTTATAATTTGAAACATGGGCCCTCTCGCCTTTATGTTTTGTGCTCGTTGGGAGGCTTATAGCTTGAAACATGGGCCCTCTCACCGCTATGCTTTGTGCTCGCTGGGAGGCTTATAGCTTGAAACATGGGCCCTCTCGCCGCTATGCTTTGATTTTGGGCACTCTCGCCTCTTTTTTGTTTTGGGCACTCTCGCCTCTTTTTTGTTTTTGTTTTTGGGCACTCTCGCCTCTTTTGATTTTGGGCACTCTCACCTCTTTTTGTTTGCTCGCTGGGAGGCTTATAATTTGAAACATGGGTCCTCTCGCCGCTATGTTTTGTGCTCGCTGGGAGGCTTATAGCTTGAAACATGGGCGCTCTTGCCGCTATGCTTTTATTTTAGGCACTCTCGACTCTTTTGATTGTGGGCACTATCGCCTCTTTTGATTTTGGGCATTTTGTTTTTGGGCACTCTCGCCTATTTTTGTTTGTGGGCACTCTCTCCTCTTTTGATTTTTCATTGTAAAATTTGTTTACCCGCGGGACGACGTCGCGTTTGTTAGAATTTTGACTTAATGAATAGGCCTCATCAAACCCTTTGAGTCCCCCAATCGGGTGCGGCTCGTGAGGGAAGAGTACCTCACTTGATTGCATCAAAGGGGGTAAAGCTGCCCAAAGCATTCCCGAACAAAGGATCGGGGATTCCTGGTAAATAAGCGAAAGGGAAAAAACTCGTGAAGTTACTTACTGGGATTACGGCTGGGACGAGGAAGCCCCTTCAATAAAACTTCTTCAGGTGCTTCACGTTCCAGCTTCTAATCACTTTTGCGCCTTCGGTGTTCTTGAGCTCGTAAACTCCTGGTTTGATGACGCCTGTGACTACATACGGGCACTCCCAACTTTGCTCAAGCTTGTCGGAGTTTATTTCGGCGGTGTTCTGAAAGACTCGTCGGAGGACCATCTCGCCAATTCTGAAACTCCTCGGACGCACTCGCTTGTTGTAATGGGGAGCGATCGTGTTCTGATAATTGGCGATGTGGATGCTCGCTTGCTCGCGTCGCTCGTCCACGTGGTCGAGTTGGTGGAGTAGGCTCTGGTCGTTGGCTTCCTCGTCGCTCGGTGCCATCTCTCGTCGAAGACTTGGTATTCCCACCTCCACCGGTACCACTGCCTCTACACCATACGACAGGGAGAACGGAGTCTGACCAGTGGCAGAGTGAGGAGTCGTGCGGTAAGCCTAGAGTACGTTGGGGAGTTCATCGTCCCAGATCCCTTTCTTCTCGTTGAGCCTTCGCTTGATGTTGTCGATGATCGTTCGGTTGGCTGCCTCGGCGTTTCCATTTCCCTTGGGATACCTTGGTGTCGAGGTGTTCAGGTTCACCCTCCATCGCGCGCAAAAGTCTCTAAACCTCTTCGAGATGAACTGCGAGCCGTTGTCAGCGATGATCTCCCTCGGTAGGCCGAAGCGCGTGAAGATATTTCTCCAGATGAAACTTTCGACATCCGAGTCTTTGATGTTAGCGTAGGCTTTGGCTTCAACCCACTTGGTGAAGAAGTCCATGACGACCAACAAGAACCTCTTCTGCCTCACTCCCGTGGACATCGGGCCAACGATGACCACCACTTCATGAAAGGGTACGGGACGGTCACCGAGGATAGCTCTTCAGCTGGGCAGTTGATCGCTGGGGCGTGTCGCTAACACTTCTTGCACTTCCTGGCGTGGTTGGCGCAGTCGGCGACCATCGTGTTTCAGTAGAAGCCTTGCCTCTTGGTTTTCCGTAGCAGCGATCTTCTGCCAGAGTGGTTCCCACACTCCCCACAGTGGATTTCTTCCATTACATATTGGGCCTCTTTCTCGCCGAGGCACCGTAAGTAGGGTCCTGAGAAGCTCCTCAGGTAGAGCTTTCGCTCGATGACGGCGTATCGAGCGCTCTTGGTCTTGATCTTCCTCGCCTCCTGACGATCGTTAGGCACGATTCCCTCCAGAATGTATTTCCTGATGAGCGCTCGCCAATCTTCGTCATCATCGTCCTCTACCACTCCACGCTCGTCGTCTTTGGGAATTTCGCTCTCGAGCTCGTGGATGCTGAGCTCCCCGGATAACGGCTCTTGACCCTCGCCCTCATCTCGAGGCCTCTTCCTCGTCGGGCCTTCTTCCCTACCTCTAACGTCGAGCCTAACCCTGCCAGTGCATCAGCGTGAGTATTATCTCCTCGCGTCACCTGCGTCAAGCTGAAGTAATCGAACTTCTTGGAGGGTGCGTCCACGAGCATCGCGTAGGCCTCCATTCTCTCGTCGCTTCTTTTGTATTCTCCGCTGACTTGTTTAACAACCAACTGGGAATCCGAAAAGACACTGATGTTCTTTACGCCCACCGCGAGGGCATAATTCAAGCCTATGGGGAGGGCCTCGTACTCGGCTTCGTTGTTGGTGGATCAATAGGCGAGGCAGCATGCCTTCTCAATGACTTCCCCCATGGGCGAGGTGAGTCTGACCCCGGCGCCCGCCCCTTGCGAGGTGGCGGAGCCTTTGACGTGCAACTTCCACGTACCGTCTTCGTCGGTTAAGTCGATTGGTTCCCTTGGGAGCTCGATCAGGAAATCCACGAGGACTTGGGATTTGAGGCTCGTTCGGAGTCTATATTCGATGTCGTATGCTCTGAGCTTGATCGACCATTTTGTAATTCGTCCCGATTGGTTCGGACTGTGGATGATAGCGCGGATTGGCCTATCGATCATAACGACGATGGAGTGTGTTGGCAGAGATGCCCACAAGAAGATTTTTATTTGCAGATTGATGTAATATATAAATATTCGTAAAGTCCTTATTAAAAGATTGTTCATTTACATATTGATGTAATATATAAATCTTTGCAATTTGCTGATTAAATTAATAAAAGTTGAAACGTTCACTCATTCCTTTTTAGTTTGATTGAAGATTTATGATATTCAATAGTCTTATAGTCCTTAATCAAACCTTACAATGTATGAAGAGACAAATGTAGATTTGCATGAACAATTTCTTCATGGTTTGACTAAAACGATATATTCGCAATCTAAAGATCAACGGACTATTGATCCCAGTATGATTGGAAGAATCTAGGATGTCTGGTTACGAGGCATAGAGAGTTAGGAACCCTGTAGTTCTTCCAGTGTATCTTTCGAAGATACTGAATTGACAAGTGCACCTTTAGAGACAATAGAAGAACAAACCATTTAACATCTTCTATCTCAAGGTCACTACGTATGAATCGCATCATGCTTACCTAAATCCTGAAATGAGACATGTCACTTCATTCCATTAATACTCTCATTTGAGAAAGTCAAATTCTAGGTCCCATGTGTGATCTAGACAAGGCCTATTGGTGAGATATTAAGTTATGAAGATGTCATGAACCAACTTTGTGAAGTTCTCATAGATATGGAATTCATGTACAAGATTGCTGAGATGCAATATATATCACCTCATGCTTTATTACTTGGATTGTGAATAAATGAACTGCGCAGTGTCCAAATTTAAGTAGCGACTTTATTTGGAAGAAACAATGTGACTTGTTAGCTCCTCGTCAATACATTGTTTCTAACTTATTCACAAGTACTAACGGAGTTGAGGAAATAACAACTAGAAGGGTAAAATGGTAATTTTATAAATCCCAACTAGTTGATGATATTCATGAAGGGTAAACATAGATAACATTCAATGGATCCGCTCAATATAATTAAGTTGAACTTGAGTAGAAAATAAATTCATTTGAACCGAGATATTCTCAGTGTCGACTCTTTAGTGGAGTCAGTCGACATTAAACTAATACTCAGAAAAGGTTTGAGAACTTTTGAGTCCGAGTATAGAATCTCAAGCTTCGTTCATTTGGATCCATAAGGTCACTATTACAGGTCATTAGAGTAGGATTGCTAAACTAGAAGCTAAGTCAAAATAAGTTCAAGTGTTGAACTAGACTTTTTCTCGGAAAATGTCTAAAGGGTATTTTTGTCCTTAAGGACGTAAAATGATGTGAATGTCGAAATAAGATTTTGAATATTTTCATATGATGAAATTATAAATTATTTTCTAAAGCCGAAAAGTCGTGTAAGGCATTATGAAATTAATTTCGTTATTTGTGCAATTATAATTCTACAATGGGTATTTTAAGAATTGTCTTAAAAGAAATAAGGAAGCATATAGATGCTCCTCCCCTAAGTAAAGTTCGGCCAAGATAGTGCATCAAGAGGATAGTTTTATTTCCTTTTTCTTATAAGGATAATTACCCAAAAGAAAAAGGGAAATGAATTTCATTAAGAAGGAAACAAATGTGCTAAGTGAAGAAACAAATTTCCTCAATGCAAGGTGTATGGCCGGCCAAACCAAGAGGGAAAGGGGAAGGGAAAATCAAATATTATGTCATGAATACATTATTCATTCATTTATGAATAATTGACCATTATAGATTTTTCATTCTCCTATAAATTGAGACTCACATAGAGATGTGAAGTTTAAGCTTTTTCTTGCTCTCTCCCTATTGTGGCCGACCCCCTCTCTCTCTCTCTAGAAAATACTCTTCTTATTTTGCACCTAGATCCATATTTGATCTAGAGAATTAGCTTATGATCTAAGAATTGTTCTTGGTTCATATTGTTTAATTGTGCCCACACACAAATTCTTCTTAACCTCTATAGACTCTTGTAATAGAAATCTTAGGTTTCTCGAATTCAAAATTAGGTGTGAAGGTGACAAGCGAGCCAAGGAAGAGGATCTACCTTTCTCAAGTAGCTTCAAGATCAAACTACAAAGAAAGGTTGGTATTCTAGTAAATTAAATAATGCTTCTAATATATAACATGTAAATGCTTTTTCTAGGTTAGTAAAATTGTTTTACTTGAAAAAGAAATTTTTAAATTCCGCCATTAATTTGATTAATGTTAAATTTTTCTTTAATCATAGACCTATTCCAACAAATGGTATCAGAGCTATGGTAAAAGCATAAACATGTACATGTTATTTAAAATCATTATAAAAAAATTGTTTTCTAAATTTGCTTGAATAATGGTTTTTCTAATGTGAAGTGCACATGTCGCCGGACTATGAGTCACCCTTGTGACCCTCTCTTAAATGAGAGTACTCATAGACGCATTGCTCCTAACATTGCTTTTATAGCTACGTTCAAAAGTGAAAAAATGAGACAAGGCCTCCCCTCGGCGGATTGTTTTCAAGTAGATCTTGTTGAACTAAGTTGTTGGTTACACACTTAGACTAAAACTCTAGTAATCCTCCCTCAAGGCCCTGCGAAAAGTTTTGAGTGATCAAACATTTTTATAAGGTGGCTAGTCAAACACTGATGTATTGACATCATGACTATGCATTAATGATGTGTCATTTACTTATGAAAGGCGACTCTTTGCGGCCTTCCCTCGAAGGAGTAAAGTGTCATTTTGTTCATAACACCTTTGGATTTTTTCCTTGTCTAAATAAAATTAAACTTAAAATCCTAAACAAAAGACTAATCGTAAATTGTTTCAACTTTTCTGCAATGTCCCTAAACCCCCTCTCTACTATCATTTCCTCGAATAAACTGGAAGGTGATAACTACGTAGATTGGAAACGTAACCTAAACATTGTCCTTATCGTGGACAAGCACAAGTGGGTACTCACCACCCCATGTCCTCCTGAAACGAATGATGATTCGACTCAAGAGGACAAGGACGCCCTTGCGGCCTGGCTCAGATCCGATGAGATTGCAAGATGCTATATTTTAGCGTCGATGAACAATGTGTTGCAACAACAACATCGTGATATTGGGTCAGCCTATGAAATGCTCTACAATCTCCAGGAGATGTTTGGAGGGCAAGGGCGTCAGGCTAGGCAACAAGCGGTACGACAGTTTATGAACTGTTGTATGAAAGCAGGGACTCCTGTTAGAGAACATATGGTGGTGATCATAAGTTATCTTAAAGAGATGGAAATCCTTGGACCAGAGATTGATGGAGAAACCGAGATAGATATGATCTTGGAAACTCTCCCTGAATCTTTTGATACTTTCAAGCTGAATTACTCCATGAATAAGCTAGGGTACATTGTTACCGAGCTAATGAAGGAGCTTCACACCGCTGAGGGACTCTTAAAGAAAAATAGGACTACTGGAGAAGCTCATGCTACTGAGCACAGAGTCTCCACCTCTGGATCTAAGAAGAGATCTCATAGAGCCGACAAGAGGATGGCTAAGGTGGACAAGTCTAAGGACAACTGTCACCATTGCAACGAGCCCGGACACTGGCGTAGGAACTGTCCTACCTACCTCAAGGCTAAAGGGAAATGAATTGTACTTATTACAGAAGCTTGTTTAGTAGCTGATAATATCTCATCATGCATTATTGACTCCGCTGCTACTAACCATATTTGTTGTTCCTTGAATGGGTTCAGGAAAAGCGAAAGCTTAGAGGATGGCGACTTCTGCTTCAAGTGGGGTGATGGGAGCTTGGTGTCTGCTAAGGCTGTGGGATCCGTGACACTGTCTTTCGAAGACAGAACTTTAAATTTAAATAATGTGTATTATGTTCCTTCCTTTGGGAAAAACTTAATATCTGTAGCTCAAATTGTTGAGAAGAATTATTATTTAAATTTTATTGATTATGGAATTCGTATTATTTCTTCCAATTCATTTGTCACTGATGGATGTTTAAAGAATGGTTTATACTATCTTTATCCTACACAACCTTTGCTTTTAGACATTGACATAGATAATGATCTAATTAGGGAACCCGAGAGAATCAAACTTAATGATTCCTCTGATCTAATAAAATCAACATATCTCTGGCACTTAAGACTTGGTCATATTAGTTTAGATAGGATTAAGAGATTTGTGAGGGATGGTCCACTCAAAGCCTATGCAATAGGCCCACTGCCGACTTATAAATCCTGTTTAGGCGGACAAGGATTCCAGGAAGTCCACATCAGGGTCTGTGTTCACCTTGAATGGTGGATCCGTGGTTTGGAGGAGTATCAAGCAATCTTGTGTTGCTGACTTGACCATGGAAGCCGAGTATGTGGCAGCTTGTGAAGCTGCAAAGTAGGCTGTGTGGCTGAGGAAATTCCTTATGTACTTGGAAGTTGTTCCAAGTGCAAGTTAGCCTATTACACTTTATTGTGATAATAGTGGGGCAGTCGCTAATTGTAAGGAGCCAATAAGTCACAAGCGCACTAAACACATAGGGCGCAAGTATCACCTGGTTTGAGATATCGTTCACAGAGGGGATGCTGAAGTCATGAAAATATCAACGTTGGACAACCTTGCTGATCCCTTCACGTAGCCTTTAACGAGTAAAGTCTTCGAGGGACACCTAGAAGGATTGGGACTGAAGGATCATTCGCATCTCCTTTGAGTCAAGTGGGAGTTTATAAGGATTGGTGCCCACAAATGAGATATTAGACATCGAAATACTTTATGTATTTAATTTTTTGCTGAAACATTGATATTAATAAATGTTCATTCTTTTGAAGTTTGTGTTTAGTTATGTTTAAGCTATGCTCTGAAATTGTTATCAACAAAAAGGGTGTTAAGTACATACTTGACAAGATAACCCCTTGTGACTAGTTTGAAACATTTGTTCGCAATCAAAAGATCAATAGAGCAATCGAGTCTTAGTAATGATTGTTTTGGATGAATCATGATATCTCATCTTGTGATATAGAGAGTTTTGACTCTGTGATTCATGCTTGGTGTCTTATAGAAGATATTCAACAAGACCTGTGACACTTAGAAGCTCGAGACAAAACTGTTTACACACTCGAAGCTTCAGGTTCACAACTTAAGGAGTATTATGATACCTACCTTAATCCTGAAGTGAATATGTGATTGACATTACACTCTGTGACATTTGATTCGTCAATGGGCAATGGCTAAGTTTTAGCTTCATCTGACCCGACTGTTGGTGTCACAAGGATGTGAAGTTGGGTTACATGATTCACAGATATGGAATTCATGTAATAACAATGCAAATGCATTAGTATCACACTATGCTTTGTTATGAGAGTGTGAATGAATAAACCTGGCCGGGTATTTATTGAATGAGTTCATTCTTTGATTATAACATGTGACATGTAAAGACATCTCACTTTATGTTTTTCTCATTCACAAATAACAAAGGAGTTAGTGAAATAATAATTTAAGGGGTAAAACAGTAATTTTACATTCCTCTTAGTTACTGATACACATGAAGGGTAACATCGTAATATACTATGTGGATCGTGTGAGAAAGTGTTTCATCCCATTAAACATAAATAGATACGCATATGAACAGAGAGAGTGTCAGTATTGGTTCTTTAGTGGAATCGACCAATATTAAGAATTAAAAGACGGAAAAGGTTTGTGAACTTTTGTGTCCGATCTTTATTCTAAAGCTTCGTTCATGTGGGTCCATGAGGTCTCAATGATAGACACTTGGAAGAGATTAAAAGAACTGTAAATGTTGGTTTACTCATTAAGTATAAATTGTGATTTATACCGAGAAAGTTATTTTCTTATAACTCAATAAATAACTAGTTATTTATTTTGTTTATTGTATCACAAAGTGTTATTATATTGACGATCATACTCTCGAGTGATTAAATTTGTTAAAAGAAGAAAATAAACTATTTCTCATTTCGTACTTATTCGATAACTATGAAATAAATTTAATGATGTGTCATTAAATAATAATGAGAGTTCTAAATTAATTTTAGAAATTAAATCAAATACAATTAGGAACAAAATCAAAGATGGTGGACAAGTAGGAGAGAGGGATTGGCCGAAATCCTTAAGTGAATAGGGTCATGGGTTTGACCAAGTTTAAGCCCATTTATAACTGTATAAATAAAGCTAAACAAACCCTAATCACTTAACCCTAACCCTAGTCAATTTTCGGCCAAGTTGATCACTTCTCTCCCTTGAGACACTCGGCCGAAATTTCCAAGAAAGATCAAGAGAAAATTGTTTTCTATTCTTCATCTATTGATTCCTAATTGTTCTTGAGAGCCCACACTTTCAATCTCAATAATTTCCTTGTGTATTATTGTTGATTCTCTACTCGTGGTGTTTAGAATAATTTAGGGAATTGTTTACAGTTTTTAAAATTGTTTTAAAAGCTTTCAGCCAGCCAGAATCGTCCCTAGGACGTTCAGCGTCTCATCCGGCGACCTCCCTTTCTCCAGCGCTCTATCCCAGCGTCCACCGAGGTGCCAGTCCGGCGAGGAGCATTCCCAGCGAGGCGTGTCCAGCTGCCAGTCAGGCGCTCCAGTCCGGCGAGGGAGAATCCTAGCGATCCAATCCGGCGAGCTGGTCCAGCGTCCAGTCCGGCGAAGGATCCCAGCGAAGCTCCTGTCTGGCGAGGGTGACCAGCGAGGCGCGTCCGGCGAGGCGTCCTAGGATCTCCAATCCAGCAACCTGCGACCAGGGAAGGATTCCCCAGTCTGGCGAGCGTCCTGTCAGGCGACCAGGTACAGTCCGGCGAGCCCTCCAGCCAGCGCCCAGTTCGGCGAGCACCTCCATTCCGGTGAAAACGTTTTCTTGCATTCCGGCGAGCATTTTTCGACCTTTTTGGACAAGGAGAGGCATTCTGGCGATAGCTAGCAACGCCAAGGTTGTTTAAAACCTTTGATGTGAGTAAATCCTCAATTAAATAATTAGCTAAAAATTATATAAATGTTATATAGGTTGTTTAGTTAATTTATTTGTTTGAGCATGTGTTTTATTAATTGTTAATAATCACTTGATAAATTTTAATGCCTTAGGTTGTTAAATATGTTAAAAATAGTTTTAGCATATTAGATCATATTATAATTTTCCGCCACATAGGATGTCTATTATAATAAATATTGTTTAAATTGTTAAATAAATTCCAAAAAACCGCAATTAACTGCCTTTTATAGTCGTGACACATCACTATTTAGTTCGAACCATCCAAAAAGTCACAACTTCTAGTTTTTACTAATTACCATAAATTTTGGTCACTTATTTTTAACGCATAGCCTCTATGGGAGAATTACTTTAAATAAGAAGTCTAAGTGTAAAAGAGACATGTGGGCTTTTATCCAAGTCACTTTGATAACGGTTGTCCTAGGGGAGACTCTGCTTCATCGTTCCTCTTTAAAAGCTTAGTTCATTAACAATTTGATTAATGAAGTGATTCTGAAGTACTCCCATTGAAGGGAGGGCACGATGGGTGACTCTTAGTTCATCACACACTACATTAATTAAATTCATGTCGGGGACCTTAGGTTGCTTCAACAACAAACAACCATCCCACTTAATTTTTGCAAATTCATTTTAATGTGATATATTATATAACTAATCTTATAAACATTAAACTATATCATGCATAATTCATTTTAATGTGATATTGGTGTTTTATCGTATATGACATCTGAAGTGATTTGCAACGAGATTAAATAAATTGAAAACAAATAAATTTAACTCATCTAATGGCCCATTTCTAAATACAACCCATGAGGAAAAATACATCAAAAAATACACTATGTTATCTTCAAGTGTATGGCCGGCCAAAGACTCTCTTGAAGCGTTATCGGATGTCTTGGGTCAGCCCCCACGCGTTCAATAACGCGCGGCGAAGCCCGAGGTGCTGTATCCTTTGTCTTCTCGCTCCCGGATTACAAATTAAATAATTACAATTTAATATTGTCCTCGCAAATTGAGGATCACAAATTTAAAATTTAAAAATTTAAAAATTAAAACCGGGATGATAACCAGAAACATTCCTAGGGCATATCAATGAGGATCCATCCACAATCACAACATTTATAATGCAACAATTGATCATACAAAAAACGCCAACACCAAACTAGTCAATAATTTCAAAACTAGTAAAAAAAAAGTCCTAATTTGTAATGCCATTATTAGGTCTAATACAATTTCTTGGAAATTAATCAACGATTAACTGAATACATTACGCGACATATATAAATATGACAGAAACATGCAATAAGACCTAATATGTTAAAACTCATTTTACACATGTTCAATTTGTTGGGATTGGTGCCCACAAACGAGATATTAGACATTATAAATACTTTGTATTTGATTTTGCTGAAACATTAAATAAAATTAAATATTCATTCTTGATTATGTTTGTGCTTATGTATGAATGCCACACTCCGAAGCTGTCATCAACGAAAGGAGTGCTAAGTACAGACTTGACAAGATAGCCCCTTGTAACTAGTTTAAACATTTGTTCGCAATCTTAAAGTTGATTGAGCAATCAAATCTCATTAATGATTGTTTGAATGAATCATGATATCTTATCTTGTGATATAGTGAGTTGTGACTCTGTGTTTCATTCTTGATATCTTATAGAAGATATTAAACAAGATTAGTGATACTATGAAGCCCGAGATAAAACCGTTTAATCACTCGAAGCTCAAATATCACATACGAGGGGTATTTTGGTGTTGGAATTTAGTTAACAATTAACCTAATTAATTATGAAACATATCTATATATGGCGGAAATTCATAATTCAATTTAACGTATTAAAAACGTTTTCTAACATATTCATAACCATGTCATTAAATCTAAACTAGCATGTCAACAAATTTATGTACATATCAATAAATCTATTTAAGCATGCAAACGAACAATCTAAATAAATATAATCATTCTACAATATTATATCATTCAGATCCAATTCGTTTAAGAGACACTTACATAGGGTTTGGATCTGCGAGAGCAAGTCTCGGTGTACGTCCAAGTGATCAGCTGATCCTCTACACCACGCGCGTCAAGGAGATCCTCAAATCCGTCGTGCCTTTGTTCCTCCAAAAGTAGCCGGCCCTTGGGAGAGAAAAATCACTCAAACAACCACAAGTTGAGTCAATGATAATACTTAAGAGATTTTAGGAGACAAAGAGGGTGGACTCTTTCGTGGGAACAAGGGAAGAAGGGGAAACTCAAAGAAAAGGAAAGGCTGCCGGGAAACAGTTTTCCTCTCTCTCTTTCTCTCTGTATTTCGGCCAAAACCTTTCAAGCACAAGGGGAAAAAGGTTTGGCTAAATGTTTGTCGAAATTAGGCTAGGGTTACCAAAGAGAGAGCCTCCTTTTATATCAGAGAGAATGGACTTAAGTTAGGTCAAAATCCAGTTAAGACCCATTAGCCAAACTTAAGCCCAAAACTCCTTTTAATGAGTTTAATCAATTTTTCCAGCTCATAAAACACTTATTATGGCCGGCCATATTGTCCTAATTATCTCCCAAATTTATTTGATTTATTTCTAAAATAATATTTAATTAATTTTGAACATCTCATTTATTTAATGACAAGTCATTAATTATTTTCATACTAATCAATGTAGTACGAAACGAGAAAATATATATATTCATCTTTTATTTATTTTAATCATCAAATTATATTATTATCAATATAATAATATAATATGATTCGTGAAATAAATGTAATAATAAATAACCAGTTATTTATTTAATTACTCAGAAAATAATTTTCTTAGCGTAAATCACAATTTACGTTGAATGAGAAAATCAATCATTTCTTGTTCACCAAAATCTCGTCCGAGAGTCTATCATTGAGACCTTATAGACCCACATGAACAAAGATTTAGAATAAAGCTCGGACACAAAAGTTCACAAACTTTTTTCGGCTTTTAATTCTTAATATTAGTCGATTCCACTAAAGGACCAATATTGAACATCTCTAAGTTCATATGCGTTTATATTTCCGTTTGATGTGACAAAACTATTCTTCACACGGTCCACGGTGTATTTTACGATATTACCCTTTGTGTGTATCATTAACTCAGTGGAATGTAAAATTATCGTTTTACCCCTGAGTTATTATTTCACCAAGTCCTCTGTTATTTGTGAACGAGAAAAACATAAAGTGAAATGTCTCAACATGTCACATGTTTTATTTCAAAGAATTCTTTATTCGATGAGTACCAAGCCTGGTTTATTCGCTCACACTCTCATAACAAAGCATGGTGTGATACTAATGCATTAGCATTTTTTCAACACAAATTCCATATCTGTGAATCACATGTTTCAACGAAACAAAATTATGACACCAACCGCCGGGTCAATGAAACTTCATTTAGCCATTGCCCATTGACAAATCAAATGTCATAACGTGTTACAAGAAGACATGTACTCACTTCAGGATTTAGGTAATTACTAAAATACCCCTTGTATGTGAGTTTGAGGTTTCGAGTGATTATACGGTTTTATCTCGAACTTCAAAACTTCACTGGTCTTGTTCAATATCTTCATTAAGATATCAAGAATGAATTACAGAGTCACAACTCTCCATATCACAAGATAAGATATCGTTTAATTCATTCTAACAATCATTACTAGGAATCGATTGCCCAATCGATCTTTAGATTGCGAACTATTATTTAAACTAGTCATAAGAAGGTATCTTGTCAAGTATGTACTTAGCACTTCTTTCGTTGATTACAGTTTCAGAGCGTAGACATAAATGCGTAAACACAATCTTAAATAAGAATGGATATTCAATCTTTATTTAATTTCAAAGCAAAACAAATACAAAAGTATTTAATATCAAAAATCTCCTTTGTGGGCATAAATGCCAACAAACTCCCACTTGACTCAAAGGAGATGCGAATGATCTTTCAGTCCTAATCCTTCTAGGTGTCCCTCGAAGACCTTACTGGTTAAAGGCTTCGTGAAGGGATCAGCAAGGTTGTCCAACGTTGAGATCTTCATAACCGTCGCGTCCCCTCTATGAACTATATCTCGTACCAGGTGGTATTTCCGCTCGATGTGTTTTGAACGCTTGTGACTTCTTGGTTCCTTACAGTTAGCAACGGCTCCACTGTTATCACAGTAAAGTGCAATGGGCTCGTTGGCACTTGGAACTACTTCCAAGTACATCAGGAATTTCCTCAGCCACACAACCTCCTTTGCAGCTTCGCAAGCTGTCGCATACTCGGCTTCCATGGTCGAGTCAGCAACACAAGTTTGCTTTATACTCCTCCAGACCACAGATCCACCATTCAGGGTGAACACAGACCCTGATGTGGATTTCCTGGAATTCTTATCCGCTTGAAATTCGGAATCGTTATATCTCGTCATATTCAGGTCATCACCTGAGTATGCAAGCATATAATTTCTCGTTCTCTGGAGATACTTGAGAATATGCTTGACCGCAACCCAGTGCTCGGGTCCAGGATTCGATTGGAATCTACTCACCACGCCCACTGCGTAACAAATATCTAGCCTAGTGCAGAGCATTACATACATGAGACTTCCTACGGCTGAGGCGTAGGAAATATGTCTCATGTCCTCTATCTCTTGAGGAGTCTTGGGAGACTACTCACTAGATAGATGCACTCCAGGTCTGAAAGGTAGCTGTCCTTTCTTGGAGTTCTGCATACTGAAGCGATCCATGATCTTATCAATATAAGATGCTTGAGAAAGCGCTAACTTTCGGTTTTTCCGATCTCTAAAGATCTGAATCCCCAGAATGTAAGCCACTTCTCCAAGATCCTTCATCTCAAACAGCTCCGATAGCCAGATCTTAACCTCTGATAACTTTCCTACATCATTCCCAATGAGTAGTATGTCATCTACATAAAGGATTAAGAAGACCACTTTGCCATCGTTTATCATCTTATAAACACATGGCTCGTCGAATCTAATATTCCACGATCTAGATGCTTGCTTTAGTCCATAAATGGACTTTAGCAACTCGCAAACCTTGCCTTGTTGGCCTTTCTCCATGAACCCGTCTTATTGAGCCATATAAATGCGCTCGTCAAGATTTCCATTCAAAAATGCAGTCTTGACATCCATCTGCCAGATTTCATAATCTAGGGCGGCAGCAATGGATAAAAGAGTACGAATGGACTTTAGCATCGCCACGGGCGAGAAGGTATCTTCATAGTCGATACCTTCTTTTTGTGTGAACCCCTTTGCCACAAGTCGTGCTTTAAATGTCTCGACACTTCCATCTGGTCCTCTTTTCTTCTTGTAGATCCATTTACACCCAACAGGCTTGATGCCTTCAGGTAAATCTACAAGTTTCCAGACTTCGTTGACAGACATCGAATGCATTTCAACGTTCATGGCTTCTTGCCATAGGTTTGCTTCAGAACTCTGCATCGCCTGGGAAAATGATACTGGATCATCTTCCTCCTTGTATGCGACTGCAGCAAAGGCCTCTTCGATGTTCATCAATCGCTCAGGTTGTCGTACAATCCTGCTACTGCGACGAATCGTAGGAGGCTCAAGTTCTGAATGTGGTTCTTCTATTGTTGGTGTAGGACTTGTCCTATCTTGTGAAGTACCAGCTACTTCACCCAACATCTCCTTTAGCACAAGTTTGCTTCTCGGTACGGTATTCTTCATATAATCCTCCTCAAGAAACCTAGCGTTCGTGCTAACGAACGTTTTCTTGTCAGTAGGACTATAGAATGTGTACCCTTTTGTTTCTTTTGGATATCCTATGAAAAGACATAATTCTGAACGAGTAGCCAACTTGCTAGTCTTTTGTCTCAGCACGTGTGCTGGACAACCCCAGATCTTGATGTGGTTTAGAACAGATTTCTTACCACACCATCTCTCGTAGGGAGTGCCGGGAAACTTTTTTGACGGAACCTGGTTCAGAATATGACCTGTCGTTTCTAAGGCATATCCCCAGAACGAATCAGGAAGAGATGAGTAACTCATCATTGATCTCACCATATCTAGTAGCGTTCGGTTCCTTCTCTCTGACACACCGTTTTGTTGTGAAGTGCCAGGTGCTGTAAGCTGAGAATGGATGCCTTCTTCTTTAAGAAGATCCTCGAACTCATCAGACAAGTACTCTCTGCCTCGATCTGATCGAAGGGTTTTGATTTGTTTCTCTCTTTGCTTCTCAACCAAGGCCCGATATTGTTTGAACATTTCAAAAGTATCGGATTTGTGTCGCATTAAGAAAACATGACCAAAACGTGAGTAGTCATCAGTGAAGGTTACAAAGTATTCGTAACATCCTCTTGCCTGAATATTGATTGGATCACATACATCACTATGTATGAGTTCCAACACTTGTGTGGCTCTTCTTGGTCATCTTGCCTTCAAGACAGGATTCACACGTGGGCATGGATCCCAACTTTAGAGATTTCAAAGGACCATCCTTTGTTAACCTCTTAATCCTATCTAGGCCAATATGTCCAAGACGTAAGTGACATAGATATGTATCATCCGTTTCATCACTATGAAATGTCTTACGTTTCCTGAGTGAATCACTATTCACCTCAGTGTCCAAGATTGTCGGCTCATTAGGATATAGATAATAAATAGAATCTACTCGATGAGCTTTAGAAATAAAACAACCATTAAGAAAAATTTCAATACCATTATTGACTTTAAATTCATAGTTTTGTTCTTCTAAACGACCAAAAGAAATTAAGTTCTTGCAAAAATCTGGAACATAATAAACGTTATTCAATAATAAAGCCTTATTCCCAAAATTCAGCTGCATGGTCCCGACAGATCTGGCTCTGACCTTCGTTCCATTCCCCCAGTTGAACGTGAACTCTTCTTCACCTAAGCTTCTGGTTTTCCTGAAACCATTCAGATTACACACAATATGGTCAGAAGCCCCGCAGTCTAAAATCCAGGGTGATTCTTTATATGTCGTGTAACATGCTCGGGTGACGAAAGCCATACCTTTCCCCTTGACAGTCTTGAGGTAGGCATGACAGTTCCTTCGCCAATGGCCGACTTCTCCCCAATGGTGGCACTTGTGTTTAGACTTGTCCACCTCTGCGATGCCCTTTCCCTTGACATCCGCAGCCTTCTTGTAAGGCGTCTTGGATCCCGTTCGGTTGGCATTTTTGGGACCCTTCATCACTCTCTTCGATCCAGAAGTGGAAGCCCTATGTTCAGCAACATTGGCTTCACCAGTCTTCTTCTTGGTCTTAGGGAGAAGTCCCTCGGCAGTCTGCAACTCCTTCATAAGCTCGGTTACAGAATAATCGAGCTTGTTCATGGAGTAGTTCTGACGGAAGCTATCGAAAGAATCCGTCAGAGTCTCCAAGATCATGACGACCTTGGTGAGTCCATCGATCTCCGATCCGAGAATCTCCATGTCGTTTAGGTGACCCATGATCACTAGCATGTGGTCCTTGACTGACGTTCCCGGCTTCATCCGACAATTCATGAAATTTCGGATTGCCTGCTGCCTCGCCTGACGCCCATGACATCCAAACATGTTATGAAGATTTTAGAGCATGTCATATGCCGTGGAAATGTCCTTGTGAGATTGTTGCAACACATTGCTCATGGAACCCAAGATATAACACTTGGCAATCTCATCAGACCTCACCCACGTGTCTTAGGCGTTCTTGTCCTCCTGGCTTGAGTCAGCACTCGGAGCTGGAGGACACGGGGTAGTGAGAACATATTTGTGCTTTTCCACCGTCAGTACGATGTCGAGGTTACGTTTCCAATCAACGTAATTCTCACCATCGAGTTTGTTATAACTCAGTATAGATGCAAGTGGATTCATGATATTGCTGAAATTAAATGAAGTGAATAAATTTAGCATATGCTACAGTTTTGAATTATGATGCATGTAGAATCCTAAATTAGTGAGGAAAGCGATAAATAATTCATGTTATTATGAACAAAAATGATCAATTACTTTTCCTAGGGGAAACCGCAATTGATCGCCTTTTATAGTCGTGACACATCACTATTTAGTTTGAACTATACAAGAAGTCACAACTTCTAGTTCTCGCTAATTACCATGGACTTTGGTCACTTATGTTTAACACATAGCCTCTATGGAGGGTTACTTTAAACAATAAGTCTAAGCGTGTAACCAACATGTGGGCCCTTATCCAAGTTACTTTGAAAACGGTTCTCCTAGGGGAGACCCCGCTTCATCGTTCCTCTTTAGAGCTTAGTTCGTAACAATTTGATTAACTATGTGCTTCCGAAGTACTCCCATTAAAGGGAGGGCCACGAGGGTGACTCTTAGTTCATTCACACAAGTTCATTATTCATGTTGGGGACCTTAGGTTATTTCAACGACAAATAACCCTCCCACTTAGTTTTTGCAAAAATCATATTTTTGTGGACGAAGTTCAATTTCATAACTAGTTATATAAATTAAACTATAATGATGCATGAACAATTCATATAGTGTTGACGTTCTATCCTATATGACATGTGGATGAATATGAGATAAGATTAAATAAATAAAAACATAATATTTAACTTATCTAATGGCCCATTTCTAAAATTACAACCTTTTACAAAAGAAAAATAAATAAACTACTTTATTCCTAGTCTTGTGTCGAGTCGTCGAATTCCGAGTTTTAAAACTTAGAGATTAATATCTCCCACCCAAATAACTAAATTCACTTTTATTATTTCAAAAATAATATAAGCAAATTTAATTATTCAAGATTTTAAATTTATTTGGAAACAATTTCCGAATCTCGGTCGTCGGGCCTACCCCTAGCTAGCTCGCGCGCGTCCGAAGACACACGGCCACGCTAGGGTTTTGCCGACCCAAACAGCCCTCTTGTGTTCAATACACAGGTCCTTAGGCGTGTTCGAAATTGTCCGGGATAGCTCCAACGCGTTTCAATAACGCGCGGCCATTCCCGGAGGCTGCCTTCCTTCTTCTTGTCTCTCGGATTAAAAAATAATAAAATTTAAATTTACAACAAATTACAAATTTAAATAAAATAAAAATAAAAAACGGGACGTAACCCGTAAACAATCCTAGGGCCAATTAGAGTAAGGATCCATTCACATAAACACACACACATTCACAAATGCAATTCATACAAAAACGCCAACACATAAAATCGATTTTAATGACAATTATGGCTCTGATACCATTTGTTGGAATTTAGTTAACAATTAACCTAATTAATTATAAAACATATCTATATATGGCGGAAATTCATAATTCAATGTAACGTATTAAAAACTTTTTCTAACATATTCATAACCATGTCATTAAATCTAAACTAGCATGTCAACAAATTTCTTATATTAAAAATCGTTGTTCATTATATTATGAAATCATAACACTAATTATATTTTTTCAAGTATAATTTTATTCGGAATGTTATGATATGCTCGGATATGTTGTTCATCATACTATGAGATCATAACACTAATTTTACTTTTTCAAGTATAATTGTATTCGGAATGTTATGATATGCTCGGATATGATGTTCAACATATTATGAGATCATAACACTAATTATACTTTTTCAAGTATAATTTTATTCGAAATGTTATGATATGCTCGGATATGCTGTTCAGCATATTATGAGATCATAACATTAATTATACTTTTTCAAGTATGAAGCTAATTGGCATGTACATCTTTTCGATTGCTTTCAAGCTTATCGACCTGTACAAGCTTTCAATTGCCAAAAAGTATAATTCTCCCACTTATACGTTTTAAGTACAAATATATTCGGAATGTTATGACATGCTCGAATATGTTGTTCAGCATATTATGAGAATCTCGTCATAACACTAATTATACTCTTTCAAATATAATTGTATTCGGAAAGTTATGATATGCTCGGATATGTTGTTCAGCATATTATGATATCATAACACGAATTATACTTTTTCAAGTATACTTTTATTCAGAATGTTATGATATGCTCGGATATGTTGTTCAGCATATTATGAGATCATAACACTAATTATAATTTTTCAAGTATGAAGCTAATTGGCATGTACATCTTTTCGATTGCTTTCAAGCTTATCGACCTGTACAAGCTTTCAATTGCCAAAAAGCATAATTCTCCCACTTATACGTTTTAAGTACAAATATATTCGGAATGTTATGACATGCTCGGATATGTTGTTCTGCATATTATGAGAATCTCGTCATAACACTAATTATACTCTTTCAAATATAATTGTATTCGGAATGTTATGATATGCTCGGATATGTTGTTCAGCATATTATGATATCATAACACGAATTATACTTTTTCAAGTATAATTTTATTCGGAATGTTATGATATGCTCGGATATGCTGTTCAACATATTATGAGATCATAACACTAAATTTTGATGCCTAAAAAAAGGTACAACAATGTCTCGACGAAAGTAATCAAAATGAACAAAATATGAACAAAATAATGATAAGACTGAGGTCGGATTTTCCTTATACAAGACTAATCTTCAATATAAGAAGTGTGTTTTCAATGGAGATCCTATCTGTCCTCCAGTTTCTTAGTATTCGATTAATGGTGAGAAACTTATTATTCAGTACATCTTATAACATACCCATATCTCATATTGTTATGAGATATGAATACTAAGTGCGTTGCAAGCTCTCGATCGCAAAAATTATAATTATTTCATTTATATTTTTTTGAGTACAAATAGTTTTGAAATGTTATGAATACTCGGATATGCTACTCGGCATATTATGAGAATCTTTTTATAACACAAATTATACATTTTTAAGTATAATTGTATCCAGAATGTTATGATATGCTCGGATGTTGTTCATCATAGTATGAGATCATAACACTAATTTTACTTTTTCAAGTATAATTGTATTTGGAAAGTTATGATATGCTCGGATATGATGTTCAACATATTATGAGATCATAACACTAATTATACTTTTTCAAGTATAATTTTATTCGAAATGTTATGATATGCTCGGATATGCTGTTCAGCATATTATGAGATCATAACATTAATTATACTTTTTCAAGTATGAAGCTAATTGGCATGTACATCTCTTCGATTGCTTTCAAGCTTATCGATCTGTACAAGCTTTCAATTGCCAAAAAGTATAATTCTCCCACTTATACGTTTTAAGTACAAATATATTCGGAATGTTATGACATGCTCGAATATGTTGTTCAGCATATTATGAGAATCTCGTCATAACACTAATTATACTCTTTCAAATATAATTGTATTCGGGATGTTATGATATGCTCGGATATGTTGTTCAGCATATTATGATATCATAACACGAATTATACTTTTTCAAGTATACTTTTATTCAGAATGTTATGATATGCTCGGATATGTTGTTCAGCATATTATGAGATCATAACACTAATTATACTTTTCAAGTATGAAGCTAATAGGCATGTACATCTTTTCGATTGCTTTCAAGCTTATCGACCTGTACAAGCTTTCGATTGCCAAAATGTATAATTCTCCCACTTATACTTTTTAAGTACAAATATATTCAGAATGTTACGGCGTGCTCGGATATGTTGTTCAGCATATTATGAGAATCTCGTCATAACACTAATTATACTCTTTCAAATATAATTGTATTCGGAATGTTATGATATGCTCGGATATGTTGTTCAGCATATTATGATATCATAACACGAATTATACTTTTTCAAGTATACTTTTATTCAGAATGTTATGATATGCTCGGATATGTTGTTCAGCATATTATGAGATCATAACACTAATTATACTTTTTCAAGTATGAAGCTAATAGGCATGTACATCTTTTCGATTGCTTTCAAGATTATCGACCTGTACAAGCTTTCGATTGCCAAAATGTATAATTCTCCCACTTATACTTTTTAAGTACAAATATATTCGTAATGTTATGACATGCTCAGATATGTTGTTCAGCATATTATGAGAATCTCGTCATAACACTAATTATACTCTTTCAAATATAACTGTATTCGGAATGTTATGATATGCTCAGATATGATGTTCAGCATATTATGAGATCGTAACACTAATTATACTTTTTCAAGTATAATTTTATTCGGAATGTTATGATATGCTCGGATATGCTGTTCAACATATTATGAGATCATAACACTAATTACACTTTTTCAAGTATGAAGCTAATTGACATGTACATCTTTTCGATTGCTTTCAAGCTTATCGACCTGTACAAGCTTTCAATTGCCAAAAAGTATAATTCTCCCACTTATACTTTTTAAGTACAAATATATTCGGAATGTTATGACATGCTCGGATATGTTGTTCAGCATATTATGATATCATAACACGAATTATACTTTTTCAAGTATACTTTTATTCAGAATGTTATGATATGCTCGGATATGTTGTTCATCATATTATGATATCATAACACGAATTATACTTTTTCAAGTATAATTGTATTCAGAATGTTATGATATGCTTGGATATGTTGTTCATCATATTATGAAATCATAACACTAATTATATTTTTTCAAGTATAATTTTATTCGGAATGTTATGATATGCTCGGATATGCTGTTCAGCATATTATGAGATCATAACACTAATTATACTTTTTCAAGTATGAAGCTAATTGGCATGTACATCTTTTTTATTGCTTTTAAGCTTATCGATCTGTACAAGCTTTCGATTGCCAAAAAGTATAATTCTCCCACTTATACTTTTTAAGTACAAATATATTCGGAATGTTATGACATTCTCGGATATGTTGTTCAGCATATTATGATATCATAACACGAATTATACTTTTTCAAGTATACTTTTATTCAGAATGTTATGATATGCTCGGATATGTTGTTCAGCATATTTTGATATCATAACATGAATTATACTTTTTCAAGTATAATTGTATTCAGAATGTTATGATATGCTTGGATATGTTGTTCATCATAATGAAATCATAACACTAATTATATTTTTTCAAGTATAATTTTATTCGGAATGTTATGATATGCTCGGATATGCTGTTCAGCATATTATGAGATCATAACACTAATTATAATTTTTCAAGTATGAAGCTAATTGGCATGTACATCTTTTCGATTGCTTTCAAGCTTATCGACCTGTACAAGCTTTCAATTGCCAAAAAGCATAATTCTCCCACTTATACGTTTTAAGTACAAATATATTCGGAATGTTATGACATGCTCGGATATGTTGTTCAGCATATTATGAGAATCTCGTCATAACACTAATTATACTCTTTCAAATATAATTGTATTCGGAATGTTATGATATGCTCGGATATGTTGTTCAACATATTATGATATCATAGCACGAATTATACTTTTTCAAGTATAATTGTATTCAGAATGTTATGATATGTTTGGATATGTTGTTCATCATATTATGAAATCATAACACTAATTATATTTTTTCAAGTATAATTTTATTCGGAATGTTATGATATGCTCGGATATGCTGTTCAGCATATTATGAGATCATAATACTAATTGTACATATCAATAAATACATTTAAGCATTCAAACAAACAATCTAAATAAATATAATCATTCTACAATACTATATCATTCAGATCCAATTCGTTTAAGAGACACTTACATTTGTTTCCTCACTTAGCACATTTGTTTCCTTCTCAAGGAAATTCATTTCTCTTTTTCTTTTGGGTAATTATCCTTATAAGAAAAAGGAAATAAAACTCTCCTCTTTGATGCTATGTTGGCCGAATTTTTCATAGGGTGAGGGTGCATCTAGATGCTTCCTTATTTCTTTTAAGACAATACTTAAAATACCCGTTGTAGAATTATAATTGCACAAATAACGAAATTAATCTATGAAATGCCTCAAATGAATTTTCGGCTTTAGAAAGTAATTTATATTTTCATCAAATGAAAACGTTCAAAATCTTATTTTGACATTCACATCATTTTATGTCCTTGTGGACAAAAATACCCTTTAGACATTTTCCGACAAAAAGTCTAGTTCAACATTTGAACTTATTTTGACTTAGCTTCTAGTTTAACAATCCTACTCTAATGACCTGTAATAATGACCTTATGGATCCAAATGAACAAAGCTTGAGCTTCTATACTCGGACTCAAAAGTTCACAAACCTTTTTCGAGTATTAGCTTAATGTCCACTGACTCCACTAAAGAGTCGACACTGAGAATCTCTCGGTTCAAATGAATTTATTTTCTACTCAAGTTCAACTTAATTATATTGAGCGGATCCATTGAATGTTATCTATGTTTACCCTTCATGAATATCATCAACTAGTTGGGATTTATAAAATTACCATTTTACCCTTCTAGTTGTTATTTCCTCAACTCCTTTAGTACTTGTGAATAAGCTAGAAACAATGTATTGACGAGGAGCTAACAAGTCACATTGTTTCATCCAAATAAAGTCGCTACTTAAATTTGGATACTGCGCAGTTCATTTATTCACAATCCAAGTAATAAAGCATGAGGTGTTATACATTGCATCTCAACAATCTTATACATGAATTCCATATCTATGAGAACTTCACAAAGTTGGTTCATGACATCCTCATAACTTAATATCTCACCAATAGGCCTTGTCTAGATCACACATGGGACCTAGAATTTGACTTTCTCAAATGAGAGTATTAATGCTATGAAATGACATGTCTCATGTCAAGATTTAGGTAAGCATGATGCGATTCATACGTAGTGACCTTGAGATAGAAGATGTTAAATGGTTTGTTCTTCTATTGTCTCTAAAGGTGCACTGGTCAATTCAGTATCTTCGAAAGATACACTGGAAGAACTACAGAGTTCCTAACTCTCTATGTCTCGTAACCAAACATCCTAGATTCTTCCAACAATCATACTGGGATCAATAGTCAGTTGATCTTTAGATTGCGAATATACCGTTTTAGTCAAACCATGAAGAGTTTGTTCACGCAAATCTACATTTGTCTCTTCATACATTATTAGGTTTGATTAAGGACTATAAGACTATTGAATATCATAAATCTTCAATCAAACTAAAAGGAATGAATGAACGTTTCAACTTTTATTAATTCAATCAGCAAATTACAAAGATTTATATATTACATCAGTATGTAAATAAACAATCTTTTAATAAGGACTTTACAAAGATTTATATATTACATCAATATGTAAATAAACAATTTTCTTGTGGGTATCTCTGCCAACAAACTCCCACTTGGCTCAAAGAAGATGAGAGTAGTCTTTCATGCCTAATCTGTCTCGATGTTGGTCGAAGACGTTGTTGGATAGGGCCTTGGTGAAAGGATCTGCAAGGTTGTCAACCGTTGAGATCTTCTTGACCTCCACGTCTCCACGCTGCACGATCTCTCTAATCAAATGGTATTTCCTCTCAATATGCTTAGAGCGCTTATGGCTTCTAGGTTCCTTTGAGTTAGCAACAGCCCCACTATTATCACAATAAAGTTTCATGGGCTCGTTGACATTTGGAACAACTTCCAAATACTTAAGGAATTTTCTAAGCCATACAGCCTCTTTGGATGCTTCACAAGCAGCCATATATTCTGCTTCCATGGTAGAGTCAGCAATGCAAGATTGCTTGATACTCCTCCAAACAACAGATCCACCGTTCAAGATGAACACAGATCCTGAAGTGGATTTCCTGGAATCCTTATCCGCCTGAAGGTCGGAATCAGTATACCCTGTCATAGTCAGGTCAGTACCTGAATATGTAAGCATCAGGTTCCTAGTATTCCTAAGATACTTGAGAACATGCTTAACAACAATCCAGTGCTCGGGTCCAGGATTTGATTGGAAACGGCTAACTACGCCAACTGCAAAACATATATCCGGTCTAGTGCACAACATAGCATACATGATACTTCCTACGGCTGAAGCATAGGGAACTTTTCTCATGTCCTCAATCTCTTGTGCAGTCTTGGGAGACTGGTCCTTAGAGAGTAAGACTCCATGTCTAAAGGGGTTTTCACCCCTCTTGGAGTTTTGCATGGCAAAGCGATCCATCACCTTATCTATATAAGATGCTTGGGAGAGTGACAAGGTCCGGTTCTTTCGATCTCGAAAGATCTAAATCCCCAGAATGTATGTAGCTTCCCCTAGATCCTTCATATCAAACTGTTTAGCTAACCAGATTTTAAACTCAGATAATTTACCTACATCATTCCCAATGAGTAGTATATCATCGACATATAATACCAGAAACACAACCTTACCCTCATGTATCGATTTATAGACACAATGTTCATCTATTTACTGTTCAAAACCGAAGCTTTTAACAGTATCATCGAATCTGATATTCCATGATCTAGATGCTTGCTTTAATCCATAAATGGATTTAATCAATTCACAAACTTTGTCCTCTTGATCATTTTCCACGAAACCGTCTGGCTGAGCCATGAAAATGCGCTCGTCAAGATTGCCATTCAGAAAGGCAGTTTTGACATCCATCTGCCAGATCTCATAATCGAGAGCAGCAGCTATGGATAGAAGTATACGGATGGATTTAAGCATTGCGACTGGCGAGAAGGTTTCTTCATAATCGATACCTTCCTTTTGGGTATAACCCTTAGCCACTAGTCGCACTTTGAACGTCTCAACGTTTCCATCCGGACCCCTTTTCCTCTTATAGATCCACTTACACCCTACAGGTTTAACCCCTTCAGGTAGGTCTACAAGTTTCCAGACTTTGTTGACATACATCGAATGCATCTCAACTTTCATGGCATCAAGCCAAAGGTTTGATTCAGAACCAACCATCGCTTGGCTGTAGGAAACAGGGTCATCCATATCTGCGACGGCTACGAGAGTGTCGCCATAGGACATGTACCTGTCAGGTTTTTCAGAAACCCTTCCACTACGTCGAAGTACCACTTGATGAGATTCTGAATTTAAAGGTTGCGTTTTAGTTGGGGTAAGAATAGTTCTTACAGATGGGGCAGAAGCTTCCTCACCCAACTTTTCTTCAAGCACAATTTTGCTTCTAGGTTTTGCATTTTTCATATAGTCCTCCTCAAGGAAATGAGCATTAGTGCTGACAAACGTTTTGTCATCCTCGGGACTATAGAATGTGAAACCTTTGGTTTCCTTTGGATATCCAACGAATACACATAATTCCGATCTACTAGCCAGCTTGCTAGTCTTTTGCCTTAGCACATGTGCAGGGCAACCCCAAATTCTGATGTGGCTTAAGCTAGCTTTACGCCCAGTCCATCGTTCATAAGGATTACCAGGAACCGTCTTAGACGGAACTTGGTTCAGAATGTATGCGGCAGTTTCGAGGGCATATCCCCAAAAGGAATTAGGGAGTGATGAGTAACTCATCATTGATCTAACCATATCCATCAAAGTTTGATTCCTTCTCTCTGACACTCCGTTTTGTTGAGGTGTGCCAGGTGCTGTAAGCTGAGAAGCGATACCTTCTTCTTTAAGAAAGTCATCGAACTCTTCAGACAAGTACTCACCACCTCGATCAGATCGAAGGGTTTTGATCTGTTTGCAGTCTGCTTTTCCACTAAAGTCCGAAAGACCTTAAATACGTTAAAGGTTTCGGATTTGTGTTTGAGCAAAAAGTCAAATTTATATCTTGAGTAATCATCGGTAAAGGTAACGAAGTATTCGTATCCTCCCCGTGCCTGAATTCTGAGCGGACCACATACATCAAAATGTATTAGTTCTAGCAGCTCAGTGGCTCTTCGACCTTTATCAGAGAAAGGTCGTTTGATCATTTTTCCTTCTAAACAGGATTCACAAGTCGGCAGTGAGCCTATTGTAGAGGCTTTGAGTGGACCATCCCTCACAAGTCTCTTAATCCTATCTAGACTAATATGACCAAGTCTTAAGTGCCAGAGATATGTTGATTTTATTAGATCAGAGGAGTCATTAAGTTTGATCCTCTTAGGTTCCCTAATTAGATCATTATCTATTTCATTGTCTAAAAGCAAAGGTTGTGTAGGATAAAGATAGTATAAACCATTCTTTAAACATGCATCAATGACAAATGAATTGGAAAAAGTAATACGAATTCCATTATCAATAAACTTTAAATAATAATTCTGCTCAACAATTTGAGCTACAGATATTAAGTTTTTCCCAAAGAAAGGAACATAATACACATTATTCAAATTTAAAGTTCTGTCTTCGAAAGACAGTGTCACGGATCCCACAGCCTTAGCAGACACCAAGCTCCCATCACCCCACTTGAAGCAGAAGTCGCCATCCTCTAAGCTTTTGCTTTTCCTGAACCCATTCAAGGAACAACAAATATGGTTAGTAGCAATGGAGTCAATAATCCATGATGATACATTATCAGCTACTAAACAAGCTTCGGTAATAAGTACAATACATTTCCCTTTAGCCTTGAGGTAGGTAGGACAGTTCCTACGCCAATGTCCGGGTTCATTGCAATCGTGACAGTTGTCTTTCGACTTGTCCACCTTTGCAGTCCGAGGCATCTTCTTCTTCTGAACCTTGCTAGGGTTCTTCTTGTCAGCTCTATGAGATCTCTTCTTAGGTCCAGAGGTGGAGACTTTGTGCTCAGTAGCATGAGCTTCTTCGGTAGTCCTCTTTTTCTTTAAGAGTCCCTCAGCAGTGTGAAGCTCCTTCATTAGCTCGGTAACAGTGTACCCAAGCTTATTCATGGAGTAATTCAGCTTGAAAGTATCAAAAGATTCAGAGAGAGTTTCCAAGATCATATCTATCTTGATTTCTCCATCAATCTCAGATCCAAGGATTTCCATCTCGTTACGATAACTTATGATCAGCATCATATGTTCTCTAACGGGAGTCCCTGCTTTCATACGACAGTTCATAAACTGTCGTACCGCTTGTTGCCTAGCCTGACGCCCTTGCCCTCCAAACATCTCATGGAGATTGTAGAGCATTTCATAGGCTGACCCAATATCACGATGTTGTTGTTGCAACACATTGTTCATCGATGCTAAAATATAGCATCTCGCAATCTCATCGGATCTGAGCCAGGCCGCAAGGGCATCCTTGTCCTCTTGGGTCGAATCATCATTCGTCTCAGGAGGACATGTGGTGGTGAGTACCCACTTGTGCTTGTCCACGGTAAGGACAATGTCTAGGTTATGTTTCCAATCTACGTAGTTATCACCTTCCAGTTTATTCGAGTAAAGGATAGTAGAGACGGGGTTTAGAGACATTGCTGAAAAGTTGAAACAATTTACGATTAGTCTTTTGTTTAGGATTTTAAGTTAAAAATCCAAAGGTGTTATGAACAAAATGACACTTTACTCCTTCGAGGGAATGCCGCAAAGAGTCGCCTTTCATAAGTAAATGACACATCATTAATGCATAGTCATGATGTCAATACATCAGTGTTTGACTAGCCACCTTATAAAAATGTTTGATCACTCAATACTTTTCGCAGGGCCTCGAGGGAGGATTACTAGAGTTTGAGTCTAAGTGTGTAACCAACAACTTAGTTCAACAAGATCTACTTTGAAAACAATCCGCCGAGGGGAGGCCTTGTCTCATTGTTTCAAACGTAGCTATAAAAGCAATGTTAGGAGCAATGCGTCTATGAGTACTCTCATTTAAGAGAGGGCCACGAGGGTGACTCTTAGTCTGGCGACATATGCACTTCACATTAGTCTTGGGGATCGCGGGTTGCAAACAATAAGTACAACCCTCCCACTTAGTTTTTAGGAAAAATAAGGGGACACTGGATCGCAAACGAGTGCAATCCTCCCACTTAATTTTTGGAAAAATGGCACGTCTACTCTTGTACATATAGGAAACATATTTCCATTAGCAAAGAGAGATAGAGTGGATCACTAGAGAAAAAGAACCCTAAAATTGATATTTCTGAGGGGAGAGCAGTGTTAATGCACTAAGGCACAAGGGACATACTCGGATCTTTTTGTCTATTAATTTATTTTTCCTAAGGAAAGTGTGTGCGATTAATAAATCGTCACTTTTGCACTTGAAAGTTTTTGAGATTAAAAATCTCGTAAAACTAATATGTATATCTATATATATATATATAGATATCTTGATGAGATCTTCCTTCAAGGCGTCTTCATGGTGGTGGAGCGCGAGAACGTCGGAAATCCACGATAGCATTAAGAAGACGGGAGAAAGCTAGGAGTCACAAAATCCGGATTAAAAAATCTGGATTCGCGGACTGCGGTACACCTCGGACTAAAAAGGTCATATATGACACGAATTTAAACTAGAAGTGCAACAAACTAGTTTAAACTATGTACACAAATTTTCAAACTTGTCAAAAAATTGATTTTGAATATGCTAAACATAAAATAATTAAAAACTGTTTTTAATGTATTTATATAGCATATATATCAAGTGGAAAATCAACAAAAAAATAATTTTAGAGGTCGTACCAAAAAATTAAAATTTTGTAAGATCTAGTCTTTTGGAAAAATCATTTTTCAAGAAAATTTAGAAAACAATTTTCTTATAATGATTTTTAATAACATGTACATGTTTATGCTTTTACCATAGCTCTGATACCATTTGTTGGAATAGGTCTAGGGTTAAAGAAAAATTTAACATTAATTAAATTAATGGCGGAATTTAAAAATTTCTTTTTCAAGTAAAACAATTTTACTAACCTAGAAAAAAGCATATACAAGTTATATATTAAAATCATTATTTAATTCACTAGAACACGAACCTTTCTACGAAGCTTGATCTTGAAGCGTCTCGAGAAGGTATATCCTCTTCCTTGGCTCGCTCGTCACCTTCGCACCTAATCTTGAACCCGAGAAACCTAAGATTTCTATTACATGAGTCAATAGAGGTTCTAGAAGGATTTGTGTGTGGGCACAATTAAACCATATGAACCAAGAACAATTCTTGGATCATAAGCTAATTCTCTAGATTGAATGTGAATCTAGGTGCAAAATAAGAAGAGTATTTTGTAGAGAGAGAGAAGGGGGGAGGATCGGCCACAATAGGGAGAGAAGAAGAAAATTGCTGCGTGAGGCTCTATTTATAGGAGAATGAAAAATCTATAAAGGTCAATTATTCATTCATGAATGAATAATATATTCATGACACAATATTTGATTTTCCCGTCCCCTTTCCCTAATTGTATGGCCGGCCATATGGGTGCATAAGTGAGGAAATTTGTTTCCTCACTTAGCACATTTGTTTCCTTCTCAAGGAAATTCATTTCCCTTTTTCTTTTGGGTAATTATCCTTATAAGAAAAAGGAAATAAAACTCTCCTCTTTGATGCTATGTTGGCCGAATTCTTCATAGGGTGAGGGAGCATCTAGATGCTTCCTTATTTCTTTTAAGACAATTCTTAAAATACCCGTTGTAGAATTATAATTGCACAAATAACGAAATTAATTTCATAATGCCTCAAACGACTTTTCGGCTTTAGATGGTAATTTATATTTTCATCAAATGAAAACATTCAAAATCTTATTTTGACATTCACATCATTTTATGTCCTTGTGGACAAAAATACCCTTTAGACATTTTCCGACAAAAAGTCTAGTTCAACATTTGAACTTATTTTGACTTAGCTTCTAGTTTAACAATCCTACTCTAATGACCTGTAATAATGACCTTATGGATCCAAATGAACAAAGCTTGAGCTTCTATACTCGGACTCAAAAGTTCACAAACCTTTTTCGAGTATTAGCTTAATGTCCACTGACTCCACTAAAGAGTCGACACTGAGAATCTCTCGGTTCAAATGAATTTATTTTCTACTCAAGTTCAACTTAATTATATTGAGCGGATCCATTGAATGTTATCTATGTTTACCCTTCATGAATATCATCAACTAGTTGGGATTTATAAAATTACCATTTTACCCTTCTAGTTGTTATTTCCTCAACTCCTTTAGTACTTGTGAATAAGCTAGAAACTATGTATTGACGAGGAGCTAACAAGTCACATTGTTTCATCCAAATAAAGTCGCTACTTAAATTTGGATACTGCGCAGTTCATTTATTCACAATCCAAGTAATAAAGCAAGAGGTGATATACGTTGCATCTCAACAATCTTATACATGAATTCCATATCTATGAGAACTTCACAAAGTTGGTTCATGACATCTTCATAACTTAATATCTCACCAATAGGCCTTGTCTAGATCACACATGGGACCTAGAATTTGACTTTCTCAAATGAGAGTATTAATGCTATGAAATGACATGTCTCATGTCAAGATTTAGGTAAGCATGATGCGATTCATACGTAGTGACCTTGAGATAGAAGATGTTAAATGGTTTGTTCTTCTATTGTCTCTAAAGGTGCACTGGTCAATTCAGTATCTTCGAAAGATACACTGGAAGAACTACAGAGTTCCTAACTCTCTATGTCTCGTAACCAAACATCCTAGATTCTTCCAACAATCATACTGGGATCAATAGTCAGTTGATCTTTAGATTGCGAATATACCGTTTTAGTCAAACCATGAAGAGTTTGTTCACGCAAATCTACATTTGTCTTTTCATACATTGTTAGGTTTGATTAAGGACTATAAGA
The DNA here is from genome assembly GCA_958296335.1 of Urtica urens. Taxonomy (NCBI): domain Eukaryota; kingdom Viridiplantae; phylum Streptophyta; class Magnoliopsida; order Rosales; family Urticaceae; genus Urtica; species Urtica urens. The sequence continues at coordinate 30,289,361 of OY282521.1, forward strand.
CTATTGAATATCATAAATCTTCAATCAAACTAAAAGGAATGAATGAACGTTTCAACTTTTATTAATTCAATCAGCAAATTACAAAGATTTATATATTACATCAGTATGTAAATAAACAATCTTTTAATAAGGACTTTACAAAGATTTATATATTACATCAATATGTAAATAAACAATCTTCTTGTGGGCATCTCTGCCAACAATAAGAAGGTATCTTGTCAATTCTGTACTTAGCACTTCTTTCGTTGATGACAGTTTTAGAGCGTAGACATAAATGCGTAAATACAATCTTAAATAAGAATGGATATTCAATCTTTATTTAATTTCAAAGAAAAACAAATACAAAAGGATTTAATATCAAAAATCTCCTTTGTGGGCATAAATGCCAACATTTGGTACTTACCTAAATCTTTAAGTGAATGCATAATCGATGTGACACCTTATGACATTTGATTTTGCAATGGGAAATGGCTAATTTAAAGTTGCATCTGACTCGACGGTTGGTGTCAGAACATTGTCATGTTGGGTTATGTGATTCACAGATACAGAATTCGTGTTGAAACAATGCTAATGTATTAGTATCACACTATGCTTTATTATGAGAGTGTGAATGAGTAAATCTGTTCAGGTACTCATCGAATAAGAACATTCTTTCATTAAAACATGTGACACGTAAAGACATCTCACTCTATATTTTTCTCATTCACAAATAACAAATGACTTAGTGAAATAATAACTCAGGGGTAAAACGGTAATTTTACATTCCTCTTAGTTAGTGATACACGTGAAGGGTAATATCGTAAATTAATCCATGGATCGTGTAAGAATTGTTTTGTCACACCAAATGGAAAAATAAACGCGTACGAGCTTAGAGAGTTTCAATATTAGTCCTTTAGTGGAATCGACTAATATTAAGAATTAAAAGTAGGAAAAATTTGTGAACTTTTGAGTCCGTTATTTATTCTAAAGCTTCGTTCATATGGGTCCATAAGGTCTCAATGATAGACTCTCAGACGAGATTTAGTGAACTTGAACATTTGATTTTTTCATGGAATGTAAATTGTGATTTACATTAAGAAAGTTATTTTCTTAGTAATTGAATAAATAATTAGTTATTTATTATTACATTTATTTAATGAATCATATTATTTTATTATATGGATAATAATATACTTTGATGATTCAAATAAATAAAAGATGAAAATAAGTATTTTCTCGTTTCGCATTACTTTGAAGAGTATGAAAATAATTAATGATTTGTCATTAAATAAATGAGATGTTCTAAAGTAATTGAATATTATTTTAGAAATAAATCAAATAAATTAGGAATAGTATTTAAACATATGGTCGGCCATATCTAGGGTAGAAATGGGCTGGAAAATTGTTTAAATAATTTATAGAGGTTAAGTTTGACTAGTGGGCCATTATTTGATTTTGACCTAAGCTCATTCTCCTTGAAATAAAAGAAGGGCTTAAACTCTCATTAGCCCTAACACATAGATGTGTGTTGTCTCTTCCCTACACACTTGTTTGGCCGACTATTTTTCTCTCCCCAAGGTAAAAATAATCAGCCAAAATCCCAAAGAGAGAAAGAGAGAGAGAAATTTGATTTATCTAAAAAGCCTTGGTTTATATCTACAATTCCTTCTTCCCTTGTTCACACAAAGAGCTCACCCTCTTGATCTCCCAAAATTCCCTAAGTATTATTGTTGAATCTACTTGTGGTTGTTTGAGTGATTTTTGGAGTACAAAGTCGGTTTCCTTGATCCAGGAGCGAGGAAGATTTTTGTCTTCGTAGACGCGTGTGTGGAGAGTTTTTGGATTCAGCCTTGCGTGCGTGTGGCTGCCTCTCTTCCAACATCTCACGGCCATTGTGAAGTCTCGTGACGCAGATCCATAACCCACAGGTCCCATGACCAATTTGTTGTTCTCGTTCAAATCAAGGAAATTGACGCATACCATGAATCCCGACGAGGACTTCCGGTGAAGATTAGCAACGCACGAGATTATTTATAATCTCATATGTGAGTTTTCTAACGAATTGGATCTGCAGTTATATAATTGTTATAGGTTGCTAGTGTGTTCAGTTTGTTGATTAACATGTTTAGAATAAATTTATTGTCATGTTAAAATTTTTAAAGCCATGGTTAATTGAATATGTATAAAATGTGTTTTAGCATGTTAAGTCTTTTTACGTGTTTCCGCCATATTTAGATATGTCACGTAATATTATTGATTAATCGTTAATTAATTTTCGACACAATTAACCATGGAATTAAAAATTACTAACATGTCAATAAATTTATTCTAAACATGTTGATCAACAAATTGAACACACTAACAACCTATATCAAACATGTTTTTGCAGATCCAATTTGTTAGATGACTTTCATGTGAGATTTTAAACAATCTTGTGCGTTGGTAGCTCTCGCTGGAATGCCACGCCAAGTCTTCGCCGGAACGAACCCACACGCACCTATCTGTGCCTTTCTTCGCCGGAGTAAACCTACGAGTTGCGTGCGTGTGTGCCTTGTCGGAGGACAGATCTGCGCCTTGCTTCGAATCGTCGGAATGGACATCACATGTGTTGTCGCCGTATTTCCGGCGATGACGTTGAAATATATTCCCCCCCCCCCCCTCCGTCGGATAAATATGAGAAGGCTATTTCGAAAGGATCTTGGCACGCCCTCACGCGTCCAGAACTTCGGCCCATCGGCGAGGCCACGCCCGGGATCAGCCCTCGCGCCTGGGAGAGGCCTGGCCGGCCGCCTGCATGCCTGGGAGAGGCCTTCTCTTCCCTTGCCTCCTAGGGGTCTCCCAGCCGGCCATCCTTGTACCTGGGAGAGACCTGGTCGGCCACTTGCATGCCGTGGAGAGGCCTTCTTTTCCCTTGCCTCCCCAGGGTCTCCTAGCCGGCCATCCTTGTGCATATGAGAGACCTGGTCGGCCACTTGTATGCCTGGGAGAGGCCTTCTCTACCCTTGCCTCCCAGGGGTCTCCCACCCGGCCCCAAGGCTGATTCTGTGGCTATAAATATCCCATGCACCCTTCACAAACAGAGGACATTTTTCTCTACACCTAGGACTCTGCTAAAATATTAGCACGTGTTCTCGCTCTCTCATCCTACTTCACCCCCATGTGAGGTATCTCAGGGAACGATCTTCGACCGGAATAATTCCCTAAAGATCCGAGACCCGAGTCCCAAAACGACTGTGATCCAAGGATCCCCGTTTCACTCGGTCTCTTTGATCCCTCCTCGTCATCCTATAACTCCACCCACATTATACTAATGTTTAGCGTCGGAGAGGTAAACAGAGGACCCCCTCTGTTTTCCCTTCATAGATCACGTCTGTTTAATCTTTTCAGATAACAGAAGGACTCGAACACCACATGACAGCTAAGAGACGATCCGGGACACCGGATCTGACATGCTTAGGCCAAAACTAGGGTCACCCGCTCTGAGCGAGGATCTGACCGCTTAGGTCTCTGAACGTTGTCCAAATTTCAGCGACAACATTTTGGTGCTAGAAGGAGGGCCGGGCCCAATCCTAAGGTACAAATCGAATGCCCTTGAGATGATTTCACTCGATGCCGTAAGCGACAATCGTAAACCGGTAGGTCATCGATCGAGCCAAATCTCGGGATTCCCCCACCGTAGAACTCAATCGTAAGCCAAGAGGCCATCGATGAAGGATCACGGATAAAGAAGCTCAAAACACGATCGAGACAAGATGCTCGAACCGATGGTAGCGAGCTCGGATGTCACCATGTAAGTGAGGCGTAAGTGGACGTGACGACGGCCGCTCTTCGAAGTATGGGCACTCCTGGAAACAATCCGAACGAGGGAATGGATGAATCTCCCACCATCAACCACGCGAGGCGCGTGACATGCCGCCAAACCGCGCCGATTGCATGGGTCGCCGGCTGTAACAAGTCGACGACGGCAACGGAGAGTTCCGGTCATCGATGGTACCTCGCTAAGGGGACGTATCGTAAACCAAAGGCCCCTAACGGCACAAAGGTCGGAAAGCCACACCAATGACATGAGCCGTTGGCCCGAAAGGGAGACGACAGCGGCAGTGGATCCCGATCATCGATTGTGCCCTACCAAAGGGGCATATCGTAAATCAAAGGCTTTAAACGACACAAGGATTGAAAAACGAGAATCCACACAAATGAAATAGAGGTTCATTCAAAAGATGAAGAAAAATCTTCGACGGAAAAATAAATATCATAAAGACGAAACTAAAAATATTCGAAGCAAGTCAAATGAAGACAAAAAAGCGCTAAACACAGGCGCAAACGAAATCAAGTCATAGTCAGAGCCGAAGTCAACATGCTCCTCGTCGAGGGTCGCACTTAGGTGAGATGGGGATGCGCCAACCGAGGAATGAGTAGTCTCGGTGGGACACCGGCCGCCAAGGTCTTCGAAGTCCGCGTCATCCTCTATCAATGGGAACATGGCACCGAAAAACGTGACAGACACTTCATGCGATTTATTCTCGGGGACAATGGCATCTCGAACTCGGACGGTCGCGGCGCGCCGATCTTCGTATATGGCGACATTCCAATCGTCTCTCAGACAATCCTTGGCACGCACAGCCTCGTCACGATCATCGACGACGGCCTAAATCTCCGCTAAGAGGGCATCATTCTCTTCGGCAGCCTTCCGGTGAGCGGCTTCACTCGCGGCCAACTGGTCGCGGACGGAGACCAAATCTGCGTCGCGAGCAGCCAGGGTCTCCTCGAGCACCTTGTTCTCCGCCAAAAAAGCGCTGGCAGACCTCTCCACTTGCTCCCTCGAGGCACGCTCCCCCGCAAAACTCGCCTTCGTCGCCTCTCGGTTAGAGATGGCGTTGGCTAGCGCCTCCTTCAACGCCCGCTCACGACGAGCGGCCTCCTCCATCACAAGCTCCATCCGCTCGTGGCGCGCCAAGACCTATAGTAGAACAATGCGTAAATATGGAACGGGAAAATTGAGAAAGGGCGAGAATAACCGACCTTTCGCGCGTCACGGGTCCCCTGCCGGAAGAGCTCCATATCGCCAACGACGACGAGCTCCTTGAAACAGTTAGGGGATGATTCCGTGAGCCCCCGGGTGCTCCGATCCCTTAAATTGGCTGCCTCGGCGAGGTAGAACGACCCGCCGCCACCAACAGAGGGCACCTCCACCAGCCGCCGAGAGCCCGACGGCGCGTCACTCACAGAGGACACGGCCGGCGGTTCCGCGGGGGACCGCTACTTCCGCCCCCCTGAGTCGGTGGCGGGGCGTGGAATTTTGGTTACTCCTCTGGCGGACTCGCCCTCATCGCCGCTTGAGCATCGCATGATGGGGATGGAGCCGATGCGCCCCCTCGGGGTCTCCACCGAGAACCGCCTCACGAAAGAGCAACAAAATTAGTAGGCGGAAATGAACGGCACAATAAAGGGTACCTTGTACCGCTACAACGGTCGGCCGGAAGGACATCCTCATCGGATTCCGAATCCGACTCGTTCCGCCCCCGACCACGCACTCGGGGAAGCGGAGAGGTGTTTGTGATAAACCACCCGGTAGTGGCCATGGTGTCGAGCGACTCGAAGATCGAGGCTTGACGGCGGACTTCCGGGAGACGATGGACGACTTTACCAAGTTCCATGAGCTCGGGGTCGGCGGTCGATATTGGGATCTTCGCGGGCCCGAACTCAAGGGGAGCGGAACCGAAGGCGCACTCGGAATTTCATACCCACTGGTATCGGTTCTTGGTAGGCATGTTGGTGACCACGACAAATTGTTTGGTGTGGTAGGCTCGATACGATACGGTCCGGTTAAGTCCCTCCACAATTGAGAGAAATTCTAGAAAATCGTTGGCCGTCATCGCTCTCTTCCGCTCCCGGAAAAACATCATATGGCAAGCGGCCACCACCCGGTAGAACGACGGCAACATCTTGGCCGCGTGAACCTCCAGCCGAAGCAGAAGCTCCTGGACCACGGCAGGAAAAGGTAGCCAAAGCCGTTCCGGAGACTAGTCAAATGAATGGCAGCGAACCCAAGCCGAGGACAAGAGGGCCGGTCCGTCTGAAGGGGGCGTAACATGTCGATGCACGGGGGAACCTCAAACTCCCCCTGGAGATTTCGAAACGCCGCGAGCGACACGGGACATAGGGCATCAACCCCGTCACACGGATAGGCCCCTAGAACCCGAGACGTGGTGATCGGGAAGGCTCGGGTCCTCTCGCTTTCCTCCCGCGCTGACAGAGGTGGGGCGCGCGTCGGGTTCGTCGAGAAACCGCTTCCGGTCAAAATATCGGGGCATTTTCCGCCCCACGGGGTTGTCGATCGGGCATCGAGAAGCGCGAACGCACAACCGCGATCCAACCGTGTAAGGGTCGGAAGGGTCCCAATGGCCGACGACCGCTCGGGAGACTCCGGGCCGCCCGTCGGCGCTCCGGGTGAAGGCTGGCCGACCGCCAACCCCTGGGATATCCCTGGCCGACCGCCAGGTCCCTGCAAGAGGGTTGGCCGGCCGCCAGCCTCATGGGAGACCCCTGGCCGGCCGCTGGGTCCCTGGGAGAGGGCTGGCCCGCCGCCAGCCCCTTGGGAGACCCCTAGCCGGCCGCCAGCCCCATGGGAAACCTCTGGCCGGCCGCCCCTCTCCTGGGAGGGCCCTGGCCGGCAGGCTGCGCATCGGGTGGGCCTTGCACGACCAAGTGCACGCCAGCACCGTCGGGCGGCTCAGGCGACGCCTCGCCCAACACGACGCTCGGTCCAAAAGTCTCCCAACTGCGTCGCGCGCGAGAGACGAGGCTCCCCCGCCTTCCCTGGCGCTGTCGTGCCTTGCCCCGGCCGTCGCGCCTGCGCCCTCGCCGCCTAGCGCGCCGCTGTGCACAGATCCGCTCGCCTTGGGCTGGGCCGCGCCTCCCAATGCGTCGCGCGCGAGGGTAGGGTGTCCCCTGCCGGCCCTAGCTCGCGCGGACTCATCCTCGGCCTCCCTCCTTGCACCCTCGTCCCCACGACCAGATCTGGTCGGGTTCTGTCGGAGAACATCCCCCGATGCGTCGCGCGCGAGCCTGGGTCCGCCCTCGCCCATGGACGCAACCGCGTCCCCTTCGCCAGCCACCTCCGGCGTCTCTCGCGCATTCTCCTCCCACACAGGGGGCGAGGACGCCACACTTGGAGGAGGCGCCTCTCCGCTCGGCTGCTCGCCGGCCATCCCCGCAAGGATCTCTGCCCCAATCTCCGACGCGCCCTCGAGATCCCTTCGGAGGCCATCCACGCGTTCAAATCCTCGTCGTCGAAGAAGAGAGAGGGAGAGGGTTCGGGATTTAGGGGGAAGGATAGAATGGGAATTGAAAAGAATCGTTTCCGGGAAAAGATAAAAAGGAACCAATGAAATCATCAACGGACCCACCGTCAACATAGAAAGACGCGGAATCCATGACGCGATGTTATAAAATAATGGAAAATTAAGCGAGCGAAAGGGTTTATAATATTACCTATTCTCCTCCGCCTTCTCAAAGGCTCCTTGAAATCCTGCTCGCCGACCCGGCCCGCCGGAGCACAGGCGGTCCTCGTGTTGGAACGACGACGGAAGGACTCCACTTCTGAGTTCATTCTCGACCTCACGTTTGACATCGAAATCGGGGGGCTAATGTTGTCTCCGTATTTCCGGCGATGACGTTAATATATATTCCCCCCCTCGTCGGATAAATATGAGAAGGCTCTTCCGGAAGGATCTTGGCACGCCCTCACTCGTCCAGAACTTTGGCCCATCAGCGAGGCCACGCCCGAGATCAACCCTCGCGCCTGGGAGAGGCCTGGCTGGCCGTCTGCATGCCTGGGAGAGGCCTTATCTTCCCTTAGGGGTCTACCAGCCGGCCATCCTTGTGCCTAGGAGAGACCTGGTCGGCCACTTGCATGCCTGGGAGAGGCTTTCGCTTCCCGTGCCTCCCAGGGGTCTCCCATCCGGCCATCCTTGTGCCTGGGAGAGACCTGGTCGGCAACTTGCATGCCTGGGAGAGGCCTTCTCTTCCCTTATCTCCCAGGGGTCTCCCAGCCGGCCATCCTTGTGCCTGGGAGAGACCTGGTCGGCCACTTGTAATCATGGGAGAGGCCTTCTCTTCCCTTGCCTTCCAGGGGTTTCCCAGCCGACCCTAAGGCTGATTCTGTGGCTATAAATAGCCCCCTGCACCCTTCACAAAGGGAGGACATTTTTCTCTACACCTAGGACTCTGCTAAAATATTAGCATGTGTTCTCGCTCTCTTAGCCTACTTCACCCCCACGTGAGGTATCTCAAGGAACGATCTCCGACTTGAATAGTTCCATATAGATCCGAGACCCGAGTCCCAAAACGCCTGTGATCCAAGGATCCCCGTTTCACTCGGTTTCGTCAATCCCTCCTCGTCATCCTATAACTCCACCCACATTATACTAATTTTGAGCGTCGAAGAGGTAAACAGAGGACCCCCTCTGTTTTCCCTTCATAGTTCACGTCTGTTTACTCTTTTCAGATAACAGAAGGACTCAAAGACCACATGACAACTAAGAGACGATCTGGGACACCGGATTTGACATGCTTAGGCCGAAGCGAGGGTCACCCGCTCTGAGCAAGGATCTGACCGCTTAAGTCTCTGAACGTTGTCCAAATTTCAGCGACAACACCATGCGCCTCCGGAATGGGCTGCACCCGCACCTTAGCCTTTGCCGGAATGGGCACCCATGCCTGCTCTTTTGCCAGCCGAATGGGATGGTCTTGAACCTGCTTCTCGCCAGAGTAATGAGCATGACATGTGCCTTCCAGCCGAATGGAAACTTTTCGCGCGTGTTCCTGCGTTTGGCCGGTCGGATTCGCCTTTGCTTCCTGTAATTTTTTGGCCGAGTATAATGACCCAAAACACACTCAAACCACCACAAAAGACTCCATGATAATTCTCTCAGGTTTTTGTAGACATCTCGAGGGTGAGCTCTTTATTTGAGAGAAGGGGATAACTCAAAGGATCAAAATCAAGAAAACAAATTTTCTTCTATTTCTCTTTTTATATCTGAGATAATGGGTTTCAGTTAGGTCAAAATTCAATTTTGTCTCGTCAGTCAAACTTAAGCCCAGTAATCCTTTTAATGAATTTAAAAATAATTTTACAACCCTTAATTCAATAATTAGGTCCCGCGAACATTATTTTTTTATCTCCAAATTTATTTGATTTATTTCTAAAATAATATTTAATTGAATTAGAACATCTCATTGACTTAATGACATGTCATTAATTCTTTTCATACTATGCAAACAAGTACGAAACAAAAAAATATTTATTTTCATCTTTTATTTATTTGAAACATTAAATTGTATTATTATCAATATAATAACGTAATATGATTCATTAAATAAATGTAATAATAAATAACCAATTATTTATTTAATTACTTAAAAAATAATTTTGTTAGTGTAAATCACAATTTTCATTTAATGAGAAAATCAATTGTTCTAGTTTAATAAATCTCGTCCAAGAGTCTATCACTAAGACCTTATGGACCCATGTGATTGAAGATTTAAAATAAAGTCCGTACACAAAAGTTCACAAACTTTTTCCGACTTTTAATTTTTAATATTAGTCGATTTCACTAAAGAACTAATATTGAAACTCACTAAGTTCATACGCATTTATATTTCTGTTGGATGTGATAAAACAATTCTCACACGATCCACAATGTATTTAACGATATTACCTGTTGTGTGTATCATTAACTCAGAGGAATGGAAAATTACCGTTTTACCCCTGAATTATTATTTCAACAACTCTTTTGTATTTGTGAACGAGAGAAACATAAAGTGAGATGTCTCTACATGTCACATATTTAATTCAAGGAATGTTTTATTCGTTAAATACCAGGCCCGGTTTATTCGCTCACACTCTCATAACAAAACATGGTGTGGTATTAATGTCTTAGCATTGTTTCAACACAAATTTCGTATCTATGAATCACATAATTCAACGAAACAGTATTATGACACCAACCGTCAGGTCAATGAACCTTCATTCAGTCATTGCCCATTTGACAAATCAAATGTCATAAAGTGTTACAAGAAAATATGCATTTACTTCAGGATTCATATAATTACCAAAATACTCCTCATATATGATCTTGAAGTTTTGAATGATTAAACGGTTTTATCTCGAGCTTCAAGTGTCACTGGTGTTGTTCAATATCTTCATCATGACACCAAGAATAAATCACATAATCACAACTCTCTATATCACAAGATAAGATATCATTGATTTATTCAACCAATCAATACTCAGATTCGATTGCCCAATCGATTTTTAGATTGCGAACTATTATTTAAACTAGTTATAAGAGGGTACCTTGCCAAGTCTATACTTAGCACCTCTTTCGTTGATAACAGTTTAAGAGCGTAGCAAACGTATATGAACACGATCTTAAATAAGAATGAATATTTAATTTTATTTAAAGTTTCAGCAAAAAAAAATACAAAATGTATTTAAATGTCTAATATCTCCTTTGTGGGCACAAATCCCAGCATAATCTCATTTAAAAAGCTTAATGAGCTTATGTTTTACTAATGAGTCATTATTAGATTTTGACCTAACTTAAATCCATTCTCCCTGATATAAAAGAATGTTTTTTCTCCTAACCCTAACCGTACACTCGGCCGAACTACTTCCCCCTTCCCCTTGGTGCAATCGGCCGAACCCAGTAGAGAGAGAGCGAGAAGAAATTTGTTTCTTGGCAGCATTTTCTTTATTCCTTGAGTGATCTCCTTCTTCCCTTATTCACATAGAGAACCCACCCTCTTTATCTCCCAAAATACCGATAGAATTATCATTGAGTTAACTTGTGGTTGTTTGAGTGATTCTTGGAGCACAAGGTTGGCCACAATTGACAAAGGAGCATGTGAAAGTGGTTCTCGACCAATGAGGGATTTTGGCGCGCGCGTGAGGCTAACCCGGCTCCAACAGCTCTCGTCCAAAACATGGACGTTTGACGCGGATCCGAATCTCGCAAATCGAAGACGGATAGGAGACTCGAGAAGTTATCGACGACAACTGTAAGTCTTCCTTAATCCGCGCTTGTTTCAATTCTATAATTAGTTATAGAATTGTGTGTGACTGGATTGTTTGTTGACATGTCTATAAAATTTATTGACATGTTTGAATTGTTCTTATTGCCATGATTTTAGAATATGTTTAAAAATAGGTTTTCACGTATTAGATCAAATTATGATTTTCCGCAATATCTAGATATGTTTCATGATTTGATAGGTTTATTATTAACCAATTTTCAACGATTAGAGCCGGTTGTTATTTTTATGAGTTTCATTTGTATTAGTTATTGTTTGAGTTTCATTTCTATATTTGCTGTAATCACAATTTCTATTCGTTATACTTAAAAGTCGATATTTTCGTGGTGTCGTAAGCAATTTTTAAGAAAGGCAGATTTAAAATCATTTTTTTTAAAATAAAGCTGTACCGATCGGAGTCATAGTCTCTCTCTCTCTCTCTCTGTCTTTAGGTGAGGAGAATCCCAAATTGTTCTCTCTCTCACTCGCTCGCTCTCTTATTTGTGAAAGCCAAGATGTGGGCAAGTGCAGAAGGAGGCGCACCAGAAGTTACCGTGGAGACTTCCATGGGCGCTTTCACTGTTGAGGTCAGTCTTTGTTTCACTCCTCAGAGTCGAAACTACCTTTTTCATCACTCTAAAATCATCCTCTGTGCGTCAAAAACTAACTTCAAAGTTTGGATTTTTATTCATAATTTTTTGTTTGTAGTTGTATTACAAACACGCACCGAGAACTAGCAGAAACTTCATTGAGCTCTCTCGCAGAGGTTACTACAACAACGTCAAATTCCACAGAATCATAAAGGTCTTGTAATTGCTGGAGATACATGTATTTGTTTTTTTTTGTTTTTTTATTAAATTAGGGCACCAAAAACATTAAGCCTGTATCGGAAAATGAGAATGAAATGACTCATTTATTTGAGGAGAAATGTTGAACCAGTCTCTGGTTATTTTGGACTTTCATTAGGAATTTATAGTTCAAGGCGGAGATCCCACGGGAACCGGGAGAGGCGGAGAGTCAATCTACGGGTAAATTAACTTTGTCTATTTATTTCATATTTACATATCATATAGTTCGAGTAGTTACAGGCTTAATTGTTGATTCTCAGGGCTAAGTTTGAAGATGAGATAAAGCCGGAGTTGAAGCACACCGGAGCTGGGATTCTATCCATGGCAAACGCGGGCCCAAATACCAATGGCAGTCAGTTCTTCATTACTCTCTCTCCTTGCCCATCTCTTGACGGTAATTCAATTTCTCTTGGCCTAGTGTTGGAATATATTTGCGTTTATGGTTTTTTTTTTCTCGTTCTAGTCAATAATAGTTCGAGGTTTAATCGGTAGATTTTAGAATTAGGCAAAGCTATAAACAGTAAGCTCAGAATATGACGATGGTCAAAAGTCTGATATCATCTTTGTGCTCATAATTATTTGGTAAATTATTTTTGGAGTTTGATCGTTGATTACCTGTTCTGTTGTTTTTTCAACTTCTATCTTAGTGGACACCATCATCATATATTCATTGAGTAATAGTGAGAACGAAAGAGATCTCTCTCTATTTTCTCTTGTGGTGGTCAATGATAGTTTGAGTTTTATAGCTAAAATGTTATGAGTTGGCATAGCTGATTTGGATCAAAGCCCAGTTTACTCATTGAAAAAAAAACTAATCCTGTAAAGATGACGATGATCACCTCAGAACATGGTCGATGATCAAAAGTCTGATATAAGCCTTTTGTTTTGGAGTTTGAACTTTGATTATGGGCTTTGTTGTTTTTCGACTGTTATTTAAGTGGCAGTCTTCATCATATATTCGTCGATAAGTGATAGTGAGATCAAAAAAGATCTCTTTCTTTTTCTTCTCACGTTAGTTATTCTTGTGATCAACTTTCCTATATTCACGTTTGATTTGGCGATGTGTTGTGTGATCCAGGAAAGCACACAATATTTGGAAGAGTGAGTCAAGGAATGGAAATCATCAAAAGACTCGGCAGTGTCCAAACTGATAACAGTGACCGGTTAGTTTTTCTTGAGATATTTCTATGTTCGCCTTATTTGAATTTGTTCCATTTGCAATCTTATAGACAACTCAATTCAGGGATGTTGACATGGGAATAAGTTGATGGTTCAATGCCTCATATAGATATGAAGAAAAGAATCCATGCTAATATTTTGGCGATCATGATTTTCTTCTAGTTCAAATGCATAAAAAAAAAGGTTTATTTTCGTTGTAGAAGTATATTGACTGAAGAAATTTTAGAAATCTGCAGTGGTTATCTCCAAGCTCTGTACCCTTTTTCGTTGGCGTACCCGCTAGATATATAACTATGAATTTGAAAAATGTATGAACTAGGTATTCTTTTTTCACATGTGATATTTTTTTGATGGCCCTACAGACCAGTTCATGAAGTGAAGATTTTGAGAACGTCTGTCAAAGATTAAGCGAGAGATGTTACTGATATTTTAGTATGAGCGTCAGTTTGCCTCTAATCCTCTGGTGGAAAAAACGGTACTGCGAAAATCGTTTGGATTTTGCAGAAGAATCTCTTAGAACGAAAATTTTTGGGATATTTCTGTAGTACACAGTACATCGCATTTGTCAGACAATTCTCTAAATGCTTCAATTATATTGAAAGTGGATGAAAATATAACTTTGTCCTCATTTTATAAGTACAGTCATGCTGGAAAATATTAGTGAAAATGATAGCACAAAAGCTGAAGATACTAGCCCTCTGAATATCAAGGTTTTCAATCTCACAATTGCCTCTATATTTTTTAGTTTTCAAATGATTCTATCCTTATTAGTAAGAAAAAGTAAAAAATACAAGCATTAAATAAAAACATTTACTGAAAAAAATAGATGCAATGAAATAAATAAATATATTAACCTATTCGAGCGATTTAAGTTTTGGAAAGAAGACAAACAATCATCACAAGCTTCGTCAATTTTAGACTCCTAACGACGTGAAGAATGCAAGTAACATTCCCATATCACCATTCCTTTACACTATCAGATATTAAAAAAACACAGTTCTAAATTCTAATAATAAGACATCAAATTCCCCACTAATGATTTACAGAATCCCAATCCTCACTGTTATAAGCAAATATCAAAATAATCACCAATATATATATATATATATATATATATATATATATATATATATATATATATATAATTTTTTTCCCATTCTATCTCTTTTCCTTTTCTCTAAAAAACCAAGAGCATCAGCGGCCGCAACTCGTCAGCATCGAAAAAATATAACAATATATAAAAATCACATCTAAGCTACGAAAGCCAGAGCAAAAAAGGCCATAAAGATGAATCAGCTTTGCTTAAGGTTCGGGGATTGACTCGACAGACCTCCGTTCTCGTTCTCTTCGCAGTTGGAGAGACTGGTCGATGACGAAACTGCACCGAATCCGTTGCTCTTGATGGGGGAAACGGACTGCCCTTCTTTGAGACAGTCTGGATTCGGCTCGCCTTTGGTTTCTTGTTGCCGAAGCAACTCGATGCGTCTCAAAGATGGCACGTCGCCTTTGCAGTAGCGGCGCCACATGTCGCGATATCTGGACTCGAGGCCGTGAGCGAAGTTTGGGCCGTCGCACACGGGTGAGCTGGCCATCAATTCTCGGAGACTCATCCTCAAATTCGACAGCGCTGTCACATCCGATGCCAGTTCAAGAGCTCTTTCCACGTACTCGTCCTCGTTTTTCGCAATCAGATTCTCCAACCCTGCATCGTAATAAAATATAATCATATCACAAGGGTGTCTTTCCACTTAGCCAAAGAAATTAGTCAAACCAGATTTTACATTGGTTCCAAACAAGGGTCGGACTTCCCTCCAAGCTACAGAATCCTCTAAAATTACAACTCATCCCCCATTGAGTACTACTATGAGCCAGCACTTTAGAAGTTTAAGGAACCCAATTATAACTAATGAACTCGAAAGATGGTTCGACAGTTCTGATTTGTTCGAAGAGTGAGATAACTTAAGAGTCCTTTTTTCAGTTTGCAGATTGTCCAAGAGTATCTTGTTACCAAGTGTAGAACCTCATAGTTTCATTGATAAAAAATAAAAAATAGGTATCGCACATTTTGGGTAAATAGCCATAAAACGTGCTCTAATACATGGAAGTGACTATTTCTCATGAAAATGGCTATTTAGCTATGATTTACGAAAGGTTGACCTTTTAACAATGTCAATCTACAAATGTGGCTATAAACCTCCTAAATGGACCCTAAAAGAAATACTCCCGGAAGATAAAGCCTGAAACAATTTATTTCTAATCTAATCAATCAAAAAAGAAAATAAAAATTAGATAACCCCACGTATGAACTAAGAGCTAATTATTACAAAAAAAAAAAAAAACCCTCTCCTCCAAAGATATTAAAAGATAGCACAAAATATTTAATGCATAGCATGTTTATGACTTTCAAATGGACAAGTCCACTTCTATTATCTCTTTACTTTCCAGCCCTTGTTTTGCAACGATCGTATAAACAAAAAGACAAAAGGTATTAATAAGCTTTCAGAAAGTGAGGATCTGCTCACCAACGCTGCTGAGAAGACTAACGCCAACATTGTGAGCATGTACTGAACCAGCCATGGTGACACAAGGGACTCCCATGTATAGCGATTCACATGTTGTAGTTGTTCCAGCATATGGAAAAGTATCCAGGCTACATCATCAAGAAAACAAGAAACAAAATAAAAACAGTCAGAGATAAGGAATCAACCAAGAATTTAGCTAAATACTTGTTGCTTCTATTATAAGAAACCGCAAAAAGAAACAGAAGATCGATTCCAAATCCTACCTTATGTCCATAAGAGAATAGGCTTGCATGTGGTCGTGGTTGAGTAAAATCAGAGGCAGAAGATCAACACGTAACGATTCCAAACCCAGCTGTTCCAGCGTCGAAATAAATCTTTGTCTCACACTATCACAACAGAAGGGCTTACATTTCACAACGAGCCGTGAATTCGGCACTGCACACAGTATCCTTGCCCAAACTTGCAACACTTTAGGCGTTATCTAATAAAAAGACAACAGAAGAGGAAAACAACATATCCATAAAACTCTGCCCAAACCAGCTAATTCTAAGGAATATATAAGTTGAAAAGTGATTTGATCAAAATACCTTGGCTAGGTTGTTAAAGCTACCGAACGTGACAAACCCATTGGAAAGAGCTGGAGTTGGACACACAGGACCAGCCTCAGGGGAGGGCATATAGCAAAGAAAGCAATCGGGTAACCGAACTAATTCCTCGACATGCCTGCCATTTAACAACAGTTCTGAGAAATGCAGAAAAAGACCACTAACTTCTCTAGCTTAAAAATGCAAAATAAAGCAACTGTATCCGCAGAGTAGAAAATAGGGACACACTTCTGGTTTGTATCCGGAGGATCTGCAAGTGAATCGGTAATTCTATAATCGATAGTCGGCAATCCAGTTGTGTTGGGGTAACCAATCCAAGTTACCTATAAATCCAGAAACATACCTTGTGAATAAAGCTTAGACGCTAAAGGCTAGATATTTCATTCTATGACTCGAAAACCAAAAAGTAGATTACAACTAGTAGTGTATTCTGCTGAATGTTGTAGATAAGCCATATTTGTACAAATTGATATACGGACTTCATTGAGCCATTTTATTCTTCTCAGAGCAATCATGACACTGTAAATCATACCTGGATTGGTGCGGGCCGGCAAGCCATTGTTCCCAACTTGTTGTTGGCAGTGTGACCAGTGAGTTCAACCAAGATATCAACTTTGTCTTCTCTAACAATCGTAGCGACCTTCTTCTCCTCAACCCCGTATATATCTCTCCAAATTCCTCCTTTCTTTAAGACCTTGTCCCTAAACCTATTAGTTTTTGCATCTCCCTGCAGCCTCGACGGAAAGCGAATAATAAGCACGTTGATCAACCTAATAATAATTTGCAGCCTCAAAAGAATGTTACAAAAACTAACATCAGATATATGCTGAAATCAAATGCTAATGAAGAACGTCCAGTTATAAAACCAGCTTCGCAAAAAATCTAGGTACAGCAGATACTGATATTGAAGTTCAATCTCTGGCCAATGTGCGATTCTCTTATAATAAGCTTTTATGTGACTCAGTAGAGGAATATTAATCTAAAAAATGCAACGCTTGGGAACAACTTATAGGAACGCGTCAAATAGTAAATGGATAATTACACATGCTTTGAACAGTTTATACCTTCACAACCGCTGAATAAACCACCACCTTGAAATTTTCATTGTTGTGAAATGAAAGGGGTGCTTCTATAAAATATGAGACCGAATGAGTAAAATAGTCTGGAGATATGTATCCAACCACAAGGGGTCGATCTGGATCCTTGGAGTTATCCCATGAAGTGTACTGTTGATATAACCTCATAAAGCGCCTACCCCAATCCCTGCAGATTTATTATTTTAGGCACAAACCTCAGGATTCTACCACGTGTTGATCCCTCTGATGCTCCTAAATGTTGAATATGCCGATAATCTACAAGTGTTCTCACTAAAGAACAAAGAAAAGTTAAATTGAAGGAACTACATCATACCTGTGAGCCTCAAAAAGTTTATCATCCTTCCCTTCGTTTATATAATTCAGTGCAAGCAGTCGGTTCTGTGACGTGAAAAAAAGAAAAATGGGTGAGAGAAATGATAATATTGAACTGGTCATCAAATCACTTTTTTTTACATATAGTATCTAATATCTAATGGATTTTCTTTGATGCTGCACAAGAAAATCATGCTCACAAGCTAATCAAATCTTGTAACAATATCATCCAAGAGTATACCCAATACCTGACTATAAATGGTTTTGTAAGAAAACAACAATACCTGTCCTGCATTTCGAGAATCTGGGTCAATATTGAGACACTGTTCATAAGCATCGACTGCCAGCGAAATACTCCCTGCATCTCTGTAGAGTACACCTACAGATGAAGAGTAAAAATTGTAAGAACATAACTTAAGGCTAAAACTGAATAGCAGGATTATATATTGATACAACCCTTTGGGTAGTAGAACTCATCACAAAAAGCTAACTTTTAAGGAGAGGGTGCCCAAAAGGTTATAAACCCACAAACTAATCCCATAATTTAGTGATGCGGGACTCGTACGTGCCAATCCTATACTTGACAATGTAGGAATCAACTAGGATAGTAACATATATCTACCAAAGAAAAAACTTAAAAAAATAAAAATAAATGAACTTTTAAGGTACACAAGTCAAACTACATACAACCGCAAAAAAAAATTAAAATTTTTAAAAATCCTCGAAGACAAAATATATGACAAGAGGGCGTTCGAGTTTATTACTGTGCTGCATCTTTACTTCACTATTCCTTCAACGAGTTGATTATAGCAAATTCAGATCTGAATGTAAAGTGGTGTGATCTCATGCTTAATCTAAAAAATGTCAACGGAGAAGCAAAACCTAATTCAGCATTGAAATGAGTATTGCAGGTTGATGGTTTAAAAATCGGTTTTACCTGTAACTAAAGGTGTTCTGATAAAATCCAGCAGTCTATGATAGGATATATATATTCGTAACCGGAAATCCAAGTTGACGGAATCACTTCTTAACCAAACCGGGATAAGTTACCAAAGTCTTAAGGCATTTTCTAGAGATATTAACAGAAAATAAGAAAGAAAATAACATTCATAACAAGGGAAAAACAGAGACCCAAGTTGTTATATGCCTCTGCGTACGAGGGATTTGCAAGAATGGCCTTCTCAATCATGCTCGCAGCAGAATCCATTTTTCCCTGCCAAATGCAACAAAGTGAGTCGGACATTGTTTTTCACTAGCAAGTTTATAGTCCATTATCAATTGAGTTATAGTTGAAGAAACCTGAACAGTATAGACAACACCAAGATTGTTCAACGACTGAGAGAAATTTGGCTTTATCGACAAAGCCATCTGCAGAAACGATAAAACTACATCAAGTCCATCTCAATAAAGAAGATAAATCCGATCAAAAAAGTAAAATAAAGAAAAAATGTAGGATTTTAAAATAAAATATGCCTGATAACACTCCACAGCTTTGTCAAGGTTGTCTCGGTCTTTGTATATTACTCCTAAATTGTTACATGCCTCCACGCAATGGGGATTGAAATGGAAGGCGAGTTCATAGAACACAATTGCCTGCATGACAACAAAATCAATACATATATTTTCACACTGATTTGAGAAATGCTATTGGAACTAAACCATCAAACAAGAAGTCCGAGCTATGCATACCATGTCAAACTTGAGCATTTCACCATATGCAACACCAAGATTGTACATAGCATCAGCGTAATGCCAATTGTAGTACAATGCCTTCTTATAGTAGGCTATCCCTTGATTAATGTCTCCTTCCAATTTAACCTGAAGAAACATAGCTGAATCCAACCTCAGATACATAACAGCAGAACATATTTCATGAAAGTTGAAAAACAACTGAAAGACGTAATCAGGCAACACTGGGTCACTTGACAGACTTCATAGAAGAGAAACACATATTTTGTATTGGCTTAAAGTAAGACTATTAAAGAAAACGTCAATGATGCTATTGTTCTGAGATACTAGGAACTTTTGAAAACGGTTATACTCATAATAGCAACTGAAAGAAGAATTTTTTACCTTTGTCCCTATATCTGTCAAAGCTATAGCCATGTTATTCTTTGCAATCTCAAAGTTCGGTGAAACAGCTAAACACCTGATTAAATCCGAGAAACAGGCATCGCCATGATCATATTCAAATCTTCAGCTTCAAATCATCACAAAAGAATGCAAAACAGCACAACATACACACACAGATATCTATATATTTATATATATACATATATATAAGCTTGAAACCTACCTCTCATAGCAAGCAATAGCCGTGTCCAACTCACCACGATTCTTGTAAATGACACCCATGTTGCAATACGCTTCAGCATACATCGGCCTCACAGAGGCAGCCTTCTCGTAGTAATTAAGAGCGACATCGTATTGCATCATTTCAGAGTAGACAACACCAAGATTGTAATATGCAGGCTGTATTTAATAAAGCGTGAAAGTATTTAGAATATGTACACTTGAGAAGCCAAAAAAAAACGACAGACATGACATTACTGCATATAGAGGATCAATTTTCAAGGCATCAAAATATTTCTGAATGCTCTCTTGTGTGTTCCCAGCGAGCTTGATGCTCGTTCCGAGATCTGTCAACACAATGGCTAGGCACTCTGCGGCCGGCTTGTATAAAGGATCGGCTGTCAGGGCCTTCTGATAAGACTGTATGAAAGAAAGAAAGAAATGAAAAAGTTACCCAAAACGATGCAATGAATTTTATAATTAAAGAAATAAGAAAAAATTAGCCAAGTAAGCCACTAAAACATCACGAATTAGGAAATAGTCAACCTTTCGTTAATTTTTTGTAAATAGCCAAACTGATTACGTGTTATCAAATTCGAGACTTTTTGTTACTTGTTTGCCCTTTTGCTCCAAGCTGTACATGAATTATACTTGGGATTTTTTTTCAAAATTTAAAAATTTTATTTAGCAATTCAACAAATATTGACTTCAATTTGTTTTCAAAATTTTGAAATTGATATTCGAATATTATATCTTATTTTAGACTTTGAGTTATTTTAGACTTTGGGTTATTTTCGACAAAATTAACAAAAAGTGAGTTATTTCTCAATACACTTAATTTCGTGTGGATATAAACCACAAAAACCCACGAAATAATTACCTCGGCAGCATCGACTAAGCGACCCTCGTCTTTGTAGAGAATACCGCAATGTGTGAGCGCGCAGGAATTTTGGGGGTCCAATTTGATGGCTTCTGCAAAGCTATCGAATGCGAGCCTTCCCATTCTCTGCATCTGAAGGCATATCCCTTTTCCGATGTGAGCTTCCACGTCCCCGGGATCCTTTTCGAGGACGTTTTCATAGAGGACGAGAGCGTCTGCGAACTTGTTCCTCGATCGCAGAGTGTTGGCATAAGAGAGGGCTTCTTTTCCTTCGAATTTCTGAGCCATGGAAGTACCCAAACTCACCAGAGCCAGTGTTTCGGAGCCGCTCGTGCTAGCACAAGGCTGAGAAACCTTCAAAAATCCATTTTCGCTGATCGGGGTTTTCTCTTTTGGATCACCGACGTCCCTGTCTGTTCCTTCCATCGAAATGCGTCCAAAAGTACACCTTTCCTTTTCTTGTGCGAAAAAATAAATTGTAAGTAAAAACAGTAAGTAGTGGAGCTCTTTCTTCTGAAGGTTTAGTACAAGCCTTGCCTTGAGCATAAGCAGACAAATAATGGAGTGATAGACTCTACTATATTAGCATTACCATGTGATCAATACAGCTCGAATTTAAGGTTTTTTAACATCAATTTGCTCCGTATGTAAAGTACAAAAGAAGTATCCACAACCTAGAACTGTTTTCCAATCACAACTTTAAGTCGTAAAAATCACAGCTTTGGAATAGTCACTATCCGATCATTTTTCGAACCAAGCCAACATTAGTGCAAAACGACTACGATGTTTACAGAAAAATTATAGTTGCACGTATTAACTCAAATATGAAGAATATATAGCCTTTTAGAGAAAACAAAACCCTAATCCAAACAGCTCAATCACCTGAATCAATCTGCCAGATACGAATCATATACAAAACTCTAAATACTAATTGAAATCACACGTATGTCCACAAGTTTCGAATGAATAAGGAGATCAAGTTCAACGAGCATTGCGTCTAGTGATGAAAAAAAATAGAAAAAGTTATATAAAAAACAGAGAGAAATTAGGGCTCAGAAAACCTACTCGTCGGAGAGCTCTTAATTCCCCTTGGCGAAGAAAAACCTTAATCGGAGAAACACATGAGAAGAACAAGAAGACACCGAAATGTAAAGCCGAAACTTTCTCCCACTGGATGGGAATAAACGCAGAAAAGTCCTAGAGAGAGAGTGTTTGGGCAGCGAAAATTTGGGAAATGAAATGGAACGACTGAATGTATCACTTCTCACTCCCTCCCTCTCCGACACAAGAAGTTCTTCGATGTCTCTTAAAAGAGAGAGAGAGAGAGAGAGAGAGAGAGAGAGAGAAACGACGAGAGTCTCTTCTCTTTCTGAGTGCGATAATTACAACGTTTTGGTAAAATAAAATTTCACAGGTACTTCAGTTTTTAACCCGTTTCTTTTAGTTATTTTACTATTTACACCCTTTCTTTAATCGATTTTCATATCGGGACAGCCGTTACTGTATGTTATAGGTGCCCAATTTATTGGGGTATTGTAGGTATGAGACAAAAATGTCATACAAAAATCAACCATTATTTTCGATCCATCATTTAAATTTATGAATTTATAGCTCATGACGAAAAAAGTTGGAACTAAGATTTAGAATGTCAGTCCCCAAAAAAAAAACAAGCTTAGTAGAGTACCTCTGTAGGGATTTTGGGACTCTTTACTGGCGAGAGTGAAAGCAATTTTATCAGATATTTTTGTATAATTACTTGTACTTTATTTTTATTACAAAAATTTAGTCAAATGGCTAATGTTTAAAAGTGTAATTCTGAAATGCACAACGTTTATATTAAATTTAGTTAATAATTTTATTATATACGTGGCACACTGTTTTACACTGTTAATTAACAATATTTTTTGTTAAATATTAACTTAATTATTTACTAATTTTTTTTTCAAACGTTGCTCATTTCAAAATTCGATGTTTTAAATGTTCTATACATCGTCTCCACATACCTTCTAAATGTAAAAGTAGATATACAGTTGTGGAAGTCTACAATAATTGATCAACCATTTTTCCCCTTTATTTTTATTGTTTACCATGTAATACACGACTCTACAGTGCTCATTTAAATATGGAAATGTTTTAACAAAAAACTCCTGTTTTCAAAGCTATCATGAATCCAAAATAATCTCAGAATTACTTGTAAAAACATTTGTACTGTAAAAACTCAGAATTACATGTTTTCAAATATATAAATGTAAAAACAGGAAAAATATAATAAAAATATTTACCAAATTGTTTCAAAAAAAATTTACAAGAAGCAAATGTTTTTAGGGATTAAAATAGAGAAATTGCCCAAAATACTACCATTTATAATTGGTTTTCTCAAAATCTACTAAAATTAATTTTTTCCCAAAATGTCACTACAAAAGTCTAAAATACCCCTAAAACAATTTCTTTACATTTTACTCCATGTTCATATTAACCGGTTATTATCTATTTTTTTAAAAAAAAATTAACTTAAAAAAGTAAAAACTACTCCACGCTTAAAAAGTTTAATTCTTTTTTAATTTTTTTCTTAATTTTTTTGGCCGGTAGTATGATGTAGGACATTTGTGTTAGTTTTATTTTTAAAGGGTATTTCGTCTTTTCACATAAAATTTACTTGTTTTTTGAAAAAAAATTATGTTTGGGTAGATTTTGGGAAAATGAATAATAAATAGTGGTACTTTGAGCATTTTCTCATTAAAATATGAAAAATAAAACATTGTACTGTAAACTGTTGCTTGGGCCTCTATTTTTAAAGCCCATAAGAGAATACATGTAGGGAATAATTATACAGCTTAAAACTCGAGATTAAAATTGTAATTTAAAAGCCCATAAGAGAAAAAGGTGTTTAAAATAATCTAGCTCTTACTCTTGATTAAAATTGTAATTTATTCAAAGAATTTAAATTCGTAATATAAGTACACACATATTAAACATATAATCTGACAAATAATTAAGTAAGCCACCTAAATTTTAAAAACTGTTAACTAATCAACACTAATTTTTAAAGATAAATAATCATAATAATGACATGACGTGATTTATAATGTGAAATTATTATTTTCAAGCTTAACTTTTATTTTATCCTACAACTTTTTTATTACTTGAATACTATAATCTATTTTTTCTTTTATGAAATTTGTATATTATATAATGTACCGCCGAAAAGAAATTTTATTATGTGGACTTAGTTTTGTAAGAAATATTAAATAGATTATATTCGAAATTAGACTTTTTTGATAATTTTTGAACAAAATACCTTTCGACTCAAATGAACTCACTTCATTTTTTTTTCATTATATTTTTTATTTTTCACTGAAAATTAAAAGACATGTTGTAATATTGTTAAGGAGGCTTGTGGTATAGAGACTTAATGACGTGCTTAATATTGCTCATCTATCGAGCAATCACAAGAACATGTACATAATAAACGAGAAAAGAGAATTTCTGGTCAAATCGGCTTACCAGATGATCATGAGAGTTTCCTTTGATCTAACTTATTTAACCTTGAAAAAGGATTTGGGGATTCAAGTTTAATAATCGTTCATGCTGGTCCTTTGGAGACTAAGAATGCAAAGTTTCACGACGGCGAAGATATTGGTTGTATGTTTGGTAGAGATGGATAAAACTTGTAGAATCTACAATATGGTCACTAAATCTCTCCAGTACGTGGAAGGCTTAGCTAATATATGGAACTAATAAAAATAGGAACATCCTTTACTAAGACAAATTTAGAAATTAATAAGGTTAACTTTTGGTTTAAAGAATTTAAATAAGTTTGTTTTTCTGTTTTGTTTGGTCTCAATAATTAGAAATACTTACTAGTTATTTGTTAGTAAGAGTTGTTGGAATAGGTCTAGGGTTAAGAAAAATTATTATTAATCATATTAATGACGGAATATAAAATTTCTTTACAAGTAAAAAAAATTAACTAACCTAGGCAAAGTGCATGAATATGAATATGTATAAATTTAAAAACATTATTTAAAGTCTTGAATCCAAACTTTACTTGTATCTTTAATTTGAAGCGTCTTGAGAAAGGTTGATCTTCTTCCTTGGCTCGATTCCTTCACATCTAATGTCGACCTCGAGAAATCTAAGGTTTCTATTACATGAGTCTTTAGAAGTTTAGAAGGATTTGTGTGTGGGAACAATTAAACACAATAGTTCAAGAACAAGTCTATGAGCTAGAGAGCTAATTAACCTTAAGTATAATGAGGACTTAGGTGCCAAAATAAAGAGGGATTAGAGAGAGAGAGGCTTGTCGGCTAGAATAGAGAGAGCAAGACCAAAAAAAGCTTATTTTCACATCTTTATGTGAGACTCTATTTATAGGAGAAAGAAAATCAAGAAATGATAATTACCCTTTCCTATTATGCATTCATGACATAATAGTTGATTTTCTCTCCTCTTCCTCTAGAACATGACCGGCCAAATATGCTTCATTAGTGAGGGAAAATTGTTTCCTCACTTAGCATATTTATTTCCTTCTTAAGGAAATTCATTTCCTTTTTTCCATTTTAGGTAATTATCTTTATAATTAAAGGCAAAGAATCCTCTCCTCCTGGGGTGATGTTGGCCGAACTCTACACATAAGGAAGGAGCTTTTAGATGCTTCCTTATTTCTTTTAAGACAATTCTTAAAATACCCATTGTAGAATTAATATTGCACAAATAATGAAATTAATTTCATAATGCCTCAAACGACTTCTCGGCTTTAGAAACTAATTTATATATCCATCATATGAAAATATTCAAAATCATATTTTGACATTCACATCATTTTATGTGCATGTGCACAAAAATACCCTTAAGACATTTTCCGAGAAAACGTCTAGTTCAACACTTGAACTTATTTTGACTTAGCTTCTAGTTTAACAATCATACTCTAATGACCTGTGATAGTAACCTTATGGATCCAAATGAACAAAGCTTGAGCTTCTATACTCGGACTCAAAAGTTCACATACTTATCCCGAGTATTAGCTTAATGTCAACTGACTCTACTAAAGAGTTGACACTGAGAATCTCTTAGTTCAAATGAATTGATTTTCTACTCGAATGAAACTTAATTATATTGAGTGGATCCATTGAATGTTATCTATGTCCCTTCATGAATATCATCAACTCAATGAGATATATAAAATTACCATTTTACCCTTCTAGTTGTTTTTTCCTTAACTCGTTTACTTGTGAATAAGTTAGAAACAATGTATTGACAAGGAGCTAACAAGTCAAATTGTTTCATCCAAATAAAGTCGCTACTTAATTTGGAATACCGCGCGATTCATTTATTCACAATCCAAGTAATAAAGAATGAGGTTATATATATAGCATTTCAGCAATCTTGTACATGAATTCCATATCTATGTGAACTTCACGAAGCTGGTTCATGACATCTTCATAACTTAATATCTCACCAATTAGTCTTGTCTAGATCACTTAAAGGATCTAGAATTTGAATTTCTCAAATGAGAATATTAAAACTATGAAATGACATGTCTTATATCAGGATTTAGGTAAGCATAATGCTATTCATACATAAGGACCTTGAGACAGAAGAGGTTAAATGGTTTGTTCTTACATTGTCTCCATAGGTGCACTGGTCAATTTAGTATCTTTGGAAGATACACTGGAAGAACTATAGAGTTCCTAACTCTCTATGTCTCGTAACCAGACATCATAGAATCTTCCAACGATCATACTAGTATCAATAATCTATTGATCTTTAGATTGTGAATATTTCATTTTAACCAAACCATGAAGAGTTTGTTCACGCAAATCTACATTTGTCTCTTCATACATTGTTAGGTTTGATCAAGGACTATAAGACTATTTTAGTTAGCAACATCCCCACTTTTATCACAATAAAGTGTCATGGGCTCGTTGTCATTTGAAACGACTTCCAAATACTTAAGGAATTTTCTAAGCCATACAGCCTCTTTGGATGCTTCACAAGTAGCCACATATTCTGCCTCCATGGTGGAGTCAGCAATGCAAGATTGCTTGATACTCCTCCAAACAACAGATCCACCATTAAGGATGAACACAGATCCTGATGTAGATTTCCTAGAATCCCTATCCGCCTGAAGATACTTTAGATACTTTAGAACATGCTTAACAGCAACCCAGTGCCCATGTCCAAGATTTGATTGGAAACGACTAACTACGCCAATGGCGAAACATATATTCGGTCTAGTGCACAACATAGCATACATGAGACTTCATACGCCTGAAGCATAGGGAATCTTTATCATGTCCTCAATCTCTTGTGCAGTCTTGGGAGACTGGTCCTTAGAGAGTGAGACTCCATGTCTAAAAGGGGTTTGGCCCTTCTTAGAGTCTTCCATAGCGAAGCAATCCACCACCTTATCTATATAAGATGCTTGGTAGAGTGACAGGATTTGAATCCCAATGTATGTAGCTTCCCCTAGATCCTTCATGTCAAACTGCTTAGCTAACCCGATTTTAATATCAGATTATTTACCTACATCATTACCAATGACCAGTATATCATCGACATACAATACCAGAAACACATCCTTGCCCTCGTGTATCAACTTATAAACACAAGGTTCATCTATTTATAGTTCAAAACCGAAGCTTTTTACAGTTTCATCGAATCTAATATTCCATGTTCTAAATGCTTGCTTTAATCCATAAATGGATTTAAGCAACTCACAAACCTTGGTTTCTTGACCACCTTCCACGAAACCGTCTGGTTGAGCCATGAAAATGCACTCGTCAAGATTGTCATTCAGAAAAGCAGTTTTGACATCCATTTTTCAGATCTCGTTATCGAGAGCGGCAACAATGAATTTAAGAATTGCGACTGGCAAGAAGGTTTCTTCATAATCGATACATTCCTTTTAGGTGTAACCTTTAGCCACTAGTCGCACTTTGAACGTCTCAACGTTCCCATGCAGACCCGTTTTCTTCTTATAGATCCACTTACACCCTATAGGTTTAACCCCTTCATGTAGGTCTAAAAGTTTCCAGACTTTGTTGACATACATCGAATGCATCTTAACTTTCATGGTATCAAGCCAAAGGTTTGACTCAGAACTAGCCATTTCTTGGCTGTAGAAACGGGGTCATCCATGTCAGTGACAACTACGAGAGCATCGCCATAAGACATGTACCTGCCGGGTTTTTCAGAAACCCTCCCACTACGTCGAAGTACTACTTGACGAGGTTCTGAATTGTTAGGTTGCGTTTCTGCTGAGGTAAAAACAGTTCTTATAGATGAGGTAGAAGCTTCCTCACCCAACTTTTTTTTTGTAATTTTCATATAGTCCTCCTCAAGGAAACGAGCATTAGTGCTGACAAACGTTTTGTCGTCCTCGGGAGTATAGAATGTGAAACTTTTGATTTCTTTTGGATATCCAACAAATACACATAATTCTGACCTACTAGCTATCTTGCTAGTCTTTTGCCTTAGCACATGTGTAGGGCAACCCCACATTTTGATGTGGCTTAAACTAGATTTACGCCGAGTCTGTCGTTCATAAGGAGACCAGGGATCGTCTTAGACGGAACTTGGTTCAGAATATATGCGGTAGTTTTGAGGGCATATCTCCAAAAGGAATTAGGGAGTGATGAGTAACTCATCATTGATCTAACCATCTTCATTAGAGTTCGATTCCTTCCCTCTTACACTGCGTTCTGTTGAGGTGTGCCAGGTGCTGTAAGCTGAGAAGCAATACCTTCTTCTTTAAGAAAGTCATCGAACTCTTCAGACAAGTACTCACCACCTCGATCGGATCAAAGGGTTTTGATCTGTTTGCAAGTTTGCTTTTCCACTAAAGCCCAAAAAACCTTAAATACTTTAAAGGTTTCAGATTTGTGTTTGAGCAAATAGACAAATTCATATCTTGAGTAATCATCGGTAAAGGTAACGGAGTATTCGTATCCTCCCCGTCCCTAAATTCTGAGTGGACCACATACATCATAATGTATTAGTTCCAACAACTCAGTGGCTCTTCGACCTTTATCACAGAAAGGTCGTTTGATCATTTTTCCTTCTATATAGGATTCACAAGTCGGTAATGAGGCGATTGCAGAGGCTTTGAGTGGACCATCCCTCACAATTTTCTTAATCCTATCTAGACTAATATGACCAAGTCTTAAAGTGCCAGCAGAGATGTGTTGATTTTATTAGATCAGAGGAGTCATTAAGTTTGATCCTCTTTGGTTCCCTAATTAGATTATTATTTATTTCAGTATCTAAGAACAAAGGTTGTGTAGGATAAAGATAGTATAAACCATTTTTCATACATGCATCAGTGACAAAAGAATTGGAAAAAGAAATTCGAATTCTGTTATCAATAAACTTTAAATAATAATTCTGCTCAACAATTTGAGCTACAAATATTAAGTTTTTCCTAAAGGAAGGAACAAAATATACATTATTCAAATTTAAAGTTGTTTCTTTAAAAGACAATGTTACTGATCCCACAGCCTTCGCAGATACCAAGCTCCCATCACCCCACTTAAAGCAGAAGTCGGCATCCTCTAAACTTTTGCTTTTCCTGAACCCATTCAAGGAACAACAAATATGTATATATCTCCATCAATCTCTGATACAAGGATTTCCATCTCATTAAGATAACTTATGATCAGCATCATATATTCTCTAACGGGAGTCCCTGCTTTCATACGACAATTCATAAACTGGCGAACCGCTTATTGTCTAGCCTGACGCCATTGCCCTCCAAACATCTCTTCGAGATTGAAGAGCATATCACTGGCTGACTAAAAATCACGATGTTTTTGCTGCAACACATTGTTCATCGATGCTAAAATATAGCATCTCGTAATCTCATCAGATCTGAGCCAGGCTGTGAGGGCGTCTTTGTCCTCTTGAGTTGAATCATCATTCGTTTCAAGAGAACATGGGGTGGTGAGTACCCAATTTTGCTTGTCCACGGTAAGGAAGATGTCTAGGTTACGTTTCCAATCTACGTATTTATTGTTGGCATTTATGCCCACAAAGTAAATTTTTGATATTAAATAGTTTTGCATTTGTTTTGTTTTGAATTTAAATAAAAAATGAATATCCATTTTTATTTAAGATTGTGTTTATACATGAATGTCTATGCTCTGAAACTGTCATCAACGAAAGAAGTGCTAAGTACAGACTTGACAAGATACCTTCTTATGAGTAGTTTAAATAATAGTTCGCAATCTAAAGATCGATTGGGCAATCGATTCTTAGTAATGATTGTTAGAATGAATTAAACGATATCTTATCTTGTGATATGAAGAGCTGTGACTGTGTAATTCATTCTTGATATCTTAATGAAGATATTGAACAAGACCTGTGAAGTTTTGAAGTTCGAGATAAAAATGTTTAATCACTCAAAACCTCAAACTCACATACGAGGGGTATTTTAGTAATTATAAATCCTGAAGTGAGTACATATCTTCTTATAACACTTTATGACATTTGATTTGTCAATGAGCAATGGCTAAGTCAAGTTTCATTGACCCGGCGGTTGGTGTCATAATACTGTTTCGTTAAATATGTTATTCACAAAGATGGAGTTTGTGTTGAAACAATGATAATGCATTAGTATCACACCATGCACTGTTATGAGAGTGTGAGCGAATAAACCAGGCTTGGTATTCATCGAACAAAGAATTATTTGAAATAAAACATGTGGCATGTTAAGACATCTCAATTTATGTTTTTCTCGTTCACAAATAACAGTGGACTTGGTGAAATAATAACTCAAGAGTAAAACAGTAATTTTTCATTCATTTGAGTTAATGATACACACAAAGGGTAATATTGTAAAATACATCGTGGACTGTGTGAATAATAGTTTTATAACATCGAAAGGAAATACAAACGCATATGAATTTATAGATGTTCAATATTGACTCATTTAGTGGAATCGACTAATATTAAGAATTAAAAGCCGGAAAAAGTTTGTGAACTTTTGTGTCCGAGTTTTATTCTAAAGGTTCGTTTATGTGGGTCCATAAGGTCTCAATGATAGACTCTTGGTAGAGATATTGGTGAACAAGAATTAACTGATTTTCTCATTCAACGTAAATTATGATTTACGCTAAGAAAATTATTTTCTAAGTAATTAAATAAATAATTGATTATTTATTATTACATTTATTTAATGAATCATATTATGTTATGATATTGATAATAATATAATTTGATGATTCAAATAAATAAAAGATGAATATAAATATTTTCTTGTTTCATACTACATTGAATAATATGAAAATAATTAATGACTTGTTATTAAATAAATGAGATTTTGTAAATTAATTAAATATTATTTTAGAAATAAATCAAATAAATTTGGTAGATTATTTTGACAATATGACCGACCATTTCTAGGGTAAAAGGGAGTTGGAAAAATGTTTAAATGAATTATTGGGTTTAAGCTAAATTAATGGGCCACTAATTATTTTTGACCTAACTTAAACTCATTCCCGTTAATATAAAAGAAAGTTTTCTCCTCTATTTTTTGACCTAATTTTACACGCTTATTTCCTCTCCCCCCTTACCCCTTGGCCGACTATTTTTCTCTCCCCAAAGAGAAAATACACAGCCAAATCCCAAAGAGAGAAAGAGATAGTGAAATTTGATTTCTCTTTAAAGCCTTTGTTTTATACATTCTCCCCTTTACCCATAAAAATAAGTTATGAAATTGAACACAATCCACAAAAATATGATTTTTGCAAAAACTAAGTGGGTGGGATATTTGTCGTTGAAATAACCCAAGGTCCCCAACATAAATTTAATTAACTTGTGTGAATGAACTAAGAGTCACCCTCGTGGCTCTCCCTTTAATAGGAGTACTTCGGAAGCACATAGTTAACTGAATTGGTAAAGAGGAACGATGAAGCGGGATCTCCTCTAGGAGAATCATTTTCAAAGTGACTTTGATAAGAGCCCACATGTTGGTTAAATGCTTAGACTTATTGTTTAAAGTAACCCTCCATAGAGGCTATGCGTTAAAAATAAGTGACCAAAGTCAATGGTAATTAGCAAGAACTAGAAGTTGTGACTTCTTGTATGGTTCGAACTAAATAGTGATGTGTCACGACTATGAAAGGCAATCAGTTGCGGTTTCCCCTAGGAAAGAAATTAATCATTTTTGTTCATAATACCATGAATTATTTATCGCTTTCCTCAACTATTTAGGATTTTACATGCATCATAATTCGAAATTGTAGCACATGCTAAATATATTTATTTTATTTAATTTCGGCAATATATCATGAATTCACTTGCATCTATATTGAGTTACAACAAATTCGAGGGTGAGAATTACATTGATTGGAAACGTAACCTCGACATCGTATTGATGGTGGAAAATTACAAGTATGTATTCACTACCCCGTGTCCTCCAGCTCCGAGTGCTGACTCAAGCAAGGAGGACAAGGTCGCCTATGAGACGTAGGTTAGGTTCGATGATATTGCAAAGTGTTATATCTTGGGTTCCATGAGCAATGTGTTGCAACAATCTCACAAGGATATTGCCACGACATATGACATGCTCTACAATCTTCATGACATGTTCGGATGTCATGGGCGTCAGGCGAGGCAGCAGGCAATCCGCAATTTCATGAATTGTCGGATGAAGCCGGGAACGTTAATCATGGACCACATGCTAGTGATCATAGGTCACCTGAACGACATGGAGATTCTCGGATCGGAGATCGATGGACTCACCAAGGTCGACATGATCTTGGAGATTCTGACCGAATCTTTCGATAGTTTCCATCTGAACTACTCCATGAACAAACTCGATTATTCTGTAACCGAGCTCATGAAGGAGTTGTAGACTGCTGATGGACTTCTCCCTAAGACCAAGAAGAAAACTGGTGAAGTCAATGTTCATGAACATAGGGCTTCTACTTCTGGTTCTAAGAGGGTGATGAAGGGTCCCAAAAACGCCAACCAAACGGGATCCAAGAAGCCTTACAAGAAGGATGCGGATGTCAAGGGCAAGGGCATCGCAAAGGTGGACAAATCTAAACACAAGTTCCACCATTGCGAAGAGGTCGGCCATTGGCGAAGAACTGCCTTGCCTACCTCAAGACTATCAATTGGAAATGTATGGTTTTTGTCACCCAAGCATGTTACACGACATATAAAAAATCAACCAGGATTTTAGAGTGTATGGCTTCTGATCATATTGTGTGTAATCTGAATGGTTTCAGGCAAACCAGACGCTTAGGTGATGAGGAGTTCACGTTCAACTTGAGGAATTGAACGAAGGTCAGAGTCATATCTGTCGGGACCATGGAGCTGAATTTTGGGAAAAAAACTTTATTATTAAATAACGTTTATTATGTTCCGGATTTTTGCAACAACTTGATTTCTTTTGGTCGTTTAGAAGAACAACATTTTGAATTTAAAGTCAATAATGGTATTGAAACTTTTCTTAATGGTTGCTTTATTACTAAAGCTCATCGTGTAGATTCTATTTATTATCTATATCCTAATGAGCCGACAATCTTGGATATTGAGGTGAATAGTGATTCACGTAGGAATCGTAAGACGTTTATTAGTGATGAAATGGATGACAAATATCTATGACACTTACGTCTTGGACATATTGGCCTAGATAAGATTAAGAGGTTAACTAAAGATGGTCCTTTAAAGTCTCTAAACGTAGGATCTAAGCCCACGTGCGAATCATGTCTTGAAGGCAAGATAACAAAGAGACCTTTCTCTTCAAAAGGTCTAAGAGCCACACAAGTATTGGACATACATAGTGATGTATGTGGTATAATCAATGTTCAGGAAAGAGGAGGTTACGAATACTTTGTAACCTTCATCGATGACTACTCACGTTTTGGTCATGTTTTCTTAATGCGACACAAATCTGATACCTTTGAAATCTTCAAATAATATCGGGCTTTGGTTGAGAAGCAAAGAGAGAAACAAATCAAAACCCTTCGATCGGATCGAGACGAAGAGTACTTGTCTGATGAGTTCGAGTATCTTCTTAAAGAAGAAGGCATCCATTCTCAGCTTACAGCACCTACCACTCCACTATAAAACAGTGTGTCAGAGATAAGGAATCGAACTCTACTAGATATGGTGAGATCGATGATGAGTTACTCATCTCTTCCTAATTCGTAATGGGGATATGCCTTAGAAACGGCAGCTCATATTCTGAACCAGGTTCCGTCAAAAATGGTTCCCGACACTCCCTATAAGAGATGGTGTGGTAAGAAATCTGTTCCAAACTACATCAAAATCTGGGGTTGTCCCGCACATGTGTTGAGACAAAAGACTAGCAAGCTGGCTAATCGTTCAGAATTATGCGTTTTCACACATTCTATAGTCCTGCTGACAAGAAAATGTTCGTTAGCACGAATGCTAGGTTTCTTAAAGAGGACTGTACCGAGAAGCAAACTTGTGCTGAAGGAGATGTTGGGTGAAGTAGCTGGTACTTCACAAGTTAGGACGAGTCCTGCACCAACAATAGAAGAACCACACTCGGAACCTGAGCCTCTTGCAATTCGTGGCAGTAATAGGATTGTAAGAAAACCTGAGCGATTCATGTACATCGGGGAGGCCTTTGTTGCAGTCGCATACAAGGAGGAAGATGATACAATATCATTTTCCCAGGCGATGCAGAGTTCCGAAGCAAACCTATGGCAAACGCCATGAACATTGAAATGCATTCGATGTATGTCAATGAGGTCTGGAAACTTGTAGATTTACCCGAAGGCATCAAACATGTTAGATGTAAATGGATCTACAAGAAGAAAAGAGGACCGGATGGAAATGTTGAGACATTTAAGGCACAACTTGTGGCGAATGGGTTCACACAAAAGGAAGGTATCGACAATGAAGATACCTTATCGCCCCGTGGCGATGCTAAAGTCCATTTGTACTCTTTTATCCATTGCTGCCGCCCTAGATTATGAAATCTGGCAGATGGATGTAAGACTGCATTTCTGAATATGACGGGGTATACCGGTTCCGACTTTCAAGCGGATAAGGATTCCAAGAAATCCACATCAAGATATGTGTTCACCCTGAATGGTGGATCTGTGATCTGGAGGAGTATAAAGCAATGTTGCGTTGCTGACACGACCATGGAAGCTAAGTATGTGGCAGCTTGCGAAGCTGCGAAGGAGGCTGTGTGGCAAAGGAAATTCCGTATATACTTGGAAGTAGTTCTTGATGCCAACGAGCCCATTACACTTTATTGTGATAACAGTTGCGTCGTTGCTAGTTGTAAGGAACCAAGAAGTCACAAGCGCTCAAGATACATCAAGTGAAAATATCACCTATTACTAGATATAGTTCACATAAGAGACACGACAGTTATAAAAGATCATTTGCATAACCTTTGAGTCAAGTGGGAGTTTGTTTGCATTTATGCCCACAAATGAGATTTTTGATGTTGAATACTTAAATTGAATGTCTATGCATGAATGTCTATGCTCTGAAACTGTCATCAACGAAAGAAGTGCTATGTACAGACTTGACAAGATACCTTCTTATGAGTAGTTTAAATAATAGTTCGCAATCTAAAGATCGATTGGGAAATCGATTCTTAGTAATGATTTTTAGAATGAATTAAACGATATCTTATCTTTTGATATGAAGAGTTGTGACTGTGTAATTCATTCTTGATATCTTAATGAAGATATTGAACAAGACTTGTGAAGTTTTGAAGTTCGAGATAAAAATGTTTAATCACTCAAAACCTCAAACTCACATACGAGGGGTATTTTAGTAATTATAAATCCTGAAGTGAGTACATATCTTCTTATAACACTTTATGACATTTGATTTATCAATGGGCAATGGCTAAGTCAAGTTTCATTGACCCGGCAGTTGGTGTCATTATACTGTTTCGTTAAATATGTTATTCACAAAGATGGAGTTTGTGTTGAAACAATGATAATGCATTAGTATCACACCATGCACTCTTATGCATTAGTATCACACCATGCCCATGAAACAAGTTATGAAATTTAACACAATCCACAAAAATATGATTTTGCAAAAACTAGTGGGAAGGATATTTGTCGTTGAAATAACCCAAGGTCCCCAACATAAATTTAATTAGCTTATGTGAATGAACTAAGAGCGTGGGAAGCTTTTTTGGCCGTGCATTTGGATATACACCCGGGCCTGATTCTCGTAGATTCGAATCCATTGTAAGTCGTCTAGAATCGAGTTGGATTTGAATGTAATAATTATTGTTGAATTATTAGAATTTTTAGATCATTCGTTTGCATGTTTGAATAAATTTATAATATGTTTAGAAATTTATTGAAATGCTAGATTATATTTAATGACATGGTTATTGAATATGTTTTATAAGGTTTTAACATGTTAAATTAATTTATGAATTTCCGACATATATTGATATGTGTCATAATTAATTAGTTTAATTGTTAACTAAATTCCTACAGTTATCACATGTTGCTGAAAGTTGAAACAATTTATAATTAGTCTTTTGTTTAGGATTTTAAGTTTAATATTAGACAAGAAAAAATCGTAAGGTGTTATGAACAAAATGAAAATTTACTCCTTCAAGGGAAGGCCGTAAAGAGTCTCCTTTCATAAGTTAATGACACATCATTAATGCATAGGCATGATGTCAATACATCAATGCTTTGACTAGCCACCTTATAAAAGAGTTTGATTACTCAAATCTTTTCGCAGGGCCTCGAGGGAGGATTACTAGAGTTTGAGTCTAAGTGTGTAACCAACCACTTAGTTCAACATGATCTACTTTGAAAAAAATCTCTCGAAGGGAGGTCTTGTCACATCGTTTCACTTTTTAACGTAGCTATAAAAGCAATGTTAAGAGCAATGCATCTTTGAGTACTCTTATTAAAGAGAGGGTCACGAGGTGACTGTTAGTCTGGCGACATATGCACTTACCATTAGTGTTGGAGATTGTGGGTTGCAAACAATAAGTACAACCCTTCCCACTTAGTTTTTGGAATATGCTCATCATCTCTTGTACGTTTGGAAACACGTTTCAATGAGTAAAGAGATATACAGTGGATCACTAGAAAAAGGACCCTAAAATCGATATTTGTGAGGGGAGAGCAGTGTTAATGCATTAAGACACAAGAAACATACTCGGATCTTTTTTTTTTATTAATTTACTTTTCCTAAGGAAAGTGTGTGAGATTAATAAATCTCATTTTTTCACTTGAACGTGTTTTAGATTCAAAATCTCCTAAAACTAATTTCTTCGTCTTCATGATATCTTCCTTCAAGACATCTTCATGGTGGTTGAGTGTGTGAACGTCGGAAACCACGGTTGCATCAAGAAGAGGGGAAGAAGCTAGGAGTCGCAAATCCGGATTCAAAATCCTGGATTCACAAACTGCCGTACAACTCAAAATTAAAAGGTCATAAATAACATATCCGGTATCCGGTTAAGCTGAAATCAATTGCATTGAATAGCTAATTTCCGTACCTTTAATTTGGTTCAAGAAACAAAATATTTCATGTTCAGAGAAAAGAGTTATGCCCATTTTACTGAGCTTTAACAATTTGTCCAGAAATTGAAAAACAAAATAAAAGGCATATCGGATCTAGGCATAATGAGAAAGAGATTTATTGAAACATTTTATTTGTATGTTTTGGTTTCAATTGTGTGTATATTAACATGTTAATAATTTACACAAAATAAAACAAACAAAATTCTATAAAATATTAAATAACTAATTTAAAATAGAAGTGCAAAAACTAGTATAAACTATGTACACAAATTTTCAAACTTGTCAAAAAATTGATTTCGAGTATGCTAAACATAAAATAATTAAAAACTTTTAAACTATTTACATAGGATATATAACAAGTGGAAAATCAAAACAAATTTAATTTTAGAGGTCGTACCAAAAAATTAAAATTGTGTAAGATCTAGTCTTTGAAAAAACCATTAATCAAGCAAATTTTGAAAATAATTTTCTTATAATAATTTTAAATAACAAATAACATGTACATTCTTATACTTTGACCATAACTCTGATAACATTTGTTGGAATAGGTCTAGGGTTAAGAAAAATTATCATTAATCATATTAATGGCGGAATATAAAATTTCTTTACAAGTAAAACAATTTTACTAACCTACGCAAAGTGCATGAACATGTATAAATTTAAAAACATTATTTAAATTCTTGAGTGCAAACCTTACTTGTACCTTTAATTTGAAGCGTCTTAAGAAAGGTTGATCTTCTTCCTTGGCTCGATTCCTTCACGTCTAATGTTGAACTCAAGAAACATAAAATTTCTATCACATGAGTCTTTAGAGGTTTAGAAGGATTTGTGTGTGGGCACAATTAAACAAAATAGCTCAAGAACAAGTCTATGATCTATAGATCTAATTAACCTTAAGTCTAATAAGGACTTAGGTGCCGAAATAAAAAGGGATTTGAGAGAGAGAGAGAGTGAGAGAGAGAGAGAGTGAGAGAGAGAGAGAGAGAGAGAGAGAGAGAGAGAGAGAGAGAGACGGGTCGGCTAGAATAGACAGAGCAAGACAAAGACTAAGAAAAGCTTCTTTTATAATAGTTGCTTTATAGGAGAAGGAAAATCAAGAAAAGATAATCACATTTTCCTATTATGCATTCGTGACATAATAGTTGATTTTCTCTCCTCTTCCTCTAGTACATGGCTGGCCAAATATGCATCATTAGTGAGGGAAAATTGTTTCCTCACTTAGCATATTTATTTCCTTCTCAAGGAGATTCATTTCCTCGTTTCCTTTTGTGTAATTATCTTTTTTTTTTCCGAGTATTAGCTTAATATTTTCTGACTCCACTAAAGAGTTGACACTGAGAATCTCTCGGTTCTAATAAATTTATTTTTTACTCGAATTCAACTTAATTATATTGAGTGGATCCATTAAATGTGATCTATGTTTACCCTTCATGAATATCATCAACTAGATGAAATTTATATAATTACCATTTTACTATTCTAGTTATTATTTCCTCAACTCCTTTGTTACTTGTGAATAAGTTAGAAACAATGTATTGACAAGGAGCTAACAAGTCACATTGTTTCATCCAAATAAAGTCGCTACTTAATATTGGATACCGCGCGGTTAATTTATTCACAATCCAAGTAATAAAGCATGAGGTGGTATATATTGCATTTCAATAATCTTGTACATGAGTTCCATATCTACGAGAACTTCATTTAGCTGGTTCATGACATCTTCATAACTTAATATCTAACCAATTAGTCTAGTCTAGATCACTTAATGGATCTAGAATTTGAATTTCTCAAATGAGAATATTAAAACTATTAAATGACATGTCTCATATACGGATTTAGGTACGCATGATACTATTCATACATAGTAACCTTGAGACAGAAGAGGTTAAATGTTTCATTCTTACATTATCTCTAAAGGTGCCCTGGTCATTTCAGTATCTTTGAAAAATACACTAGAAGAACTATAGAGTTCCTAACTCTCTATTCCTTGTAACCCGACATCATAGATTCTTCCAACAATCATACTAGGATCAATAGTCCGTTGATCTTTAGATTGTGAATATTTCATTTTAACCAAACCATGAAGATTTTGTCCACGCAAATCTACATTTGTCTCTTCATACATTGTTAGGTTTGATTATAGGTTTTATTAAGGATTATAAGACTATTTAATATCATAAATCTTCAAACAAACGAAAAAAGGAATGTATGAACGTTTCAATTTTTATTAATTTAATTAGCAATTACAATAAGGATTGTTGGCATTTATGCCCACAAAGGAGATTTTTGATATTAAATACTTTTGTATTTGTTTTGCTTTGAAATTAAATAAAGATTGAATATCCATTCTAATTTAAGATTGTGTTTATGCATTTATGTCTACGCTCTGAAACTGTCATCAACGAAAGAAGTGCTAAGTACAGACTTGACAAGATACCTTCTTATGACTAGTTTAAATAATAGTTCGCAATCTAAAGATCGATTGGGCAATCGATTCCTAGTAATGATTGTTAGAATGAATTAAACGATATCTTATCTTGTGATATGGAGAGTTGTGACTCTGTAATTCATTCTTGATATCTTAATGAAGATATTGAACAAGACCAGTGAAGTTTTGAAGTTCGAGATAAAACCGTTTAATCACTCGAAACATCAAACTCACATACGAGGGGTATTTTAGTAATTACCTAAATCCTGAAGTGAGTACATGTATTCTTGTAACACTTTATGACATTTGATTTGTCAATGGGCAATGGCTAAATGAAGTTTCATTGACCCGACGGTTGGTGTCATAATACTGTTTCGTTGAAACATGTGATTCACAGATATGGAATTTGTGTTGAAACAATGCTAAGGCATTAGTATCACACCATGCTCTGTTATGAGAGTGTGAGCGAATAAACCAGGCCTGGTATTCATCGAATAAAGAATTCTTTGAAATAAAACATGTGACATGTTGAGACATTTCATTTTATGTTTTTCTCGTTCACAAATAACAGAGGACTTGGTGAAATAATAACTCAGGGGTAAAACGGTAATTTTACATTCCTCTGAGTTAATGATACACACAAAGGGTAATATCATAAAATACACCGTGGACCGTGTGAAGAATAGTTTTGTCACATCAAACGGAAATATAAACGCATATGAACTTAGAGATGTTCAATATTGGTCCTTTAGTGGAATCGACTAATATTAAGAATTAAAAGCCGGAAAAAGTTTGTGAACTTTTGTGTCCGAGCCTTATTCTAAAGCTTCGTTCATGTGGGTCCATAAGGTCTCAATGATAGACTCTCGGACGAGATTTTGGTGAACAAGAAATGATTGATTTTCTCATTCAACGTAAATTGTGATTTACGCTAAGAAAATTATTTTCTGAGTAATTAAATAAATAACTGGTTATTTATTATTACATTTATTTCACGAATCATATTATGTTTAAAAAATATTGATAATAATATAAATTGATGATTCAAATAAATAAAAGATGAAAATAAATATTTTCCCGTTTCGTACTACATTGATTAGTATGAAAATAATTAATGACTTGTCATTAAATAAATGAGATGTTCTAAATTAATTAAATATTATTTTAGAAATAAATCAAATAAATTTGGGAGGTAATTAGGACAATATGGTCGGCCATAATAGGTGTTTTATGGGCTGGAAAAATTGTTTAAACTCATTAAAAGGAGTTTTGGGCTTAAGTTTGACTAATGGGTCTTAACTGGATTTTGACCTAACTTAAGCCCATTCTCTCTGATATAAAAGGAGGCTTTCTCTTTGGTAACCCTGGCCTAATTTCGACCAACACTCAGTCAAACCTCTCCCTCCTTGTGCTTGAGAGGTTTTGGCCGAAATTAAGAGAGAAAGAGAGAGAGGAAAACTGTTTCCCGGCAGCCCTTCCTTTTATTTGAGTTTCCCCTTCTTCCCTTGTTCCCACGAAAGAGCCCACCCTCTTTGTCTCCTAAAAATCCCTAGAGTATTATCATTGACTCAACTTGTGGTTGTTTGAGTGATTTTTTCTCTCCCCAGGGCCGGCTAATTTTGGAGGATCGAAGGCACGACGGTTTTGAGGATTTCTTGGACGCGCGTGGCGTAGAGGATCGGCCGACCACCTTGACGTACACCGAGACTTGCTCTCGCAGATCCAAATCTTATGTAAGTGTCCCTCGAACAAATTGGATCTGAATAATATGATGTTTTAGAATAATTATATGTATTTGGATTATTCGTTTGCATGCTTAGATAAATTTATTGATGTGATTGTAAATTTATTGACATGTTAGGTTAGATTTAATGATATGGTTATCGAACATGTTTTAAAACGTTTATAATATGTTAAATTGAATTATGAAATTCCGCCACATATTGATGTGTTTCGTAATTAAATTAGGTTAATTGTTAACTAAATTCCAACAAATGGTATCAGAGCCATAATTGTCATTAAATCGATTTTGAGTGGTGGCGTTTTTGTATGAATTGCATTTGTGAATGTATGTGTGTTTATGTGAATGGATCCTTACTCTAATTGGCCCTAGGATTGTTTACGGGTTACGTCCCGGTTTTTTTATTTTTTATTTTATTTAAATTTGTAATTTGTTGTAAATTTAAATTTATAATTTTGTAATCCGGGAGACAAGAAGAAGGAAGGCAGCCTCCGGGAATGGCCGCGCGTTTTTGAAACGCGTGGGAGCTATCCCGGTCGATTCCGAACACGCCTAAGGACCTGTGTATTGGACACAAGAGGGCTGTTTGGGTCAGCCAAAACCCTAGCGTGGCCGTGTGTCTTCGGACGCGCGCGAGCTAGCTAGGGTTAGGCCCGACGACCGAGATTCGGAAATCGTTTCCGAATAAATTTAAAATCTTGAATAATTAAATTTATTTATATTATTTTTGAAATAATAAAAATGAATTTAATTATTTGAGTGGGAGATATTAATCTCTAAGTTTTTAAAACTCGGAAATTCGACGACTCGACACAAGACTAGGAATAAAGTAGTTTATTGTTTTTTTTTTGTAAAGGGTTGTAATTTTAGAAATGGGCCATTAGATAAGTTAAATATTATGTTTTATTTTATTTAATCTTATATCATATTCATCCACATGTCATATAGGATAGAACGCCAACACTATATGAATTGTTCATGCATCATCATAGTTTAATTTAAATAACTAGTTATGAAATTGAACATCGTCCACAAAAATATGATTTTTGCAAAAACTAAGTGGGAGGGTTATTTGTCGTTGAAATAACCCGAGGTCCCCAACATGAATTTAATTAACTTGTGTGAATGTACTAAGAGTCACCCTCGTGGCCCTCCCTTCAATGGGAGTACTTCGGAAGCACATAGTCAATTAAATTGTTACGAACTAAGCCCTAAAGAGGAACGATGAAGCGGGGTCTCCCCTAGGAGAACCGTTTTCAAAGTAACTTGGATAAGGGCCCACATGTTGGTTGCACGCTTAGACTTATTGTTTAAAGTAACCCTCCATAGAGGCTATGCGTTAAACATAAGTGACCAAAGTCCATGGTAATTAGAGAGAACTAGAAGTTGTGACTTCTTGTATTGTTCAAACTAAGTAGTGATGTGTCACGACTATGAAAGGCGATCAATTAAGGTTTCCCCTAGGAAAAGTAATTGATCATTTTTGTTCATAATACCATGAATTATTTATCGCTTTCCTCACTCATTTAGGATTGTACATGCATTATAATTCGAAACTGTAGCATATGCTAAATTTATTCATTTCATTTAATTTCAGCAATATCATGAATCCACTTGCATCTATACTCAGTTATAACAAACTCGAGGGTGAGAATTACGTTGATTGGAAACGTAACCTCGACATCGTACTGACGGTGGAAAAGCACAAGTATGTTCTCACTACCCCGTGTCCTCCAGCTCCGAGTGCTGACTCAAGCCAGGAGGACAAGAACGCCTATGACACGTGGGTAAGGTCCGATGAGATTGCCAAGTGTTATATCTTGGGTTCCATGAGCAATGTGTTGCAGCAATCTCACAAGGACATTGCCACGGCATATGACATGCTCTACAATCTTCATGACATGTTTGGATGTCATGGGCGTCAGGCGAGGCAGCAGGCAATCCGAAATTTCATGAATTGTCGGATGAAGCCGGGAACGTCAGTCAGGATCCACATGCTAGTGAT
This sequence comes from Urtica urens, assembly GCA_958296335.1. Classification (NCBI taxonomy): domain Eukaryota; kingdom Viridiplantae; phylum Streptophyta; class Magnoliopsida; order Rosales; family Urticaceae; genus Urtica; species Urtica urens. The sequence goes on from OY282521.1 coordinate 30,332,830, forward strand.
CATGGGTCACCTGAACGACATGGAGATTCTCGGATCGGAGATCGATGGACTCACCAAGGTTGATATGATCTTGGAGACTCTGACGGATTCTTTCGATAGCTTCCGTCTGAACTACTCCATGAACAAGCTCGATTATTCTGTAACCGAGCTAATGAAGGAGTTGCAGACTGCCGAGGGACTTCTCCCTAAGACCAAGAAGAAGAATGGTGAAGCCAATGTTGCTGAACATAGGGCTTCCACTTCTGGATCGAAGAGAGTGATGAAGGGTCCCAAAAACGCCAACCGAACGGGATCCAAGACGCCCTACAAGAAGGTTGCGGATGTCAAGGGCAAGGGCATCGCAAAGGTGGACAAGTCTAAACACAAGTGCCACCATTGCGGAGAAGTCGGCCATTGGCAAAGGAACTGTCCTGCCTACCTCAAGACCGTCAAGGGGAAAGGTATGGCTTTCGTCACCCAAGCATGTTACACGACATATAAAGAATCACCCTGGATTTTAGACTGCGGGGCTTCTGACCATATTGTGTGTAATCTGAATGGTTTCAGGAAAACCAGAAGCTTAGGTGAAGAAGAGTTCACGTTCAACTGGGGGAATGGAACGAAGGTCAGAGCCAGATCTGTCGGGACCATGCAGCTGAATTTTGGGAATAAGGCTTTATTATTGAATAACGTTTATTATGTTCCAGATTTTTGCAAGAACTTAATTTATTTTGGTCGTTTAGAAGAACAACATTATGAGTTTAAAGTCAATAATGGTATTGAAATTTTTCTTAATGATTGTTTTATTTCTAAAGCTCATCGAGTAGATTCTTTTTATTATCTATATCCTAATGAGCCGACAATCTTGGACACTGAGGTGAATAGTGATTCACTCAGGAAGCGTAAGACATTTCATAGTGATGAAACGGATGATACATATCTATGGCACTTACGTCTTGGACATATTGGCCTAGATAGGATTAAGAGGTTAACAAAGGATGGTCCTTTGAAATCTCTAAACGTGGGATCTTTGCCCACGTGTGAATCCTGTCTTGAAGGCAAAATGACCAAGAGACCTTTCTCTTCGAAAGGTCTAAGAGCCACACAAGTATTGGAACTCATACATAGTGATGTATGTGGTCCAATCAGTATTCAGGCAAGAGGAGGTTACGAATACTTTGTAACCTTCACTGATGACTACTCACGTTTTGGTCATGTTTTCTTAATGCGACACAAATCCGATACTTTTGAAATGTTCAAACAATATCGGGCCTTGGTTGAGAAGCAAAGAGAGAAACAAATCAAAACCCTTCGATCAGATCGAGGATGAGAGTACTTGTCTGATGAGTTCGAGGATCTTCTTAAAGAAGAAGGCATTCATTCTCAGCTTACAGCACCTGGCACTCCACAACAAAACGGTGTGTCAGAGAGAAGGAACCGAACGCTACTAGATATGGTGAGATCAATGATGAGTTACTCATCTCTTCCTGATTCGTTCTGGGGATATGCCTTAGAAACGGCAACTCATATTCTGAACCAGGTTCCATCAAAAACGGTTCCCGGCACTCCCTACGAGAGATGGTGTGGTAAGAAATCTGTTCTAAACCACATCAAGATCTGGGGTTGTCCAGCACACGTGCTGAGACAAAAGACTAGCAAGTTGGCTAGTCGTTCAGAATTATGCTTTTTCATAGGATATCCGAAAGAAACAAAAGGGTACACATTCTATAGTCCTACTGACAAGAAAACGTTCGTTAGCACAAACGCTAGGTTTCTTGAAGAGGATTATATGAAGAATACCGTACCGAGAAGCAAACTTGTGCTGAAGGAAATGTTGGGTGAAGTAGCTGGTACTTCACAAGATAGGACAAGTCCTACACCAACAATAGAAGAACCACATTCAGAACTTAAGCCTCCTACGATTCGTCGCAGTAGCAGGATTGTACGACAACCTGAGCGATTGATGTACATCGGGGAGGCCTTTGCTGCAGTCGCATACAAGGAGGAAGATGATCCAGTATCATTTTTCCAGGCGATGCAAAGTTCTGAAGCAAACCTATGGCAAGAAGCCATGAACGTTGAAATGCATTCGATGTATGTCAACGAAGTCTGGAAACTTGTAGATTTACCTGAAGGCATCAAGCCTGTTGGGTGTAAATGGATCTACAAGAAGAAAAGAGGACCGGATGGAAATGTCGAGACATTTAAAGCACGACTTGTGGCGAAGGGGTTCACACAAAAGGAAGGTATCGACTATGAAGATACCTTCTCGCCCGTGGCGATGCTAAAGTCCATTCGTACTCTTTTATCCATTGCTGCCGCCCTAGATTATGAAATCTGGCAGATGGATGTCAAGACTGCATTTTTGAATGGAAATCTTGACGAGCGCATTTACATGGCTCAACCAGATGGGTTCATGGAGAAAGGCCAACAGGGCAAGGTTTGTGAGTTGCTAAAGTCCATTTATGGACTAAAGCAAGCATCTAGATCGTGGAATATTAGATTCGACGAGACTGTGAAAAGTTACGGTTTTGATCAGTCACTAGATGAGCCATGTGTTTATAAGATGATAAACGATGGGAAAGTGGTCTTCTTAATCCTTTATGTAGATGACATACTACTCATTGGGAATGATGTGGGAAAGTTATCAGAGGTTAAGATCTGGCTGTCGGAGCAGTTTGAGATGAAGGATCTTGGAGAAGCGGCTTACATTCTGGGGATTCAGATCTTTAGAGATCGGAAGAACCGAAAGTTAGCGCTTTCTCAAACATCTTATATTGATAAGATCATGGATCGCTTCAGTATGCAGAACTCCAAGAAAGGACAGCTACCTTTCAGACATGGAGTGCATCTATCCATTGAGCAGTCTCCCAAGACTCCTCAAGAGATAGAAGAAATGAGACATATTCCCTACGCCTCAGCCGTAGGAAGTCTCATGTATGCAATGCTCTGCACTAGGCCAGATATTTGTTACGCAGTGGGCGTGGTGAGTAGATTCCAATCGAATCCTGGACCCGAGCACTGGGTTGCGGTCAAGCATATTCTCAAGTATCTTCGGAGAACGAGAAATTATATGCTTGCATACTCAGGTGATGACCTGAATATGACGGGGTACACCGATTCCGATTTTCAAGCGGATAAGGATCCCGGAAATCCACATCAGGGTCTGTGTTCACCCTGAATGGTGGATCTGTGGTCTGGAGGAGTATAAAGCAAACTTCTGTTGCTGACTCGACCATGGAAGCCGAGTATGTGGCAGCTTGCGAAGCTGCAAAGGAGGCTGTGTGGCTGAGGAAATTCCTGATGTACTTGGAAGTAGTTCCAAGTGCCAACGAGCCCATTACACTTTACTGTGATAACAGTGGAGCCGTTGCTAACTGTAAGGAACCAAGAAGTCACAAGCGCTCGAAACACATCGAGCGGAAATACCACCTGGTACGAGATATAGTTCATAGAGGGGACGCGACGGTTATGAAGATCTCAACGTTGGACAACCTTGCTGATCCCTTCACGAAGCCTTTAACCAGTAAGGTCTTCGAGGGACACCTAGAAGGATTAGGACTGAAAGATCATTCGCATCTCCTTTGAGTCAAGTGGGAGTTTGTTGGCATTTATGCCCACAAAGGAGATTTTTGATATTAAATACTTTTGTATTTGTTTTGCTTTGAAATTAAATAAAGATTGAATATCCATTCTAATTTAAGATTGTGTTTACGCATTTATGTCTACGCTCTGAAACTGTCATCAACGAAAGAAGTGCTAAGTACAGACTTGACAAGATACCTTCTTATGACTAGTTTAAATAATAGTTCGCAATCTAAAGATCGATTGGGCAATCGATTCCTAGTAATGATTGTTAGAATGAATTAAACGATATCTTATCTTGTGATATGGAGAGTTGTGACTCTGTAATTCATTCTTGATATCTTAATGAAGATATTGAACAAGACCAGTGAAGTTTTGAAGTTCGAGATAAAACCGTTTAATCACTCGAAACATCAAACTCACATACGAGGGGTATTTTAGTAATTACCTAAATCCTGAAGTGAGTACATGTATTCTTGTAACACTTTATGACATTTGATTTGTCAATGGGCAATGGCTAAATGAAGTTTCATTGACCCGACGGTTGGTGTCATAATACTGTTTCGTTGAAACATGTGATTCACAGATATGGAATTTGTGTTGAAACAATGCTACGGCATTAGTATCACACCATGCTCTGTTATGAGAGTGTGAGCGAATAAACCAGGCCTGGTATTCATCGAATAAAGAATTCTTTGAAATAAAACATGTGACATGTTGAGACATTTCATTTTATGTTTTTCTCGTTCACAAATAACAGAGGACTTGGTGAAATAATAACTCAGGGGTAAAACGGTAATTTTACATTCCTCTGAGTTAATGATACACACAAAGGGTAATATCATAAAATACACCGTGGACCGTGTGAAGAATAGTTTTGTCACATCAAACGGATATATAAACGCATATGAACTTAGAGATGTTCAATATTGGTCCTTTAGTGGAATCGACTAATATTAAGAATTAAAAGCCGGAAAAAGTTTGTGAACTTTTGTGTCCGAGCCTTATTCTAAAGCTTCGTTCATGTGGGTCCATAAGGTCTCAATGATAGACTCTCGGACGAGATTTTGCTGAACAAGAAATGATTGATTTTCTCATTCAACGTAAATTGTGATTTACGCTAAGAAAATTATTTTCTGAGTAATTAAATAAATAACTGGTTATTTATTATTACATTTATTTCACGAATCATATTATGTTTAAAAAATATTGATAATAATATAATTTGATGATTCAAATAAATAAAAGATGAAAATAAATATTTTCTCGTTTCGTACTATATTGATTAGTATGAAAATAATTAATGACTTGTCATTAAATAAATGAGATGTTCTAAATTAATTAAATATTATTTTAGAAATAAATCAAATAAATTTGGGAGGTAATTAGGACAATATGGTCGGCCATAATAGGTGTTTTATGGGCTGGAAAAATTGTTTAAACTCATTAAAAGGAGTTTTGGGCTTAAGTTTGACTAATGGGTCTTAACTGGATTTTGACCTAACTTAAGCCCATTCTCTCTGATATAAAAGGAGGCTTTCTCTTTGGTAACCCTGGCCTAATTTCGACCAACACTCAGCCAAACCTCTCCCCCCTTGTGCTTGAGAGGTTTTGGCCGAAATTAAGAGAGAAAGAGAGAGAGAAAAACTGTTTCCCGGCAGCCCTTCCTTTTATTTGAGTTTCCCCTTCTTCCCTTGTTCCCACGAAAGAGCCCACCCTCTTTGTCTCCTAAAAATCCCTAGATTATTATCATTGACTCAACTTGTGGTTGTTTGAGTGATTTTTTCTCTCCCCAGGGCCGGCTAATTTTGGAGGATCGAAGGCACGACGGTTTTGAGGATTTCTTGGACGCGCGTGGCGTAGAGGATCGGCCGACCACCTTGACGTACACCGAGACTTGCTCTCGCAGATCCAAATCTTATGTAAGTGTCCCTCGAACGAATTGGATCTGAATAATATGATGTTTTAGAATAATTATATGTATTTGGATTATTCGTTTGCATGCTTAGATAAATTTATTGATGTGATTGTAAATTTATTGACATGTTAGGTTAGATTTAATGATATGGTTATCGAACATGTTTTAAAACGTTTATAATATGTTAAATTGAATTATGAAATTCCGCCACATATTGATGTGTTTCGTAATTAAATTAGGTTAATTGTTAACTAAATTCCAACAAGGATTTATAAAGATTTATATTACATCAGTATGTAAATAAATAATCTTCTTGTGGGCATCTCTGCCAACAAGAGTTTCTAAAAATTGCGTCTTAATTTGGTTAATTTGAATTAAGAATTTATTAATAATGAACACTAGTTCTTGGACATATTGTCTGAATTACTCAGTGATTTCTTAGAATGCAATGATGAAAATAATTTTAGTATGAATCAGAACAATTTCTCAAGAAAGCTATTGCCATCATCGAAACTCCTTTATGAAGGATAATTTAGGAAGTACTAAGGTTAAATTTTGGTTTAAAGAATTTAAATAAGTGTTTTTGTGTGTTTTTTTTGGTCTCAATAACTAGAAATACTTGCTGGTTATTCCTCGTTAAGAGTTTCTAAGAATTGCGTTTTAATTTGGTTAATTTGAATTAAGAATTAATTAATATTGAAAATAAGTTCTTGGACATATTCTCTGGAATTACTCAGTGATTTGTTAGAATGCAATGTTGAAAATAATTTTAGTATGAATCAGAACAATTTCTCAAGAAAGCTATTGCCATCATCGAAAGTATATGGTTTTTTCATAAACGACTTCGTGTTTTGTGGTGCAAAATCTCCAAATGCCAATCTAATTAGTGAAGTCCATCAGAGAGCTGTGGGCATCAAGAGTAGCGAGAATGAAACTTTGAGCTAGGCTAAGAAATATGGTGTTGTGCCTTCCAAGGAAAACTGCCTACATACCCTTTGCAGGGATCAAGTCGGTCGTAGTTCGATTTTTATTGGGTAATGGTTGTATTTTTTTAAGTTTCAGATGTTCCAGGATCTTAGGACGGGTATCCCGTCCATGGTCTCGAGCTCGTAAACGTCTGGGTGAATGATATTTGTAACTCGATTTGGTTCTTCTCGGCTTGCCCCGAGTTTTCCCGCGTTCAGTTCTGCAGTATTTTGGAAGACTTTTTGGAGGAATAGGTCCTCTACTTGGAATTTTCTTGGGTTGATTTGTTTGTTGTAGAATTTCGCTATGGATTGTCTGTATTGGGAGAGTCGTATTAGGGCCTTCTCTCTTATTTCCTCGATGAGGTCTAGCGCGTCTTGGAGGGCGACGTTGTTGTCTGTGTTTTGCATTGTCGTTGTGCGGAGGGTGTGTACTTATTTTTCTATGGGGATCACTGATTCGACGCCATGTACCAGAGAGAATGGAGTTTCGCCGGTGCGACGTCTGGGGCTGGTCCGATAGGCTTAGAGCACGCCGGGTAGTTCGTATTCCTATCTTCCCTTCTTGAGGGATAACCTTTTCGTTATTGAGTTCACTATCGTTTTGTTTGCTGCTTCGGCGTCCCATCCCTTGAGGATATCTTGGGGTTGACATTTTGAGTTCAACGTTGTTTCTGAAGCAAAAGGTACTGAGTCTCTTGGATATGAACCGGGATTCGTTATCGGTTATTATCTATTGGGGGGCTCCATGCCGGCATATGATATTTTTCCATAAAAATGTTTCCACGTTCGCGTCTTTAATAAGGACGTGTATGCTTCTGCTTCGATCCATTTGGAGAAGTAGTAAGTGAGAACTAATAGGTAACGCAATCCCCTTGGGGTGATAGGCATTGGTCCTACTATATCCATTGGCCATTTCATGAACGGATAAGAGGCTGAGATCAAAGAGATTTCCTCAGGTGGTATCTTAATGTTGGGTGCATGTTTTTCACATTTGTCACATCTTGTGGAATGGTATTCGCAGTCGGTGAGCATCGTTGGCCAGAAATAACCTTGTCTTTTTACTCTGATGGCCAGGGCCCTTCCTTCTGCGTGGTTTGCGTATTCCCCCTCGTGAATGTCTGCTAGGATTGCTTGGGCTTCGGTTGTTCCTACACATCGTAGATATGGTCCCAAGAAACTTCTTTTGAATAGGACGTTGTTTATTATTGTGAATCGTGCGCTCCGGATGATTAGTTTTCTTCTTGTTTGTTTGTTTGTCAGAGTTGTACCGGTGGAAATGTAATTGTATATCTCATCCCTCCAGTCTTCGTTAATTATGGTCATCGCGGTTTTAAGCGCGATAACTATGGATGTTTGTTTGATTGCTTCGACGGGTATGACCGGCTTGAGATCTGGATTAAAAGTGGCATTTTTGCTCCTCGGGGTTCGAGTTAATTTGAATTTTTGATCTGTTTTGTTAGGCGTTTGACTGTTTTATGGTAGGCTTCCATGCGTTCATCATTTGTCTCATATTCGCCTGAGTATTGATAGGCCACCAATTGAGAGTCGCATAAATCATGTACTTTCTTAGCTCCTAAGGCCTGAATTAGTCGAAGTCTGGCTATAAGGGCTTTTATTCGGCTTCGTTATTGCATACAGTGAAATTTAACTTGAAAGATTGTTCTAAGATTTTGCCTTGTGGTGAGGTGAGGTGGATTCCTATTCCGGCTCCTGATTTAGATGATGCTCCGTCTACTTTCAGCGTCCAGGTTCTGTCGGATGCGGTGATCGATGGGTCTTCTTTTGGGAGCTCGATCAGAAAATCAGCTATCTCTTTTGATTTTGCGCAAGTTTTGGCGCAATATTCTATGTCGTATTCGCTGAGTTCTACTGCCCATTTAGTTAACCTTCCTGACTAGTTTGGGTTGTGTAGGAAGCTTTGCAGGGGTTACGTTGTCATTAGGACAATCGGGTGGGTCAGAAAATATGGTCTTAGTTTCTGAGCTGCTTAGACCACTGCTAATGCGTGTTTCTCCATTGCTGGATATCTGGTCTCAGCGTCTCTGAGTGATGGGGTGGTATAGAACACTGGTTTTTGTCTCCACGATCTTCCTTTACCAACACTCCGCTGACTACGGTGTGAGATACGGCGACGTATAGGTAGAGTGGCTTGTCTTTTTCGATTTTTTTAGTATCGGGGGAGTCGCTAGATATTCTTTTAATTCTTTAAAAGCCTCCTCGCATTTATCGTCCCATTGCGCATTTTCGTTGACTTTGAGCAACTTGTAGAAGGGGAGACATTTGTTGGTAGAGCAAGAGATGAATCGGTTCAAGGCGGCTATCCTTCCCATTACCCTTTATATTTCTCTTCGATTTCGGGGTGAAGGCATCTCTCGTAGAGCATGCAGTTGGTCTGGATTGGCCTCTATTCCTCGCTTAGTTACTAGGTATCCGGGAAATTTGCCGGATGACACCCCGAAAGAGCATTTGGAGGGGTTGAGTTTCATGTTTTATTTGTTCAAGATTTCAAAACATTCCTCCAGGTGGGATATGTGTTCTTCTTCTCGTAGGTATTTCACAAGCATGTAGTCGATGTAGACTTCCATTGTCTTTCCTATCTTTTTCGGCGAACATTTCATTTACGAGCCTTTGATAGGTGGCCCCGGCTTTTTTGAGTCCGAAGGGCATTACCTTGTAGCAATAAGTTCCCTTATCTGTGATAAATGCTGTTTTCTCCTGGTCGTTTGGATGCATCAAGATTTGATTATATCCCGAGAATGCGTACATGAAGGAGAGCATTTTGTGTCCGGCAGTGGCTTCGACAAGTTGGTCGATGTGCGGCAATGGGAAACTATCTTTTGGACATGCCTTGTTTAGGTCCATAAAATCGATGCATACCCTCCATTTTCCGTTTTTCTTTTTCACCACGACCGTATTTGCTAACCAGTCGGGGTATTGTACAGGGCAGATGGAGTTGGACTGGACTAGTCGTTCGACTTCCTCTTCTATGATTTTGGCTTGGTCTGGTCCAAGTTTTTTTCTTTTTTGTTTTACCGGTTTGAAACTTGGGTCGACGTTCAGGTGGTGTGATATTATTTCGGTATCGATCCCCGACATATCTTCGCTTTTCCAAGTGAAGGTTGATTTATTCTTTTTGAAGAAAGTGATCGTCTCTCGCCGTATTTTCCCTTTTCATCCGACCCCGATTCCGACGCATTTTGTACCATCGGTTCCATCTAGTTCTATTGGGACAGTTATTTCGATACCTCCATCTTATAGATTGTCGGGGTCGTCTTTTGAACCGGCGCTTGCGTCTGCATCTGCCGTTTTGATGTTCATTAATTTTTAATCTTGCCCAGTATTAAGCTTATGGCTCACAAGGTAGCAGCACCTCGACGCTGCTTGGTGACCTCTGATTTCTTCGATTCTGTCGATAGTGGGGAATCAGACTCTTTGATGGTAGGTTGATGGGACCGCCTTCATCCGTGTATCCAGGGTCTCCCTATTATTATGTTATAAGGGGACATGCAATCGAGGAGTTGGAATTCGACCATTCTGTTTATTCCTTTAGTCTTCACGGGTAGTTTAATTTCTCTGAGCGAGGGAGTGGTTACTCCGTTGAAGCCCGTTAGATGGGTTGTTTCTCTTTCTATCTCTGATTCGTCGATTCCCATCTTCGCTAAGATTTCTGTAAATATAATATCGACCGAGCTTCCTCCATTGATGAGAACCCGAACGACTTCGGAATTTGAAACTTCGATGGTTACGACTAGGGCGTCGTCGTGCGGCCCGACTGTTTCGGAAGCTTCGCTCTTGAGGAAAACAATTTGGGTTTCCTTTACGTGGATACCGTGGCTCGTTCGGTTGTTTAATTGTCGTTGGTATGCTTTGATGAAGTTGATCGATTTACCGCAATATTTTGATCCACCCATGATAAAATCTACTCAATGTTTGATGGGGGTCGGGGCTGTCCCAATTCCTTTCCTTCTTCCTCGGGCCGGGCCCGCTTTGGCGAGGGGTTACCTCTACAGCACGGGACGAATGCCTTTATTTTCTGGTGGAGGGCCCATGTCGAGGTTCTTTAGCTCGTCATTGGCGTATTTTTCTGCGAGGACTTTTCGCATGGTTTCGCAGTTAATGGTGGCATGTCCATTACTTTTTTGGAACTCGCAGTAGGCCTCGGGGTTGCGTATCCATTTTTTTCCTAGAAAACCAGGTCTTTTTTGTTCGTCGCCGATCGCGGAGGCGAAACCTAGATGATGGTTATTCCGCATTCCTGGGATTGTGCTGGGTCTTTTTGGCGGCCTGCCATGCGATATGTCATTTCCCTTCCAAGGGCTTTATTCGGGTCTCCTCCAGAGGCTAGCTTGGGCCGACTGTGGCCTTCTCAGAGGTTAGTCTCGTCTTCAGCTCAAGCAAAATTTGCATCTTTGATTGAAGGGGGGCGATTTACGGTCATTTCCAAGCAAAAACGTGAATCATGCCATATTCCGATCTTCAGTGCGGTTAGAGATGAATTTCGATCGACGTTCGAAATTTTTGAGAGGGTATCTTTGAATTTGGCCATGAAATCTTTTAGTGATTCCGGTTAAAGTGGCCTGGGCGAAGAAGCTATCGATCGAGTTAAATTTTAGCCTTGAGAACCACTTCAGGGCTGAACCCTAGAGGCTTTCTGTGATGAGTTGGAAATGGCCAGCGTCTCGCTCCCAGTGTCTCAGCTGAGCTCGCCCCATGGAGATTCAGAAGGACATAAAAAATGCTTTTGGATTCGAGGTCCCGTTGTACCTCGGGAGTCTGACTTTGCCGGCGTCTTCGATGAAGATCTCGGTGATATTTTTTGCGAACAGGGTTCGACTTGTTTCGGATTGCGATACTATAAACGAGGTTGATCTTACCGATTGTTTCCCACATACGGCGCCAAATTGCTGATGTCGAAATGCAAACTCAACAATATGGAAATAAGATAATGAGGAGCTTTATTCGATTTTTATTTAAGGAAATATGGACCTCGGTAAAATATCGTAGACTTATAATATAACAATAATAATAAGGATTAGTAAAACGAGACTAATAATAATGATCGATGAGAGCTTCACGAAGTCAAGCTAAAGGTAAAATATGCTCAATTTCCGAGATCAAACTGATAGTTGCTAAAGAAAATAATATATGTATACTTTTATGATGACAATTCGAATCCCTTTCAAACTCTACGAGAACTCCTATTTATATCCTTCTCTGAACTGGTTGTTATCGACACGTATTTCCGGAATAAGCAAAGAGTTCTCCACGTCGTTTATGTCATTCCTTCTTAGTCGGATTCTTCAGGCAAAACTCGCTCCAACTGCACGACTTCGTCTACGTCGCTTCGAGATCCGGAAAATGAATAAATCGATATGGTTGAATTCGCTGCTGACGTGACTCTTTCGGTAAAATGGGTCTGCAATCAAGTATTTCAAAGAGCCCACAAGTTCATTGGGCTTGCAAAGTCAGGCCAATGTCACCTGGACTAATTCTCACTCCCACACTACCGTTGTTGGAATAGGTCTAGGGTTAATAAAAAATTATCATTAACACATTAATTGCGGAATATAAAAATTTCTTTAATAGTAAACATTTTTTACTATCCTAGGTAAAATGTATGAACATGTATATATTTATGTCCTTCCTTCTTTGTCGGATTCTTCAGGAAAAACTTGCTCCAACTGCACGACTTTATCTTCGTGGCTTCGAGATCCGGTAAATAAATAGGTCGATATGCTTGAATTCGCTGCTGACGTGACTCTTTCGGCAAAATGGGCCTGCAATCAAGTATTTCAAAGAGCCCACAAGTTTATTGGGCTTGCGAAGTCGGCCCAATGTCACCTGGACTAATTCTTACTCCCACACTGCCTTTGTTGGAATAGGTCTAGGGTTAAGAAAAAATTATCATTAACACATCAATGACGGAATATAAAAATCTCTTGTTGCTTGATATTGGAGCCACTTCTTGGATGAAGATCCTTCTCCTTGTCTTGCTACCTTTCTTCTTTGCATTCTCGAGTAACCATGAAAGTTTCTATCATTTGAGTCTTCGAGCGTTTGAAGAGTTTAGTGAGTGGTTACTATTAAACAATATGAACCAAGACAATTCTTGGATCATAAGCTAATTCTCTAGATCAAGTAAGGATCTAGGTGCCAAAATAAAAGAGTATTTTAGAGAGCGAGGGAGAAAAGTGGTCGGCTAGAAGAGAAAGAGCAAGACCAAAAGCTTATTTTCACATCTCTATGCGATGCTCTATTTATAGGAGAATGAAATACAAGAAAGGATAATTACTCTTTCCTATTGTGTATTCATGACACAATATTTGATTTCCTCTTCCCTTTCTCTTCTATATGGCCGGCCAACTTATGTCATAAGCGAGGGAAATTTGTTCCTCACTTCGCACATTTGTTTTCTTCTCAAAGAAAGTCATTTCCTCTTTTCTTTTGGACAATTACCAATATGCAATAATGCATCAAATAAAAGAAAATATTTCTCTCCCTCCCTTGATGTAAAGTGGCCCGCCATATGAGTGTCTACACATACATATTTACCTCCTAACTTGTTCACAACAAATGACGGAAAAACCCTCGTTTTATTGCCCATACAATAACATGTTACAAAATTTAATTCACTAAGCATGAAAACCAATTTTCAGCCGAGTGACTTTAAAATAATTTGTGAGAAAATTAAAAATCTTATTTTGACATTTTACATCAATTATCCTTAAGGACGAAAATACCCTTTAGACCATTTTTGGAAAATACGTCTAGTTCAACAATTGAATTTATTTTGACTGAGCTTCTAGTTTAACAAACTTTACTGTAATGACTTGTGATAGTGACCTCATGGACCCAAATGAACAAAGATTTAACTAGGACTCTTGGACTCAAAGTTTACAAACTTTTCAAAATCCAGATTAATGTCAATTGTCTCTACTAAAGAGTTGACACTGAAAATCTCTCAGTTCAAATGAATATATTTTCTACTAAAAAATCTACTTATTTGTGATGAGCGGATTCACTGAATATTATCGAATGATTAATATCAACTAGATGAGATTTATAAAACATACCATTTTACCCTTCTGATTGTTATTTCCTCAACTCCTTTTATTACTTGTGAATAAGTTAGAAAAAATGTAATGACGAGGAGCTAACAAGTCACATTGTTTCATCCAAATAAAGTTGCTACTTAGTTTTGGATACCGCACGGTTCATTTATTCACAAGCCAAGTAATAAACCTTGATGTGATATACATTGCATTTCAGCAATCTTGTACATGAATCCCATATCTATGAGAACTTCACAAAGTATACTCATGTCAACTTCACAACCCAATACATTACCAATAGAGCGCATCTAGTTCACAAACTTGGATCTAGAGTGTAGCTTTCTCAAATGAAAATATTGAAGTTATGAAATGACATGTCTCATTTCAGGATTAAGGTAAGCACGATGCAATTCATACATAGTGACCTTGAGACAGAAGAGGTTAAATGGTTTGTTTTTACATTGTCTGTAAAGGTGCATTGGTCAATTTTGTATCTTCGAAAGATACACTTGAAGAACTATAGAGTTCCTAATTCTCTATGCTTTGTAACCAGACATCATAGATTCTTCCAATAATCGTACCAGGATCAATAGTCCGTTGATCTTTTGTGAATATTTTAACCAAACCATGAAGAGTTTGTTCACGCAAATCTTTATTTGTCTCTTCATATATTGTCGTAATCTTGTCTGGTTGAATTATGGGATTCATAGACCCGATGACTGATGTCGTAATCTTGTCTCGTTGAATTATGTGATTCACATATTTGGAATTCGTGTTATAAGAATGATACGACATTAGTCTCAAGCCATGCTTTGTTCTTTGAAGTGTGAGCGAATAAACTAGGCTTTGTATTCAGTGAATAATATATTCTATGAATAAAATATGTGACATGTTGTGACATCTCACTTTATATTCTTCACGTTCACAAACAACAACGGAGTTGGTGAAATAATAACCGAGGGGTTAAACGGTAATTTTACATCCCTCTTAGTTAATACTAGAAGAATTGCTCTCACTAAGCCACATGAAACATTGCAATTGTAAAATACCCAATCTTTTGCAACCGTTTGAAAAATACCTAATCAGTCCTACGTGACATATTATATAGCAGTTGCATTTCCATTTTTGCCCTTATTATTTTCGTATCCGTGTATTTTTTTATTCTTTCCAGTTTTTGTAAATTAACAAAAATTAACCTGAAATTTCGGAAAATCTTATTTAATTTTCAAAATTTACACAGCGACATCTTAATTTAGTTAATTTAGTGTCTTTTTGAAATAGTCAACTAATAAATGCGTAATCCATTTCTTTTTTTATGTACTTTTAACCAGATATTATTTCATTAATTTATATATATATAATTGGTTACAAATTACACTCATGAGCATAATAATTAATTTACGTTAATTTGTATACACGCACATACCATTCACCTGATTTCAAGGGACTTAATTCCTCTTTTTTTTGCAGATTTTTATATTAACGCAAATTTACCTGAAATCACGGGATTTCGTGTCTAATTTTCAACTTTCAGGGTTGAAATCGTTATTTAATGGTTTTAATATTTTTTTGAAATAGTCAACTATTTAATTTAGAATCGAATTTGTTGTTGATTTAGTTTTAAATAGATATATTTCATATCTTTCATTAATGGCTCTTCAAACGGACATGTATTAATAGTTAATTTGCGTTAATTTGTATACACGCATATTTTAAACCTTTTATATCTATATGAAATCATGGAATTCAAATTCCCTTTGTTAATTAATGGTTTTGATGAATATCTTCTATTTGAATTAGTTAAATGAACAATTAAATATTAAATATTTGTTGTCGATTTGATTTTAAAGTTTTATTCATTTATGACTCGGATTTATTTAGTAAGTAAACAATCCTGTTGCATATTCAACACAGTTAATTTTTGTTAATTTGTGTGTACCGAGTATTGCGTGAAATCTGATAATTGATTTGAAAAAAAATACTGCTTTACGTGTTAATTTTGGTTAATTTCTAGTGTACAACTACGGATTTTTCTTTTTTGTAGCCTTGATTTTGGAAATTTTAATTGATATATTCCATTCTGTTTTTAATTTTAACTATTGATTCGAATAATTCCAATTAAGATATATTCTTTCCAAATATGTTTAGTCTAAAATCTTGTTTGATTTAAAAAATAAAACCTTATCTTTTTCTTTCCTAAAATGATGCCCAAATATTTGGTATCTATTACTAATAAATGAAATTAATATCAATTGAATATAATATTGAGAATTTGAAATTTAAAAATTTATTTTGTAATTCACCTATGCTTATTGATTCCTAAAATTTATATGATTTTTGTATTAATTTTGATTAATTTGTGCCTCTACTGCTAGTATGTTGTAGAGTTACGAATATCCTATTTTGTAGTTGTTATTGATTATAAACTTAATTGATATTTACTTTTTTATATATAATTCATATAGTCAATAATTGAATTTTGAATCAGTCGAATATAATCTTGAATTTTGATATTTAAGTTTTTATTTTACTACTTAAAATCTGGTAACTGATATGAAAAAGAACACTATTTTACTTGTTAATTTTGGTTAATTTGTGGTGTAAAGTTACGAATTTCCTATTTTTGTAGCCTTTATTTTGGCAGTTTTAATTGATATAATCTTTATTCCATTCTGTTTATAATTTTAACTATTAATTCAAATAATTCCAAATTGATTTTAAGATATATTCTTTCCGAATATGTTTAGTCTAAAACCTTATCTTTTTATATCAAAAAATGGTGACCAAATATTCGGTATCTATTACTAATAAATGAAATTAATATCAATCGAATATGATCTTGAGATTTTGAAATTTAAAAATTTATTTTATAATTCTGTTATTCTTATTGATTCCCAAAATCTATATGATTTTCGTATTAATTTTGGTTAATTTGTGCCTCTGTTAATAACGTGTTGTTCAGTAATTATTAATTTTCGTTAATTTCTGTGACGAAAGAGTTCATAACGATTCTAGGGGAAAGTAAAATACAAATCTAATTGAAATATTTGAGGAGGAAACAAACTATAGATTTAATTACAATAAAATTAAAACTATATGAACGTTCTTCTTCGACATATTCTTCTTCTTTTCGCCGGCCACCGACTTCTTCATCATCTTCTTCTTCTTGTTCTCTCTGGGGGAAGTTTCTTTCATTCTTTCGGCTTCTATTCCTTCGGAGCTTTCTCGGTCGCCGGAGTCTTCTTCTCCTCCACCGACTTCTTCTTCGCTGGCTTCTTATCTTCCTTCGAGGCCATTGAAATCGTAGATTTTTCTTCGTACAGAGAGAGAACAGATGAGAGAGTACTATCGGTTTAGAGTGAGAGAAAGTGACAATTCGGATTTAAGGGAGAGAATAGTTTTGTGCATTTGTGTTTCGGTGGGAATGAGAGAGAGAGAGAGAGAGAGTAAGTTTGAGGTATATAACAACTTTCCAAAAGAATTTCTCTCTCCAAAAGATTTGATGGGGTATATAACAACTTTCCAAAACAATTTCTCCCGCCCAAAATTAAAAATCTTCATTAATTTTTTTTTAATTTCCAACAAATCTGGCTCTTTAATTGGAGAGAGAAATTGAGTCTATCTTTGTACATAAAATCCGGCCATAATTTAGTTAATTTTCGAAAATTAATTTCCAACAATTACAAAACCGAAAAGGGTATAATAGTCCAATAATTTGCATAAATTTCTACAACTGGGTATTAACCAAAACTTACAAAAAATTGGGTATTTTGCAAACTCAATATTATAAAAGGGTATATAACTCTTTATCCCTTAATAATACACAAAAAGGTTAATATCGTAAAATACACTGTGGACCGTGTGAAGAATAATTATATCATATCAAACGGAAAGAAAATGCATATGAACTTAGAAATTATCATTATTAGATCTTTATTATAATCGACCAATATTAAGAATTAACAGTTCGAGAAATGTTTGTGAACATTTGTGTCCAGACTTTATTCTAAAGTTTCATTCATGTGGATCCATGAGATCTCAATGTAAGACTTTCGGACGAGATTTTGATGAACAAAATAAGTATTAAAAAAAGTAAAAAATGATTTGTTGAAATCATGTTTAAGTTCGATTATTGAATTGATATATTATAAATTATGTAACTATTTTTCTTATGATTAAATAAATAAATAGTTGTCATTTTTTATTTAATATATCAAGATGTATAATTATATTGATAATTACATAATTATCGAATTTAAATAAATTAAAGGTATACATAATTAATTCCTTAATTTCTATTGATTAATCTAATATGGCGATGATTGATGACGTCGTTGAAATTTAGCTTAAAATTAACATAAGTAACTATGAATTATATCTACATATGGCAGAAATTCATAATTTAATTTAATATGTTAAAACACTTTTTAAACATATTCAATAACCATTTTATTAAATCTAATCTAGCATGTCAATAAATTTCTAAATGTGTTAATAAATTTATTCAAACATACAAACGAATAATCTAAACATACTAACAATCTCACAATAACTATTACATTCAGATCCAATTTGTTTCAAGAAGACTTACAGAGGGTTCGGATCTGCAAGATTTTGCCTCGGGGTGTGCGTCCAAATCCACGGTCGAAACTCCTTCTTACGCGCGTCTAGGATGTCACGAAATCTGTCCTCGTTTCGTTGCTCCAAAAAGTGGCCGGCCATGTCGAACAATAATCACTCAAACAAACACAAGATGAATAAATTATAATTCTCTAGGAGTTTTTAGGAGATAAAGAAGGTGAGCTCGTTAATGGGAACAAGGGGAGAAGGAATAAACAAAGGCTTAAGCAATAAATCAAATTTCACTCTCTCTTTTCTCATTGGGATTTTTGGTTGTTTATGTTCTCTTTGGGGAGGAAAAAATAATCGGCCAAACATAGTATGGGGAGAGGAAGCCTCCTTTTATTTCAAGGAGAGTTTGCTTAGGTTAGATAAAAATAATTATTAATGGCCCATTAATCAATTTTAAGCCTAATAATTCATTTAAACAATTTCCACCTCACATCTACCCTAGAAGTGGTCAGCCATATTGTTTATATTATCTCCAAAATTTATTTGATTTATTTCTAAAATAATATATAATTAATTTTGGAACGTCTCATTTATTTAATGACATTTCATTAAATCTTTTCATACTATTCAAACAAGTACGAAACAAGAAAATATTTATTTTCATCTTTTATTTATTTGAATCAACAAATTATATTATTATTAATATAATAAAAAAATACGATTCATTAAATAAATTTAATAATAAATAACAAATTATTTATTTAATTACTTAGAAAATAATTTTCTTAGAATAAATCACAATTTACGTTGAATGAGAAAATAAATCAATTCTTATTTACCAAAATCTCGTCCGAGAGTTTATCATTAAGACCTTATTGACTCACATGAACGAAACTTTAGAATAAATCTCGGACACAGAAGTTAACAAATTTTTCCCGACTTTTAATTCTTAATATTGGTCAATTCAACTAAAGAACCAATATTGAACATCTCTAAGTTCATATGCGTTTATTTTTCCGTTTGATGTGACAAAACTATTCTGCACATGGTCCACAATGTATTTTACGATATTACCCTTTGTGTGTATCATTAACTCAGAGGAATGTAAAATTACCGTTTTACGATATTTCATGAAGTTCTCTGTTATTTGTGAACGAGAAAAACATAAAGTGAGATGTCTCAACATGTCCATTGTTTTATTTCAAAGAATTCTTTATTCGATGGATACTAGACCTGATTTATTCGCTCACACTCTCATAAAAGAGCATGGTGTGATACTAATGTCTTAGAATTGTTTCAACGCAAATTCCATATATGTGAATCACATATTTCAACGAAACAATATTTCGACACCAATTTTTGGATTAATGAAACTTCACTAAGTCATTGTCCATTGACTAATCAAATGTCATAAAGTGTTACAAGAGGATATGTACTCACTTCAAGATTTAGGTAATTACCAAAATACCTCTCGTATGTAAATTTGAGGTTTCGAGTGACTAAACTGTGTTATCTCGAACTTCAAAACTTCACTAGTCTTGTTTAATATCTTCAATAAGATATCAAAATAATTTACAGAGTCACAACTCTCCATATCACAAGATAAGATATCGTTGCTGGAATATTAACAATTTAAACAATTTAATTATATTACACATCATATGTGACGGGATGCGTCCAAAAGGTCGGCCGATCCTCTACACCACGTGCGTCTAGGAAATCCTCAAAAGCGTCGTGCCTCCATTGCTCTAAAAGTGGCTGGCCCTGTGGGAGGAAAAATCACTCAAACAACCACAAGTTGAGTCAATGATAATACTCAAGGTATTTTTAGGAGACAAAAAGGGTGGGCTCTTTCGTGGGAACAAGAGGGAGAAGGAATAAAACTCAAAGAAAAGGAAGGGCTGCCGGGAAACTAATTTCCTCTCTCTAAAATTCGGCTAAAGCCTCTCAAGCACAAGAGGGAAGAGATTTGGTTGAGTGTTGGTCGAAATTAGGCTAGGGTTACAAACGAGAGAGTCTCCTTTTATATAAGAGAGAATGGGCTTAAGTTAGGTCAAAATCCAATTAAGACCCATTAGTCAAACTTAAGCCCAAAACTCCTTTTAATGAGTTTAAACAATTTTTCCAGCCCATAAAACCCTTATTATGGCATGCCATATTGTCTTAATTATCTCCCTAATTTATTTGACATATTTCTAAAATAATATTTAATTAATTTAGAACATCTCATTTATTTAATGACAAGTTATTTAATGACAAGTCATTAATTATTTTCATACTAATCAATGTAGCACGAAACGAGAAAATATTTATTTTCATCTTTTATTTATTTGAATCATTAAATTATATTATTATCAATCTAATAACATAATATGATTCGTTAAATAAATATAATAATAAATAACTAATTATTTATTTAATTACTCAGAAAATAATTTCTTAGCGTAAATGAGAAAATCAATCATTTATTGTTCACCAAGATCTACGTTCGAGAGTCTATCATTGAGACTTTATGGACCCACGTGAAAGAAGCTTTAGAATAAAGTACGGACTCAAAAGTTCACAAACTTTTTCCGACTTTTAATTCTTAATATTAATCGATTCCACTAAAGGACCAATATTGAACATCTCTAAGTTCATATGCGTTTATATTTTCGTTTGATGTGACAAAACTATTCTTCACACAGTCCACATTGTATTTTATGATATTACCCTTTGTGTGTATCATTAACTCAGACGAATGTAAAATTACCGTTTCACCCCTGAGTTATTATTTCACCAAGTCCTCTGTTATTTGTGAACGAGAAAAACATGAAGTGAAATGTCTCAACATGTCACATGTTTTATTTCAAAGAATTCTTTATTCGATGAATATCAGGCCTGGTTTATTCGCTCACACTCTCATAACAGAGCATGGTGTGATACTAATGCCTTAGATTGTTTCAACACAAATTTCATATATGTGAATCACATATTTCAACGAAACAGTATTATGACACCAACCTTCGGGTCAATGAAACTTTAATTAGCCATTGCCCATTGACAAATCAAATGTCATAAAGTGTTACAAGAAGATATGCACTCACTTCGAGTAATTAAACGGTTTTATCTCGAACTTCAAAACTTCACAAGTCTTGTTCGATATCTTCCTTAAGATATCAAGAATGAATCACAGAGTAACAACTCTCCATATCACAAGATAAGATATCGTTTAATTCATTCTAACAATCATAACTAAGAATCGATTGCCCAATCGATTTTTAGATTGCGAACTATTATTTTAAACTAGTCATAAGAAGGTATCTTGTCAAGTATGTACTTAGCACTTCTTTCGTTGATGACAGCTTCAGAGCGTAGACATTAATGCATAAACTCAATCTTAAATAAGAATGAAAATTCAATCTTTATTTAATTAAAAAAAACAAATACAAAAAGTACTTCATATCAAAAATCTCCTTTGTGGGCAAAAATGCCAACACTTGACGCTTCCGCCGGACTGGGACTCGCCGGACTGGAATTCTCGCCGGTCTTGGGCGCCTGTATGGGAATCACGCCGGACTGGAGTTCTTGCCGGACTGAAGGCACGCGGGAGGATCTGGCCGACCGAGGATGGATGGGAACTTTAAGGACTTAAAAAACCAATTCTAAAAATCACAATTTTCAGAATTAAAACATCAAACACCACAATTAAAAGTCAATGATAGTACACAAGAGAGTTTGATGAGATTGAGAGGGTGAGTTCTTCTATGAACACTCGGGAATAAGAAATTACACAAGAGGGGATGAAAACAATTTTCTCTCCTTTGGATCTTTCTAGGGATTTCGGCCGAGTATCACACAGGAGAGAGAGAGTCCCTTGGCCGAAAGTCTTAGGGTTAGGGGTTTAAGTGATTAGGGTTTCTTAAGCCTTTATGCAAACAGTTTAAAATGGGCTTAAACTGGGTTAAACCCATGACCCAATCACTTAATTATTACGGCCAACTCACCTCCTCATACTCGTCTATTTTTTTCATTTATTTAATTCCCGAATCATTTTGATTTATTTCTAAATTCAATTAATTTAGGACTCTCATTTATTAATGACATTTCATTAATTAATTTCATAGTTATCAAATATGTACGAAATGAGAAATTATTTATTATCTTCTTTTATTTGTTTGAATTACTCAACAATATTATAATCAACATAATAATACTCTATGATTCAATAAAAAAAAAAACTAATTATTTATTAAGTTACAAAGAAAATAACTTTCTCGATACAAATCACATTTTATATCAAATGAGAAAATCAATTATTCTTGTTCATTTAATCTCTTCCAAGTATCTATCATTGAGACCTCATGGATCCATATGAACGAAACTTTAGAATAAAGATCAGACTCAAAAGTTCACAAACCTTTTCCGTCTTTTAATTCTTAATATTAGTTGATTCCACTAAAGGACTAATATTGACACTCTCTCTGTTCATACGCGTATATTTTTTGTTTGATGTAACAAAATAATTTTTCACATGATCCACGGAGTACTTTATGATATTACCTTTCATGTGTATCATTAACTAAGGGGAATGTAAAATTACCGTTTTACCCCTTGAGTTATTATTTCACTAACTCCTTTGTTATTTGTGAATGCGAAAAATATAAAGTGAGATGTTTTTACATGTCATTTTTTTACATGTCACATGTTTTAATCAATGAATGTTCTTATTCAATGAATACATGGCCATGTTTATTCATTCACACTCTCATAACAAAGTATAATGTGATATTAATGCATTTGCATTGTTTCAACATGAATTCCATATATGTGAATCATATAACCCAATATCACAACTTTATGATACCAACCGTCGAGTCAGATGAAACTAAAACTTAGTCATTGTCCATTGATAAATTAAATGTCTTAGAGTGTAATATCAATTATATATTCACCTCAGGATTCAGGTAAGTATCAAAGTACTCGTCGTATGTGATCTTGAAGTTTCGAGTGGTTAAACGATTTTATCTCGAGCTTCTAAGTATCACCGGTCTTGTTCAATATCTTCTATAAGATATCAAGGATGAATCATAGAGTCAAAACTCTTTATATCACAAGATAAGATATCATAATTCATTCAAGCAATCATCACTTAGATTCAATTGCTCTGTCGATCTTAAGATAGCGAACAAATATTTAAACTAGTCACAAGAGGCTATCTTGTCAAGTCTATACTTAGCATTTATGTATGAATGATATCCTGGAATCTTTATCCACTTGAAATTCAGAGTCCGTATATCCCGTCATATTCAGATCACCACCTGAGTATGCAAGCATGTAGTTTCTCGTTCTCCGAAGATACTTGAGAACATGCTTGACAGCAACCCAGTGCTCGGGTCTAGGGTTTGACTGAAACCTACTTACCACGCCTACTGCGTAGCAAATATCTGGCCTTGTGCAAAGCATAACATACATGAGACTACCTACGACTAAGGCGTAAGGAATATGTCTTATGTCCTCAACTTCTTGAGGAGTCTTGGCAGACAGCTCAGTTGAGAGATGCACTCCATGTCTGAAAATTAGCTGTCCTTTCTTGGAGTCTTGCATACTGAAGCGATCCATAATCTTATCAATATAAGATGCTTGGGATAGCGCTAACTTTCGGTTCTTCCGAACTCTAAAGATCTGAATTCCCAGAATATAAGCCGCTTCTCCCAGATCCTTCATCTCGAACAGCTTTGACAGCCAAATCTTAACCTCTGATAACTTTCCTACATCATTTCCAATGAGTAGTATGTCATCTACGTATAGGACTAAGAAAATCACCTTACCATCGTTTATCATCTTATAAACGCATGGCTCATCTACTAACTGATCAAAGAAGTAGCCTTTCATAGTCTAGATTCTTGCTTTAGTCCATAAATGGACTTCAACAACTCACAAACCTTGCCCTGTTGGCCTTCCTCCATGAACTTGTCTGGTTGAGCCATATAAATCCGCTCGTCAAGATTTCCATTAAGAACTGCAGTCTTGACATCCATTTGCCAGACTTCATAATCCAGGGCGGCAGCGATGGATAAAAGAGTACGGATGGACTTCAGCATCGCGATGAGAAGGTATCTTCATAGTCGATACCTTCTTTCTTTGTTAACCCCTTCGCCACAAGTCGTGCCTTAAATGTCTCAACATTTCCATCCGGTCCTCTTTTCTTCTTGTAGATCCATTTACACCCAACAGGCTTGATACCTTCAGGTAGATCTACAAGCTTATAGACCTCGTTGACATACATCGAATGTATTTCAACGTTCATGGATTCTTACCATAGGTTGTTTTTGGAACTCTGCATCGTTTGAGAAAATGATACTGGGTTATTTTCCTCATGATATGCGACAGCAGTGAAAGACTCTCCAATTCCCATGTATCGAACATGTTGTCGTACAATCCTGTTACTGCAACGAATTACTGGAGGTTCTGTTCCGAATGTGGTTCTTATACTGTTGGGATTAGACTCGTTCTATCTTGTGAATTACCAGCTACTTCACCCAACAGTTCCTTCAACACAAGTCTGCTTCTCGGTACAGAATTCTTCATATAATTTGCTTATAGAAACCTAGCGTTCGTGCTAACAAACGTTTTCTGATCGGCATCACTTTAGAAAATGTATCCTTTAGTTTCTTTGTAATATCCCACAAAAAGGCATACCTCTGAACGACTAGCCATTTCGCTAGTCTTTTGTCTCAGAAAATGTATTGGACAACCTCGGATGTGAACGTGGTGTAAAACAGATTTTCTACCACTCCATCTTTCATAGGTGTGGCAGGGACCGTCTTGGAAGGAACCTAGTTTAGAATGTAAGTTACCGTTTCTAGGGCATATCCCCAAAAACGAATTAGGAAGCGATGAGTAGGTCATCATCGATCTCACCATATCTAACAAAGTTCGATTCCTTCTCTCAGACACATCATTTTGTTGCGGGGTGCCAGGTGGCGCAAGCTGAGAATGAATGCCTTCTTCTCTAAGAAGGTCTTCGAACTCTCCAGACAAGTACTCTCCCCCTTGATCTGATCGAAGGCTTTTGATCTGTTTCTCAGTCTGCTTTTCAACTAAAGCCTTATACTCTTTGAACATTTCAAAAGTATCCGACTTATGTCGCATAAAGTAGATTGACCAAACCTTGAGTAGTCATCAGCGAATGTTACAAAATATTCATAACCTCCTCTTGCCTGGATGTTTATTAGACCACATACATCACTATATATGAGTTCCAAAACTTGTGTGGCTCTTAGACCCTTTGTAGAGAAGGGTCTCTTGGTCATGTTGCCCTCAAGACAGGATTCACACGTGGGAAGGTTTCCCACGGTTAGAGACTTCAAAGGGCCATCCTTTGTTAATATCCTAATCCTATCTAGGCCAATATGTCCAAGACGTAAGTGCCATAAATATGTATCGTTGGTTTCATCAGTATGAAACGTCTTACGCTTCCCGAGTGAATCACTGTTCACTTCGGTATCCAAGATTGTCGGCTCAGCAGGATATAAATAATAAATAGAATCCACTCGTTGAGCTTTAGTAATAAAAGAATCGTCAATAAAAATCTCAATACCAATATTGATTTTAAAATTGAAACCTTGTTCTTCTAAACGACCAAAAGAAATCAAATTCTTGCAAAAATCCGGAACATAATAAACATTATTCAATAATAAAGTTTCATTTCCAAACTTGAGGTTCATGATCCCGACAGATCTTGCTCCGACCTTCGTTCCATCACCCCAATTGAATTCGATCTCCCTGGCACTTAAGCTCCTGGTTTTCCTGAAACCATTCAAATTACACACAACGTGGTCAGACGTCCCTCAATCTAGGATCCAGGGTGATGTCTTATTTGTAGTGTAACAAGCTTGAGTAACAAGGATCGTACCTTTCCCCTTGACACTCTTAAGGGTGGTAGGACAGTTCTTCCGCCAGTGGCCAGCCTCTCCGCAATGGTGACACTTGTGCTCAGACTTGTCCACCTTTGCGATGCATTTGCCCTTAGCATCCAAAGCCTTCTTGTAAGGCTTCTTGTAACTTGCTCAGTTGGCTTTTTTGGGTCTTTTCATCATCCTCTTGGAACCAGAGGTCGAGGCTCTGTGTTCAGCAACATTGAGCTCTCCCGACTTCTTCTTGTTCTTAGGGAGAAGTCCCTCGGTAGTCTGCAACTTCTTCATGAGCTCAGTTACTGTGTAAATGAGCTTGTTCATGGATTAGTTCAGACGGAAGCTATCATAAGATTCCATAAGAGTTTCCAAGATCATGTCAATCTTGGTCACTCCATCGATTTCAGAACCAAGGATCTCCATATCATTCAGGTGACCCATGATCAGTAGCATGTGTTCCCGAACAGAAGATCCCGGCTTCATCATGCAGTTCATGAAACTCCGAATAGCTTGCTGCCTCGTCTGATGCCCATGGCATCCAAACATCTCATGGAGATTGAACATGATATCATATGCAGTGGAGATGTCTCGATGGGATTGTTGCAACACATTTCTCATCGATTCCAAAATGTAGCATCGAGCAATCTTGTCAGACCTCATCCACATATCGTAGGCGTCCTTGTCTTCCTTACTCGAGTCAGCACTCGGAGGAGGAGGACATGGGGTTGTGAGAACATACTTGTGCTTTTCCACCATCAGTACGATGTCGAGGTTATGTTTCCAGTCAACGTAATTTTCACCCTTGAGTTTATTAGAACTTAATATTGTTTGAAGTGGGTTAAAAGACATTTTGCTGAAAACATAAATAAAATAAATAACTTTAGTATGTGCTACTTTTTTGAATTATATGCATGCATGAACAATCCTAATATGGTGAGGAAAATGTTAAATAATTCATGGTACTATGAAAATCAATGGCTATTTACTTTTCCTATGGGGAAACCGTAATAAACTGCCTTTCATAGTCGTGACACATCCCTATTTAATTTGAACAATCTAAGAAGTCACAACTTCTAGTTCTCACTAATTACCAAAAACGATTGGTCACTTATTTTTAATGCAGTGCCTCTATGTGAGGATTACTTTAAAACATAAGCCTAAGTCCGTAACCGACACGTAGGTCTTTACTCAAGTTACTTTGAAGACGGTTCACCTATGTGGAGACCCCGTTTCATCGTTCCTCTTTAAGACTTAGTTTTGAACAGTATGATTAACTAAAAATTTCCGAAGTACTCGCATTTAAGCGAGGGCCACTATGTGTGACTCTTAGTTCATAACATATTTAGTTAATTATACTTGTGTCGGGGACCTTAGGTTGCTTTAATGATAAACAATCCTCCAACTTAATTTTTGCAAAGAATCATATTCTTTCAAAACAGTTTACAATCTTACTATTGGCAGAGATTCCGAAAAGAAAATTGTTTATTTACATATTGATGTAATATATAAATCTTTATAAAGTCATTATTGTAATTTGCTGATTATATTAATAAAAGTTGAAACGTTCATTCATTCCCTTTTACTTTGATTGAAGATTTATGATATTCAATAGTCTTATAGTCCTTAATCAAACCTAACAATGTATGAAGAGACAAATGTGGATTTGCGTGAACAAACTCTTCATGGTTTGGTTAAAACCATATATTCACAATCTAAAGATCAACGGACTATTGATCCCAGTATGATTGTTGGAAGAATTTATGATGTCTGGTTACGAGGTATAGAGAGTTAGGAAATCTATAGTTCTTCCAGTATATCTTTCGAAGATACTTAATTGACCAGTGCACCTTTAGAGACAATGGAAGAACAAACCATTTAACCTCTTCTTTCTCAAGGTCACTATGTATGAATTGCATCATGCTTACCGAGAATCCGGCCAAGGGTCTTGTGACGCGTCATCGAATGTCTCGGCTTAGCCCTCACACGTTCTCCAACGTGCGGCCAAGCCCGAGGTGCTGCCCCCTTGTCTTCTCGTCGTCGAATTACAATAAATTTAAATTACAATTTAAATGTCCTCGCAAATTGAGGCTCACAATTTAAATAAATAAATTTAAAATCCGGGACGATAACCGGAAACAAAATCCTAGGGCCATATAAAATGAGGATCCATCCATAAACACAATCACACAATTTATGCCATTCACAATGCAATAAGTAATCATACAAAATGCAAACACCAACTAGTCAAACAAATTTCAAAATTAGTCATTAAACCTAAATTTTAATGCCTTTAATTAGCTTTGATAACAATTGTTGGAATTTATTAACAATTTAAACAATTTAATTATATTACACATCATATGTGGCGGAAAAATATAATAAGATCTAGCATATTAGAACTAATTTTAATATGTATAAACAACCTAGGCATTAAAATTTATTGACATGTAATAAACAATTTATAAAAACATGTGGAGAAAAAATTGAACACACTATCAACCTATATAAACAATTTATATATTTAAAGGGCATCCAGTTCGTTGAGAAACATTTACAATACATATTGTAAACAATGCCGACGTTGCTCGCTATCACTGGAAGGCCACACCAAGTCAAAACGTGGAAGGAGGCTCGCCGGATTGCCATAGGCACACGCTGACCGGACAGGGGAAACAAGGTCGCCAGACAGGGCCTTCGGACCTGCTCGCCGGACTGGAGCCTTTGCCGGGCAGGGAACTTCGCCGGACTGGGACTTGGACGCTTTCGCCAGACTGGGAGTCACCGGATTGGGATTCTCGCCGGACTGGGGCGCTTGTCTAGGAATCACGCCAGACTGGAGTCTCCGCCGGACTGAAGGCACGCAGGAGGATCTGGCCGACCGAGGATGGCTGGAAAGTTTCAGGACTTAAAAACCAATTCTGAAAATCACAATATTCATAATTAAAACATCCAACACCACAATCAAGAGTCAATGATAATACACAAGAGATTTTGATGAGATTGAGAGGGTGATCTCTTCTATGAACTCTCGGGAATAAGAAATCACACAAGAGGGGATGAAAACAATTTTCTCTCCTTTGGACCTTTCTAGGGATTTCGGCCGAGTATCACACATGGGAGAGAGAGTCCCTTGGCCGAAAGTCTTAGGGTTAGGGGTTTAAGTGATTAGGGTTTCTTAAACCTTTATATAAATAGTTTAAAATGGGCTTAAGCTGGGTCAAACCCATGACCCAATCACTTTACTATTTCGGCCAACTCACCTCCCTATACTTGCCCATCTTTTTCATTTATTTCATTTCCGAATAATTTTGATTTATTTCTAAATTAATTTAATTTAGAACTCTAATTTATTAATGACATTTCATTAATTAATTTCATAGTTATCAAATAAGTACGAAATGAGATATTATTTATTATCTTCTTTTATTTGTTTGAATTACTCAACAGTATTATTATCAACATAATAATACTCTATGATTCAATAAACAAATAAATAACTAAATTATTTATTAAGTTACAAAGAAAAAAACTTTCTCGATATAGATCATATTTTATATCAAATGAGAAAATCAATTATTCTTGTTCATTTAATCTCTTCCAAGTGTCTATCATTGAGACCTCATGGACCCATATGAACGAAACTTTAGAATAAAGATCGGACTCAAAAGTTCACAAACCTTTTCCATCTTTTAATTCTTAATATTAGTCGATTACACTAAAGGAGTAATACTGACACTCTCTCTGTTCATACGCGTATATTTTCCATTTGATGTAACAAAACATTTTTTCACACGATCCATGGAATACTTTACGATAATACCCTTCATGTGTATCATTAACTAAGGGGAATGTAAAATTACCGTTTACCTCTTGAGTTATTATTTCACTAACTCCTTTGTTATTTGTGAATGAGAAAAACATAGAGTGAGATGACTTTACATGTCACATGTTTTAATAAAAGAATGTTCTTATTCAATGAATACATGGCCAGGTTTATTCATTCACACTCTCATAACAAAGAATAGTGTGATACTAATGCATTTGCATTGTTTGAACAAGAATTCCAGATCTGTGAATCATATAACCCAATATCACAACTTTTGATACCAACCGTCGGGTCAGATGAAACTAAAACTTAGTCATTGCCCGTTGACAAATCAAATGTCATGGAGTGTAATATCAATTATATATTCACCTCGGGATTTAGGTAAGTATCAAAATACCCCTCGTATGTGATCTTGAAGTTTCGAGTGGTTAAACGGTTTTATCTCGAGCTTCTAAGTATCAGAGGTCTTGTTCAATATCTTCTATAAGATATCAAGGATGAACATAGAGTCAAAAATCTTTATATCACAAGAAAAGATATCATGATTCATTCAAGCAATCATTACTTAGATTCAATTGCTCTATCGATTTTAAGATTGCGAGCAAATGTTTAAACTAGTCACAAGGGGCTATCTTGTCAAGTCTATACTTAGCACCCCTTTCGTTGATGACAATGCGTAACATTCATACATAAACACAAACATAATAAAGAATGAATATTTATTTATATAATTGTTTCAGAAAAATTAATACAAATGTATTTCAATGTCTAATATCTCCTTTTGGGCATCACTACTAACAATTGTTTAATTTATTCTAACAATCATTACTAAGATTCGATTTCTCAATCGATCTTTCGATTGCGAACTATTATTTAAACTATTCATAAGAATGAATCTTGTCAAGTCTGTACTTAGCACTTTTTTCGTTGATGACAGTTTCAGAGCATAGAAATTCATGCATAAACACAATCTTAAATAAGAATGGATATTCAATTTTTAATTATATTCAATACAAAACAAATACAAAAGTATTTAATATCAAAAATCTCATTTGTGGGCATAAATGCCAACAAACTCCCACTTGACTTAAAAGAGATGCGAATGATCTTTCCGTCCTAATTCGTCTAGGTGTCCCTCGAAGACCTTACTGGTTTATAGGCTTCGTGAAGGGATCAACAAGATTGTCCAACATTGAGATCTTCATAACCGTCACGTCCCCTTTTTGAACTATATCACATATCCAGTTTCCATGGTCGAGTCAGCAACGCTAGATTTCTTTATACTCCTCCAGACCACGGATCAACCATTCAAGGTGAACAAGGACCTTGATGTGGATTTCCTGGAATCCTTATCCGCTTGAAAGTCGGCGTCGGTATATCCCGTCATATTCAGGTCTTCACGTGAGTATGCGAGCCTATAGTTTCTCGTTCTCCAGGGATACTTGAGAACATGCTTGACAACAACCCAGTGCTCGGGTCCAGGATTCGATTGGAATCTACTTACCATGCCCACTGCGTAACAAATATCTGGCCTACTGCAAAGCATCACGTACATAAGACTTCCCGCGGCTTAGGCGTAGGGAATATATCTCATGTCCTTTATCTCTTGAGGAGTATTGGGAAACTGCTCACTAGATAGATGCACTCCATGTTTGAAAGGTAGTTTTCCTTTCTTGGAGTTTTGTATACTGAAGATGCTTGAGAAAGCACTAACTTCCAGTTTTTCCGATCTCTAAAGATCCGAATCACCAGAATGTAAGCCGCTTCTCCAAGATCCTTTATCTCAAACTTGCCCACATCATTCCCAATGAGTAGTATGTCATCTACATATAGGACTAAGAAACTACTTTTCCATCGTTTATCATCTTATAAACGCATGACTAATCTAATGACTGATCAAAGCCGTAGCCTTTCACAGTCTTGTCGAATATAATATTCCACGATGTAGACGCTTACTTTAGTCCATAAATGGACTTCAACAATTCAAAAACCTTGCCCTGTTGGCCTTTCTCCATGAATACGTCTGGTTTAGCCATGTAAATGTGCTCATCAAAATTTCCATTCAGAAATTGAGTCTTGACATCCATAAGCCAGATTTCATAATCTAGGGCGGCATCAATGAATAAAAGAGTACGGATGGACTTCAGCATCGCGACTGGTGAGAAGGTATCTTCATAGTCGTTACCTTCCTTTTGTGTGAACCCTTTCGCCACAAGTCATGCCTTAAATACCTCAACATTTCCATCCTGTCCACTTTTTTTCTTCTAGATCCATTTACATCCAACAGGCTTAATGCCTTCGGGTAAATCTACAAGTTTCCTGACCTTGTTGACATACATCGAATGTGTTTCAACGTTCACGGCTTCTTGCCATAGGTTTGCTTCGGAACTCTGCATTACCTGTGAAAATGATGCTGGATCATCTTCCTCAATATATGCGACTGCAGTGAAAGTCTCTCCGATACCCATGTATCGATCAAGTTGTCGTACAATTTTGTTACTGCGACGAAGCACAGGAGGCTCTGGAGTGTGGTTCATCTACTGTTGGTCCAGGACTTGTCCTAACTTGTGAAGTACCAGCTACTTTACCCAACATATTATTCAGGATATATGTTTTTTTAGGATATCCTACAAAAAGGCATAATTTTAAACGACTAGCCAACTTGCTAGTCTTTTGTCTCAACAGGTGTGTTAGACAACCCCAGATCTTGATGTGGTTTAGAATAGTTTTCTTACCATACCATCTCTCATAGGGAGTGCCGGGAACCTTTTTTGATGGAACCTGGTTCAGAATATAAGTTGCCGTTTCGAAGGCATAACCCGAGAATGAATTATGAAGAGATGAGCAACTCATCATCGATCTCACCATATCTAGGAGAGTTTGATTTATTCTCTCTGACACACCGTTTTTTTGTGGAGTTCCAGGTGTTGTAAGCTGAGAATGGATGCCTTTTTCTTTAAAAGATCCTCGAACTCCTCAGACACGTACTCTCCGCCTTGATCTGATCGAAGGGTTTTGAATAGTTTCTCTCTTTGTTTCTCAACCAAAGCCCGACATTCTTTGAACATTT
Organism: Urtica urens; assembly: GCA_958296335.1. Classification (NCBI taxonomy): domain Eukaryota; kingdom Viridiplantae; phylum Streptophyta; class Magnoliopsida; order Rosales; family Urticaceae; genus Urtica; species Urtica urens. The sequence continues at coordinate 30,365,695 of OY282521.1, forward strand.
CAAAAGTATCAGATTTGTGTCGCATTAAGAAAACATGACCATAACGTGAGTAGTCATCAGTGAAGGTTACAAAATATTCGTAACCTCTTTTTGCCTGAACATTGATTGGACCACACACACTTTACTATGTATGAGTTCCAATACTTGAGTAGCTTTTAGACCTTTTGAAGAGAAACGTCTCTTGGTCATCTTGCCTTCAAGACAAGATTCACACGTGGCATTGATCCCAGGTTTAGAGACTTCAAAGGACCATCCTTTGTTAACCTCTTAATCCTATCTAGGCCAATATGTCCAAGATGTAAGTGCCATAGATATGTGTCGTCTGTTTCATCACTATGAAATGTCTTACGCTTCCTAAATGAATCGCTATGCACCTTCGTATCAAAGATTTTCAGCTCATTTGGATATAGATAATAAATAGAATCAACACAATGAGTTTTAGTAATGAAACAACCATTAAGAAAAATTTCAATACCATTATTGACTTTAAATTCAATTTTTTTTCTTCTAAATGACAAAAAGAAATCAAATTCTTGCAAAAATCAGGAATATAATAAATGTTATTCACTTGTAATGTCTTTTTCCCAAAATTCAGCTCCATGGTCCCGACATATCTGGCTCTGACCTTCGTTCCATTCCCCCAGTTTAGCGTGAACTCCTCATCACCTAAGCATCTAGTTTGACCATTCAGATTACACACAATATGATCAAAAGCCTCGTAATCTAAAATTCGGGGTGATTCTTTATATATTGTATAACATGCTTGAGTGATGAAAGCCATACCTTTCCCCTTGACAGTCTTGAGGTAGGCAGGGCAGTTCCTTCGCCAATGGCCGACCTCTCCGCAATGGTGGTACTTGTGAGCTAGGAGGTAGTGACAAACTTAAAGGATTAGACGAGCTGAGAGAATGTGTGGAGCTAATTGTGGGATTGATTATAAGCCAATTTGAAGAGTCATTGGTCTCACTCTCCCCTTGACTACCAAACTTGGTGTAGTAGGGACAGAGTTGGTGAAAGGAGACATGCATGAAGACTATGTATTCTTGGGATCTAGATTCATATAATTTATTTCCTTTTTGTGTTGCATAGTAACCTAAGAAAATACACTTAAGGAATTTTGGCTCGAGTTTACCTTGTAGGTATGAATGTGTAAAAACTGAGCAGCCAAACACTTTTAATGATAACGATGAGATGAATGGTATGCAGATATGATTCTTGGAGGACTTGAGCTGGCATTTGCAATTTAGGACTTGAGAAGGCATCCAACTTATAAGGTAAGTTGCAGTCATGAATGCTTCTCCCCATAAATTAGGTCATACATTTAATGAGAACATGATAGCTCATGCAATTTCAAGGAGATGCCAATTTTTCCGTTTGGCAACTCCATTTTGCTGAGGAATGTGAACACACGAGCTAGAGTGAACTATATCACGATTGGTGAAGAAGCAGTTGAGCTCCGAGTTGAAGTAATCTCGGGTATTGTTAGTATGGACGATCTGCATGGTTGTGTCAAACTAAGTTTGGACAACTTTGTGATTTTTTTGAACAATTTGGAATTTTTTGACGTGGGCTTCATCATGTAACTCCAACTCAATTTAGTGTGGTCATTAAGAAATAGGAAAAACCACCAAATTCCTGTGATATTTACAACTTGACGAGCCCCAAATATTTTTGTGTATGGTGGCAAAAGGACTAGATGGTTGATATGTGTTTGGATAGTACGATTGCGAGATTGTTTGGAAAATTCACACATATCACACTGTATTGAACTGGCCCGTTTTGTTGAATAAAAATTTAAACAATTTTTTGAAACACACGTAAGCATGATTTCTTTGTTTGTGGATGATTGGGTAGCTTGACATTCCTAGGTGAGGTGAGAATGTTTGATGATGTAAAGTTTGGCACTAAGTTCGGCATTACCAATCCGTCTCCCCGATTCTTGTTTATGAAACATACCCAAAATTTCATCAAACATAGCATTACACTGGGAATTTCTATCGAGTTTATGAGCTGATATCAAGTCGCAGTGTAGTTGAGGCACGAAGAATACGTATTACGGTTTCTATTACACTGAAAATAATTTGTTAATAGATGTAGATTACTAGCCATGTAGCCAGATGAATTTGATGAGCTCAAACATAATCATGTTGTTCTTCGCCTTTTAGATTTTGTATGTTAGTTCTTCACACTTCGGTGTTGTAGCCATATCAATGAGGTAGTCATCCTTATTTCTCTCCGAGATGAACATGAGCACGTATTGTGACCACTGAAAAAATAAGGGCCATTGAGTTTGTAACTCGTGATATGGTGAGAGAGTTGTTAAGAGTTTTGACATAGGGTTAGATGACAAAGTGTCATGGTGTTTGATTTTATGGGCTCTATACCATGCATAATTCGAGAGAGAAAAGAGAAGGAGAGAGTATTTCAATAATCAAAGAATTGTATACTCAATGTTTTTACTATGAGAGATGAACCTGTACTTATACAAAGAGGGAAAAATAAACAATTAAATTTTACATTAGAATTATAAAAATGTTGGAAAGACATAATACATATTCCAATAATAATGAACAACTTCTAAGGCGCATTGGACTAAGGAACTTCGTAAATACTAAAAAAGACAAAAACTCCCAAGGAATAAGACATCTTAGGAATCTGAAAAGCTGCGGTGACAAACTGGAGAGCTGGCGAGTTGAGAATGACGAGTTGGGAGTTGAGGGATGATGAGCTGAGAAATGACGATCTAAGATGACCAGCTGAGAGCTGAGGAATGACGATCTAAACGAGAAATTCAGAAAATACTATAAACGAGAAATTCATGAGATACTTTAAACGAGAAATTTTCATTATATGGACCCAAAAAACGTTAAAATATCCACATTGCACTCATGTTTTGGTAAATATCTTAAAATGGACTTCAGACCAATTTTCGGACAAAATTACCCTTGAACTCAAATTTCTTCATTTTCCCTCACTTTCTCTCTTCTCCTTTCTTTCGGCCGAGACTCTTCTCATTCTCTCAAATAATATTTCTTCAAATCTCTACTTCTACAAGTGCAATAAGATAAATCATGATTATATACATTAAGAACAATGTCTTTGAGCTCGGAAAACCATTTAACCGGCGGGGGAGATGGCCGAAAAACTCAAGAAAGCTCACAAGAAAACAAAATCTCAAAAAGGTATGATTTAGGTTTTTTTGTTACTTAAACCTAATGCATGTACATAGTATACTATTTTCGAGTATAATGTATGTTAAATCAGTTTGATTTGGGAAGATTTGAACTAGTTTAGAGATTTTACGTTTCCAAAAACTTAGAACACGATGAACACTATCGTACGAATGATGGTCGTTCGATACCATACGATATCGTACAATAAGATACAATACATGTACGATAATGTACGATGGTATTCATAGCGTACGGTTGGAGGAAATAAAGTAGGAGGAAGAAATAGGTGAATATATTCTCTTTATATTGAGCAACGTTCAATACAAAACTTGTGAAGTTAAGAAAACACATACACTACACATAGTTATTTATAGGCTTATCAAACTTGTGCTTCACGTTTAAGTAAAAGCACCAAAATAAAAGATGAAACTAATATAAAACTTGCTCCCCAAGTATGTGATAAAACTTGGTGTGTAAGATTACTTTTTCTACAAGTCAAATTAATGACCACATTCTCCTCCGTAAGTTTGACTTGGCTCGAAGTTCTTCACGCCTAATTGTTCTCGCATCTCCGCGAACTTTACTCTTGCTAGTGCTTTGGTGAGAATATCTACACATTCTTCCTTAGTGGTGACATATTCCACAATGATCTCTCGGTTCTCTATACACTCCCGAATGAAATGAAAGCGAGTGTCGATGTGCTTCTTGCATCCATGAAACACTGGGTTTTTCATCAGTGCGATCGCGGAATTTTTGTTCACGTAGAGAGTCACTAGTTTCTGCTCAGCTCCAGTCACGTCACTCAATAAGTTTCTCAGCCACAACGCTTGACATGCCGCTGAGGTTGCTGCCCTGAACTCGGCCTTACAAGAGGATAGGGCCACAGTTTTTTGCTTCTGAGACTACTAGTTGATTAAGTTCCCGTTGAGATAAAACGCAATCCCTCTGATACTTTTTCTGCCATGGATGTCACCGGCTAGGTCACTATCGTTAAAACCGACCAGTTCTTCAACTCCACTTCCTCTTCCGTATTAAATTGGATAGCTCGTTGTTCCCTTTATGTAACGAAGGATGTGCACCACAGCCTATTGGTGTAGACTAGTAGGTTTCTCCATGTAACGACCAACCATGCCAACTGCATATGAGATGTCAGGACGAGTATGAGTTAGGTACCTGAGACACCCAACGACACGCCTGTACTCTGTGGGATCCACTAGGGTTCCTTCTGCATTTTTCCTGAGCTTTAACTTTTGTTCCATCGGATACTTGCTCGGGTTGCAATCCGCCATTTTAAACTGCTTCAGGATTTTCTTCGCGTAAGCCATCTGCTTCAGCGTGACAAATTCATTCTTCCGAATGACCTCGATACCGAGGTAGTATGATAGTAGTCCACGATCACTCATCTCGAACTCCTTTATCATTTGCTCCTTGAATCCATTAACGCCGTCTCCACTGGATCCAGTCACGATCAGGTCGTCGACGTACACACCGACGATGAAGGACTCCTCTTTTGTATTCCTCGTGTAGACTGCTTGCTCCTGGGAGCACTTTTTGAACCCAAGTTTCTTCATACTCCTATTGAGTGTTCCATGCACGAGGTGCTTGCCGCAACCCATAAAGAGCTTTTGACAACTTGTACACCTTGTGCTTTTTGGTCTTGTCGGTGATGCCTTCCGGCTGAGCAACATAGACTTCTTCTTCAAGTTCACCATTCAGGAAAGCTGATTTGACGTTGAGGTGATGGATTTTCCAGCCATGGTGAGTTGCGAGGGCTAGGATCAACCTGACTGTATCGAGTCTGGCCACACGAGCAAACACCTCTTCTAATTCTACACTCTGCTTCGGCACGTAGCCCTTTGCGACCAATCTGGCCTTGAGCTTGAGAATCTTGCCTTCTGAGTCCGTCTTGAGCGTGTAGACCATTCCAGACCAATGGACTTGTGACCTGTTAAAAGGTCGACAAGCTCCCATATCTGATTCTTCTCAATAGACTCCAACTCTTTCTTCATCGCCTCATGCCATTCCTTCTAGGTGGCTGCCTCGCGATAGCTGGTTGGTTCATCAGCAATTATCAGCAAGAGCTCTTCTTGGCTCATATCGATCTCTCACGCTTCTTCGTAGACATCAGATAGTGAACGAATCCCTCTTGGTCTGTCATTGATGGACGAGTCTCCTGAGCTAGTTCTTCCTGAACTTGCTCTCTCCGGAAACGGGGTGATCATCCCATATCCTAGGTTAGGCGAGCCTGGTGGTAAGTTGGTTCCAGGCGAATTGGTTTCCGTTGAGCTAGGCGTAGCTTGTCCATGGCTGGGACTCTTTTCCTCTTCTTGCTCGAGCGCATCTTCTTCTCCGAGGATGAACTATACCATGTTTTGTTCCGGCTCTCCCTTCTCGTCGTGCCAATCCCACATCTACTCCTCTTCGAACATGGCGTCTCTGCTCATATGCACTTTTCCGCGTCGGGGGTCGTAAAAAATGTGTGCCTTGCGCCCTTCTTCAACACCTAGATACACCATCGGCTGACTCCGATCATCGAGCTTCTAGAGGTGTGGTCCCACAGTCTTTACATGTGTGGTGCACCCAAACACCTTCAGATGCTACATATGAGGTTTGTTCCCTTTCCACGCTTGATAAGGGGTGCGCTCGCCTAGCACCTTCGTCGGTAGACGGTTCAGCAAGTAAACCGCGTGTCGTACTGCTTCTCCCTAGAACCTCATCGAGACTTGCATGCTCTTCAGCAAACTCCTTGCAGTTTCCATGTTCGTCCGATTCTGTCTCTCCACCACGCCGTTCTGCTAGGGCGTGTATGGTGCGCTGAGGTGTCGCTCTACACCTTCTTCTCCGCATTATTCAGAGAAATTCTGAGACGTGAACTCGCCTCCTCGATCTGTTCGAAGGGTCTTCAGCCTATGCCCTGACTGGTTCTCCACGAGCCTCTTGAACTTATTGAAGACTTCAAAGGCTCCAATTTTCTCCTTGAGCATATAAACCCACATCCAACGTTGTATTCGTAAACAATTAGGAGAAAATACTTGCTTCCGGCTAGAGTTTCTGGGTTATTGGACCACAGAGGTCAGTGTGCACCAGTTGGAGGGGTCGCTCTGCTCGGAACTTGGCCTTGATCGGAAATAGCACTTTTTCCTATTTTGCGACCATGCAGCATTCACACAGCTGGTCAGGGTGTTCAATCTTCGGTACCCCAAAAGCCATCTCCTTCTCTCCCATCATCTTGAGCGCGTAGAAATTTACGTGTCCAAGTCGTGCGTGCCACAACCAAGCCGGGTCTGCTAGGGACGCCATTAGGCAGAAGGGTTGACCCGTCTCCAGGAGTATCTTGTACAACCTGTTCGGCATTCTCTTCACCTTCATCAACAGGGTTCCGGTATTGTTCCACATCTTCAGGTACGAGCCGACTAGCACTATAGTGTTGCCGAGCTCCGTCATCTGACCAAGACTGATGATGTTACTCTTCAGCTTCAAAATGTAGTAGACCTGGGTCAACAGTCGTTGGTCCCCGTTCTTGCACTGGAACATGATGGCCCCTCTGCCTCTAATTTCGACGATTGATTCATCGCCGAACTTTACGCTCCATGTGATCTTCTCATCGAGCTCTTCAAACTTAGCTCGGTCTCCCGTCATGTGGTTGCTCGCACCATTGTCTAAATACCAGACATTGGTATAGACTTTCCTTTCTTCATCTACGAGGAGGTTCGCAATAACCTTGTCCTTGATAAGCATGACCGTCTCAGTGGCCATCTTCTTCGAGCAGGGCCTCTTCTCGGCCATCATCAGCTTGGGCTTTGGGCTCGACTTCACGTCGACGGGCATCTCCAGGTCGGTCTTCTCTTTGACTGATTCTCGTCCGAGCTCAGCATTGCTTTCGCCTATGATGCTTGTCTCTTCATCTCCTCGCACTTCCACGTTGTCCTCCTGCTGGGCGAACATCAGCCTAGACTCGTCTTCATGGAATCTCGTAAGGTTTGCTTCCTCGCCGTGGTTCTTGCTGCGGCACTCCGATGCATAGTGCATGAGCTTATGAAAATTATAGCACTTCACCGTGCTCTTGTCTCTTCGAGTCCTAGTGCCTTCCTGGCGGGGTGAGATACTGCTGCGACCTCGACCTCTGCCACATGCTCGGCTATCTCCGCTGTACCCGCTATGACTCGATGAGTTAGAAGCAAACTCAGCTCCATAGTTTTTCTTCTATTTGGCAATCCATTCTTCATGCATGAGCGAGATGTGCTTCTCCTCTTCTCTGTCGCCATAGCCCCGAAGCCTCTCATCGTGGACTTTTAGACGATCGACGACTTCCTCGACTGTCATAGTCTTGAGGTTGCCGAACTACTCGATCGACGCCACGATCTGCATGTATCTGTGAGTTACAGATCTCAAGAACTTCTTGACCACGGTGGTCTCGTCCACCTGTTCGCCTAGTGAGCGGATACCAGTCACAAGAGATAATAGCTTCATAGCGAACTCGTCAACGGATTCAGCGTCTCTCATATGGAGAACCTCGAACACGCTCTTCAAGGTTTGAACCTTGGCTTCTCTGATGCGTTCCGCGCCCATATGCATCATCCGCAACGTCTCCTACGCCTTTTTTGCGGAATCTTTCTCGAAGATCATGAGAAGGACATCTTCCGGCACTTCTTGATAGATGGCGGCAAGAGCCATCCTATCCTTGCGCCCTTCGACATCTCCATCTCCATCTTCTACGGCCTTTCATACTCCTTGTGCCTGCAGGTTCACCCGCATCTTCAACGCCCACACTGAGTAGTTTCTCTTCGTGAGCATCGGGTAATGCTGTTGGCAGAGATGCCCACAAGAAGATTGTTTATTTACATATTGATGTAATATATAAATCTTTTTAAAGTCCTTACTGAAAGATTGTTTATTTACATACTGATGTAATATATAAATCTTTGTAATTTGCTGATTGAATTAATAAAAGTTGAGACGTTCATTCATTCCTTTTAGTTTGATTGAAGATTTATGATATTCAATAGTCTTATAGTCCTTAATCAAACCTAACAATGTATGAAGAGACAAATGTAGATTTGCGTGAACAAACTCTTCATGGTTTGACTAAAACGATATATTCGCAATCTAAAGATCAACGGACTATTGATCCCAGTATGATTGTTGGAAGAATCTAGGATGTCTGGTTACGAGGCATAGAGAGTTAGGAACTCTGTAGTTCTTCCACTGTATCTTTCGAAGATACTGAATTGACCAGTGCACCTTTAGAGACAATAGAAGAACAAACCATTTAACATCTTCTATCTCAAGGTCACTACGTATGAATCGCATCATGCTTACCAAAATCCTGAAATGAGACATGTCATTTCATAGCATTAATACTCTCATTTGAGAAAGTCAAATTCTAGGTCCCATGTGTGATCTAGACAAGGCCTATTGGAGAGATATTAAGTTATGAAGATGTCATGAACCAACTTTGTGAAGTTCTCATAGATATGGAATTCATGTATAAGATTGCTGAGATGCAATGTATATCACCTCATGATTTATTACTTGGATTGTGAATAAATGAACTGCGCAGTATCCAAATTTAAGTAGCGACTTGATTTGGATGAAACAATGTGACTTGTTAGCTCCTCGTCAATACATTGTTTCTAGCTTATTCACAAGTACTAAAGGAGTTGAGGAAATAACAACTAGAAGGGTAAAATGGTAATTTTATAAATCCCAACTAGTTGATGATATTCATGAAGGGTAAACATAGATAACATTCAATGGATCCGCTCAATATAATTAAGTTGAACTTGAGTAGAAAATAAATTCATTTGAACCGAGAGATTCTCAGTGTCAACTCTTTAGTGGAGACAGTTGACATTAACCTAATACTCAAAAAAAGTTTGTGAACTTTTTAGTCCGAGTATAGTAGCTCAAGCTTTGTTTATTTGGATCCTTAAGGTCACTATTATAGGTCAGTAGAGTAGGATTATTAAACTAGAAGTTGAGTCAAAATAAGTTCAAGTGTTGAGCTATACGTTTTCTCGGAAAATATCTAAAGGGGATTTTTGTCCACATTGACATAAAATTATGTGAATGTCAAACTAAGATTTTGAATATTTTCATATGATGGAAATATAAATTATTTTTTATAGCCGAAAAGTCGTTTGACGCATTATGAAATTTATTTCATTATTTGTACAATATTAATTCTACAATAGGTATTTTAAGAATTGTCTTAAAAGAAATAAAGAAACATCTAGAAGCTCCTTCCCTAGGTGTAGAGTTTGGCCAAAACACCTCACAAGAGGAGATAATTTTTTGCCTTTAATTATAAAGATAATTACACAAAAAGAAAAGAGGAAATGAATTTCCTTGAGAAAGATATAAATATGCTAAGTGAGGAAACAAATTTCTCTCACTTATGAGAGCATATGGCTGGCCATGTTGATAGAGAAAGGGGAGAGAAAATTAAATATTGTGTCATGAATACGCAAAAGGGTAATTAACCTTTCTTGCAGTTCCTTCTCCTATAAATAGAGTACATAAGATGTGAAAATAAGTTTTCTTCTTGCTCTCTCTTGGTTTTGGCTGAACCTCTCTCTCTCTCTCTAAAATACCTTTTTATTTTGGCACCTAAGTCCTCATTAGACTTAGGCTTAATTAGCTCTTTAACTCATAGACTTGTTCTTGAGCTATTGTGTTTAATTGTGCCCAGACACAAATCCTTCAAAACTCTATAGATTTTTGTAATAGAAACCTTAAGTTTCTCGAGTTCAAGACTAGACGTGAAGGAAACAAGCAATACGAGAAGATAAACCTTTCCCAAGGGTCCTCTAAGATCAAACTACAAGAAATGTTAGTAATCAAGTAAATAATAATGTGTTAAATATAACCATGTTCTTGGACTTTGCCTATGTTAGTAAAATTGTTTTATTAGTAAAGAAATTTTTATATTCCGCTATTAATGTGTTAATCATAATTTTTCTTAACCCTAGACCTATTCCAACACGTGTATTTTCATTTCCGATTTTTTCTCAAACTGTTTTCCAAATACAAGTCTTCTGAGCTACCTATTACGTAATTCTACGATAAACGGTTAAGTTCACAACACAAACAAATTCTACGTATTCGATAAATTACCTGTAGGGGATTGAGTCGGGCCTTCACGATATTCTATCTCCTTAACTAATTTTTCTTGCGTGAATTGATGATTTTTTCTAGTATAAGTTCCCAAAAATCCTCCACGAGGACTAACTTCAGGATGGTAGTTACTAGAAGGAACTTTGAAGTCCTCAACAAAGCTGTCATACTCTTCATCATTCGCAAACTCTTCGAATTCTTCAGCGTCTTCAACGTCGTCACCGTCATCTTTGTTTCCTTCAAAATTTTCAAAATCGACGTCAAAGGGATCTCTATCACGCCTATACGTTTCATCTTCGTCGCTCTGGTATGCGAGAAATTCATCCTCGGCAACAGAGCGTTCATCATTTGGTTTCAGATTACTTTGTGAGACTTCAATTGCGAGAGGATGATGATGTCTTCTGCTCTCAATGCGAGGAACTTTCAACACTTTTTTTCCTTTTCGCTTCGGATCATCGTTAGCAATTGGTGACATTATTCGTTTCGGTTCAAAACTCACGCAAATAAGAAATTCAGTCCAGTAGCCATGGTTCATATAATACATCATCATCTAACGCAAATAAGAAATTCAGTCCAGTAGCCATGGTTCATATAATACATCATCATCTGACACCAAGACTGCTAACGCCAATCCAACGTTACCCAAAGTGTACGAGACTTCAATTTTTAAGTCATACGCCATCCTATCGACCTTGGAAATTTGGTAAACCATATGGACCAACTCATCATACGTTTTTCTTTTTGTAGCATTCACCGTATACGTACGAGCTTTACCAAAATCTCACATGTCGCTTTTTCTCATCCACGTTCTACCAACACTGATGAAAAATGCAAAACATATTTATAAGAACTTGTCAATAACTAATCCAAAATGCAACATATTCATCATAAATAGTCAAAAACTGGCCAAACATCTAAACTTGTCTCAAAATCATTTAAACTTGTCCAAAAATAATCTAAACTTGTCCAAAAACCATCTTAACTTGTCCAAATACATATATTTTTATGCTTTAACAATTCAAAATCATCGTACACCATCGTACGACGCTGTATGCCATCGTATGGCGTCGAACGATATCGTACGTCACATACCCATTATGACGATGATCTTAAGTGATTTCAACGGATTTAGGGAGGATTTGAGTGAATTCGAAGGTGAAAATGAGATTGAAATATCCATTAAACCCTATATATGAGTTGAAAGGTATTTTTTTGGTCCAATTTTGACGCTATAGTTCATTTTAAGATATTTACCAAAAAAATGAGTACCATGTGAATATTTTAAACATTTTTGGGCCCAAATTTTTCTTTACAAACTATATATATATATATATATATATATATATATATATATATATATATATATATATATATATTTCTCACAAAACATACGACGAATAGTTGGACACCAACAGCAACAATTATCTCATACTCCTTGCAAGCAATCGTACCTTTTAGTCAACACTAGGACGGACTAGTGAATGTACTTTTTTTTAATAAAAATGCAAACATACAGCATGTAAAAATTTCTCCATACAGGGAACTTTATTTTGTAATCCTCGTGAATATTGACTGTTAGGTTTCCTTCCATTCCCATGCAATTACCGAGAGAAAGTGAGCACCAAAATTTCGGCGAGAAATATAAACCACATGACATTTCTCCAGTATATGATCAATATACATACATATAATCTGATGAATTTCTTGCCCTCATAATTATTGCAAGGATTATTCTCCATCGCATTAACGTAAGTCGTCAGTATCTCTCTTTTTGTTTTATCTTTCTGAAATATACTGTTTGAATTAGTAAGAACTCGCACTTAAATAATCTAGATTTACACTTCTCAGTATATTTTGTAGTTTATTATTTCGGTCTTCATTGAAGCAAAATCTTGTGGATGGTGAATTGGTGATAATGATGAAGAAACAAATTTAATAAAATTCTGTTTTTCTTATATAATCTGGAGTGAAGAGTTTGGTTGATGTATATGAATAGGACCAGTGGGTAAAAATACACACTAAAAACAATCACAGATTATATGAAGGAGCAGACCAAGGGTTTCTAGATTTACACTATTCTGTATATCTTTTTTATATTCTATTTGAGTCTTGATATCATTCAGGTAATGATGGATGGTGATAAACTGATGATAATGACTGACAGCTTTTTTATGTATAATATACTGGTTAATATTTGAATGATCAGTGTGTAAAATTTGTTTCATACTATTAATAAGCAATCACACACTACATCATAATATATTTGGTTTGTTTAGGTACTACTTTCTTAAACACGTTTAGTACTCTCATATTATAATCACCTAATATTTTGTACGGATAAAGGAGGACAAGGATGTCTAGAGATCAACACTTCTTCTGTATTTTTTTCACTTTCACTTAAGTAAGCTCTAACGATTGCGAACAAAAAATTATATAGTATCAGAGCGAATAAACATTAATCCACACATTTGTGACACAGAAACAATATGAAGGAAGAGAACAAGGGTATCTATACCTACGTGGCACAATGGCCGGTCTTTTCCTTGGCTTGGTCAGCCCGGCGAGACAAGCTCAACCGCATAGCAATCGGAAGCTTCATCGACGATTACTCCAACAAGGTCGAGATCGTCCGTTTCAGCGCCGAGGCCCCACCGTACCTAACGGCGGACTCTCGGCTCGTCTTCGCCCACCCTTACGCTCCGACCAACCTCATGTTCTTCCCATCAGACCATCGAGATGGCTCCACATGTCATCCAGATCTCTTGGCCACGTCGGGGGATTTTCTCCGGCTCTGGGAGATCCGGGACGACGACGATGGGATCGAGCTGAAATCCCTTTTGGACGGCAACAAAACGAGCGAGTTCAGCGCAGCCGTGACTTCCTTTGACTGGTCAACGCTCGACGTGAGGAAGATCGTCGCGTGCAGCGTCGACACCACCTGCACGGTGTGGGACGTCGAGGTGGGGTCCGCCGAGGCTCAGCTCGTGGCCCACGACAAAGAGGTTTACGACGTTTCATGGGGAGGAAGCAACGCGTTTGCCTCGGCTTCCGGGGACGGGTCGCTTAGGGTTTTCGATCTCAGAGACAAAGAGAGGTCGACAATCATATACGAGAACGAGTTGTTATCTCCGTTGTTGAGGGTCGAGTGGAACAAGTTTGATCCTAGGTTTATCGCAACAGTGGGGACTGACAATCGAAAAGTGGTTGTCTTGGACATTAGACTCCCCACGATCCCGTTGGTGGAACTGAACAGACACGAGAGGAGTGTTAATGCCGTGACGTGGTGTCCCAAGAGTGGACGGTTTTTGTGTTCGGTCGGAGATGATTTTAGGGCTATCGTATGGGATGCGTTGGGGCCCGAGTTTCGATCCGACGGAGGAAGCGGGGACGTCCAGCCGGAGATGTGGTATAGATCGACGGCCGAGATTAATCAAGCTCGGTAGTCTCCCGTTGACTCGGAATGGATTTCCATTTCTTTCTTGAATAAGTTGCAGCTCTTAAAAGTTTGAAAATGTGATATTACATTTAAAAAATGATTTGGGTCGAGCGCCAGAAGTTAATTTCCGAAAAAATATATTTTGATTCTACTAAGAGTGAGGGAGGCTCTGTGTGTACTTCTATCAGATAGAAAATGAAATCTCGTAACATTTTAAAGTTTTTTTTAAGGATGAAGATTTTAGAGCATGAAATCGACAATGCCGATCGATGAGGCTGCTCCACCGACCAATTTTGAAACACCCTGAGATTTTTGTCAGACCACGGCAGCCCAATCCAAACCAGAAAAGAGTTCAAAATTGATTGTTGACAAGCTTCCTGTCACATGCAAGCAAATGTCTCGGAATGACATTGGCCTTGCTTTCTCGGTTCATTTGTGAAGCAGCGAACTCCTCCAAATGGTCCGTGCTTGATCACATTTTCGAACAACATGGAGGGCGTTCTCCGAAAGACATTAACCTAAAATGCTACGATACCAATGCTAACAATTCAGATCAAACTAATCATTTTTAATCATTCGCCAAATCCAAAATATGCAAAACCAAAACAAAACATGCAACAAAGAAAACACAATAATTCTTACCGCATTCGGGGTAAAAAACACCAACTGCACGATGAACTTCGACGGAAAACTCGGTAACTAGAATCGGGGGTGGCGTTTCAAAACGACTCAAGAACAAAAAAACTTAAAAGTCAACAATATTCGAAGGTTCCAACAATCACAAGCAGAAGTAAAACTATACACCGAAGTATACTTTTTAATATCCAAATCATACCTCATATACAACAATTATCTAAGAATCATCAAACAAACATCGTACAGACCAGTTATGTGACGATCCAAATTTTTGGACCGTCTTATTTATCATACTTAAAACATATTTAAAAAATAGAGATATTTATTTAAACTAGTGTTAAGCTTGTAATATAAATTCTAATTTTAATACACTAAATAAAACTACCATTTAAAATTTTGATGAAATTAAGCAACCAAACTAGCAGTTGCATTATAGAAATTTAAAATAAAAATACGATCGTATATCATGCCAAAATAAGGTCGTAACATTTAACATACGCAAAAGGGCATACCTTAAACCCATAAAAATAAAACTTTGGAGTTAAACTTATTTAAAAACTGTAAGTATATCGGAAGTCTTTTATTTTTTGAAAAGCGACCATAACTCAACATTCTCGCTATCGGAGCTAATCCACCCTCCTCACTTGTTTATATGTTGTATATCCACAATAAGGACGAATATATAAAATGAGCAAATGTTTAGCGATAATAACTATAACTCCCAAAACAAAACAAAACAATGACCATGCATGAACCGATTATTAATATTCTTAATTAAAATCGTGACATAAAATTAATTATGATAATCGTTACATACATTTCAATTCGGGGTGCCCCTATAGTACTCATACCAATTTCAGTGTACATTTTCGAAACGAACTACGAGGGTGTAATTTCCCGTAATTTTGTTTCATCGCATAAACTTATATAGAGCTATAGGCTTTGGCCTGAGAAATTTACTCATTTGGGACCGTAATTTGGCTCTAGAAATTCTCCATATTACCTCCATAGCTCAAGTCTACGACTCTCTTGCTTATCCTTATTTTTTCACTTTGCTATTTACGTAACATGCATAAATGAAATATATGAACATACCGTATAACACATAACATGACTAGAAACAAGAGCGTTTCACTATTTATAACATATTATCAATCATTAACTATACATATTATACCATACCATATCATATCACTCAATTAAACGTAACACACATAATAACAGACTTCATGATATTTGTACTATAAATTAATCCAAGTTCCAATGAGATTATTCTCATCCTCGTTTCAAAAATAACGACTGTTGATCATGGAAAGCTTGAGATGTGTTGTCGCCGATTCTCACCGTTACGCTATTTGAAGGATGGTCCAACTGGACCTCTCTTGGAGTCGTCAGCGAGAGAGACGGTTGGCCCTTTGCCCCTAACAAGGGTCGACCGGCCCCTTGGCACACAAGGGAGGGCCGACCGGCCTTCATGTTGGGATTGGTGCCCACAAACGAGATATTAGACATTGAAATACTTTAAGTATTTAACTTTTGCTGAAACATTGATATTCATAAATGTTCATTCTTTTGAAGATTGTGTTTAGATATGTTTAGCTATGCTCTGAAACTGTCATCAAAGAAAAAGGTGCTAAGTATAGACTTGACAACATAGCCCCTTGTGACTAGTTTGAAACATTTGTTCGCAATCTAAAGATCATAGAGCAATCGAGTCTTAGTAATGATTGGATGGATGAATCATGATATCTCATCTTGTGATATAGAGAGTTGTGACTCTATGATTCATGTTTGGTATCTTATAGAAGATATTGACCAAGACCAGTGATACTTAGAAGCTCGAGATAAAACTATTTAAACACTCGAAGCTTCAAGATCACAACTAAAGGGGTGTGATGATACTTACCTTAATCCTTAAGTGAATATGTAATTGACATTACACTTTGTGACATTTGATTCGTCAATGGGCAATGGCTAAGTTTAAGTTGCAAATGACCCGACTGTTGGTGTCACAAGGATGTGATGTTGGGTTACATGATTCACAGATATGGAATTCATGTTGAAAAAATGCGAACGCATTAGTATCACACTATGCTTTGTCATGAGAGTGTGAATGAATAAACCTGGCCAGGTATTCATTGAATGAGTTCATTTTTTGATTAAAACATGTGACATGTAAAGACATCTCACTTTATGTTTTTCTCATTCACAAATAACAAAGGAGTTAGTGAAATAATAACTCAAGGGGTAAAACAGTAATTTTACATTCCTCTTAGTTACTGATACACATGAAGGGTAATATCGTAAGATACTCCGTAGATCGTGTGAGAAATGGTTTTATCACATCAAACATAAAATATGCGCATATGAACAAAGAGATTGTCAATATTGGTCCTTTAGTGGAATCGACAAATATTGAATTAAAAGACGGAAAAGGTTTGTGAACTTTTGTGTCCGATATTTATTCTAAAGCTTCGTTCATGTGGGTCCATGAGGTCTCAATAATAGACACTTGGAAGTGATTAAAAGAACTGGAATTATTGATTTACTCATTAAGTATAAATTGTGATTTATACCGAGAAAGTTATTTTCTTATAACTCAATAAATAATTAGTTATTTGTTTTGGTTATTGAATCACATAGTATTATTATGTTGAGAATAATACACTTGAATGATTTGATTCAATAAAAGAAGAAAATAAATTATTTCTCATTTCGTAGTTATTCGTTAAATATGAAATAATTTTAATGATGTGTCATTAAATATAATGGGAATTCTAAATTATTTTATCAAAAATATTTGGGATCAAAATAAAAGATTTTTTGACGAGTAGGAGAGAGGGAGTTGGCCGAATTCTTTAAGTGAGTAGGGTCGTGGGTTTGACCCAGCTTAAGCCCATTTATAAATGTATAAATAAAAGCTTAAAAACCCTAATCACTTAACCCTAACCCAAGTTAATTTTCGGCAGCCTCTCTCTCTCTCTCCCTAGAGACACTCGGCCGAAATCCCAAGAAAAGAACAAGAGAAAAGTGGTTTTCAATTCTTTTTCAAAAATTCCTAATCGTTCTTGGAAGCCCACCATTTCAATCTCAATAATTCCTACTTAATCGTTCTTGTATTATTGTTGATTTCCCACTCGTTGTGTTTGATTTTTTTATGTGTTGTTTTAATGTTTTATAAATTGTTTTTAAATACATCTAGAAAGCCAAAAAATCAATTTTTAGGTTTCAATCCGGCGATGGATCTCTCCCAGGACGTTAAGCGTCCATTCCGGCGAGTTTTTCCCTTCCAACGCCATTCCGGCGACTCCAGCCCGGCGAGGCCAATCTGGCGGGGGGGATTCCTATTGGCATTTATGCCCACAAAGGAGATTTTTGATATTAAATACTTTTGTATTTGTTTTGCTTTGAAATTAAATAAAGATTGAATATCCATTCTTATTTAAGATTGTGTTTACGCATTTATGTCTACGCTCTGAAACTGTCATCAACGAAAGAAGTGCTAAGTACATACTTGACAAGATACCTTCTTATGACTAGTTTAAATAATAGTTCGCAATCTAAAGATCGATTGGGCAATCGATTCCTAGTAATGATTGTTAGAATGAATTAAACGATATCTTATCTTGTGATATGGAGAGTTGTGACTCTGTAATTCATTCTTGATATCTTAACAAGACCAGTGAAGTTTTGAAGTTCGAGATACCGTTTAATCACTCGAAACCTCAAACTCACATACGAGGGGTATTTTAGTAATTACCTAAATCCTGAAGTGAGTACATGTATTCTTGTAACACTTTATGACATTTGATTTGTCAATGGGCAATGGCTAAATGAAGTTTCATTGACCCACGGTTGATGTCATAATACTGTTTCGTTGAAACATGTGATTCACAGATATGGAATTTGTGTTGAAACAATGCTAAGGCATTAGTATCACACCATGCTCTGTTATGAGAGTGTGAGTGAATAAACCAGGCCTGGTATTCATCGAATAAAAAATTCTTTGAAATAAAACATGTGACATGTTGAGACATATCACTTTATGTTTTTCTCGTTCACAAATAACAGAGGACTTGGTTAAATAATAACTCAGGGGTAAAACGGTAATTTTACATTCCTCTGAGTTAATGATACACACAAAGGGTAATATCGTAAAATACATTGTGGACCGTGTGAAGAAAAGTTTTGTCACATCAAACGGAAATATAAACGCATATGAACTTAGAGATGTTCAATATTGGTCATTTAGTGGAATCGACTAATATTAAGAATTAAAAGCCGGAAAAATTTTGTGAACTTTTTTGTCCAAGCTTTATTCTAAAGCTTCGTTCATGTGGGTCCATAAGATCTCAATGAGAGACTCTCGGACGAGATTTTGGTGAACAAGAAATGATTGATTATCTCATTCAACGTAAATTGTGATTTACGCTAAGAAAATTATTTTCTGAGTAATTAAATAAATAACTTGTTATTTATTATTACATTTATTTCACGAATCATATTATGTTATTATATTGATAATAATATAATTTGATGATTAAAATAAATAAAAGATGAAAATAAATATTTTCTCGTTTCGTACTACATTGATTAGTATAAAAATAATTAATGACTTGTCATTAAATAAATGAGATGTTCTAAATTAATTAAATATTATTTTAGAAATAAATCAAATAAATTTGGGAGATAATTAGGACAATATGGCCGGCCATAATAAGTGTTTTATGGGCTGGAAAGATTGTTTAAACTCATTAAAAGAAGTTTTAGGCTTAAGTTTGACTAATGGGTCTTAATTGGATTTTGACCTAACTTAAGCCCATTCTCTCTTATATAAAAGAAGGCTCTCTCATTTTGGTAACCCTAGCCTAATTTCGACCAACACTCAGCCAAACCTCTTCCTCCTTGTGCTTGAGAGGTTTTGGTCAAAATTAAGAGAGAAAGAGAGAGAGGAAAACTGTTTCCCGGCAGCCCTTCCTTTTCTTTGAGTTTCCCCTTCTTCCCTTGTTCCCACGAAAGAGCCCACCCTCTTTGTCTCCTAAAATCCCTTGAGTATTATCATTGACTCAACTTGTTGTTGTTTGAGTTATTTTTCTCTCCTAGGGCCGGCTACTTTTGGAGGAACGAAGGCATGACGAATTTGAGGATCTCCTTGACGCACGTGGTGTAGAGGATCGGCGATCACTTGGACGTACACCGAGACTTGCTCTCGCAGATCCAAACCCTATGTAAGTGTCTCTTAAACGAATTGGATCTGAATGATATAGTATTGTAGAATGTTTATATTTATTTAGATTGTTCGTTTGCATGCTTGAATGAATTTATTGATATGTACATAAATTTGTTAACTTGCTAGTTTAGATTTAATGACATGGTTATGAATATGTTAGAAAACGTTTTAATATGTTATATTGAATTATGAATTTCCGTCATATATAGATATGTTTCATAATTAATTAGGTTAATTGTTAACTAAATTCCAACAATTCCAATCCGGCGAGGAGTCCCAACGATCTCCAGTCCGGCGAGGGTTCCTTCATTGCGCAGGTCCCGGCGAGGCTCCCCAGTCCGACGAGCGTGTGATCCGGCAAGATCTCCCTGTCAGGCGAGTTCCCGTCGCGGCGAAGGTCGCCTATCCGGGGAGCGCCCAATCCGGCGAGACTCCCCAGTCTGGCGAGCACCTTGTGTGGCGCAAAATCCCAGTCCAACGAAGCCACCCGCAGGCGCCCATTCTGGCGAACCTCCCCAGTCCGACGAAGGTGTTCCCATGCAATCCGACGAGCGTATTCCAGCGTTTTGGACGTGACATGCATTCCGACGATAGCGAGCAACGTCAAGGTTGTTTACAACCTTAGATGTGAGTAATTCTCAATTTATTAAATAGCTATAAATTATATAAATTGTTATATAGGTCGTTTAGCTTATTTAATGGTTGAGTGTTGTGTTTTATAAATTGTTTATAATCACGAAATAAATTTTAATGCCTTAGGTTGTTTAAATATATTAAAATTGGTTTTAATATATTAGATCTAATTATAATTTTCCGCCACATAAGATGTGTATTATAATTAATATTGTTTAAATTTTTAAATAATTTCCAACACTTCATGGACCCGAACATGTGCCAACCGGCCGCCTGACGTATAAGGGAGGGCCGACCGGCCTTCTAACGTATAAGGGAGGGACGACCAGCCTCCCTTGTGCCAAACATGGGCCGACCGGCCTCTTGGCGCATAAGGGAAGGCCGACCGGCCTCCCATGGCCCGAGCACGGGCCGGGGCCTTCTAGCGCATAAGGAAAGGCCGACCGTCCTCCCATGGCCCAGGAATGGGCCGGCTAGCCTCCCATCGCGAGAAGAGGGACCGGCCGGCCTCACCTGGCTCAAATTAAGGAACCTGACTAACCTCCCTTGGCCCAAAGCATGGACGGCCAGCCTCCTACCCCCACTCGGCCACACTCGATTGACCGCAAGCTGAGCCAGCCGGCCATCACACCAACGCCAACCGGCCACTCCATGGCACACGCCCGAAGGACCCCCTCGAGCCTATATATGTTGGCTTCCCTCACAAGCACGTGGTAACCAAGTCGATCTTAACTAACTGTGAAACGGAGAACCCAATGCAAAACACAACCCATAAGCTTCACAAGGCACATAACATATGAACACCCTAAAGATCCGAGATTTAAAGCCCGGAACGTGGTCGATCATCCCCTCGCTCAATCTCGTCGATCCCTCCTCGTCATCCTAAAACTCCACCCACATTATACTAATGTCCACCGTCGAAAAAGTAAACAGAGGACTGTCCTCTGTTTTCGCTTCTTAGTTCACGTCCGTTCATCTCTTTCAGGTATCGGAAGAACTCGAAGACCCCCAATAGCTAAGAGATGATCCGGGATACCCATTACTACAAAACATACTTTTAGAACCGACAGGGGGAATTAGAAGCGACATATTACCATTAGAAGCGATGAAACTTTAATAACCATGTAAGGGCAATCAGACGCCACCCTCTGGAAGGTCTTCAGCCTGACTCTAACGGGGTCGAGTTTTAAATGGTTTAGGTTCTTGAAGTCGGAGAGTGTCGGGTCATGCCGCACGTTCTAGGAAGCATTCCTCGCCTGCTTTACCACAATGGTGGCCCGAAAGAAGTCCAAGTCATACTTATGGACTATAAAACAAAGGCGCGACGACAGCCTGTGTGAATACTTGGCTCGATTCACCGAGGAGTCGCACAAGGTCGATGACATTGATGATGAGACACCATCACCGAGGGTTCCGAACTTGGTGACTTTCTAAAAGCCATCGTGACTTTCTAAAAGCTCCGAAAGATATGGCAGAATTAGTGGCGAAAGCCATGACCGATATGAGGATAGAAGACTATCTCAATGGGAGGAAGGGAGAACCTCGTACGGACCGCCCCCATGATTACACTCGCGCCGAAACACGAGAAAAGAGGGGATAAAGCGCATATCAGGCTGACAACGGCCCCCAGTCGAGGTCTAAGCGACATGTGGTGGATGAATTCTGGGGCGAGTTCTTAACCCCGCTCAAGATTACTTCTGAGTACCATTGGGATCATTGACACATGACTTTTGATTGTTACACGTTCAAAAGATAGATCGTACCCGTCATACAAGAGGGGAAACTTAAGGAGTTCGTCATGAGGGCAGCCGGGGTGAAAATCCTGGAGACTCTCCCGCCAAATCAAAACCAAGGGCGAGACAACGGCAAGGCTGTTGTTGTCGCAACAATCAGCAAAGAAACCCGCCACGGTATGACTCGACCCAAGTTGATTGGGCCTGTGCCAAGGGGCAGTGTTGGCCCAGTTGAATAACTAAGCTAGGAATAATATGCGGCCGGTGTTGGCAGAGATGCCCACAAGAAGATTATTTATTTGCATATCGATGTAACATAAATCTCTCATAAGTCATTATTGTAATTTGCTTATAAAATTAATAATACTTGAAACGTTCATGCATTCTTTTTTTAGTTTGATTGAAGATTTATTATATTCAATTGTCTTATAGTCCTTAATCAAACCTAACAACGTATGAATAGAAAAATGTAGATTTGTGTGAACAAACTCTTCATAGTTTGCTTAAAACATAATATTCACAATATCAAGATCAACGGACCATTGATCCCAGTATGATTATTGAAAGAATCTATGATGTCTGGTTACGAGGCATAGAGAGTTAGATACTCTATAGTTCTTCCGGTCTATCTTTCAAAGATACTGAATTGACTAGTGCACATTTAGAGACAATGTAAGAACAAACAATTTAACATCTCTTGTCTCAAGATCACTATGTATGAATTGCATTGTGCTTACCTTTATCCTGAAATGACACATGTCATTTCATAACTTCAAGATATTCATTTGAGAAAGTTACACTCTAGATCCACGTTTGTGAACTAGATGCGCTCTATTGGTGATTTATTGGGTTGTGAAGATGACATGAGTATACTTTGTGAAGTCCTCATAGATATGGAATTCATGTACAAGATTGCTGAAATACGCTTTATTTCATGGATTGTGAATAAATGTACCGGCCGGTGTCTAAATAGAATAAAAGATTCTTTTGGATGAAACGTTTTGACTTGTCAGCTCCTGGTCAATACATCGTTTCTAACTTATTCACAAGTATTAAAGGAGTTGAAGAAATAACAACTAGAAGGTAAAATGGTAATTTTATAGATCCCCTTTTGTTGATGATATTCATGAAGGGTAATCATTCGATAATATTCAGTAGTTCCGCTCATCACAAATAAGTAGATTTTTTAGTAGAAAATATATGAATTTGAACCGAGAGATTTTCAGTGTCAACTCTTTAGCGGTCAGTTGACATTAAACTAGACATGGAAAAGTTTGTGAACTTTGAATCCAAGAGTCCTAGTTGTTGTGGACAGAAAAGACGCGACGGCTCGACGGAGGCTCCGAGAGGGTTCAGCCTTGCCTTGGGCCGGCGCCCTAGACCCATCCACATGGCCAAGGGCCGAGCGAAACACTTCCTTCGGCCAAAGGCCGGCCCGGGGACCCTCTCTTGGCCCGGCCAAAGGCCGGCCCATAACTTTTCACTCGGCCAATGGCCGAGTGAGACCTTCCTCTCGGCCAAAGGCCGGCCTTGGCCCTTCCTTGACCCAGCCAAGGACCGGCCCACGACATTTCACTCGGCCAAAGGCCGAGTAAAGCTTTCTCTTAGCCAAGGGCCGGCCTTGGTCTTCCTTTGACACGGCCAAGGGCCGGCCCATGACATTCCACTCGGCCAAAGGCCGAGTGAAACTCCCCTCTCGGCCAAAGGCCCGCCTGGGCTTTCCTTGACCTGGCCATGGGCCGACGCACGGCATGCCACTCGGCCAAAGGCCGGACAAAGGGATCCTCCTTGGTACTTACCTAAATCCTGAAGTGAATATATGATTGATATTACACTTTTTGACATTTGATTTGTCAATGGGCAATGACTAAATTTTATTTTCATCTAACCCGACGGTTGGTATCACAAGGTTGACACTTTATGACATTCACATATATGAAATTCATGTTGAAACAATGCAAATGCATTAGTATCACACTATGCTTTGTTATGAGAGTGTGAATGAATAAACCAGGCCAGGTATTCATCGAATAAGAACATTCTTTGATTAAAACATGTGACATGTAAAGACATTTCACTCTATGTTTTTCTCATTCACAAAAACTATATAAAGGCTTAAGTAAACCCTAGTCACTTAACCCTAACCCTACTAAAACATTCGGCTGAAAACCTCTCCCTCTCCCCTTGTTTGTTTTGGTCGAATTCCTTGAGTGAGAGCAAGGAAAAAAATTGTTTTCTTCCTTTTCTGAGAGTCTCCCTTATTCCTGAGTATTTATAGAAGAGCCCACCTTCTCCTTCTCATTAAATTCTTTTTGTATTATCCTTTATTTTATTTTATGGTGTTTGGTAGTTTGTGTTATGTGAAATTTTGATTTTTAAAATTAAATTTGAAGTCCCAAAGGTTTTTGCAAATTTTGTTCGGCGAAATTCCCAGTCAGGCGGAATTCCCAGTCAGGCAAAATTCCGGGTCAGGAGGAATTCCCAGTCATGCGAAAATCCCAGTCAGGCGAGTTTCCCAGTAAGGCGAGATTCCCAGTCAAGCGAAAATCCCAGTCAGGCAAGAATCCCAGTCAGGCGTGAATCCCTGTCAAGCGGGAATCCTAGTCAAGCGTCCCTGTCCGGCGAGAATCCCAGTTAGGCAAGAATTCCAGCCAGGCGTCCCTGTTCGGAGAGAATCCCAGTCAGGCGCCCAGCCCGGCAAGCGTGCTTCCTGTCAAGCCAGCGTGTGCCTAAAGCAATCCGCTGAGCCTGTTTCGCGCGTTTGACTCAATGTGGCATTCTGGAGTTAGCGAGCAACGTCGGGATTGTTTACAATCTCTATTGTAAGTATTTCTCACCTAATTGGATGCCTTTAAATATATAAACTCTATATAGATTGATAGTGTGTTCAATTGTCGCTTAACATGTTTTAATAAATTAGTTTGTTAACATGTCAATAAATTTTAATGTCTAGGTTGTTAAATATATTAAAAATTGTTTTTAATATATTAGATCTAATTATATAATTCCGCCATATGTTAGATATGTTATATAATTAATTGTTTAATCGTTAAATAAATTCCAACAATTTGCCGCTTGAGTTGGTAACACTCGACCTCAAATGGCCGTGATCCTGATGGTATTCGCAGAATTTGCTCCGATCTCGTTTTGCAGGATCTATCGTGAGGGGAGTTGGGCCACCCAACTTGTCACGATGCAGAGCCAAGATCCGCTCTTGGGGGGTGTTCAGTGGAGTGAAGGCCGAGAATTTACAGAAACTATTGGGACGCTACGGTCCGGGCCCCGGGAAGGATCGATTGTTGGGGGCCTGGCCTACCCTACTCCTCCTTTTCCGAGGGTCGGAGTGGTCCTTCTCGTGATCCCCGAGGCGACGACCGTGTTGCCCACTGGATTCTCGACCGTCTCGGCCCTCGAGAGAGTCTTCGATTCCCATGAATGTGCGGGCTCTTGCCATCAGGTCCGCCGTGTCCCTTGGAACCTTCCCCATGAAAGACTTCAAGAAGTCGCTCGTGCGGGATCCCTCAGTGATTGTTGTGATCGCGTCCTTGTCGTCAAACACCTCGACCTTATTCGATTCGTCAGTAAAGCGAGCGAGGTATTGCCTTAAGGTTTCATCCCTACTATGTCGGATAGCTAAGATGTGAATTTTCGAAGCCCTAAAGGATGGGATTCGCCCTGACTTTAGGCCTCTAAACCACTCAAATCTTGTCCCGGCAAGGGTTAGGCTGAAGGCTTGACACAAGGTGGCATCCGATTGGCCTTGCATTGACATCCACGTTTCATAATGTTGGATGTGAAAATTCGGATATGTGCGCCCGTCATAAGGGGGAATTGAAGGTAGATTGAAATTTCCCCCACACGGCTCTGCTATGATATGAGCGGAGAATGGAGAGTAGGATTCCTCGATACCTTCGTAGGGCCTTTACCTCTTATATTCCCTCATCTCGATGATTTGATTTTGGAGGCTTTGGATCATTGTCACCATATCGAGTCCGTTGGCCGGGCAGATAGCAAGGATCATCGGGGTCGCACACCGACGTTCGTTTGACGCTTAGTCTGCGATGTTGTCTTTCGGTTGACCAAGTGTGACGGCCGGCAGCCTGTCCCTTTGAGAGTTGAGCCATCGACAAAGGTCCTCCCCCTGAGAGTTCCTTTGGGCCGTAAGGTGCTCCCTGAGATCCGCGTTCAGTTCCCGACGAGGCGATGCCGCTCGCCGCTGGAACGTTCTTCGAGTCCTGCGGCTATTTGCCCCCTCGTCTCTCTGGATGGCCCTGCGCTCAATTTGGGGACACGCCCGCCCGCCTCTAGAAGCCAAAGATGCGACACCTCGGGATCGCAATCTCGATTGTTGTGCCGTCGGTTGCCGATGCAAGGGTGGCACTTCGCTCGACCCTCCTTGGAGAGACTGAGTGGGGCAAGGGGTTACCTTGTCGGTTCTTGATTCTCTCACGTACTCGGGGTCAGAGTCGTCTTGGAACGAGACTTTTTCGATGTCATACCCGAGAAAGTCGGCTATGAGCGAGTTACCCACGCCGGGGCGATCCAAAATCTCTGAGAGCCGCCGAGCGGTGTCCTCTCGAATTACGACATCAGGGTCATTCCTTGAGCCTTGGGGTCGGTTCTCGTTATCACGAGACTGTTCGCCAAGTCAGTGGGTGAGACTTCGAAGGCCGTACCTTACGTTCGTCGTTCGAGTGCCTATGGATGCGACGAGGATTTGACTCATTTTGTTGGAGGTTACCGGCGGGGATTAAGGTATGTCTTATGAGAAATGAGAGAACCTATGCCCCCTCCTTCTAGAGCCAAAATGTTGTCGCTCGTTTTAGGACAACGATTTAGGAGCCGTAAACGGTTTGACCCAAGGCCGGACCAAGTGGTCGCGTTCGGCCTCTAACGTGTCGGACTTGGTATCCCAAGTCATCCATCAACTGTCAATGAAACTCACCTTGCGTAAATACTTGAAAAGTAAAGAGGTCACTTGAACTACAAAGGGGAAACAGAGGGGGTGCCTCTGTTTACCTCTCCAACGCTCAATGTTAGTGGGATTGAGGTGGAAGTACGAGTTCAACAGCGTTTCAGTGCTCAAAATTGGATTACATGTCTCGAGGGGTTGTATCTCATATTTATAGGCGATCAAGGGATGTCTTGGAAGCCCCTTGGCCGAGTGAAGGCGAGCTGGGGATGGCCTTTTGGCCAAGTGAAGGCCTGGGACGGCCTCTGGCCGAGTGAAGGTCTTGGGACGGCCCTTGGCTGAGCGAGAAAGGGACTGGGCCGGCCCTTCGCCAAGCGAGAAAAGGCTGGGCCGGCCTTTGGCCGAGCGAAGAAGCTCTCTAGGCCTTTGGCCGAGCGAAGAGGCTCTCGAGGCCTTTGGCCGAGCGAGAAGAGGCCGGGCCGGCCTTTGGCCGAGCGAGAATAGGTTGGGCCGGCGTTTGGCCGAGCGAAGAAAGGCTGTGACGGCCTTTGGCGGAGCGAGGGTCTTGGGACGGCCCTTGGCCGAGCAAAGAGAGCTCACCAGGCCTTTGACCGAGCGAGAAAGCCTTGGGACGGCCTTTGGCCGAGCGAAGAAGCTCTCCAGGCCTTTGGTCGAGCAAGAATAGGCTGGGCCGGCCTTTGGCCAAGCGAAGAGGCTCCCCAGGCCTTTGGCCGATCGAGAAGAAGCTAGGCCGGTCTTTGGCCGAGCGAAGAGGCTCCCCAGGCCTTTTGCCGAGCGAAGAGGCTCCCTAGGCCTTTGGCCGAGCGAGGAACGGTTGGACCGGCCTTTGGCCGAGCGAGGAATGGTTGGACCGGCCTTTGGCCGAGCGAGGAATGGTTGGACCGGCCTTTGGCCGAGCGAGGGTCTTGGGATGGCCCTTGGCCGAGTGAAGAGAGCTCTCTAGTGTTGGCAGAGATGCCCAAAAGAAGATTGTTTATTTACATATTGATGTAATATATAAATCTTTATAAAGTCCTTAATGTACTTTGCTGATTAAATTAATAAAAGTTGAAACGTTCATTCTTCGTTTTTAGTTTGATTGAAGATTTATGATATTTTATAGTCTTATAGTCCTTAATCAAACCTAACAATGTATGAAGAGACAAATGTAGATTACCGAAGCTTGTTTAGTAGCTGATAATGTATCATCGTGGATTATTGACTCCGCTGCTACTAACCATATTCGTTGTTCCTCGAATGGGTTCAGGAAAATCAAAAGTATAGAGGATGGCGACTTCGTCTTTAAGTGGGATAATGGGAGCTTGGTGTCTGCTGAGGCTATGAGATCCATGACACTGTCTTTCGAAGACAGAACTTGAAATTTAAATAATGTGTATTATGTTCCTTCCTTTGGGAAAAACTTAACATTTGTAGCTCAAATTGTTGAGCAGAATTATTATTTAAAGTTTATTTGATAATGGAATTCATATTACTTCTTCCAATTAATTTTTCACTGATGCATGTTTAAAGAATGGTTTATACTATCTTTATCCTACACAACCTTTGCTATTAGACACTGAAATACATAATGATATAATTAGGGAACCCAAGAGGATCAAACTAATGATTCCTCTGAGTTAATAAAATCAACACATCTCTGACACTTAAGACTTGGTCATATTATTGTAGATAGGATTAAGAGACTTGTGCGGGATGGTCCACTCAAAGCCTATGCAATAGGCTCACTACCGACTTGTGAATCATGTATAGAAGGAAAAATGACCAAACGACCTTTCTCTGATAAAGGTCGAAGAGCCATTGAGCTGCTGGAACTAATACATTCTGATGTATGTGTTCGGCTAGAATTCAGGCACGGGGAGGATAGAAATATTTCGTTACCTTTACCGATGATTACTCAAAATATGGATTTGTCTATTTGCTCAAACACAAATCTGAAACCTTTAATGTATTTAAGGTTTTTCGGGCTTTAGTGGAAAATCAAACTGCCAAACAGATCAAAACCCTTCGATCCGATCGAGGTGGTGAGTACTTGTCTAAAGAGTTCGATGACTTTCTTAAAGAAGAAGGTATCTCTTCTCAGCTTACAGCACCTGGCACACCTCAACAAGACAGAGTGTCAGAGAGAAGGAATCGTACTTTGATGGATATGGTTAGATAAATGATGAGTTACTCATCACTCCCTAATTCCTTTTGGGGATATGCCCTCGAAACTGCCGCATATATTCTGAACCAAGTTCCTTCTAAGACGGTCCCTGGTACTCCTTATGAACGATGGAGTGGGCGTAAAGCTAGTTTAAGCCACATCAGAATTTGGGGTTGCCCTGCACATGTGTAAGGAAAAAGACTAGCAAGTTGGCTAGTAGGTCAGAATTATGCGTGTTCGTTGGATATCCAAAGGAAACCAAAAGTTTCACATTCTATAGTCCCGAGGACGACAAAACGTTTGTCAGCACTAATGCTCGTTTCCTTGAGGAGGACTATATGAAGAATACGAAACTTAGAAGCAAAATTTTGCTTGAAAAAAAGTTGGGTGAGGATGCTTCTACCTCATCTGTAAGAACTGTTCTTACCCCAACTTAAACGGAACCTAACAATTCAGATCGTCGCCAAGTAGTACTTCGACGTAGTGGGAGAGTTTCTGAAAAGCCTGACAGGTACATGTCTTATGGTGATACTCTTGTAACCGTCGCTGACATGGATGACCATGTTTCCTACAGCCAAGCAATGGCTGGTTCTGAATCAAACCTTTGGCTTGATGCCATGAAAGTTGAGATGCATTCGATGTATGTCAACAAAGTCTGGAAACTTGTAGGGTGTAAGTGGATCCATAAGAAGAAAATGGGTCCAGATGGGAACGTTGAGACGTTCAAAGCGCGACTAGTGGCTAAGGGTTATACCCAAAAAGAAGGTATCGATTATGAAGAAACCTTCTCGCCAGTCGCAATACTTATATCCATCCATATACTTCTATCCATTGATGCCGCTCTCAATTATGACATCAGGCAGATGGATGTCAAGATAGCCTTTCTGAATGGCATTCTTGACGAGCGCATTTTCATGGCTCAACCAAACGGTGTCGTGGAAAGTGATCAAGAGAACAAGGTTCATGAATTGCTTAAATCCATTTATGGATTAAAGCAAGCATCTAGATCATGGAATATTAGATTCGATGAAATTATAAAAAGTTCGGTTTTGAACAGTCAATAGATGAACCTTGTGTCTATAAGTTGATACACGAGCGCAAGGTTGTGTTTTTGGTATTCTATGTCGATGATATACTACTCATTGGTAATGCTACAGGTAAATTATCTGAGGTTAAAATTTGGTTAGCTAAGCAGTTTGATATGTAGGATCTAGGGGAAGCTGCATACATTTTGGGGATTCAGATCTTTCGAGATCGAAAGAACTGGACCCTGTCTCTCTCCCAAGCATCTTATATAGATAACATGTTGGATCACTTCGCTATGCAAAACTCCAAGAAGGGCCTAAACCCCTTTAGACATGGAGTCTCACTCTCTAAGGACAAGTCTCCCAAGACTGCACAAGAGATTGAGGACATGAGAAAGATTCCCTATGCTTCAGCCGTAGGAAGTCTCATGTAGTTAGCTGTTTCCAATCAAATCCTGGGTTGTTGTTAAGCATGTTCTTAAGTATCTTCGAAGAACTATGAACTTGATGCTAACATATTCAGGTACTGACCTAACTATGACAGGGTATACCGATTCTGACTTTCAAGCGGATAAGGATTCCAGGAAATCCACTTCAGGATCTGTGTTCATCCTGAGTAGCTGCTTGTGAAGCATCCAAAGAGGCTTTCTGGCTTAGAAAATTCCTGAAGTATTTGGAGGTTGTTCCAAATGTCAACGAGCCCATGAAATGACACTTTATTGTTATAATAGTGGGGCTGTTGCTAACTCAAAGGAACCTAGAAGCCATAAGCGCTCTAAGCATATTGAGAGGAAATACCATTTGATTAGAGATACCGTGCAGCGCGGAGACGTGGAGGTGAAGAAGAGCTCAACGGTGGACAACCTTGCAGATCCTTTCACCAAGGCCCTATCCAACAAGGTCTTCGACCAACATCGAGACGGATTAGGCATGAAGGACTACTCTCATCTTCTTTGAGTCAAGTGGGAGTTTGTTGGCAGAGATGCCCACAAGAAGATTGTTTATTTACATATTGATGTAATATATAAATCTTTATAAAGTCCTTATTGTAATTTGAAACGTTGAAACGTTGAAACGTTGATTCATTCCTTTTTAGTTTGATTGAAGATTTATGATATTCAATAGTCTTATAGTCCTTAATCAAACCTAACAATGTATGAAGAGACAAATGTAGATTTGCGTGAACACACTCTTCATGGTTTGACTAAAACGATATATTCGCAATCTAGAGATCAACGGACTATTGTACCCAGTATGATTGTTGGAAGAATCTATGATGTCTGGTTACGAGGCATAGAGAGTTAGGAACTCTATAGTTTTTCCAGTGTATCTTTCGAAGATACTGAATTGACAAGTGCACCTTTAGAGACAATACAAGAACAAACCATTTAACATCTTCTATCTCAAGGTCACTATGTATGAATTGCATCATGCTTGCCTAAATCGTGAAATGAGACATGTCATTTCATAGCATTAATACTCTCATTGAGAAAGTCAAATTCTAGATCCATTATGTGATCTAGACTAGGCCAATTGGTGAGATATTAAGTTATGAAGATGTCATGAACCAACTTTGTGAAGTTCTCATAGATATGGAATTCACGTACTAGATTGCTGAGATGCAATATATATCACCGCATGATTTATTACTTGGATTGTGAATAAATGAACTGCGCAGTATCCAAAATTAAGTAGCGACTTTATCTGGATGAAACAATGTGACTTGTTAGCTCCTCGTCAATACATTGTTT
Organism: Urtica urens; assembly: GCA_958296335.1. NCBI lineage: Eukaryota > Viridiplantae > Streptophyta > Magnoliopsida > Rosales > Urticaceae > Urtica > Urtica urens. Next base: position 30,397,504 of record OY282521.1, read on the forward strand.
CTAACTTATTCACAAGTAACAAAGGAGTTGATGAAATAACAACTAGAAGGGTGGTAATTTTATAAATGTCATCTAGTTTATGATATTCTTAAAGGGTAATCATAGATAATATTCAATGGATCCACTCAATATAATTAAGTTTAATTTGAGTAGAAAATAAATTCATTTGAACTTAGAGATTCTCCGTGTCAACTCTTTAGTGGAGTGAGTTGACATTAAGCTAATACTCAGAAAAGGTTTGTGAACTTTTGAGTCCAAGTATAGAAGCTCAAGCTTTGATCATCTGGATCCATAAAGTCAATATTACACATCATTAGAGTAGGATTGTTAAACTAGAAGTTAAGTCACAATAAGTTCAAATGTTGAACTTGACTTTTTCTCGGAAAATGTCGAAAGGGTATTTTTGTCCACATGGACATAAAATGATGTGAATGTCAAAATAAGATTTTTGAATATTTTCATATGATGAAAATATAAATTATTTTCTAAAGTCGAAAAGTCGTTTAAGGCATTATGAAATTAATTTTGTTATTTGTGCAATTATAATTCTACAATGGGTTTTTTAAGAATTGTCTTAAAAGAAATAAGGAAGCATCTAAAAGCTCCCCCCTAGGTAGAATTTTGGCCAAAACATGCATCAAGAGGATATTTTTATTTCCCTTTAATTATAAGGATAATTACCCAAAAGGAAAAGAGAAAATAAATTTCCTTGAGAAGGAAATAAATAAGCTAAGTAAGGAAACAAATTTCCTCCTTGCTTGAGGTGTATGGCCGTCCATATTAGAAGAGAAATGGGAAAGGAAAATCAATATTGTGTCATGAATATATTATTCTTTCATAAATGAATAATTGATGTTTATATATTTTATTTCTCCTATAAATAGAGCCTCACATAGAGATGTGAAAACAAGTTTTTTCCTTGCTCTTTCTTGCATAGTGGCCGACCCTCTATCTCTCTCTCTAGAAAATACTCCTTATTATTTTGCACCTAGATCCATGCTTGATCTAGAGAATTAACTTATTATCCAAGAATTGTTCTTGGTTCATATTGTTTAATTGTGCCTACACACAAATCCTTCTAAACCTCTATAGACTCTTGTAATAAAAACCTTAGATTTCTCAAGTTTAAGATTAGAAGTGAAGGAATCGAGCCAAGGAAGAAGATACAAGAAAGATTAGTATTCAAATACTTTAAATAATGTTTTTAGTTATAACATGTATATGCACTTTGTTTAGGTTAGTAAAAATTATTTTATTAGTAAAAGAAATATTTATATTCTGCCATTAATGTGTTAATGATAAATTTTTCTTAACCCTAGACTTATTACAACATCTAGGTCTTTGGCCGAGTGAAGAGAGGCTGGGCCGGCCTTTGGCCGAGCGAAGAATCTCCCAGGCCCTTGGCCGAGCAAAGAAGGGTTGGCCGAGTCCTTGGCCGAGCGAAGAGGGCTGGGTCGGCCCTTGGCCGACCGAAGGAAACTAGGTCGGCCCATGGCCGAGTGAAGGAGGCCTCACTCGGCTGTTGGCCGAGTGAGTTGCTGGGGCGCCGGCTAGGTCAGCCGAGGGGCCCTTCGGAGCCTCCTCTGCGCCGCCGTCTTTTACTATGCTCATAACACTAAATCGTAAATCATTTGGGTCGAACCATTTGGGTCTCCTAACTCGTTGTTCGAAAATGAGCGACAACAACAATTTTTAACAACTTCTATTTAGCCAACACTTTCCAAAAAAAATCGTAAACTCCATGAACTCGGCATTTCACCTAACCAATATTATCAAACTAAAACCGACCGATACAGACATTCACATTTCCGATTCTCAAAAGTTTGAAAAATATTTTATCTCCAATATCATTTTTAACAATTTACTCGAGTCAGAACTCGGAGCTTCTGGACACGGGGCTCTAAGAACATACTTGTGCTTTTCCACCGTCGGTAGGATGTTGAGGTTACGTTTCTAGTCAACGTAATTATCACCCTTGAGTTTGTTGTGCTCAAAATAGTTGCACGTGGATTTGAAGACATATTGCAGAAATTAAATAATGTAAATACATTTAGGCATGTTACAATTGAATTATTATGCTACATGAAAAATCCTAATATTTGTAAAAGCGATAAATAATCCTTGGTATTATGAACAAAAATGATTAATTACTTTTTCTAAGGGAAACCGTAAATAATCATCTTTCATAGTCATGCACGTCACTATTTAATTTGAACCATCCAATAAGTCACAGTTTTTACTAGTTACCATAAACTTTGGTCACTTTTTTAACGCATAACCTCTAAGGAGGATTACTTTAAAATAAGCCTAAGTGTGTAACCGACATATGAGCTTTTATCCAATCACTTTGAAAACGGTTCTCCTAGTAGAGATTCTGCTTCATCGTTCATCTTCAAAGCTTAGTTCATTAACAATGCAATTTACGGAGTCATTCCGAAGTACTCCCATTGAAAGAAGGGCCATTATGGTGACTCTTAGTTTATCACAAACACTGTTTATTAAATTTATGTCGGGGACCTTCAGTGGTTTCAGCAATAAACAACTCTCTCACTTAGTTTTTGCACACACAAAATTTATGTGCATTGAGTTTAAATTCTATAACAATATTTATAAACTAAACTACAACGATGCATGAACAAGGCATTGACATTCTATCCTATATGAAATGTGACGTGAATTGAGATAAGTATAAATAAATAAATAAATATAAATTTAGCTTATCTAATGGCCCAATTCTAAAATAAAACCCATTAAATAAAATACATAAAAAATGAAACGAATTCTATCTTCTTTTCTTTCTCCGAGATGTCGAGTTTCCTAATTTTAAAACTTAGAGATCAGTATCTCTCACTCAAATAATTAAATGTGTTTTTATTAATTCAAAAATAATATAAACGCAATTTAATTATTTATGATTTGAAAATTATTTTCCAACAATTTCCGAATTTTGAAAATCGGATCCGGCCCGAGCTAGTACACGCGCATCCGAAGACACACGGCCATGCTTGGGTGTGGCTAGCCCAAACAGCCCACACACATTCTTTGGGCTGAACCGGGTTAGCTCCTACGCGTTCAAAAATGCGGGGCATTGCCTCCTTTCTTGTTGTCCTCCCAATTACAATTTACAATTTAAACTTCCTCTAAATTTGAGGCTCACAAGGTTAAAGAATAAAAAGATAAAAAAATAACGGGATGATAACCTAAAAAACAATCCTAGGGCCATATTAAAAAGGATCCATCCACAAACACAATCACACACATTCAAAAAATGCAATTCATACAAAAGCGCCAATACCTAACTATTCATATAATCGGACGCATTTAAATTTCATATAAAAATATTTTTACTAATCATTTTTAATGACAATTATAGCTCCGATATCATTTGTTGGAAATCGATTAACATTTAACTTATTAAATCATGAAATATATCTAAATATGGCGGTACTTCATAATTTCTTATCATATGTAAAAACGCATTTTTAGACATATTCTATATACCCAATATAAATAATTCAACATGTCAAAAAAAATTCTAGACATTTAAATAAAAAATCCACATATAAAGAATCCTAAAACTAATTATAGAATTGAAAACAATGATGGATTGAGAGTGATTTACGGTTATTGATGACAACTTCTCGAGTCTTCGATTTGTGAGATCCGATCCCGTGTTGTGCATCCAAGTCTTGGCCGTTTTCGAATCGATCTACGATTTAACAATTAATTATCATATCATATATGGCGATATATAAATAATTGTTTTTAACATGTGTAATACTATTTAACTACCTAAACAAAGTGCATAAACATGTTGGTAATTAAAAAATATAATAAATATGAAAAAGACTTACAACGTTTTTTTGTTGCTTGATCTTGGAGTCCTTTCTTGGATGAAGATCCTTCTACTTGTCTCACTGCATTTCGTCTTTGAATTCTTGAGCAACAATGAAAGTTTCTACCACTAGAGTCTTCGAGTGTTTGAAGAATTTAGTGAGTGGGAACTATTAAACAATATGAACCAAGAGCAATTATGTTGGCAGAGATGCCCACAAGAAGATTATATATTTACATATCGACGTAATATACATCTCTCATAAGTCCTTATTGTAATTTGCTGATTAAATTAATAAAAGTTGAAACGTTCATTCATTCCTTTTGCTTTTGTTTGAAGATTTATGATATTCAATAGTCTAATATTACTTAATCAAACCTAACAATGTATGAAGAGACACATGTAGATTTCCGTGAAAAAACTCTTCATTTAGTTAGAATGAAATATTCACAATTTAAAGATCAACTGACTATTGATCCTAGTATGATTGTTGGAAGAATCTATGATGTCTTGTTACGAGGCATAGAGAGTTAGGAACTCTATAGTTCTTCCAGTGTATCTTCCGAAGATACTGAATTGAATAATGCACCTTTAGAGACAATGTAAGAACAAACCATTTAACCTCTTAAGCCTCATGGTCACTATATATGAATTGCATCGTTCTTACCTTAATCTTGAAATGATACATGACATTTCATGACTTCAATATATTCATTTGAGAAAGCTCCACTCCATATCCAAGGTTGTTAACTAGATGCGCTATATTGGTGATGTATTGGGTTGTGAAGTTAACATGAGCATACTTTGTGAAGTTCTTATAGATATGGAATTTATGTACACGATTGCTGAAATGCAATGTATATCACCTCATGCTTTATTACTTGGATTGTGAATAAATGAACTACGCGGTATGCAAAATTAATTAGCGACTTTATTTGGATGAAACAATGTGACTTCTTAGCTCTTCGTTAATACATTGGTTCTAACTTATTCACAAGTAACATAGGAGTTGATGAAATAACAACTAGAAGGGTACAATGGTAATTTAATAAATCTCATCTAGTTTATGATATTCATGAAGAGTAATCATAGATAATATTCAATGGATCCACTCAATATAATTAAGTTTAATTTGAGTAGAAAATAAATTCATTTGAACTTAGAGATTCTCTGTGTCAACTCTTTAGTGGAGTAAGTTGACACTAACCTAATACTCGGAAAAACTTTGTGAACTTTTGAGTCCGAGTATAGTAGCTAAAGCTTTGTTCATTTGGTTCCATAAAGTCACTATTAATTTTCATTAGAGTAGAATTGTTAAACTAGAAGCTAAGCAAAATAAGTTCAAGTGTTGAACTAGACGTTTTCTCGAAAAATGTCTAAAGGGTATTTTTGTCCACATGGACATAAAATTATTTAAATGTCAAAATATGATTTTGCATATTTTCATATGATGGAAATATAAATTAGTTTCTAAAACCGAGAAGTCGTTTGAGGCATTATAAAATTAATCTCATTATTTGTGCAATATTAATTCTACAATGGGTATTTTAAAAATTATCTTAAAAGAAATAAGGAAGCATTTAGAAGCTACCCCTAGGTAGAATTTTGGCCAACATCATTAGAGAAAAGGAAATAATATCTCTTAGTATTTTGTGCATTATTACATACTGGTAATTGCCCAAAAGAAAAGAGGAAATGAATTTCTTTGAGAAGGAAACAAATGTGCTAAGTGAGAAAACAAATTTCCATCACTAATGCCTTGGTATGGCCGGCCAGATACATAGAGGAAGAGGAGAGGAAATCAAACATTGTGTCATGAATGCACAATAGGAAAGGGTAATTACCATTTCTTGTATTTCCTTCTCCTATAAATAGAGCCTCACATAAAGATGTGAAAATAAGGTTTTGCTATTGTTTTCTCTTGTTTTTGGCCGACCAAAGTCTCTCTCTCTCTCTAAATATATCTCTTTATTTTGGTACCTAAGTCCTTATTAGACTTAGGCTTAAATTAGTTCTTTGACGCATAGACTTGTTCTTGAGTTGTTGTGTTTCCTTGTGCCCACACACAAATCCTTCAAATCCTCTATAGACTTATGTAATAGAAACCCTAGGTTTTTCGAGTTCACGTTTAGGTGTGAAGATATCAAGTAAGTGACGATCTACCTTTCTCAAGGCTCATCAACGATCAAGCTACAAGAGAAAGGTTAGTAATCAAGTAAATAATAATATTTTAAATATAAACATGTTCATGCACTTTGCCGAAGTTAGTAAAATTGTTTTATTAGTAAAGTAATTTTTATATTCCGCCATTAATGTGTTAATGATATTTTTTCTTAACCCTATACCTATTCAAACAAATTCTTGGATCATAAGCTAATTCTCTATATCAAGTGAGGATCTAGGTGCTAAAATAAAAGAGTATTTTAGAGAGAGATGAGGAAGGTTGGTCGGCTAGAAGAGAGAGAGCAAGACCAAAAAACTTATTTTCACATCTTTATGTGAGACTCAATTTATAGGAGAAAGAAATACAAGAAAGGGTAATTACTCTCTCCTATTGTGTATTCATGACACAATATTTTATTTCTTCCTCCCTTTCTCTTCCATATGGTCGGCCACCTATGTCATAAGTGAGGGAAATTTGTTTCCCCACTTAGCACATTTGTTTCCTTCTCAAATAAATTCATTTCCTCTTTTTTTAGGCAATTACCAATATGCAATAATGCACCAAATAAAAAAAGATATTTCTCTATCTCCCTTGATATAATATGGCCGGCCAAATGAGTGTCTACACACACATATTTACTTCCAAATTTGTTCGCAACAAAATAAAGAAAAGCTTTCACATTAAAACCAATTTTCAGCTGTGTGACTTTAAATGAATTTTTGAAACAATTTAAAATCTTATTTTGACATTTTACATAAATTATCCTTAAGGACTAAAATACCCTTTAAACCATTTTTGAAAAATATGTCTAGTTCAACAATTGAACTTATTTTGACTTAGCTTCTAGTTTAACAAACTCTACTCTAATGACTTATGATAGTGGCCTAATGGACCCAAATGAACAAAGCTTTAACTAGCACTCTTGAACTCAAAGTTCACAATATTTTTCAAGTCTAGTTTAATGTCAACTGCCTCCACTAAAGAGTTGACACTGAAAATCTCTAGGTTCAAATGAATATGTTTTCTACTAAAAATCTACTTATTTGTGCTGAGCGGATCCACGGAATATCATCAACTAGATGGGATTTATAAAATTACTATTTTACCCTTGTAGTTGATATGAAATGACATGTCTCATTTCAGGATTAAGGTAAGCACGACGCAATTCATACATAGTGACCTTGAGACAGAACAGGTTAAATGGTTTGTCTTACATTGTCTCTAAAGGTGCACTAGTCAATTCAGTGTCTTCGGAAGATACACTGGAAGAACAATAGAGTTCCTATCTCTTTATGTCTCGTAACCAGACATCATAGATTCTTCCAACAATCATACTAGGATCAATAGTACGTTGATCTTTAGATTGTGAATATTTTGTTTTAAGCAAACCATGAAGAGTTTTTTTACGCAAATCTACATTTGTCTTTTCATACGTTGTTAGGTTTGATAAGGACTATAAGACAATTGAATATCATAACTCTTCAATCAAACCAAAAAAGAATGAATGAACGTTTCAACTTTTATTAAATTAATCAGCAAATTACAATAAGGACTTATGAGAGACTTATATGACATCGATATGCAAATAAATAATCTTCTTGTCGGCATCTTTGCCAATAAGCCGAGCCTTCCCACGTCTGCCTAAGGTGTCAAGGATTTTTTCTGAATCCATGCACGCTTGTCTTTGTGTCTAGCCTTCCATGTGTACAAAATTTCACTCAAACAACTACAAGTTGAGTCAATGAAAAGAATGTTGGGATTGGTGCCCACAAAGGAGAACATTAGACATTTTAATTATTATTTGTAATATTTTGCTGAAACATTAATATTAATAAATAAGCATTCTTTTCCTATAGTTTGTGTTTATGTATGTATGCTACGCTCCGAATTTGTCATCAACGAAAAGGGTGTTAAATACAGATTTGACATGATAACCCCTTGTACACATAATGAAAGTCATTGTATCACACTATGCTTTGTTACGAGATAATGAATGAATTAATCTGGCCAGATAATCATTGAATATGAGACTTCTTGATTAAAACATGTGACACGTATTGACGTCTCACTTTTATGTTTTTCTCATTCACAGGTAACAAAGGAGTTAGTGAAATAATAACTCTAGGGATAAAACGGTAATTTTACATTCCCCGGACTTACTGATACACACGAAGAGTATTTTGGTAAAGTACACCGTGGATCGAGTACAGAAAGGTTATGTGACTTCAAACGGAAAAATATGCGCGCGTGAACTTAGAGATTTTCAATATTGGTCCTTTAGTGGAGTCGACCATTATTAAGAATTATAAGCGAATTATTGAGTCTGTGCTTTATTCTCAAGCTTCGTTCATGTGGGTCCATAAGGTCTCAATGATGCACATTTATAAGAGATTAAATGAATGCAATAAATTGATTTACTCATTGAATACAAATTGTGATTAGTATAGAGAAATTTATTTTCCAAACGAATTAATGAATAATGTGTTATTCATTAATTATTGATTTTGTGAATTCAAGAATTTTATTATTGTGATAATAATTTTCTTGAGAATTCATAATAACAATATTAGAAAATAAAACGTTTCTCGTTTTATGCTTATTCGATAACCATGAAAAAATTTAATAACAAGTTATTAAATAGATGAGAGTTCTAAATTAAGTCGAATTTGGAAATTAAATCAAGGCAATTTGGGAAACAAAATTGAGAGACTAGTAGGACATAAGGGGCGGACATTAACGTGGTTTTGGGCTGAATATTGATTCAACAAAAGCCCACATGAGAGCCCCTTAGTGATGCCTATAAATAAGGGTTTTGTGGAAACCCCAATCAAGCTTCCTCATTAATTTTTGAGCTGAAGAGATCAGTTCTCGCTCTCCCTCTTAGCCGCCCATTCTATCACCAAGGAAGACAAATTTTTTTGTCTTTGTTTTTCTTGGTGGGTGTTCATCTGAGCCCACTCTCTTCTTCTTATATTCTTCTTGTGTCATCGTTGAATCCAACTTGTGGTTGTTTGATCTATTTTCAATAAGATTTATTTTTCTGGAAATCTTACCTCCGAACCAAAGATTCAAAAAATACGACGAAACTAAGTCCGGAAACCCCAAACTCTTTCTGAACCTATTTAAGTCAGTTCATTTCCGTTGCAACGAAAAAAACGGCATCCTGATCCGAGCTTCCATGAGCTCTTTGCGTCGTCGCGAAGTTTTGCCTGCGATCTGCCTGCGCCTATCCGCACCCGACAGCGTCCCAACTCCCTGCACACCACGCGTCCCGCTGCGGAGCCTCTGAGCGCCACCTGCAGCCTTCGGGGCTCAATTCCATTGCCTGTAGTTGCCGAGCCCCCTTGATCTGCTGCAACGTCCAGGACCCGCCGTCGAACGCTCCCAGCCAGCCGAGACCAAGCGTCCGCCGCTGCCTGCCAGCCCAGCCAACCGCGCCGCCTTCCCGCCGCCGCTAGCTGTCCGGGTTCGCTCATCCCGCCGCTGTCAAGCAGTCCGAGCCAAAGAGGTCTGTTGCAAACCTAGAATTGGAGAAGCTTGAAGATTTTCGCATCGAACTCGTTTTCAATTCATTGACCGAGTTATTTATAACTCGACTGTAAGTTTCGATAACTTTAATACTCTTAATTAATATAATTGTTATATGATTGTTTGGAGTGTTTGATTTTATCGAAATAACATGTTTAGAATTAATCTTTAATTAACATGTTCATAGATTAGAATTAAATTATTAATTCACATACTTATGATTTTAATGCCAATAAGTTGTTAGTAATTAAATTGTTAATTTTCTAGGTCTTTATTATTATTAATTCCACACGTAATTTGTTACGTTTAATAATAATCTACTCAAATCGTGAAGTAATTTCCAACAAAGAACTCTGGGATTATTTGAGACTTTGGAGTGTAAGTTCTCTTGTGAACAAAGGGAAGAAGAAGATCACTCATAAAATAAACAAAGGCTCTTTGGAAAATTATTTTCTTCTCTCTCTCTCTCTCTCTCTCTCTCTCTCTCTCTCTCTCTCTCTCTCTGTTGTTCGGACGAGAATTCCCAAGGGAAGGGGGAAGAATGCTCGGCTGAATTAGGGTTATGGAGAGAGAGTTTAAGTGCTCATTTTATTTCAGGGAGAATAGAATTAAGTTAGGTCAAAATCAGATAATGGTCCATTAGTCAAATTTAAGTCCACTAATCCTTTTTAATGAGTTTACACCATTTTCCATCCCATAAATCACTATCTATGGCCAGCCACATTGTTTTAATTTTAATCCAAATTTGTTTGATTTATTTCTAAAATAAATATTTAATTAATTAGAATATCTCATTGATTTAATGACATGTCATTAATCCTCGTTTGGTAACACTTTGCTTTTTCTAAAAGTGCTTTTAAAAAAGCTACTCTTTAGAAAAGCTATTAAGTGTTTGTTAAACTTCTTTAAATTTAGTTATTTGTAAAAGTAAAAGTTGATTTATCGTTTGGTAAAACAAATAAAATTATAAAAAAGACTAAAATAATTTTGGGGATAAATATTTAAATAATTATTATTATTTTAGTATTTAATTTATATGTACATATTAATGTTGATATAGTATTTAAATTTTGACCAGGTAGGCTAACAAAATGAAAGTCTATATTTATATATAATTTATTTTATTAACAAACATTAAACTATTAATTTGTCGATTCTATTAAATTTACAGTAATCTCATCTCTCAAGTTATCCAAACAACTCGTACAAGTTCAAAAAAATTTATATTGATCTCTATTTTATTGCAAAATTTGTTATTCAATAGATTTTGGCAAATTTATGGGGAACTTATTAAACTGTTTAAACGTATAATCTCATTATTAGGAAAATTAATAGACTTTGTTATAAGTGTAAAATAGTAAATGTAATATGCAACCCAAAAATAAGAATCCAAAAGCTACGGTTTTAGCTTTTTAAAAAAATATAGATTTTTTCATGTGTTTTTCAAAAGTGCTTTTGGAAATTTTTTCAAAAGTGATTTTACCAAACACCTAAATTATATTTTAGCGTTTAGTAAAAGCTAAAGTGGCCATAATAATTGTTACCAAACGCGGCCATTTTAAAAATCAATACGAATCGAGAAATTAATTCTTTCCACCTTTAATTTATTTAAATTTGAAAATGGTATTATTATCAATATAATTATACAACTCGACTTTTTAAATAAAGCTGATTAAAAATAACTACTTATTTATTTAATCATGAAAGAAATAATCACCATACTGTAAATCACAATTTAAATTCAATGTGAAAATCAACTTATTCTTGTTCACTATAATCTCATCCGAAAGTCTACCATTGAGACTTCATGGACCCACATAAACTAAGCTTTAGAATAATGTCCGGGCACAAAGTTCACAAACTTTTCCCGACTTTTGATTCTTAATATTGGTCGATTCCACTAAAGGACCAACATTGAATATCTCTAAGGTCACATGCGTTTATATTTCCGTTTGATGAAACTATTCTTCACACGATCCACAGTGTATTTTACGATGATACCGTTTGTGTGTATCATTAACTAAAGGTAATGTTAAATTATCATTTAACCCCTAAGTTATTATTTCACCAACTCCTTTGTTACTTGTGAACGAGAGAAACATAAAGTGAGATGTCACAACATGTCACATGTTTTACTTAAAGAATGTTTTATTCATTGAATAACAGACCCACTTTATTCGCTCACACTTCTAATGACAAAGCATGGTGTGATACTAATGCTTGTAGCATTCTTACAACACAAATTTCATATCTGTGAATCACATAAATAAACTTGACAGGATTATGACACCAAACGTCCGGTCTATTATATCATTATTGATACATTGTCAATTGACTAATCAAATGTCTTAAAGTGTCACGAGAAATTATGTATACACTTCAGTATTTAGGTAATTACGAAAATACCCATTTGTATGTGATTTTGAAGTTTCGAGTCATATAACGGTTTTATCTCGAATTTCAAAGTATCACAGGTCTTGCTCAATATCTTCATTAAGACATCAAGAATAAATTATAGAGTTACAACTTTCTATATCACAAGATACGATATCGGTTATTTATTCAGACCATCATTGATTGTTTGTGATTGCCCTACCGATTCTTAGATCGTGAACTGTTTATTTTAAACTAATCAAGAAAAAAAATCTTGTTAACTCTGTACTTAAATATTCTTTCGTTGATGACAGTTTAAGGACGTAGACATACATGCATAAACACAAACTTTATATAAGAATGAATTTTGAACTTTATTTAATTTTTAGCAAAAATGAATACCATCGTATTTATTATATCTCGTGTCTCTTTTGTGGGCATAAATCCCAACAAAAACATCATTTCTAACAACTTTAATTTCATATACAATCTAAAAAAATCAAAATCTCTAGAAAATCTAGCTTCATAAACCGGGCAAAATTTCTTTCCTAATCTACTTTGGGAATTCGGCATAATCCCATGAAATTCGTAATAATTGCTGGATTTACACGTGAATGTTTGAAGACCTTCCGGAAGCTTGGGTTCATTGCCAAAATTCGGTGGGTCATCACAAGTCGCCTGAGAGAATTTTTTTTAAGGTTTAAATGAGAATTCCGTCTTGAATTTTTGGATAAATGTTGTTTTATACTTGAGCGAAAACAAAAATATTCAAAAAAACGACATGCGAATTTTCGTAGGAATACGAGGACTTTCTACAAAATAAAAACGAAGATACAAAAAAATTAGTCTAAAACATCACGAGACCGGAAAAAGGCGAGTTTCCAATCGAATTTTGGCGAATTTCCTCGGGAATTTAATCATTAGTTGAACAAATTTCATGAATCACTGCACGCAAATCAGATCGATGATCGTCAAGCACTAGTGTCTTTTAGAAAGGGCCGGTGAGCAGTATGACATGTAAGGTACCTGAACATAATTTTCTAGTATGATGTGTAAGTAGTGTACTAAAGAAAACCTCACATTTGTTACTCTTGATTACTCTTGAGAAGTAGGATTTCAAAAGACCAGTCTCGTTCGAACAAATGTTATGAACGCACACAATTAGATCAAACGGTACACGTGTTGTAAGCTCTGTGTCTAGCACTCGTGTCTCTTAGAAAGTCCCGTTGAGCAATATGACATGCCAGGTACTTTACCTATCCTTTCAAACACATCAAGGAGCCAAAATGGAAACACAGAAACAACGAACATAAAGTCCAGAAAATTAAAATAAACGATAATAACAACTACATAGTCTTCCAATCATCTTAAGCGCGCTTTAAGTGTTCATCGGATACTTTATTTTGGATCATAAAATTCCCTCTTTAGTTAAGAGCAACACTGCGTAAAACAATTGTATAGACTACGATTCCAGGACCGATCCCTATCAAGACGCCCCATTTGTTTCCGTCGCCGGTCGTTGGTTTACCCTCTTCCGCTGATTTCCTTCGCAACTCATCGAGCACGAAGATCACCGTCGCGCCTGACATGTTTCCGTACTCTTCTAAGACGTGCCTCGACACCCGCAGTTTCTCCGGCTTGAGCCCCAATCTAGTCTCAACCCTATCCAACACCGCTCGCCCCCCCGGATGCAGCGCGAAGAACACAGAATTCCAGTCTTCTTCTCCCGGGAAAGCTTCGTCCATGACTCTCTTGATGTTCTCCTCCACGTAGAGTGGCAAACTCCGCGAGAGAGGAATCACCGACCCCGAGCTCTTCATCGTCACAGACACCGCCGTCTCCGAGTCCGGTATGAGCACATCGAAAGCCGACACCATCTCGAAGAGCGGCCTCTCGAGCCCGTCGACGAGAGCTGCGGAGCCTCCGACGACCAGAGCCGCGGCACCGTCCGCCAGTAGTGCCGGAAGGACGATATTTTCCGGCGTTGGGCCGCTGAATGAGAGGGCCGTGTTCTCAGACGCGACGACCAGGACTCGGGCTCGAGGGTCGTTTTGCGCGACGTCCATGGCAATTCGGAGGGCGGCGGAGGCACCAGCACACACATGGCCGTAGACGAAGAAGCGGCGAACGGAGGTGCGGAGGCCGAGGAGCTTCGCGAGGCGGAGGTCGGCGGTGGGGGAGTTGTTGTCGGAGCTGGTGGCGAACACCAGGTGAGTGATGTCGGAGACTGGCCGGCCCCACTCTTTGATCGCCTTTTCCGCCCAACAACGGAACCTCTCTCGACACCATTTCTTGTCGGGCTTCCAGGGATGGTTTCAGTTCCTCGGAAGAAAAGAAATTCGGGTTGTTTCGGATTATATCGTCGGTCAAGTACATGTGACGTTTTCTTACTCCCGAATTCTCGCCTGTGATCTCATGAAGTGGGGGAGCCAGAAATTGCAGTCAATGTACTTTTTAAAAAAGAAAATGATTAATACTTCAAAACAAAAACGTAAATTAGCAATCTTAAACGTTGCACTTGCAATTTGTTTAATAACTTGATTTTACAATTATGTCTTTTATGTATTTTGAATTATTGTTTTCTGAATTATTTTACATTATATCAAAATATTTTTAAAACTAAATAATTTATTTTTAAATTTAAAATCCAAATTGATTACGTTAAGTGTATTTAAATTTGAAATTCAAATTGATTTCATTTTCTTCTTTCTTGAATTTTGTTTCTCTTAGAAAATATAAACTCTTTAAAAAAAATGAGAAATTGCTTAATCTACCATTCTTTACTATTTTTTCTCATAATCAACTAAAATTATATTTTCTCATTATACTAGTACAAATGATAACGAGTTACCCCCGGTAATAAATTTTTATAATATTTCAATCCTCTCTAAATTTCAACCAGTTACAGATAAAAAAAAAAACAAAAAAACAAAGTCCATCATCAATTCTCGCTCCGAAAATTTATCATCTTTTTTTTTTAAGAATATTTTAGCCGGTTAATGTGTTCAGGATATAATTTAAAAAGAAATTAAAGGCATTTGGTATTTCCAACTCAATTTTACTTGTGGAAAAAAATTAGTCGATTATTAAAAAAAATGGTAAATTATACAATTTTCCTAAAATTATCAATTACATAAAAAGAAATAGCTCAATTTACCACCATTTACTAATATTTTTCTTATAATTCATAAAAAAAAAAATTGTCGTTTGTCTTAATGTGTACTTTTAAAATTAATTTTTTAACACTTTTAATCATCCTCATTATTTAAAAGGGACTCAATAACCAATCTTATAATCTATATTCTGTTTCCACTAAAATAAATTGTTTCATTTTTATTATTTTTGTTATTTTTAAAAAAAAATAAACCAGTAGAAAAAAAACTCTAAAAATATAAATACTCGTAAAAAAAAAACTCATTTACTGTATATAAATATTTATAACTTCTGTTCAATCTTGTTGAGTGCAAGAATTTAGGTTGTTGATTCTGGTCGGGTCGAACACACAAACTTTTCAACAGTAAATGTAAGAAAGAAGGAACTACTCGGGTGTAGAAGATGTATTATCTCTAATCATATATAATATATATAGGTTTATTAATTAATAAGGTAAGTTAGTAGAATAGTCATTTTCAGAGGAAGTTGGAGTAATATATATAGGTTTATTCTTATGTACTGGTCGTTGCATCAAATTTACGCAACTATCATCGACCATCTTGTAATAACACTCTTTACTTCTAATACTTTTCATGTTGTTGTACATATAAAATCAGCTATAGTATACATGTTAATGCTCATGATCTATCTTATTTGAGTCACATGACACTTGATTTTGTTTTTGTGATCCATCGCAAATTACGAGTTATTATTATTAAAATTAGCTTATTATGTCAATTTATTACTATAATGAGATGAAAAAACTAAATACCTTAAAAAAGTTAACTGTTTAATCCTTATCTAATATACTTGGTGGAATATTAAAAAGAATAAAAAATAAAAAATTACCTCCACTAACTAATAAATATATTAAATACTATTTATTTTTTGAATTTTTTTTATATTTCAAATTAACCAGTTACTAGAATGAAATGTAATAAATTGTTATTTTCGAAGGTAAGTCATAATTTTCAAAGGTAATTATATATATATATATATATAAAACTTTGATTTTCGCTCTTATTTTGGACTAAAAACGCTCTTATGTCCAATATTCTATCATGTAACGCATTATATGACAGTATATTATAGTACACCATATGTCATGGTCAGAATAAGTCTATTTTTACATATTTTTTTAATAAGATTTATCCTTAATTCGAAAAAGGAGTATATATATAGTTTCAACCTAAGAATAAAAAAATAAAAAAAAGCAGAGGTTCAGTCATGTGTCTAGTGATTCCACACTCATCTCATGCATGAACATGTATTTTCTTAATTTCGAAATGATATTACACATGTATGAATAGAGTAGAGGAAAAAGATTTCTTACAAATTCGTGTGAACTTTTTTTTCAACTCGGCCATGTGGTCGCTCTTAGTTATGCTAAAGTAGAAGTCTGGATATTCAGATTGAAGGTAATGATTCGCCGGAGTTGCCGTGGCAATGGCGAGAATACTCGCTGGGCTTCGCACCCCAGATTCCATCTTCTTTTTTATTGATTTTCTTCTTTTGTTTTCTTCTTCTTTTTGTTTGTTTTGTAGACTCTTTATTTTCTTCTTGAAATTGTGTTCAGGATACTATTTATATGAAGTAAGTAAGGAATGACGATACTTTATCTTATTTTAAGAATATAAATAAATCAGAAATATTTTATTTTCGCCATGTACAAAGTCCTCGCTCATTAACTCTCATAAACCACATCCTCCTTAAAGTCATATTTCATATGCATCATTTTCAACTTAGGAAATAAATCTAGCTTCTAATTGATTTTGACATAATAGACAAGCTCTTAGATGTAAAAGAAATGGCGAAATTCGGCATACACACATTAAGCCAATCTTGTATACTATTGGCTGAAATTTAGACATATTTATCACATGCCAATTTATTTTCTACAAAAAACCTCTACCTTTCGTATCCCTATTTAAAATCAAAATGTCTATCTTCAGAGGGAATGAGTAAGACACTTACAATTTGAATTATCTAATTACTTTTGCAAAATATTATTTGAACAACTCCATCTTTTTGTATTCTCAAATATAAACCAATTAATGGATCTATTTTGATTATTATTCTCTTTTTATATTATATTTATGCAACTGCTTTTATTCACTAAATCTATTTAAGAACTCGTATAAAAACTAAATTTAATCAATCATTATATTTATTTATTTTGTACTCGTAATTGTTGGAGACTCAAAACCCACATGAACAAAAACCTCATTCAACCTAAAATACATATAAATAACTATTTTTATTTTTGACGTTGATCACTTAAATATGGTGGTGTTAAATTGATCAGTCTCAGAACACTAAGAGACTTAGCCTTTTTTTGGTAAAAGGGATGGAAAAATGGGTGCATGAATTATTTAGAATGGAAAAAAAAAGAAAAGAAAACGAGTGTATTATAACATTTTAAAAAATTGATTGATA
Organism: Urtica urens; assembly: GCA_958296335.1. Lineage (NCBI taxonomy): Eukaryota > Viridiplantae > Streptophyta > Magnoliopsida > Rosales > Urticaceae > Urtica > Urtica urens. The sequence continues at coordinate 30,414,993 of OY282521.1, forward strand.
TTATAAGAGGAAAGATTAAGCTCCCACTATTTACTCAATGTCTTTTTAATTATAATTATAAAAATTTGTTTAGATAAACTCATCTGATTATCAAGAATTGCTCTATCTAACCATATCAAATGTTGCAATTTATATACATTTGATTGTACGTTTTTATCCTTTAAGTTGTACTATATATTTTAAATTACTTTAATTCTGTCATTTTAATTAATTAATTTTAAAAAATTTAGTTAGTTATATAACGTTGAATACTAAACCGTTTCTCCTAGTTATTTTGGTTAATTTTCAATTTTTGTTGAGGTGAAAGAATATTTAACGATTTTATATTCAGTTATTTAATTATATATTGCCATATATATTTTAGATTCATTTTGGGAAATTCAAATTCGAATTTAAAATTGAATATTTATAAAAGTATAAAGTTTTTAATTGTATATTTAGACTAAATTGATTTTTTTTAATTGCGTTAATTTTCGTTTATTTCTGTAATATCATAAGAAATATACTATAATATATACGTTTTATTTGAGATATTAATTGCAATTAATTTTTTTAATTGTTTATTTATTAATTTCCGAAATTCGAACTATTAATACATTTGATTTAGCAGTTGTTGGATCCCCTTTTTATTCTTTTTATTTCTTAAAACTTTAATTAAGTGGAATATTGATATTCAAAATTTACTTTCTTCTTTGTTTTTTTTAGTTATATTTCTACTGACAAACTTTGTATTAATTTTGGTTTATATCTGTATCATTTTTGGTTTGATGCGCTGGTAATCGTATCGAAAAATAAACGAGCTCAATACCTTTATTCCGGTTCGAAAACTTCAATTGCGCCGTTCGTCGGATGGAGATTATTTTTGTGCGATTTGGGATTTTCGTGGTGATGAAATCGGAAATTGAGAGGTTCTGTTCAAAAATATTGCGAGAGAAATGTTTGGTTCCCGAGATAAATGAATTCTTATATTGTTTCATTTATTTTGTATTTTAAATTTGTGACAAAAATAAAACCTCGGACTTGGGACGTTGAAATTTTGCCGAGTATTTATCAATTCTTAGATATCCAACGATTGAAACAACTTGCAATGATGAACTTCATCATGTGGATTTCTGGATGCAACTTCATGGCGTCTCGTTCAAGAATGGGTCTGCAAAGATGGGGGAACTAATTGGTAAGAGAGTTGGGGTAGTTCGCATAATCAAAACAATAAAAGATGGCAACATGTATGGTGACTTCATTCAAGTAAGAGTGGCCTTAGACATCAGCAAATCACTTGTGACGGGCTTTCACGTTCATTTGGGACCGGGGATTAAAAAAATGATCATTTTGATGGATACCCATGTAAACTATATGTAATTTGGTTACACCCAAGGTTTGGTTAATAAGTTGAAAACAGCCGACCAAATTCGGTTACAAAATTTAAGAGACAAATATACCCCAAAATAACTTCCCGCCCGTGATAAATTAATTAAAAAAATAATAAATAAAGGCAATTAATGTCCCGCCCATTACCAATTTTGTATAAAAAAAACCTAAAAACGAGGAAAAAAGCCACAGCTCGACCGAAGAAAACGTAAACCCGAAAAAGAAGGTTTAAGTTGACAGCTCGACAATGTAAGAATAGCATTAATAAATCGTAAATCCGAAAAAAAGCCACAGCTCGACAGTGTAAACATAACGTTAATAAATCATAAACCCGAAAAAAAGTCACAGCTCGACAGTGTAAAAATAGCGTTAATAAATTGTACACGCGAAAAAAACCACAGCTCGACAATGTAAATATAACGGATATAAAACGTAAACATAAATGCGTACCTTGCAACAAAAAATCATCTTCATCAAACAACCCCATTGCTCTCGAATTCTTTGTTTCCGATCAAAACTGGAAGTATGATGGTTAATATTCAGTTTTAAGCGCCAAAATTGAGAGAGTAAATAATTTTAGGTAATTAATATAAAAAATAGATAATTTTTTCTTTAAAAGAGGATCCTAACTATGATATTTAAACTTGATTGGATAATTAATACAATATATCGGGATAAAAATCTGGCCAACCCACGAATTATGCTTATTTGAAATTTGAATTCTAAATCGAAATCAATTTTTAAAAACAATATTTCAAAAATAAATTGGGCAAAAAGGGTCATTTGGTCAGGTCATGTGATGTAAACGAATCTGTGTGGCTATTTTCAATCCATTAACCAGCCCTTTGGTATATCTAAATCATATACATATTATAAGGCTATAGAGCCAATTTTTTTTAAAAAAATTTGGATTAGTCTAAGATATGAAAAATTGGCTGACGTTTGTTACCTTTGTGGGAACCTCGAACATAGAGATGTGGAGTGCCAGGATGTTAGGATAACTGAAATAGAGGCGGTGAAGTTTGACTCGTAGCTTTGAGCGGAAGCTCTCATTAGGTCATCTACAAGAACACGTCACTTTATTTGGCCCGGAAGTTACACCTCATAACGATGGGCAGGACCTAGCGCTCCAAACTTAGAAGCTTGAGTTCTACCTAAGACGACTAGAAACGAACCGACAACGAAGAAAAAGAGTTCATATCCATACAAAGTGAACCAGACAAGAAAAGTGAGGAATGCACCGTACTTACTAATGAACATACAAGAGAATAAGGAGACCAGAGAGATTCCACGTAGGACTGCTGTAGATCACGACCGAAGTTGTTGCTCGAAATCGAGTTCCAATCTATGAAAATGGAAGAAACCGAGTATCTTTTGTGGCAACAAGAAAGGAACGAGACAATACAAGTTTTGAGGGGAGGCCCAAATTAAAATTCAGATTCACGACGAAGATCTATGGTAGAGACACCGGAGTAGGAGAGAGATTCTTGATGGAGCTTAGGAGAAGTGCTGAGGGGGAGCGATCGACCTAAGCTGATGAAGAACAATGCATGAACCTAAAGATTAATCCTACTGGCGGTGATTAACTCGGTTTTGGTGTCCTCCCTCGTGCATGGACCTTCGACTCTAGCTCCTTTGGGTGGTGTGCATCCTTGTGTCCCATGCCTGACCAAAATGGTACGAGTCTAAGCGCGTACCTCGACCGCCAAGACATGACAAGGAAGAGGAAAACACTTCAGTCCAACGGATATTTTCAGTGACATACCAGAGTTCCGAGATCTCTTGCACTGGGTTGTGGCTCCAAGGATGTTGATATGGAAAATGTACTGGGAGGTACAAACAAGGACAGGGGATCGATTTCTCCTTTTCTTATTAAAAAAACAAAAGGAAAAGCTAGTGTTTATAATGAAAAGGACACAAACCCTAACTTAAGCCTCACCTGTTGGAATTTAATTAACAATTAACCTAATTAATTATGAAACATATCTACATATGGCGGATATTCATAATTCAATTTAATATGTTAAAACAATTTTTAAAACATATTAAATAACCATGTCATTAAAATTTAATCTAGCATGTCAACAAATTTCTAAACGTGTTAATAAATTTATTTAAACATAAAAATGAATAATCTAAACATACTAAATATCCTACAATGATTACTAGATTAAGGTCCAATTCGTTTCAAGAAGACTTACAGAGGGTTCGGATCTCCAAGATATTGCCTCGGGGTGTGAGTCCAAGTCCACCGCCAAAACTCCTTCCCACGCGCGCCTAGGATGTCACGAAAACTGTCCTCGCTCCGTTGCTCCAAAAAGTGGCCGACCCTGTTTCTCAATTTTCACTCAAACAACCATAAGTTAAATCAATGATAATTCTCTAGGAGTTTTTAGGAGATTCACGATCACATACGAGAGGTACTATGGTACTTACCTAAATCCTAAAATGAATATATAATTGATATTACACTTTAAGACATTTGATTTGTCAATGGGCAATGAATAAGTTTTAGTTTCATCTGACCCGATGGTTGGTGTCATAAGGTTGTCATAATTGGTTATACGATTCACAGATATGGAATTCATGTTGAAACAATACAAATGCATTAGTATCACACTATGCTTTGTTATGAGAGTGTGAATGAATAAACCTGGCCATGTATTCATCGAATAAGAACATGCTTTTATTAAAACATGTGACATGTAAAGACATCTCACTCTATGTTTTTCTCATTCACAAATAGCAAAGGAGTTAGTGAAATAATAACTCAAGGGGTAAAACGGTAATTTTACATTCCCCTAATTGATACACATGAAGGGTAATATCGTAAAGTACTCTATGGATCGTGTGAAGAATTGTTTTGTCACATAATACACGCATATGAACAGAGAGAGTCTCAGTATTAGTCCCTTAGTGGAATCGACTAATATTAAGAATTAAAAGACGGAAAAAGTTTGTGAAGTTTTGAGTCCGATATTTATTCTAAAGCTTCGTGCATATGGGTCCATAAGGGGTCAATGATAGACACTTGAAATAGATTAAATGAACAAGAATAATTGATTTACTCACTGAATATAAATTGTGATTTATATCGAGAAATTTATTTTCTAAGTAACTTAATAAATAATTAGTTATTTATTATTGCATTTATTTGTTGAATCATAAATTATTATAATATTGATAATAATACACTTGAGTAGTTCAAATAAATAAAAGAAGAAAAGAAATAATTTATCATTTCGTACTTATTTGAAAAGTATGAAATTATTTAATGAAATGTCATTAATAAATGAGAGTTCTAAATTAATTGAATTTAGAAATAAATCAAAAAAATTTGGGAATAAAATAAATAAGTGTGGCCGAGTAAAAGAGAGAGAGTTGACCGAGAATTCAAGTGACTGGGTCATGAGTTTGACCCAACTTAAACCCGTTTAACTTATTTATAAAAAGGCTTAAGAAACCCTGATCACTTAATCCCCTAACCCTAATATTTTTGGCCAAGAGCATTCTTTCTCTCCCCTTGTGACGCTCGGCCGAAATTCCTAGAAAGAATCAAAGGAGAGAAAATTGTTTTCATCCCCTCTTTAGTGATTTCTTATTCCCGAGAGTTCATAGAAGAGCCCACCCTCTCAATCTCATGAAATTCCTCGTGTATTATTGTTGATTCTTCATTGTAGTGTTTGGTGATTTTAATTCTGAAAAATTGTGATTTTTAGAATTGTTTTGAGGTCTAAAAAAGGTCATAGCCATCCCCGGCGAGAATCCCAGTCCGACGAGTAGGTCTAGTCCGGCAAGTTCCAGCAGCTTCCCTGTCTGGCAAGAATCCCAGTCCGGTGAGAATCTCAGTCCGGGCGAGAATCCCAATCAGGCGCCTAGTCTGGCCAATGTGCTTCCTGTCCGGCCAACGTGTGCCTAAGGCAATCCGGCAAGCCTATTTCATGCGTTTGAATCGGTGTGGCATTCCGGAGATAGCGAGCAACGTCAGGATTGTTTACAATCTCAATTGTAAGTAATTCTCAACGATTTGGATGCATTTTAAATATATAAATTGTTTATATAGGTTGATAGTGTGTTCAATTGTTCCTTAACATGTTTTAATAAATTTGTTTATTAACATGTCAATAAATTTTAATGCCTAAGTTGTATAAATATATTAAAAATAGTTTTTAATATATTAGATCTAATTATATATTTCCGCCACATAAGATGTGTTATATAATTAAATTGTTTAAATTGTTAAATTAATTCCAACAAACCATACCTTTCCCCTTGACAGTCTTGAGGTACGCAGGGCAATTCCTTCGTCAACGGCCGACCTCTCCGCAATGGTCGCACTTGTATTTAGACTTGTTTACATTTGCGATGCCCTTGCCCTTGACATCCGCATCATTCTTGTAAGGCTCCTAGGATCCCGTTCGCTTGGCATTTTTGGGACCCTTCATCACCCTCTTAGAACAAGAAATGGAAACCCTATGTTCAGCATCATTTACTTCACCAGTCATCTTCTTGGTTTTAGGGAGAAGTCCCAGTAGTCTGCAACTCCTTCATGAGCTCGGTTACAGAATTATCAGGTTTGTTCATGGAGTAGTTCAGACGGAAGCTATCGAAAGATTCGGTCAGAGTATCCAAGATCATGTCGACCTTGGTGATTCCATCAATCTCCGATCCGAGAATATCCTTGTTATTCAAGTGATCTATGATCACTAGGATGTGGTTCCTGACTGACGTTCCCGGCTTATCCGACAATTCATGAAATTGCGGATTTCCTGTTGCCTCGCCTGACGCCCATAACATCCGAACATGTCATGATGATTGTAGAGCATATCATATGCCGTGACAATGTCCTTCTAAGATTGTTGCAACATATTGCTCATGGAACCAAAGATATAACACTTGGCAATCTCATCGGACCTAACCCATGTGTCATAGGCGTCTTTGTCCTCCTTGCTTGAATCAGCACTTGGAGCTGGAGGACATAGGGTAGTGAGAACATACTTGTGCTTTTCCACCGTCAATACGATGTTGAGGTTACATTTTCAATCAATGTAATTCTCACCCTTGAGTGTGTTGACAGTCAAAATAGATGCAAGTGGATTCATGATATATTGCTGAAATTAAATAAAATGAATATATTTTGCATGTGCTATAATTTTGAACTATGATGCATGTACAATCCTAACTTGGTGAGGAAAGCGATAAATAATTCCTGGTTATGAAAACAAATGATTAATTGTTTTCCTAGGGGAAACCGCAATTGATCGTCTTTCATAGTCGTGACACATCATTATTTAGTTTGAACCATACAAGAAGTCATAACTTCTAGTTCTTGCTAATTACCGTGGACTTTTGTCACTTATTTTTAATGCATAGCCTCTATGGAGGGTTACTTTAATCAATAAGTCTAAGTGTGTAACCAACATATGGGCCCTTATCCAAGTCACTTTGAAAACGGTTCTCCTAGGAGAGACCCCGCTTCATCGTTTCTCTTTAGAGATTAGTTCTTAACAATTCAATTGACTATGTGCTTCCGAAGTACTCCCATTGAAGGGAGGGCCACGAGGGTGATTCTTAGTTAATTCACACAAGTTAATTAAATTCATGTTTGGGGACCTTGGGTTATCTCAACGATAAATAACCCTCCCACTTAGGTTTTGTAAAAATCATATTTTGTTGATTGTATTCAATTTCATAACTTGTTTTATAAATTAAAGTACAATGATGCATGAATAATTTTATATAGTGTTCGCGTTCTATCCTATCTGACATGTGAGTGAATATGAGATCGGATTAAATAAAGAAAAATATAAATTTAACTTATCTAATGGCCCATTTCTAAATTTACAACCCATTTGCAAAAAGAAAAATAAATAAACTAGTTTCATCTCTTGTCTTTCATCTAGGCGTCTAATTTCCAAATTTTAAAACTTAGAGATCAATATCTCCCACTCAAATAACTAAATCCACTTTTATTATTTCAAAAATAATATAAGTCAAGTTAATTATTTAAGATTTAAAATTCTTTCGGAAACAATTTTTGAATTTCGAACGTCGGGCCCAACCCTAGCTAGCTCGCGTGCGTCCGAAGACACAAAGGCCATGCTAGGGTTTTTGGCCGATCCAAACAGCCCTCATGTGTTCGAGACACAGATTCTTTGGCGTGTCCGGAATGATCCGGGATAGCTCACACGCGTTCCAAAACGCGCGGCCATTCCCGGTGGCTGCCTCATTTCTTCTTGTCCACCTACAAAATTTAAATTTACAACATATTACAAATTTAAATAAAATAAAAACCGGGACGTAACTCGAAAATAATCCCAGGGCCAATTAGAATAAAGATCCATCCACATACATTCACAAATGCAATTCATACAAAAACGCCAACACTTAAAATCGATTTTAATGACAATTATAGATCTAATACCATTTGTTGAAATTTAGTTAACAACTAACCTAATTAATTATGAAATATATCTAAATATTGCGGAAATACATAATTCAATTTAATACGTTAAAACACTTTTTAAAATATATTTAATAACCATGTCGTTAAATCTAATCTAGCATGTCTATAAATTACTAAACGTGAATAAATTTTTATTCAAACATACAAAAGAATAATCTAAACATACTATCAATCCTACAATGATTATTACATTCAGATCCAATTCGTTTAAAAAAGACTTACAGAGGGTTCGGATCTGCTAGATTATTCCTCAGGGTGTGCATCCAAGTCCATGGCCGAAACTCCGTCTAGGATGTCATGAAATACGTACTCGCTATGTTGCTCCAAAAAGTGGCCGTCCCCTTTTTATCAATTTTCATTTAAACAACCACAACTTGAATCAATGATAATTTTTTAGGAGTTTTAGGAGATTAAATGAGTGGGATATTTTATGGGAACAAGGGGAGAAGGAATAAACAAAGGCTTAAGGGAGAAATCAAATTTCACTCTCTTTTTTCTGTTTGGGATTTTTGGCCGTGTGTTTACCCCTTGTGGTGAGAAAAACAATTGGCCAAAACATGGTAGGGAGGGAGAATGAGCGTGTAAAATTAGGTTAAGAGAGAGAAATGAAAACCTCTCATTTATTTCAGAGAGAATGAGCTTAAATTAGGTCAAAAACAATTAATGGCACATTAATGAAACATAAGCCCAATCATTCATTTAACTAATTTTCCACCCCAATTCTACCCTAGAAGTGGCCGGCCATATTGTCTACATTATCTCCCAAATATATTTTATTTATTTCTAAAATAATATTTAATTAATTTATAACATCTCATTTATTTAATGATATTTCATTAAATCTTTTCATACTATTCATCTTTTATTTATTTGAATCAAAAAATTATATTATTATCAATATAATAACATAATAGGATTCATAACTAAATGTAATAATAAATAACCAATTATTTATTTAAATGCTTAGAAAATAATTTTCTTAGCGTAAATGACAATTTACGTTGAATGAGAAATCAATTAATTTTAGTTCACTAAAATCTCGTTTGAGAGTCTATCATTGAGACCTTATGGACCCACATGAACAAAGCTTCAGAATAAAGTTCGGACACAAGAGTTCACAAACTTTTTGCGACTTTTAATTTTTAATATTAGTTGATTCCACTAAAGGACCAATATTGAACATATCTAAATTCATATGCGTTTATATTTACTGTTTGATGTGACAAAACTATTCTTCACACGGTCCATGATGTATTTTACGATATTACCCTTTGTGTGTATCATTAACTCAGAGGAATGTAAAATTACTGTTTTACGCTTGAGTTATTATTTCAATAAGTCATCTTTTATTTGTGAACGAGAAAAATATAAAGTGGGATGTCTCAACATGTCACATGTTTTATTTCAAAGAATTCTTTATTCGGTGAATATCAGGCCTGGTTTATTTGCTCACGCTCTCATAACATAGCATGGTGTGATACTAATGCCTCAACATTGTTTCAGCACAAATTCCATATATGTGAATCACATATGTCAATGAAACAGTATTATAACACCAATCGTCGGGTTAATGAAACTTCATTTAGCCATTGCCCATTGACTAATCAAATGTCATAAAGTGTTACAAGAAGATATGTATTCACTTCAAGATCTAGGTAATTACCAAAAAATACCCCTCGTATGTGAGTTTAAGGTTTCGAGTGATTAAACGGTTTTATCTCAAACTTCAAAACTTCACTCGTCTTGTTCAATATCTTCATTAAGATATCAAGAATTAATTACAGAATCACAACTCTCCATATCATAAGATAAGATATCGTTTTATTTTATTCTAACAATCATTACTAAGATTCGATTGCCCAATCAATCTTTAGATTGCGAACTGTTATTTAAACTAGTCATAAGAAGGTATCTTGTCAAGTCTGTACTTAACACTTCTTTCGTTGATGCATAAATACAATCTTAAATAAGAATGGATATTCAATTTTTATTTAAATTCAAAACAAAATAAATAATAAAGTATTTCATATAAAAATCTCCTTTGTGGGCATAAATGCCAACATCACCTGCCCACACTCCACATCTCAGTCAGGAAGCTTTGAGAGAATGCTGAAGTTTTGACAAACTAAAGGTTGTCACGAATTCAAAAATTGTCAGATTTTGTGAAAACATTTTGTCAAGTTTCAGTTAGCTAGTTATCATATATAAAAAAAAGATTTTGTGACAACATTTTATCAGTTTCGTGGCAACCATGTTGCCTAATGTTTTAATTTTATGTCTCTCCTTAGGTTAGAGCTTCATTTGTTTGTTAACACTTGTTTTGTTTCTTATCTATTGAATATTGTTATTGTAATGAATTTTAAATTATTAATACTAACTATGTTATTTTAAAAGTGCCTGCGTAGTTAGTAGAAATTTTGTCACGAAATTATGTTTCGTGGCAACATCATCATGAGATCATGTTTTCACAATAACATCGTCACGAGATCATGTTTACGTGACAACATCGTCACAGAGCCATGGTTTTGCGACAACATCGTCACTAAACACTATCAATTTTTTTATCATGACTATTTTTTTGTGACAACATGGTCAGTATATATGGGGTTCGTGGTAACTATTGAAGTTTTGTGAGAACATAGTCCATATATTGGCATTTTATATATAAGAAAAGTGTGTAAAACATAAGTTGATTACCAAATCAAGTAGCGGGATATTATACATCCCAAAAAAGTGTAGCATATTATATTGTTGGAATCTATTTAACGATTAAACAATAATTATATAACATATCTAACATATGGAGAAATTATATAATTAGATCTAATAGATTAAAAACAATTTTTTAATATATTTAAATAACCTAGGCATTAAAATTTATTAACGCGTTAATAAACAAATTTATTTAAACATGTTGAACAACAATTCAACACACTATCAACCTATATAAACAATTTATATATTATTAAGCATCCAAATCGTTGAGAATCACTTACAATTGAGATTGTAAACAATTCCGACGTTGCTAGCAATCTCTGGAAGGCCACACCGAGTCAAACTGATGAAGAAAGCTCACTGGATTGCCTTAGGCACACGCTGGCCGGACAGGAGATCAGGGCTCGCCGGACAGAACCTTCGGCGTGCCTGGGAGGTAACCGGATAGGGAGTCAGCACTCCAAGAAGTTCGTCGGATTGGGAGCCTTTGCGCCTGGGACCGCCAGATGGATAACCTGTGCGGCAACGGACTTTGCCGGACAAAGAAGCAGGCCTAGACGCCTTCACTGGACTGGGAGCTCGCCTGGACGCCTTCGTCGGACTGGAGCACGCTTGGACGTCTTCGCCGGACTTGAGGCTGCTTGGACACCTTGGCCGGATTGGAGGCTGGACGCACGTAGGATGGCCAGACATGGGAAGTTGCTGGATTGGGCTGGACACGTCCAAGGAAAATCGATCAAAATCTTCGAGGCTTTGAATTGACTCTAAATAAAAATTCTCACATAATATAATTCACCCAAACACCATTAAATAATTCACTCAAATATATGGGAGATTAAGAGGGTTGGCTCTAAATTGAACAATAGGGAATGATGGAATCTCTCAAGAACGATTCAAGAATAAAGGAAACAATTTTTTTCTTCTTGTTCTCTCTAATCACTCGGTTAAAAACACGCACAAGGGGAGAGGGAGAGTTGGCCGAGATATTTTGATTAGGTTAACTAAATTAGGCTTTCGTTTTTCCTTTATATAATATAGTCGAATGGGCTTAAACTGGGTCAAACCCATTACTTAATTTTAAACCTAATTTTTTCGGCCAACAAGAATCATATACTCGGTCAAAATAAAATATTTATTCCCAAATTCTTTTGATTTATTTCTAAATTCAATTAATTTAGAACTCTCATTTATTAATGGCATTTCATTAATTAATTTCACAGTTCACAAATAAGTACAAAATGAGAAAACATTTATTTTTTTCTTTAATTTATTTGAGTCATTAAAATGTATTATTATCAATATAATCATACATTATGAATCACTAAATAAATGTAACGATAAATAACAAATTATTTATTTAGTTACTTAGAAAATAACTTTCTCGATAGAAATCACAATTTATATTCAATGAGTAAATCAATAATTCTTATTCATTCAATCTCATCTGAGTGTCTATCATTGAGACCTTATGAACCCATATGAATAAAGCTTTAGAATAAAGATCGGACTCAAAAGTTTGAAAACTTTTTCCGTCTTTTAATTCTTAATATTAGTCGATTCCACTAAAGGACTAATATTGAGACTCTCTAAGTTCATGTGCGTATATTTTCCGTTTGATGTGACAAAATATTTCTTCACACGATCCACTGAGTACTTTACGATATTACCCTTCATGTGTAATTCTTCACTAACTCAAAGAAATGTAAAATTACCGTTTTACCCCTGAGTTTATTATTTCACTAACTCCTTTGTTATTTGTGAATGAGAAAAACATAGAGTGGGATGTCTTTACATGTCACATGTTTTATGTTGTCGCTGAAATTTGGACAACGTTTAGAGACCTAAGCGGTCAGATCCTCGCTCAGAGTGGGTGACCCTCGCTTCGGCCTAAGCGTGTCAGATCCGGTGTCCCGGATCGTCTCTTAGCTGTCGTGTGGTCTTCGAGTCCTTCTGTTATCTGAAAAGAGTAAACAGACGTGAACTAAGAAGAGAAAACAGAGGGGGGTCCTCTGTTTACCTCTCCGACGCTCAACATTAATATAATGCGGGTGGAGTTTGTAGGATGACGAGGAGGGATCGACGAGATTGAGCGAGACGAGGATACTAGGATCGCAGGCGTCTCAGAGCTCGGATCTCGGATCTTTAGGGAGTATTCTTCCGGTCGGGAGAGAATATCCGAAATACCTCACGTGGGAGTATGATATGTGTCTAGAGAATAAGGGAAAAGTGTCTCTTTTTGGAGTCAAGAGCTTCCCTTGCGTAGAGAGCATGGAGGGCTATTTATAGCCGTGGGTGTACCCTTGGGGCCGAGTGGGGAGCCTCTGGGCGTCGGTGGCCGGCCAGGCCCCTCCCACGGGTGAGGAAGGCCGGGCAGGTCCCTCCCCTGGGTGAGGAAGGCCGGCCAGGTCCCTCCCCTGGGTGAGGAAGGCCGGCCAGGCCCCTCCCATGGGTGAGGATGGCCGGCCAGGTCCCTCCCATGGGTGATGATGGCCGACCAGGTCCCTCCCGGGTGTAGGGACGATCGGCTAGGCGCGCGAGGGCGAGTCATGGTTGTCCCGGGGGAGGCGTCTCCCCTTCGCGCCTCGGAAGTCGCCGGTCGGCCGGAAGTCGGCGGCCGGCCAGAAGTCGCCGGCCGGACAGAGGTCGCCGCCGGATTTAGGCTCGCCGAAAGGCCCAAGGCGTGCCATTGTAAACCTGGCGTGGGTTCCAAGTGTTGGTCGATCGAAGGAAGACAAGGGAGGCATATACTAGAGTTTCCGTGTGAGAATACGGCGACAACATTAGCCCCCCGAGTTCAATGTCGAACATGTGGTCGAGAATGAACTCAAATCAGGATCCTCTTATTGTCGTTCGAGCTAGACCATTGAGTATCTCCTGATGAGCGTCATCGTAGAGTCAAAATGTCTTCGAGGGACATTATGGTCCCTAAGTTCACCGAGGTGACCTATGGTGGAGTGGCATGTTACGACTTCATGACCTAAAGGTCCGCTGTGGGTTCCTCTAACTTGCGTGGCAATTGTCTGATCAGAACCGTCTGATGTCGTATGGGAATGATTTATTTTCTTCAGCTTATCGTCAGAGGTTAGCTTTGGAGCGACGTGTTTTCATCGAGTCGCCCCGAGGGGCAAGCTTGGATGTCGCTTTTGGAGCGACGTCTTCTCATCGAGTGGCCGTGAGGGGCAAACTCGGACGTTGTTTCAGCACAACGTATTTCATCGAGTCGCCCCGAGGGGCAAACTCGGATGTTGTTTTGTAACAACTTATTTTCATTGAGCCGCCTTTAGGAGCGAGCGACGTATTTTCGTCAAGTTGCCATTAGGGACTGCCTCGGACGTCGTTTAGGAGCGACGTATTTTCGTCGAGTTGCCGTTAGGGGCTGACTCGGACGCCGTTGGGGGGCGACGTAATTTCGTCGAGTTGCCGTTAGGGGCTGACTCGGACGTTGTCTAGGAGCGACGTATTTTCGTCGAGTTGCCGTTAGGGGCTGACTCGGACGCCGTTTAGGAGCGACGTATTTTCGTCGAGTTGCCGTTAGGGGCTGACTCGGACGCCGTTTAGGAGCGACGTATTTTCGTCGAGTTGCCGTTAGGGGCTGACTCGGACGCCGTTTAGGAGCGACTTATTTTCGTCGAGTTGCCGTTAGGGGCTGACTCGGACGCCGTTTAGGAGCGACGTATTTTCGTCGAGTTGCCGTTAGGGGCTGACTCGGACGCCGTTTAGGAGCGACGTATTTTCGTCGAGTTGCCGTTAGGGGCTGACTCGGACGCCGTTTAGGAGCGACGTATTTTCATCGAGTCGCCCCGAGGGGCAAACTCGGATGTCGCTTTTGGAGCGACGTATTTTCATCGAGTGGCCGTTGGAGGTAAACTCGGACGTCGCTTTTGGAGTGACGTATTTTTATCGAGTTTTTATCGACTTTGTTATTGAACAGCCCTAGCCCCCCGAGTTTGGTGGTATTCGTGGAATGACCATGAAACACAAATATGGAGAATACGAAACAGGGTGAATAACAAAGGACATTTTTTATTGCAAAACATAGAATTGGATCCCTTTATTGGCTCGTAGTCTCGTTTGAGATACATAGGAAAGGGACATAGCATGCCGTAGGATTAACTTGTACCCCTTATGCAATCGAGCTGGTAGGTGAAGTTGCGGGAGAGCTCTCCCCGAGTTACTTGATTCCGGAGAGCGTGTGACAAATTCTTTGAGTCTTCCACCTTTTACCAGTGCCTCGATTCGCTTCTTTAGCTTGGAACAGTCAGATGTCGTGTGTCCATGATCGCGGTGGTATTCGCAAAACTTGCTCTTGTCCCGCGTCGCATAACTCTTTTTCAATGGAGCGGGCGACCCGAGTTCATCTCGATAAAGAGTCAAGATTTGGGCTGGAGATGAACTTTGCGGGGTGAGGGCTTCTCCCCGGTACTCATCTGCGTAAGGCCTCTTTAGCCTTGACGGGGGGGTGTCACTGGTGACATAACTATCCCTTCCCTGTTTGCTTCGAGTTTCGGGACAATCATCGGTGCAATAGCTTTTGTTCGGCCCCCTTCCCTTTCTGCCGTCGAGGTAATCCTCGATTCTCATATGTGTCTTGGCACAGGCCATGAGCTCTGCCATGTCCCTCGGGGGCTTTCCCACAATCGACTTTAAGAAGTCGCTGGGTTCGGCGCCTTCCGTGATGGCGACTATGGCATCCCGATCGTCGAAGTCTTCGACTTTGTGAGATTCTTCGGTAAAACGAGCCAGGTACTGACGCAGGCTCTCGCCCGGTTTCTGCCTGATTGTCCAAAGGTATGATTTGGACTTCTTCTGTACCACTAAGGTGGCGAATCTGGCGAGGAAAGCCTCTCGGAGAGCTCGAAAAGAGCTGATACTCCCGGGTTTAAGGCTTCTTAACCAATCAAAGCCCGAGTCGATCAATGTCAGGCTAAATGCCTGGCAGAGAGTTGCGTCTGACAGTCCCTGCATCAACATCCACGTTTCATAGTGGTGGATGTGGAAATTGGGGTCAGAACGCCCGTCGTATGAAGAGCCGGCGGGGAGCTTGAACCTCCTTCCAGTCGGTTGTGCAAGCACCACCGCCGTGAAAGGTGAGTATGATCCCTCCAGGCCGTTGTTAGGTTTGGAACCCCACGGGCCTGCTTCCCGAAGCTCGATGATCTGATTCTGGAGTCCCCGAATCATGGTGATCATCTCAAGCCCGTTAGCGGCACCTGCGACTGGTCCCACATGCGTGGGGGCCTGCCGCTCATTGGACCCTTGGTCCATGAAGTTGGGAGGAGGGTTCCCGAGGGTTGCAGCCCTGGCAGCTGCCGGACGGGCGTCCAATTTTCTCCTTAGGTCCCCCTCGTGGTGATCCCGTTGCGAGCCGAGACGGGTCCTAAGGTCTTCCTTGGAGGAGTGCGAGGGTCTAACCATCGATGGGCGACCTTTGCGACAGACCCCACGACTATACGCGCCATCATCTCCTTGTCGAGAAGACGTATGGCACAAACGTCGGGACCATCCGCTGCGGGCATTGCTACAGCCCTCGCGTTGAGAGCCTGTCTGAGCTCGACCAACCCGTCGCCTGCGCTTGTCAAGGGCGACGGGGTGAAGGTTTGACTCGTGTCCGTCTCCGAGACCATGTCATCTATGACATAACTCTCGTCCTGGGTCGAATTATCCCCTTCCTCGTATCCGAGGAGGTTAACGGCTAAACCCTTGTTCACCCCCGGCTGTGCTAGCAATTCTGCTAAGCGGCGGTCGTTCTCATCTCTTAGGCCGCTTTCGTTGTCACGAAGGGCAGAGGCAACGTTCCCAGAACTCCTCACCGCAGGCTGTCGCCTGGTCACTTGGTAGGGGAGTTGCCGGAACTCATATCGTGAGCTAGTCGCTCGAACGATGAGATTACTCGATCGGACAACCGCGGGGGTTGCCGGAACGTCACTCATTTTATGTGAGTGGAAAAGAATAGAGATGTGATAGAGAGATGTGGATTGGATGAGCTTCAAGATGGAAGGCCCCTCCTTCTAGCGCCAAAATGTTGTCGCTGAAATTTGGACAACGTTTAGAGACCTAAGCGGTCAGATCCTCGCTCAGAGCGGGTGACCCTCGCTTCGGCCTAAGCGTGTCAGATCCGGTGTCCCGGATCGTCTCTTAGCTGTCGTGTGGTCTTCGAGTCCTTCTGTTATCTGAAAAGAGTAAACAGACGTAAACTAAGAAGAGAAAACAGAGGGGGGTCCTCTGTTTACCTCTCCGACGCTCAACATTAGTATAATGCGGGTGGAGTTTGTAGGATGACGAGGAGGGATCGACGAGATTGAGCGAGACGAGGATACTAGGATCGCAGGCGTCTCAGAGCTCGGATCTCGGATCCTTAGGGAGTATTCTTCCGGTCGGGAGAGAATATCCGAAATATCTCACGTGGGAGTATGATATGTGTCTAGAGAATAAGGGAAAAGTGTCTCTTTTTGGGGTCAAGAGCTTCCCTTGCGTAGAGAGCATAGAGGGCTATTTATAGCCCTGGGTGTACCCTTGGGGCCGAGTGGGGAGCCTCTGGGCGTCGGTGGCCGGCCAGGCCCCTCCCACGGGTGAGGAAGGCCGGGCAGGTCCCTCCCCTGGGTGAGGAAGGCCGGCCAGGCCCCTCCCCTGGGTGAGGAAGGCCGGCCAGGCCCCTCCCATGGGTGAGGAAGGCCGGCCAGGTCCCTCCCCTGGGTGAGGAAGGCCGGCCAGGTCCCTCCCCTGGGTGAGGAAGGCCGGCCAGGCCCCTCCCATGGGTGAGGATGGCCGGCCAGGCCCCTCCCATGGGTGATGATGGCCGACCAGGTCCCTCCCGGGTTTAGGGACGATCGGCTAGGCGCGCGAGGGCGAGTCATGGTTGTCCCGGGGGAGGCGTCTCCCCTTCGCGCCTCGGAAGTCGCCGGTCGGCCGGAAGTCGCCGGCCGGATGTCGCCGGCCGATCAGAAGTCGCCGGCCGGACAGAGGTCGCCGGCCGGACTGAGGTCTCCGGCCGGACTTAGGTCTCCGGCCGGACAGAGGTCGCCGCCGGATTTAGCCTCGCCGAAAGGCCCAAGGCGTGCCATTGTAAACCTGGCGTGGGTTCCAAGTGTTGGTCGATCGGAGGACGACAAGGGAGGCATATACTAGAGTTGCCGTGTGAGAATACGGCGACAACATTTTAATCAAAGAATGATCTCATTCGATAAATACCTTGCCAGGTTTATTCATTCACACTCTCATCACAAAGCATAGTGTGATACTAGTGCATTGACATTGTTTCAACATGAGTTCCATATCTGTGAATCACAAAACCCAATATGACAACGTTATAACACCAACCGTCGGATCAGATGAAACAATAACTTAGTCATTGCTCATTGACAAATCAAATGTCATAAAGTGCAATATAAATTATATATTCACTTGGGAATTTTGGTAAGTACAAAAATACCCGGCGGAATATAAAAATTTCTTTTACTAGTAAAACAATTTTTACTGACCTAGATAAAGTGCATATACATGTTATAAATTAAAAATATTATTTAATTACTTGAATACTAACCTTTCTTGTAGATTGATCTTGAGAAAGGTCGATCTTCTCTTCTAGCTCGATTCCTTCACTTCTAGTCTGAACTTGAGAAACCTAAGGTTTCTATTACAAGATTCTATAGAGGTTTAGAAGGATTTGTGTGTGGGCACAATTAAACACAATAGCTCAAGAGCAAGTCTATGAGCTAGAGAGCTAATTAAGCTTAAGTCTAATGAGGACTTAGGTGCCAAAATAAAATAAGTATTTTGAGAGAGAGAGAGAGGGGGTCCGGCCAAATTGAGAGAGACAGCAAGAATGAAGCTTTGGAAAAACTAGTTTTCACATCTCTATGTGAGGCTCTATTTATAGGGGAAGTAAAAATCTATAAAGGTCAATTATACATTCATGAAAGAATAATGCATTCATGACAAAATATTTGATTTTTTCTCCCCTTTCTCTTCTAACATGGCCGGCCATATGCTATCACAAGAGAGGATAATTTGTTTCCTCACTTAGCATATTTATTTCCTTCTCAAGGAAATTCATTTCCTCTTTTCCTTTTGGGTAATTATCTTTATAATTAAAGGCAATGAATTCTCTCTTTATTTGATGTGTCTTGGCCAAATTCTATAGTTAGGGAAGGGGCATCTAAATGTTTCTTTATTTCTTTTAAGACAATTCTTAAAATACCCATTGTAAAATTATTATTACACAAATAATGAAATTAATTTCATAATGCGACTTTTCGGCATTAGAAAGTAATTTATATTTTCATCAGATGACAATATTCATGAACTTATTTTGGCATTCACATCATTTTATGTCCATGTGGACAAAAATACTCTTTAGACATTTTCCGAGAAATAGTGTAGTTCAACACTTGAACTTATTTTGACCTAACTTCTAGTTTAACAATCCTACTCTAATGACCTGTAATAGTGAACTTATGGATTCAAATGAACAAAGCTTGA
Source organism: Urtica urens (assembly GCA_958296335.1). NCBI lineage: Eukaryota > Viridiplantae > Streptophyta > Magnoliopsida > Rosales > Urticaceae > Urtica > Urtica urens. The sequence continues at coordinate 30,434,020 of OY282521.1, forward strand.
ACTTCTATACTCGGACTCAAAAGTTCAAAACAAAATTCCGAGTATTAGCTTAATGTCAACTTACTCCACTAAAGAGTTTACACTGAGAATCTCTCGGTTCAAATGAATTTATTTTCTAATCAAATTCAACTTAATTATATTGAGTGTATCCATTGAATGTTATCTATGATTACCCTTCATGAATATCATCAAGTAGATGGGATTTATAAAATTAACACTTTACCCTTCTAGTTGTTATATCTTCAACTCCTTTGTTACTTGTGAATATGTTAGAAACAATGTATTGACGAGGAGCTAACAAGTCACATTGTTTCATCCACATAAAGTCGCTGCTTAATTTTGGATACACCGCGGTTCGTTTACTCACAATCCAAGTATTAAAGCATGAAGTGATATATATTGCATTTCAGCAATCTTGTACATGAATTCTATATCTATGAGAACTGCACAAATCTGGTTCATGACATCTTCATAACTTAATATCTCACATCATATGTGGCGGAAAAATACAATTTAGATCTAGCATATTAAAACCAATTTTAATATGTTTAAACAACCTAGGCATTAAAATTTATTTACATGTTCATTGACAATTTATTAAAACGTGTCACTCAACATTTGAACACACTAAATTTCAGCAGTCCAAATCGTTGTTGAGATTATAAATAATCCCGACGTTGCTCGCTATCTCCGGAATTCCACACCGAGTACAAAAGTGGAAAGGGGCTCGCCGTAATGCCATATGCACACGCTGGCCGGACAGGGAAACAGGGTCGGCGGACAGAACCTTCGCCTTACTGGGAAACTGCTGAGACTCGCCAGACTAGAACCTGGTAATTTGACCTGTTCGCCGAACTAGGGTCTACACCGGACAGAGACCTTCGCCGGACAGGGACCTTCGCCCGACTAGGACCTGGACGTTTCCGCCGGACTGGAACCTTCGTCGGACTAGAGCCTTTGCAGGACTGGGAGTCTCGCCGGACTTTAGCACCTGCTAGGGATCACGCCGGACAGGGACGCTGGAAGGGATCTCGCCGGATAGGGACCTTCGCCGGACTGGGAACCTGCTGGGACTCGCTGGACTGAATTTTGCAAAACCTTCGAGAGTTCAAATTTAATTATAGATTCAAAATTTCACAGAATTAAAAACACCAAACACCACAATGAAGAATAAACGATAATACACGAGGAATATGTTGAGATTTAGAGGGTGGGGTCTCATGAAATCTCGAGAATTAATCAAGAGAAGATGAAAATAATTTATCTTCTCTTTTTCTTTGGGAGATTCTGCCGAGTGTCACACAAGGAGAGGGAGAGAGCTTTGCCAAAAATTATTAGACATGACTTGTGCAGAAGTGGTTCACACAAAAAGAAGGTATCGACTATGAAGATACCATCTCACCTGTGGCGATGTTAAAGTCCATACGTACTCTTTTCTCCATTATTGTTGCCTTAGATTATGAAATCTGGCAGATCGATGTAAAGATTGCATTTATGAATGGAAATCTTGACGAGCGCATTTACATAGCTCAACCATACGGGTTGATGGAGAAAGACCCACATGGCAAGGTTTTTGAGTTGCTGAAGTCCATTTATGGACTAAAGTAAGAATCTAGATCGTGGAATATTAGATTCGACGAGACTGTGAAAGGCTACGGCTTTGATCAGTCATTAGATGAGCCATGTGTTTATAAGATGATAAATGATGGCAAATTGGTCTTCTTAATCCTATATGTAGATGACATACTACTCATTTGAAATAACGTGAGAAAGTTATCAAAGGTTAAGATCTGGTTGTCAAAGCAGTTTGAGATGAAGGATCTTTGAGAAGCGGCTTACATCTTGGCGATTCAGATCTTTAGAGATCGGAAGAACCGGAAGTTAGTTCATTCCATGCATCTTATATTGATAAGATCATGGATCGCTTCAGTATGCAAAACTCCAAGAAAAGACAGCTAGCTTTCAGACATGAAATGCATCTATCTAGTGAGCAGTCTCCTAACACTCCTCAAGAGATAGAGGACATGAGACACATTCCCTATGCCTCAGCCGTGAGAAGTCTCATGCGCGATGCTTTGCACTAGGGCAGATATTTGTTATGCAGTAGGCGTGGTGAGTAGATTCCAATCGAATCCTAGACCTGAGCACTAGGTTGCTGTCAAGCATGATCTCAAGTATCTCTGGAGAACGAGAAACTATATGCTTCCATACTCCGGTGATAACCTGAATATGATGGGGTATATCGATTCCAACTTTCAAGAAGATAAGGATTCCAGGAAATCCACATCAGGGTCTGTGTTCACCCTGAAGGACTATAAAGCAATCTTGCGTTGCTAAATCGACCATGGAAGTTGAGTATGTACATCTTGCAAAGTTGCGAAGGAGGCTGTGTGGATGAGGAAATTCCTGATGTACTTGGAAGTAGTTCCAAGTGCCAACGAGCCCATTACACTTTATTGTGATATCAGTGGGGCTGTTGCAAACTGTAAGGAACCAAGAAGTCACAAGCACTCAAAACACATCGAGCGGAAATATCACCTAGTGCGAGATAAAGTTCACAGAAGGGACACGGCGATTATGAAGATCTCAACGTTGGACAACCTTGCTGATCCCTTCACGAAGCTTTTAACCAATAAGGTCTTCAAGGGACACCTAGAAGGATTAGGACTAAAAGATCATTCGCATCTCCTTTGAGTCAAGAGGGAATTTGTTGGCATTTATGCCCACAAAGCAGATTTTTGATATTAAATACTTTCGTATTTGTTTTGTTTTGAATTTAAATAAAAATATCCATTCTTATTTAAGATTGTGTTTATGCATGAATGTCTACGCTCTGAAACTGTCATCAACGAAAAAAGTGCTAAGTACAGACTTGACAAGATACCTTCTTATGACTAGTTTAAATAATAGTTCGCAATCTAAAGATCGATTGGGCAATCGATTTTTAGTAATGATTGTTAGAATGAATTAAATGATATCTTATCTTGTGATATGGAGAGTTGTGACTTTGTAATTTGTTGTCGCCGTATTTCCGGCGACAGCGTTAAATATATACACCCGCGATTATATCCGAGGCGCGAAGGGGAGACGCCTTCCCCGAGACGGCCGAGACCCGCCTTCGCACACCTGGCCGACCACCGTCGCGCAGAGGAGAGGCCCGGCCGGCCACCCCCTCCCGTGAGAGGGGCCTGGCCGGCCTTCCTCACCCGAGGGAGGGACCTGGCCGGCCTTCCCCACCTAGGGGAGGGGCCTGGCCGGCCTTCCTCACCCGAGGGAGGGGCCTGGCCGGCCTTCCCCACCTAGGGGAGGGGCCTGGCCGGCCTTCCTCACCCGAGGGAGGGACCTGGCCGGCCTTCCCCACCTAGGGGAGGGGCCTGGCCGGCCTTCCCCACCTAGGGGAGGGGCCTGGCCGGCCTTCCTCACCCGAGGGAGGGACCTGGCCGGCCTTCCCCACCTAGGGGAGGGGCCTGGCCGGCCTTCCTCACCCGAGGGAGGGACCTGGCCGGCCACCGACGCCCAGAGGCTCCCCCACTCGGCCACAAGGCTACACCCGTGGCTATAAATAGCCTTCGATGCTCTCCACGCAGAGGTAAGCTCTAGACACGAAAAAGAGACTCCTTTCCCTTTACTCCCTACACGCACATCATACTCCCACGTGAGGTGATTCGGATATTCTCCCGACCGGAAGAATACTCCCTAAAAGATCCGAGATCCGAGCTCTGAGACACCAGCGATCCTAGTATCCTCGTCTCGCTCGACCTCGTCGATCCCTCCTCGTCATCCTATAAACTCCGCCTACATTACACTAATGTTGAGCGTCGGAGAGGTAAACAGAGGACCCCCCTCTGTTTTCCCTTCTTAGTTCACGTCTGTTTACTCTTTTCAGATAACAGAAGGACTCGAAGACCACTCGACAGCTAAGAGACGATCCGGGACCCCGGATCCGACACGCTCAGGCCGAAGCGAGGGTCACCCGCTCCGAGCGAGGATCTGACCGCTTAGGCCTCGAAACGTTGTCCAAATTTCAGCGACAACATTTTGGCGCTAGAAGGAGGGGGATTTTTGACCTTAAAATTCGCCCAACCCACATTTCTCTATTTTCATCTCTTTTCTTATTTTTTATACGAAATGAGTAGCGTTCCCGCGACTCATACGGACGCTCGATCGAGCAACCCTATCGTCCGAGCCGCCGGCTCGCGGTACGAATTCCGGCAATTGCCTCACCGAGAGGCAAGGCCGCAAGCTCCCGCAGGGGGGATCGAAGGCGTCAATCCGGTCGTTCACGACGACGGGGACGACCTGCGAGACGAGACTAACCGTCGATTAGCGGAACTCTTGGCGCGGCCGGGAGTGAACAAGGGTTTGCTTGTTAACCTCCTTGGATACGAGGAAGAGGCTAACTCGACCCAAGATGAGGATTACATCGGAAACGATGTAATCCCGGAGACGGACACGAGTCAAACTTTCACTCCCTCGCCTTTGGCCCGCATGAGCGACGCTCCGTTGGGATCCTCGGCTAGCCGAGGACGAATGGGTTCAAAACTTGAGGGGTCCAGTAACCCGCGAGTGCCGGGAAGCGGTAACACTTCCCAGGGCAGGCGATTTAGGCGTCCGCGGCGTGCGCAGTCCCGACGGGACGACGATGGCGCGGAAAGCCGTGAGGTCCATCGCGAAGGTCGCCCGCCGACGGCGAGGCCTTCGCACCCTTCGGGGGAGGATCTCAGGGTTCGCCTTAACTCGCGGAGGGGTCCTCAAGAGGAAGATTTGAGGAGGAAGTTGAACGCCCGTCGGACTGCGGCGGGGGCCACAACCCTCGGGAACCCTCCTCCCAACCTCATGGATCAAGGATCTAATGAGCGGCAAGGGCCAACGCCGGTGGGGCCCATCGCGGGAACCGCCAACGGTCTCGAGATGATGACGATGATTCAGGGACTCCAGAATCAAATCATCGAGCTCCGAGGGGCAGGCTCGGGGGGCTCCAGACCTTACAACGGTCTGGAGGGTTCATACTCGCCTTTCGCGGCGGCAGTGCTAGCACAACCGCCGGGAAGGGGATTTAAGCTCCCCACCATCCCGTCTTATGACGGACGCTCCGACCCCAACTTCCACATCCAACATTACAAGACATGGATGTTGATGCAAGGGTTGTCGGACGCGACTCTCTGCCAGGCGTTCAGTTTGACATTAACAGGGTCAAGCTTTGAATGGTTCAGGAGCCTGAAACCTGGCAGCATCGGATCTTTCCAAGCCCTTCGGGAAGCTTTCCTAGCTCGATTTGCCACACTCGTGGCACAGAAAAAATCTAAATCGTACCTATGGACGATCAAACAAAAATCGGACGAGAGCCTCCGTCAATATTTGGCCCGATTCACGGAAGAATCCCATAAAGTCGAAGACTTCGACGACCGGGATGCCATAGTCGCCATCACCGAGGGTGCCGAGCCTAGCGATTTCTTAAAATCGATTGTGGGAAAGACCCCGAGGGACATGGCCGAGCTTATGGCGTGCGCCAGGACGCACATGGGAATAGAGGATTACCTAAGCTGTAGGAAAGGCGACGGGCGCTCAGGGCGCAATCGTCCCGACGAAAGGCTTGAAATTCGAGGGAAGCGCGGAAGGAATAACCGTCCAGAACCCTCTCCCAGGTCAAGGAAGCCTTTTGCCGACCAGTTTCGGGGAGAAGTCCTCACCCCTCTCAACACATCTCCGGCCCGGATCCTGGCCCTGCATCGAGATAAGCTCGGGTCCCCGACGCCATTAAGGAAGGGTCCCGCGATGCGGGATAAAAGTAAATTTTGTGAATACCATCGAGATCATGGACACATGACTGCCGATTGTTTTCAGCTGAAACGACAGATAGAAGCCCTGATCCAAGACGGGAAACTCAAGGAGTTTGTCATGCGGGCCGCCGGGGTAGCTGTCCCGGAGGAACGTCTTCCGAATCAGGGTAATAAGCTGATAAAGGAAAAGGCTGCCACCGTCGCCACTGTTAGCAGCGAGCCCGAAAATCCTGAAATGAACATCGTGAGAACGATTACAGGAGGGCCCCAATGCGGCGAATCAAGCAACCAAAGGAAGAAATACCTAAGGGCGGTGACAAACGAGAGAATCAAGAGTGGCGTCAACCTCACTCGAGTCACCCCCCCACCGACTCCGTTTGAAGAAATTCGCTTCACCGAGGATGAGGCGAAAAGAATCTTGCACCCGCATAGCGATGCCTTGGTTGTGTCAGCTACGGTGGCTAACAACAAGGTCCAGCGCATCCTAATTGACAACGGAAGCGCGGTGGACATAATCTACCAATCGGCACTCGATCGAATGAAGCTTGACGGAGCGAGGCTCGCCCCGATCCGCACCCCCCTATACGGTTTTTCAGGAGAAAAGGTTTGGACGGAAGGGTCAATCGATCTCCCCGTAACCTTCGGAACCCGGGGTGGTCCGGAAGTCACTCGAATCGTGACTTTCCTTATCGTAAGTGAGCCGACGACGTATAACATGATTATTGGTCGACCGACCCTCGTCGGTTTAAAAGCCATCACCTCGGTCTACCACCTCATGGTGAAATTCCCAACCAGCGAGGGGATTGCATGCATGATGGGAGACCAAGCCATGGCGCGAACGTGCCATGTGCGAGCCGTAAAGGAAGAAGTTACCAAATCAACAGGGAATGCGGCAATTTGCACAACCTACCAGCTCTCGGACGAGCCTCCCTGCAAACCTGGGGAAGGGGGGACCTTCGGAGAATTGGACCAGCGCGACGAGACCGAGCGCCGTCGCGTAGAAACCCACGACGACCTCGTCACGATAGTCCTGGACGTCGCTAAGCCTGACCAAACGGTCAAGATCGGTGCTCAATTGTCTGCCAAGGAGCGGGAATCGATGGCCCACTTCCTTAGAGAGTACAAAGATGTCTTTGCATGGACACATGCGGATATGCCGGGCATAGACCCGAAGATTATGGTGCATCGTCTGAACGATGACTGCAACATACCCGAGCGGGTACAGCCTAGAAGGGCATTCAGTGGGGAACGGTATCTCGCCATCGGGGAAGAGGTTGACAAACTTCTCGCCGCCGATTTCATACGAGAAGCGGAACACCCCAGGTGGGTATCCAATGTAGTGATGGTCAAAAAGCCAAACGGGAAGTGGCGCATTTGCATAGATTATAAAGATCTTAACAAAGCCTGCCCGAAGGATAGCTTTCCACTCCCCCGGATTGAGCAACTCGTGGACGCAACAGCGGGCCATGAGCTGCTCAGCTTCATGGATGCCTACTCAGGCTATAACCAGATCCGGATGCATGAGAGTGACCAAATCAAGACGACCTTTGTGACCAACAAAGGTCTCTACTGCTACAAGGTAATGCCGTTCGGCCTCAAGAACGCCGGCGCAACCTACCAGCGATTGGTCAACCGAATGTTCGCCGAGCATATCGGAAAAACCATGGAAGTCTACGTGGACGACATGTTGGTAAAAAGCCGATTGGCTTCAAACCACGTCCGCGACCTGAAGACTATGTTTCAAATCCTCCGCCAATACGGGATGAAGTTAAACCCCAACAAATGCACCTTCGGGGTAGAATCGGGAAAATTCCTCGGCTACATGGTTAGCAGGCGAGGAATTGAAGCCAACCCCGAGAAAATCGCCGCCATACTTGGAATGAAGTCTCCCACAAAACCCAAAGAGGTCCAAAGCCTGGCAGGCAGGGTCGCGGCTTTAGCCAGATTTGTTTCCAAGGCGACCGATAGGTGCCAACCATTTTTTCAGGCGTTGAAGATGAGGGGCGGATTCGAATGGACAGCCAAGTGCGAGAAGGCATTTTGCGAAATGAAGGCTTACTTCGCAGCACCCCCGTTCTTGTCGAAACCCAAGGACCATGAGCCTCTCGTGCTCTACCTCGCAGTGTCCGAAAGGGCCACGAGTGCGGTCCTTATCCGTGAGGAAGGGCAAGGACAATGGCCGGTGTATTATGTCAGCAAGGCCCTCCTAGACGCTGAGACCCGGTATCCTGAGATCGAGAAATTGTCGCTCGCACTCGTCATGAGCGCCAGGAAACTACGCCCGTATTTCCAGGCACACCAGATAGTCGTGCGGACCGGTCATCCGATCGAAAAGGCGTTACAAAGAGGATCCTCGACGAGGATGGCCATATGGTCACAGGAACTTAGCGAATACGGGATACAGTTCCGACCACGAAACGCCATAAAGGGTCAGGCCCTAGCAGATTTTGTGGCGGAATTTACGGCGGGAATCGAGAATGAAGGCGAAGCCCTCACGCCAGAATCTCCAAAAAAGAGAGGCCCCGGCCCGTCCGGGCCAGTGTGGGTGTTATGCGTCGACGGCGCGTCAAACGCGCAAGGGGCCGGGGCCGGAGTGATTCTAACCAACCCCGACGGGGAAAAATTAAAATACGCGTTGCGCTTCGAATTCAGAGCCTCCAACAACGAGGCAGAATACGAGGCCCTAATAGTCGGTTTAGAGCTCGCTCACCGACTCGGCGCAGAAAACTTGCACATCTTTTGCGACTCGCAATTGATCGTGAATCAAGTCAAAGGCGAATTCGCCGCCAAGGAGCCAAACATGATGGCTTATCTGGCGAAAACCCGAAAGAACCTAGAAGCGATAGCTTGGTTCGAAATCGTTCAAATCCCCAGAGAGGAGAACGCCGAGGCAGATGCCCTAGCACGACTCGCTTCGGGCATAGATCCGAGCGAGGATGGAGAAGTCCCGATTGAGATTCTAACCAGACCTTACATCTCGAGAAGCGATGTAGGGATGGTCAGTAACTCGTCGGTTTTGTCTTGGTTGACACCCCTAAAAAACTACATAGCAAGGGGAGTCACTCCAGAGAATAACGAAGAGGCCAGGAAACTGAAGCATTTGGCGTCAAAGTATACGATGCGCGGAGACGTGCTATACAAGAGGGGCTACTCGATGCCTCTCCTTCGCTGTCTCGACAACGACGAAGCGAGACGAGCCATGAAAGAAGTCCACGAAGGATTATGTGGAAATCACGCGGCAGGACAGTCAATGGCCATGAAGCTTCTAAAGTTAGGCTACTTTTGGCCAACTTTGAAGAAAGACGCCCATGACTGGTCCCGACAATGCGATAAGTGCCAAAGGTTCGCCCGTGTTCCCAGACAACCCCCGGCGCCGCTGTGCCCGATCGTCGTTCCCCGACCATTCACTAAGTGGGGAATCGATTTGATTGGTGAATTACCCACGGCCCCGAGACAACTCCGATTCGCCATAGTTGCGATCGACTACTTCACCAAGTGGGTTGAAGCCGAGCCACTGGCAAAGGTCACGGAGGCGAACACAACGAACTTCATATGGAAGAGCATAATATGCCGCCACGGTATCCCGGAGTCGATCGTGACCGATAATGGCCGACAATTCGACAACTCGCGATTGCGCGAGATATGCGAACAGCTTGGGATTAGTAAAACATACTCCTCCCCAAGGCACCCCCAGGCTAACGGCCAAGTGGAGGCGGCAAACCGTACGATAAAAGAAAATTTGAAGAAGAAACTGGAAACCCGAAAGGGCGCGTGGGCAGACGAATTACCCTTCGTGTTATGGGCATATCGCACCACGGCGCGAAACGCGACGGGGGAAACCCCGTTCGCTTTGACATTCGGTGTGGAGGCCGTGGTCCCGATAGAGACTACGCTCCCCACATTCCGAATGGAGGTCTTCGACGAAAAAGAAAACGAGGAAGCCATAAGAGCAAACCTCGACCTAATCGACGAAAAGAGGGCCGACGCACTCACGCGCCTAACGGCCCAAAAAAGAAAGGTCGAACGTTACTACAACTCAAGGGTTAAACCTCGGAGCTTCCCCGACGGCAGCCTGGTTTTGAGGAAAGTGTTCCCAAATACCAAGGTACAAGGGGCTGGTGTGCTAGGCCCAACCTGGGAAGGCCCGTACCGAGTTCGGAGAGCCATTCACAAAGGCACATACGAACTAGAAAACATGGACGGGCTCGAGTTCACACACCCTTGGAACGCCGAACATTTGAAAATGTATCACGCATGAAGGCCAAGCGAAGTGCGAAATTTCCAACTAATGTAAACACAAAGCCACGATTGTCGTAATTCAATAAGTGTATCCATTTGAACATCGAATAAAAAATCGTTTTGTGTCATCATATTGGTTATTTTCCCGCTATAAGTTCCTAGAAATAATAGCTATTATCCCTAAAAACTTGGGGGGCTGGAGGTGAACCCAACAAAACCATAACGGTCCGCACTCGAGAAAATCGAAGGCCCGCGAAGCCGCGGGGTACGAACCCCGTGGCCGGAGAAATCTCCACCGAAAACCAGTAACAAGGCAACAACCTTGCATCTGGGCGTCCATGGATTTGAGGAAGGTTGGCAAACCCCGATCGACACACAACCGGGCCAATGTCAATACCCAATCCTAAGGCGTAAAACGAATACCCTAGAGATGAATGCGCGCGACGCCAATAAGGCAAATCGTAAACCAACGTCACAAGTGGACGGGTCATCGATCGAGCCAAATCTCGGGATTCCCCCGTCGTAGAGCCAAGATGTAAGCCGACAGGCCATCGTCGAAAGCTCACGAACAAAGAAGCTCAAAACACGGCTGGAAGTAAAAAATGCCCATAACCGAAGAATGCGAGCTCGGATATCGCCAAGGAAGCGAGGCGTAAGTGAATGAGACATTGACCGTCCCTCGAAACACAAACGTGCCCAAGAGGAAAGTCGGACGTGTTACTAAACAAGTCTCCCACCATCGACCACGCAATACACGCGACATGCCGTTAGCGCTAGTTGCCGGCCATAGTAAGCCGACAACGGCAAAAGAAATTCCCGATCATCGACCGGCCCTCGCCAAAGGGGCCCGTCGTAAATCGAAGGACCCGAGCGTCTTGGAAACTAACAACCAAGAACTTCAAGCAACACAAGAATCGTAAAAGAAACCAACGCGAACCCGCGGGGTATTTCGTTCGATAAAGAGAAGATTGTGAGAAGATTGCGAGAAAGAAAATGTCACAAATAATGGAAAGCCTCAAAACATCCAAAACGAGTCAGGTAAATAAGAAGAAAGATGCGCTAAACACAGGCGCAGACAAGACAAAAACACTAATCGGAGCCGAAGTCAAGCTGCTCCTCGCCGGGGCCCGCGCTCGGGTGAGAGGGGGATGTGCCCACCGAGGACTGCGTAGTCTCGGTGGGACGCCGGCCACCGCGATCGCCAAAATCCGCGTCGCCCTCGATCGGAGGGAACATGGCATCGAAGAATGCGAAAGACACTTCGCGGGGCTTGTTCTCGGCGACCATAGCATCCCGGACGCGGACGGCCGCGGCGTGTCGGGCCTCGTATACCGCGACTTCCCAGTCATCCTTCAGACGCTCTTTGATGCGCACGGCTTCATCGCGGTCGTCGACGACGGCTTGCATCTCCGCTAAGAGGGCGTCGTTCTCCTCAACGGCTTTCAGGTGGGCGGCCTCGCTCATAGCTAGCCGACCGCGGACGGAAGCAAGGTCGGCATCGCGAGAGGCCAAGGCCTTCTCCATCGCCTTGCTTTCCGCTAGGAAGGCGCTCGCGGATCGCTCCACTTGCTCCCTCGAGGCCCTCTCCTCCGCGAATTTCGCCTCGGCCGCTTCCCGACTAGAAACCGCCTCGGCCAACGCCTCTTTCAACCCTCGTTCACGGCGAGCGGCCTCCTCCATCACGAGCTCCATCCGCTCGCAGCGCGCCAAAGCCTGCAGCGCAACTACAAATTAACATGGCATAGAGAGGGAAAACACGAAATAAGAGGCGCGCGAATGACTAACCTTCCGCGCATCGCGAGTCCCCTGTCGGAAGAGGTCCATATCGCTGACGACGACAAGCTCCTTAAAGCACTTGGGAGACGAGTTCGCGAGGCCCCGAGCGCTCCGATCCTTCAAGTCGTTCGCTTCGGCGAGATAGAGCGACCCGCCGTCACCGGTAGAGGTCGCTTCCACCAATCTTCGAGAACCCGACGGCGCATCGCTCGCCGAGGATACGGCGGGACGTTTCCGCGGGGGGCCGCTACTCCCTCCTTCTTGAGGTGTCGACGAGGGTTGAGATTCCGGTCGCTCTCGTGACGGGCTCGGCCGCCTCGCAGCATGAGCCTCGCGCGGAGGTGGCGAGGTCGTAACGCCTCCTCGAGGTCGTCGACGAGAACCACCTAACGAAAGAGCAACCAAGTTAGTAGGCAAAAGTGAACGACACAATAAGGGGTACCTCGTACCGCTACATCGATCGGCCGGAAGGACTTCTTCGTCGGGCTCTGAGTCCGAATCGTTCCGTCCTCGGCCGCGTGCTCGGGGGAACTGAGGGGTGGTCGAAACAAACCACCCTGTGATTGCCATAGTATCGGGCGACGCGAAAATCGAAGCCTGACGACGGACAGACGGGAGACGATGGACGACTCTACCGAGCTCCGTAAATTCTGGATCGGCGGCCGAATCTGGGATCCTCGCAGGCCCAAACTCAAGAGGGGCCGAGCCGAACGCGGACTCCGAAACCCACACCCAAGGATATCGGTACTTGGTGGGCACGTTGGTAACCACGGCGAACTGCTTGGCATGGTACGCCCGGTACGACCCGGCCCTATTCGACCCTTCCACGATCGATAGGAATTCCAAGAACTCCTCGGCCGTGACCGCCCTCTTCCATTCTCGGAAGAACATCATATGGCAGGCAGCCACCATCCGATAGAAGGAGGGTAGCATTTGGGCTGCGTGCACCTCCAGTCGACGCAGAAGCTCCTGTACCACGCCAGGGAAAGGCAACCGAAGACCGCTCCGGAGACTGGCCACATGAACCGCGGCGAACCCAAGCCGAGGACGCGAGGGCCGATCCTCCGGGAGAGGACGCAGGATATCGATACTCGACGGGATCCCGAACTCTTCGCGAAGCCCACGGAACTGGGCGAGAGACACAAGGGACGAGGAGTCGACCCCCTCGCAGGGGAAGGTCCCCCGAATCCGGGACGCGGTGACCGGGAAGCCAAGGGTCCGCTCGTTCTCTTCCGACACGCGACTACGCCCCAGCTGGGCCAGAGTCGGAAGGGTACCCGCGGCCGACGACTGCCTGGGAGGTCTCGGGTCCTCCGTTCGACTCTCGGGCGATTCCCGCCCCGTAGGAGACCCCCGGCCGCTCGGCCGATGCTCGAAGGTCCTCCGGTCGGCCACCGAGCCCCCGGGAGGGGGCTGGCCGGCCACCTCAGCCAGGGGAGGCCCCTGGCCGGCCATGGGCTCCCTGGGAGGGGGCCGGCCGGCCATCCTATCCAGGGGAGACCCCTGGCCGGCCATCGGGCCCCCAGGAGGGGGCCGGCCGGCCATCGCATCCAGGGGAGACCCCTGGTCGGCCACCATCCCCCTGGGAGAGGGCCGGCCGGCCATGTGACTCGGGGGAGACCCCTGGTCGGCCACCACCCCCCTGGGAGAGGGCCGGCCGGCCATCTGGCTCGAGGGAGGCCCCTGGCCGGCCGCCAAAGCTCCGGAAGGGGGCTGGCCGGCTGCCTGGCCCTGAGGGGGCGTGAGGTCGACGGTGGGCACCTCGGGCGGAGCCCACGCCACCGAGTGAACTCCGGCGAAGACGAGCCCGGAGCCCACGACCTGTGACGCGCCTCCCACGCCTCCGCACGCCAGGGGTGGCTCGCCCCCGTCGCCCAGGACGCTGTCGCGCTCCGCCTCGGCCGGCGAACCTCCGCCCGCGTCGTCGGGGCCCCCAATCCAGCCAGATCCGCGCGCCTCCGCCCGAAGGGTGTCCCCCGGGGCACCACGTGCGCGTCTGTGGACGTCTCCGCCTCCCCCTGCCGCGCCGCCGTCTCCACGCCCAAGGGGCCTCGCCCAAGGATTCGCCGCCACGCCGCGAGCAGATCCAGCGCCCCCCTCACAGCCAAGGGCCGCAGACCCGTCGACAACCCCCGAGGCCACCTCCCGCTCGTCCGCGCCCCCGAGAGCAGATCTGGGAACGCCCCGCCGGCGATCCGCCGCCGCCGCGCCCTGCGCGAGTCCAGGCTCGCCCTCGCCCTGGGTCGCCGCCGAGCCCCCCTCGCCGGTAACCTCCGAGGTCCCTCCGACCTCACGCCCCTCGCCGAGCAAGCCCCCCTTGCCGGGCTGTTCACCGGCCGGGGTCTCCGCCCTCATCTCCGGCGTCGCGATTCCGTCGGCGGCCATCCACGCGTCAAGGTCGTCGTCGTCAAAAAAGAGAGAGAGAGAGGATTCGGGATTTGGGGAAAAGGGTAAATTGGGGATTGAAAAAGTATTGCTCCCAGGCGAGGATAAAAAGGAATCAACGAAATCGTCAACGGACCCGTCATCCACGTCAAACGGCACGGGGTCCATGACGCAACGCAAAGAAAGAAAAGGAAAAAATATAATAAATTAAGGGTTAGGGTGCTTATAAAGCTACCTGATCTCCTCCACCCCCGGGGAGGCTCCCTGGAGCGCTGCCCTCCGGCCCGGCCCGTCGGTGCACGCCCGATCTTGGGTGCGGAACGCCCGTCGGAAGGCGCCACTTCTGAGTTCGCTCTCGATCTCAAGTTCGACATCAAACTCGGGGGGCTAATGTTGTCGCCGTATTTCCGGCGACAGCGTTAAATATATACACCCGCGATTATATCCGAGGCGCGAAGGGGAGACGCCTTCCCCGAGACGGCCGAGACCCGCCTTCGCACACCTGGCCGACCACCGTCGCGCAGAGGAGAGGCCCGGCCGGCCACCCCCTCCCGTGAGAGGGGCCTGGCCGGCCTTCCTCACCCGAGGGAGGGACCTGGCCGGCCTTCCCCACCTAGGGGAGGGGCCTGGCCGGCCTTCCTCACCCGAGGGAGGGGCCTGGCCGGCCTTCCCCACCTAGGGGAGGGGCCTGGCCGGCCTTCCTCACCCGAGGGAGGGACCTGGCCGGCCTTCCCCACCTAGGGGAGGGGCCTGGCCGGCCTTCCCCACCTAGGGGAGGGGCCTGGCCGGCCTTCCCCACCTAGGGGAGGGGCCTGGCCGGCCTTCCTCACCCGAGGGAGGGACCTGGCCGGCCACCGACGCCCAGAGGCTCCCCCACTCGGCCACAAGGCTACACCCGTGGCTATAAATAGCCTTCGATGCTCTCCACGCAGAGGTAAGCTCTAGACACGAAAAAGAGACTCCTTTCCCTTTACTCCCTACACGCACATCATACTCCCACGTGAGGTGATTCGGATATTCTCCCGACCGGAAGAATACTCCCTAAAAGATCCGAGATCCGAGCTCTGAGACACCAGCGATCCTAGTATCCTCGTCTCGCTCGACCTCGTCGATCCCTCCTCGTCATCCTATAAACTCCGCCTACATTACACTAATGTTGAGCGTCGGAGAGGTAAACAGAGGACCCCCCTCTGTTTTCCCTTCTTAGTTCACGTCTGTTTACTCTTTTCAGATAACAGAAGGACTCGAAGACCACTCGACAGCTAAGAGACGATCCGGGACCCCGGATCCGACACGCTCAGGCCGAAGCGAGGGTCACCCGCTCCGAGCGAGGATCTGACCGCTTAGGCCTCGAAACGTTGTCCAAATTTCAGCGACAACATAATTCATTCTTGATATCTTAATGAAGATATTGAGCAAGACTTATGAAGTTTTGAAGTTCGAGATAAAACTATTTAATCACTCGAAATCTTAAACTCACGTACGAGCGGTATTTTAGTAATTACCTATATCCTGAAGTGAGTACATATCCTCTTGTAACACTTTATGATATTTGATTTGTCAACGGGCAATGGCTAAGTGAAGTTTCATTGACCTGACGGTTGGTGTCATAATACTGTTTCGTTGAAATATGTGATTCACATATATGGAATTTGTGTTGAAACAATGCTAAGACATTAGTATAACACCATGCTCTGTTATGAGAGTGTGAGCGAATAAAAAAGGCCTGGTATTCATCGAATAAATAATTCTTTGAAATAAAACATGTGACATCTTGAGACATCTATATTTTTCTCGGTCACAAATAACAGAGGACTTGGTGAAATAATAACTAAAGGGTAAAACAATAATTTTACATTTCTCTGAGTTAATGATACACACAAAGGGTAATATCGTAAAATATATTGTAGACCGTGTGAAGAATAGTTTTGTCTCATCAAACGGAAATATAAACGTATATGAACTTAGAGATTTTCAATATTGGTCCTTTAGTGGAATCAACTAATATTAAGAATTAAAAGTCGGAAAAGGTTAAGTTTTGCGTCCTAGCTTTATTCTAAAGCTTTGTTCATGTGGGTCCATAAGGTCTCAATGATAGACTCTCGGACGAGATTTTGGTGAACAATAAATAATTGATTTTCTCATTCCACGTAAATTGAGATTTACGCTAAGAAAATAATTTTAAGTAATTTAATAAATAAATGGTTATTTATTATTACATTTATTTTGTTTTGATTGGTGCCCACAAATAAGATATAAGACATTTAAATACATTTGTATTTAATTTTGCTGAGACATTAATATAAATAAATATGCATTCTTTATTATCTTTGTGTTTATGTATGAATACTACGCTCTGAAACAATCATCAACGAAAGGGGTGCTAAGTATAGACTTGACAAGATAGCCCCTTGTGACTAGTTTAAACAGTTCTTCGCAATCTTAACATCGATAGAGCAATCGAGTCTATGTTATGATTTTTTGAATGAATCATGATATCCTATCTTGTGATATAGAGAGTTGTGACTCTGTGTTTCATTCTTGATATCTTGTAGGAGATATTGAACATGACATGTGATACTATGAAGCTCGAGATAAAACCGTTTAATAACTCAAAGCTTCAACATCACATACGAGGGGTACTTTGGTACTTACCTAAATTCTGAAGTGAATATATAATTGATATAACACTTTATGACATTCGATTTGTCAATGGGAAATGACTAAGTTTTAGTTTCATATAACCCGATGGTTGGTGTCATAAGATTGTTATATTGGGTTATATGATTCACATATATGGAATTGATGTTGAAACAATGCAAATCTATTAGTATCACATTATGCTTTGTTATGAGAGTGTGAATGAATAAACCTGGCAAGGTATTCATCGAATAAGAACATTCCTTTGTTAAACCATGTGACATGTAAAGACATCTCACTCTATGTTTTTCTCATTCACAAATAACAAAGGAGTTAGTGAAATAATAACTCAAGGGGCGGTAATTTTCATTCCTCTTAGTTAATGATACACATGAAGGGCGATATCGTAAACTACTATGTGGACGTGTGAATAATTTTTTTATCACATCAAACGGAAAATACACGCACATGAACTTAGAGAGTTTCAGCATTAGTCCTTTAGTGGAATCGACTAATATTAAGAATTAAAAGACGAAAAAAATTTGTGAACTTTTGAGTCCGATCTTTATTCTAAAGGTTTGTTCATGTGGGTCCATAAGGTCCCAATGATAGACACTCGAATGAGATTGAATGAATAAGAATGATTGATTTATTCATTAAATATAAATTGTGATTTATATCGAGAAAGTTATTTTTTTAGTGACTAAATAAATAATCAGTTATTTATCTTTACATTTATTTTATGAATCATAATGTATAATTATATTGATAATAATACATTTTGATGATTCAAATAAATAAAATAAGAAACTAAATGTTTTCTCATTTCGTACTTATTTGTGAAGTATGAAATTAATTAATGAAATATCATTCATGAATGAGAATTCTAAATTAATTGAATTTAGAAATAAATCAAAAGAATTTGAGAATTAAATATATTGTTTTGGCCGAGTATAGGATGCTTGTTGGTCAAAAAAATTAGGTTTAAAATTAAGTGATGGGTTTGACCCAGTTTAAGTCCATTGACTTTATTATTTAAAGGAAAGGGAAACCCTAATTGACCTAACCTAATCACGATTCTCGGCCAACTCTGCATTCCCCCTTGTGTGTGTTTTTGGCCGAGAGATTAGAGAGAACAAAGGAGAGAAAAATTGTTTTTCTTGTTCCTTAAATTGTTCTTGAGAGAATCCCTAATTCCCATTGTTCAATTAAGAGCCCACTCTCTTAATCTCCCATATATTCAAGTGTATTATTGTTGATTATTAAATTATGGTGTTTGGTGATTTAATTCTACAGAAATTTGATTTTTAGAATTTATTTTCTAGTCCTGAAGGTCTTGGGTATACCTGTCCGGCGAGAATCTCTGCTGGAGTCCAATTCGACGGGAATCCCAGCCAGACCTCCTGTCCGGCAAAGGCTTCCCACGCGAGTCCCAGTCTGGCTAGAATCTCAGTCAGGTGTATGTGTTCAGCGAAAATCCCAGTCAGGCGCCCAGTCCGGCCAGCACGTATCCCTGTCTGGCGAGACCTCCAACCGCGCTTCCTGTCCGGCGTGCCTTCCAGCGTCCAACGAAGGTCCGGGTGCCTTGTCTCCGGTCCGGCAAGGACCTCAGTGAGCATCCCAGTCCGGCGAGAATCCCAGCGCGTCTCCTTGTCCGGCCAACGTGCATTTAAGGCAATCCGACGAGCCTTCTTCATCGTTTTGACTCGATGTGGAATTCCGGAGATACCGAGCAATGTCGAGATTGTTTACAATCTCTATTGTAAGTATTTCTCAATGAATTGAATGCCTATAAATATATAAATTGTTTATATAGGTTGATAGTGTGTTCAATTGTTGCTTAACATGTTTTAATAAATTTGTTTATTAACATGTCAATAGATTTTAATGCCTAGGTTGTTTAAATATATTAAAATAGTTTTTAATATGTTAGATCTAATTATATATTTTCGCCACATAGGATGTGTTATATTATTAAATTGTTTAAATTGTTAAATAAATTCTAACAAATGGTATCAGAGCTGATTAAATGCATTAAAATTTAGGTTTAATGACTAGTTTTGAATTTGTTTGACTAGTTGGTGTTGCCATTTTTGTATGATTTTTTTATTGCATTATGAATGTTATAAATTGTGTGAATGTGTTTATGGATGGATCCTAATTTAATATGGACATAAGATTTTGTTTCCGGTTATCGTCTCGGGTTTTATTTTATTTATTTAAATTGTGATCCTCAATTTGCGAGGAGATTTAAATTTGTTGTAATTCGACGATGAGAAGACAAGGGAGGCAGCACCTCGGGTTTGACCGCACATTGGAGAACGTGTGGGGGCTAACCCAAGACATCCGATGACGGGTCACAAGATCCCTTGGGCGGATTCCATCTTGAAGATTAAATAGTTTAATTTTCATTTTATTTTCCTATTGGGTTGTATTTAGAAATGAGCCATTTAGTGAGTTAAATATTTTATGCTTTAAATGATTTAAACTCATTGCATATCACCTCATGTCGTAGAGGATAGAACACAAACATCATTTTAAAATGAAATGTTCATATAGTTTATAATTAAATAAAGAGTTATAATAATTGTAAACTGTTTAAAGAATATGATTCTTTACAAAAACTAAATGGGAGGGTTGTTTATCGTTGAAGCAACCCAAGGTCTCCGACGCGAGTATAATTAACTAAATATATGATGAACTAAGAGTCATCCATAGTGGCCCTGCCTTCAATGGAAGTACTTCGGAAGTATTTAGTTAATCATACTGTTACGAACTAAGTCCTAAAGAGGAATGATGAAGCAGGGTCTCCACAAAGGTGAACCGTCTTCAAAGTAACTTGATTAAAGACCCACGTGTCGGTTGCACACTTAGACTTATGTTTTAAAGTAATACTCACATAGAGGACCTGCATTAAAAATATGTGACCAAAGGTTTATGGTAATTAGTAAGAACTAGAAGTTGTGACTTCTTGGATGGTTCGAACTAAATAGTGATGTGTCACGACTATGAAAGGCGGTTAATTACGGTTTCCCCGTAGAAAAAATAATTAACTATTATTGTTCATAATACCATGAATTATTTAACGATTTTCTCACCATATTAGGATTGTTTATGCATGCATATAATTCTAAAAAGTAGCACATACTAAAGTTATTTATTTTATTTATTTTTTCAGCAAAATGTCTTTTAACCCACTACAAACGATTTTAAATACTAACAAACTCGAGGGTGAGAATTAGGTTGACTGGAAACGTAACTTCGACATCATACTGACGGTGGAAAAACACCAGTATGTTCACGCGAACCCATGTCCTCCTTCTCCGAGTGCTAACTCGAGTTAGGAAGACAAGGACGCCTACGATGCGTGGATGAGGTCTGACGAGATTGCTCAATGCTACATATTGGCATCGATGAGCAATGTGTTGCAAAAATATCATCGAGACATCCCCACAGCATATGAAATCATGTTAATCGCCGTGAAATGTTTGGATGCCATGGGTGTCACGCAAGGCAGCAAGCTATCCGCAATTTCATGAACTACGGGATGAAGCAAGGATCTTTTGTTCGGGAACACATGCTACTGATCATAGGTTAGGTGAATGATATGGAGATCTTTGGTTCTGAGATCGATAGAGAGACCAAGATAGACATGATCTTGGAAACTCTGACGAAATCTTATGATAGCTTCCGTTTGAACTACTCCATGAACAAGCTCAATTACACAGTGAATGAGCTCATCAAGGAGTTGGACACTGCCAAGAAGAAGTGGGGAGAGCTCAATGTTGCTGAGTACAGAGCCTCAACTTCTGGTTCTAAGATTGTGGTGAGAGGGCCCAAAAATGTCAACCGAATGGGTTCCAAGAAGCCTTACAAGAAGGCTGTGGATGTTAGGGGCAAAGGCATCGCAAAGGTGGACAAGTCTAAGCACAATTGTCACCATTGCGGGGAGGCTGGCCACCGGCGGAGGAACTATCCTACCTACCTCAAGAGCGTCAAGGGGAAAGGTACGATCTTTGTTACTCAAGCTTGTTACACTACAAACAAGGCATCACCCTGGTTACTTGATTGCGGGGCATCTGACCACGTTGTGTGTAATTAGAATGGTTTCAAGAAAACCAAGAGCTTGAGTGACGGGGAGTTCGGATTCAACTGGGGTGACGGAACGAAAGTCGGAGCAAGATCTGTCGGGACCATGAAGCTCAAGTTTGGAAATAAGACTTTATTGTTGAATAATGTTTATTATGTTCCGTTTGGTCGTTTAGAAGAACAAGGTTTACAATTTTAAGATCAGTAATGGTATTGAAATTTTTTATTGATGATTCTTTTATTACTAAAGCTCAACGAGTGGATTCTATTTCTTATTTATATTCTGTTAAGCCGACAATCTTGGACACCGAAGTGAATTAGAGATTCACTCGGGAAGCGTAAGACGTTTCATACTGATGAAACAGACGATACATATCTATGGCACTTACGTCTTGGACATATTGGCCTAGATATGATTAAGAGATTGACAAAGGATGGTCCTTTGAAGTCTCTAACCGTGGGAAGTCTTCCAACTTGTGAGTCCTTGTTAATCTCTTAATCATATCTAGGCTATTGTCGCTGAAATGTGGACAACATTCAGAGACCTAAGCGGTTAGATCCTCGCTCAGAGCGGGTGACCCTCGCTTCGGCCTAAGCGTTTCAGATCCTGGGTCCCGGATCGTCTCTTAGCTGTCTTGTTATCTTCGAGTCCTTCTATTATCTGAAAAGAGTAAACAAACGTGAACTAAGAAGGGAAAACAGAGGGTGTCCTCTGTTTACCTCTCCGACGCTCAACATTAGTATAATATGGGTGGAGTTATAGGATGACGAGGAGGGATCGACGAGACCGAGTGAAACGGGGATCCTTGGATTGCCGGCGTTTCGGGGCTCGGGTCTCGGATCTTTGGGAATAATTCCGACCGGAAGTTGTTCCAGACTCAGCGGAGGGTATGGCCAAGATAGAGAGAGAATGAGAGAGAGAGGGTAGTTTTCTCTTGCGAAAACTTGTGTGTACCTTGTTGAGATGATTAGAGGGGCTATTTATAGCCATTGGGAGAGCCTAGGGTCGGCCTGGGAGAGGCTTGGCCAGCTGGGAGAGGCCTGGCCGGCCAGGAGAGGCCTGGCCGGTTGGGAGAGGCCTGGCCGGCCAGAAGTCGACGGCCTGACTTAGTCGGACTGAGGTTGCCGGCCCGGCTGAGGTCGCTGGCCGGGCAGAGGTCGCCGGCCGGGCTGAGGTCGCCGGCCGGACTGAGGTCGCGGCCGGGCTGAGGTCGCCGGCCGGACTGAGGCTTGCCGGCCGTTTTGGGAGCCTGTCTGTCGATAAGAGCTAGGCAAGGGCCTGTCGGCCCGACAGGAGCCTGATAGGGACTTATACGCTGGCCAGGGGCTAGATGCGTGTCCGGACGTGTCCGGAACCTCGCCGAAAGTTCCAAGGCGTGCCGTTGCAATCCTAGCGCGGGTTCCATACCTTGGTCGATCGGAGGACGACAAGGGAGGCATACACTCGAGTTGTCGCGTGAAAATACGGCGACAACATAGGCCAATATGTCCAAAAAGTAAATGCAATAGATATGTGTCTTTTGTTTCATCAGTATGAAACGTCTTACTCTTCCCGAGTGAATCTCTTTTCACTTTGGTGTCCAAGATTGTTGGCTCAAGAGGATACAAATAATATATATAATCCACTCGTTGAGCTTTAGTAATAAAGGAATCATCAATAAATATCTCAATACCATTATTGATCTTAAAGTTGAAACCTTGTTCTTTTAAACGACCATAAGAAATCAAATTTTTGCATAAATCCGGAACATAATAAACATTATTTAACAATAAATTCTTATTTCCAAACTTGAGCTTCATGGTCCCGAAAGATCTTGCTCCGACTTCATTCCATCACCCTAGTCGAATCCGAACTCCCCGTTACTTAAGCTTCTGGTTTTCCTGAAACTATTCAAATTAAACACAACGTGGTCAGACGCCCCGCAATCTAGGATCCAGGGCGATGCCTTATTTGCAGTGTAACAAGTTTGAGTAACAAAGATCGTACCTTTCCCCTTGACACTCTTGAGGTAGGTAGGACAGTTCCTCCGCTAGTGGCCAGCCTCTCCTCAACGGTGACACTTGTGCTCAGACTTGTCCACCTTTGCCATGCCTTTGCCCTTAACATCCACAACCTTCTTGTAAGGCTTCTTGGAACCCACTCGGTTGGCGTTTTTGGGTCTGTTCATCATCCTCTTCAAACTAGAGGTCGAGGCTCTGTGTTCAGCAACATTGAGATCTCCCAACTTCTTCTTGTTCTTAGGGAGAAGTCCCTCGGCATTCTGCAACTCCTTCATGAGCTCAGTCACTATGTAATTGAACTTGTTCATGGAGTAGTTCATATGAAAGCTATCATAAGATTCCGTCACAGTTTCCAAGATCATGTTAATCTTTTTCTCTCCGTCGATCTCAAAACCAAGGATCTCCATATCGTTCAGGTGACTCATGATCAATAGCGCGTGTTCATGAACAGAAGATCCTGGCTTCATCTTGCAACTCATGAAACTGCGGATAGCTTGCTGCCTCGCCTGACGCCCATGGCATCCGAACATCTCATGGAGATTGAACAAGATTTCATATGCAGCGGTTATGTCTCGATTAGATTGTTGCAACACATTGCTCATCGATGCCAAAATGTAGCATCGAGCAATATCTCATTTTAGGCGTCCTTGTCTTTCTTACTCGAGTCAGCACTCGGAGGAGGAGGACATGGGGTTGTGAGAACATACTTGTGCTTTTCCACCGTCAGTACGATGTCGAGGTTACGTTTCCAGTCAACATAATTATCACCCTCGAGTTTATTAGAACTTAATATTGTTTGAAGTGGGTTAAAATACATTTTGAAGAAAACATAAATAAAATGAATAACTTTAGTATGTGCTACTTTTTAGAATTATATGCATGCATGAACAATCCTAATATGGTGAGGAAAGTGTTAAATAATTCATGGTATTATGAACATCAATGGTTAATTACTTTTCCTATGGGGAAATCGTAATTAACCGTCTTTCATAGTCGTGATACATCACTATTTAGTTCGAACCATTCAAGATGTCACAACTTCTAGTTCTTACTAATTACCATAAACGTTTGGTCACTTATTTTTAATGCAGGGCCTCTATGTGAGGATTACTTTAAAATATAAGCCTAAGTGTCCAACCAACACGTGGGTCTTTACTCAAGTTACTTTGAAGACGGTTCACCTTTGGAAACCTCGTTTCATCGTTCATCTTTAAGACTTAGTTCTTAACAGTATGATTAACTAAATATTTCCGAAGTACTCCCATTGAAGGAAGGGCCACTATGTGTGACTCTTAGTTCATCACATATTTAATCAATTATACTCGTGTGGGGAATCTTGGGTTGCTTCAACGATAAATAACTATCCCACTTACTTTTTGCAAAGAATTGTATTCTTTTAAAACGGTTTACAATTGTTATAACTCTTTATCAATTATAAACTACATGAACCATTCATTTTAAAATGATGTCGTTCTATCCTATATGACATGTGAGGTGATATGCAATGAGTATAAATAATTTAGAGCATAAAATATTTAACTCACTAAATGGCCCATTTCTAACTACAACCCAAACGGAAATTAACTAGAAAATTAAACAAATTTAATCTTCATGTGAGGATCCGGCCAAGGGGACTTGTAACGTGTCATCGGATGTCTCGGGTTAGCCCTCCCCCCACGTTCTCTAACGTGCCGCCAAACCCGAGGTGCTGCCTCCCTTGTCTTCTCGTCGTCGAATTACAATAACTTTAATTACAATTTAAATGTTCTCGCAAATTAAGGCTCACAATTTAAATAAATAAATTTAAAATCCGGGATGATAACCGGAAACAAAATCCTACGGCCATATTAAATGAGGATCTATCCATAACCATATTCACACAATTTATGATATTCATAATGAATAAACAATCATACAAAAAATGCCAACACCAACTAGTCAAACAAATTTCGAAACTAGTCATTAAACCTAAATCTTAATGCATTTATATAGCTCTAATACCATTTGTTGAAATTTATTTAACAATTTAAACAATTTAATTATATTACACATCTTATGTGGTGGAAAAATATAATTAGATCTATCATATTAAAACTATTTTTAATATGTTTAAACAACCTAGGCATTAAATTTTATTCACATGTTTATAAACAAATTTATTAAAACATGTTGCACAACATTTGAAGACACTATCAACCTATATAAACATATTTATATAATTATAGCAGTCCAAATCGTTGAGGATAACTTACAGTTAAGATTATAAATAATCCCGACGTTGCTCGCTATCTCCAGAAGGCCACACCAAATCCAATTGGTGAAGAGAGCTTGCCCGAATGCCCTAGGCGCACGCTGGCCGGACAGGGATGCCGGACAGTGCCTTCGCCGGAGTGGGGAGAACGTTGGGACTCGCCGGACTGGGATCTGGCGATAGGACCTGCTCCCCGGACTGGACCTTCGCCGGACAGGGATCTTCACCAAACAGAGATCTTCGCCGGACTGGGACCTGGACGTTTCCGCCGGACTGGAACCTTTGTCGGACTAGAACCTTTGTCGGGCTAGGATTCGCCGGACTGGAGCACCTGGCCTGGATCCATGCCGGACAGGAATTCTCGCCGGATTGGACGCCTGATAGAAAACTTCGCCAGACAGGGTTCCTGGAAGGGAGACTCGTCGGACAGGAAGAGCAGGAACCTTTGGAGACCTCAAAAAAAAATTCTAAAATTCACAATTTTATAATAAAAATATCAAACACCATAAATAAGAGTCAATGATAATACACGAGGGATTTTTATGAGATTGAGAGGGTGGGCACTTCTATGAACTCTCGGGAATAACACACAAAAAGAAGAAAAAAAAATTCTCTTTTGTTCACTCTATGAGTTTCAGCCGAGTGTCACAAGTGGAGAGGGAGAGAGCACTTGGCCGAATGAATTAGGGTTAGAGTTATGTCATTAGGGTTTTCTAAGCCATTTTATAAACAGTTTAAATTGGGATTAAACCGAGTCAAACTCCTGGCCCAATGACTTGTAATTCTCGGCCATATTCATTTATTTTATTCCCAAATTCTTTTGATTTATTTCTAAATTCAATTAATTTAGATCTCTTATTTTATTGTGACATTTCATTAAAATAATTTCATACTTTTCAAATAAGTACGAATTGAGAAATTATTTATTCTCTTCTTTTATTCACTTGAATCTCTCAAGTGTATTATTATCAATATAATAATACTCTATGATTCAACAAATGAACGTAGCAATAAATAACTAATTATTTATTAAGTTATTTAGAAAAATAACTTTCCCGATATAAATAACAATTTATTTTCAATGAGTAAATCAATAATTATCGTTCATTTAATCTCCTCCAAGTGTCTATCATTCAGACCTTATGGACCCATTGTTGGAATAGGTGTAGGGTTAAGAAAAATTATCATTAATCATATTAACGACGGAATATAAAATTTCTTTACTAGTAAACTATTTTATTAAACCTAAACAAAGTGCATATACATGTTATAATTAAAAATATTATGTAAACTACTTGAATACTAAAATTTCTTGTATTTTCAAATTTGAAGCGTCTTGGGAAATGTGGATTTTCTTCCTTGGCTCGATTCCTTCATGTCTAGTCTTGAACTTGAGAAACCTAAGGTTTCTATTACAAGAGTCTTTAGAGGTTTAGAAGGATTTCTGTGTGGGCACAATTAAACAATATGAACCAAGAACAAATCTTGGATCATTAGCTAATTTACTAGATTAATTGAGGATGTAGGTGCCAACATAAAAAGGAGTATTTTCTAGAAAGAGAGAGAGGTAGGGTCGGCCAAGAGCTAGAGAGAAATAGGAGAAAAGCTTATGTTCACATCTCTATGTGAGGGTCTACTTATAGGAGAAAGAAAATCTATAAAGGTCAATTATGCATTCATGAAAGAATAATGCATTCACGACACAATATTTGATTTTCTTTTCCCCTTTCTTTCCTAAGTTAGCCGGCCATGTATTGTGCATTAGTGAGGAAATTTGTTTCCTCACTTAGCACATTTGTTTCCTACTCAAGGAAATTAATTTCCCTTTCCTTTTTGGGTAATTAAATTTATAATTAAAGGGAAATAAAACTCTCCTCTTTGATGCATTTTGCCCAAATTCTTTAGCTAGGGAAGTGCATCTAGATACTTCTTATTTCTTTTAAAACAATTCTTAAAATACCCATTGTAGAATTATTATTGCACAAATAATGAAATTAATTTCTTAATGCCTCAAACGACTTTTCGACTTTAGAAAATAATTTATATTTTCATCAGATGAAAATATTCAAAATCTTATTTTGACATTCACATAATTTTATTTCCATGTGGACAAAAATACCCTTTAGACATTTTCCGAGAAAAAGTTTAGTTCAACATTTGAACTTATTTTGATTCAACTTCTAGTTTAACAATCCTACTCTAATGACCTGTAATAGTTACCTTATGGATCCAAATGAACAAAGCTTGAGCTTCTATACTCGGACTCAGAAGTTCACAAACTTTTTCGGAGTATTAGCTTAATGTCAACTAACATCACTAAAGAGTTGACACTGAGAATCTCTCCATTCAAATAAATTTATTTTCTACTCAAATTCAACTTAATTATATTGAGCGGATGCATTGAATATTATCTATGTTTACCCTTCATGAATATCATCAACTAGATGGGATTTATAAAATTACCATTTTACCCTTCTAGTTGTTATTTCCCCAACTCCTTTAATACTTGTTAATAAGTTAGAAACAATGTATTGACGAGGAGCTAACAAGTTACATTGTTTCATACAAATAAAGTCTCTACTTAATTTTTGATATTGCGCAATTAATTTTTTCACAATTCAAGTAATATAGCATGAGGTGATATATATTGCATTTCAGCAATCATGTACATGAATTCCATATCTATGAGAACTTCACAAAGTTGGTTCATGACATCTTCATACCTAAATATCTCACCAATTGGCCTAGTCTAGATCACGTAATGGACCTAGAATTTGACTTTCTCAAATGAGAGTATTAATGCTATGAAATGACATGTCTCATTTCAGGATTTAGGTAAGCATGATGCAATTCATACATAGTTATCTTGAGACAGAAGAGGTTAAATGGTTTGTTCTTCTATTGTCTCCAAAGGTGAACTGGTCAATTAAGTATCTTCGAAAGATACACTGGAATGACTATAGAGTTCCTAACTCTCTACGCCTTGTAACCAGACATCATAGATTCTTCCAACAATCATACAAGGATCAATAGTCCGTTGATCTTTAGATTGTGAATATATCGTTTTAACCAAACCATGAAGAGTTTGTTCACGCAAATCTACATTTGTCTCTTCATACATTGTTAGGTTTGATTAAGGACTATAAGACTATTGAATATCATAAATCTTCAATCAAACTAAAAGGGAATAAATGAACGTTTCGACTTTTATTTATTTAATCAGCAAATTACAATAAGGATTTTATAAAGATTTATATATTACATCAACATGTAAATAAATAATCTTCTAGTGGGCATCTCTCCAACACATGTATGAACGAAACTTTAGAATAAAGATCGGATTTAAAAGTTCACAAACCTTTTCCGTCTTTTAATTCTTAATATTAGTCGATTCCACTAAATGACTAATACTGAGACTCTCTCTGTTCATATGCGTATATTTCCATTTGATGTGACAAAATAATTCTTCGCACGATCCACATTACCTTTCATGTGTATCTTTTACTAAGGGGAATGTAAAATTATCGTTTTACCCCTTGAGTTATTATTTCACTAACTCCTTTGTTATTTGTGAATGAGAAAAACATAGAGTGAGATATCTTTTCACTAACTCCTTTTTTATTTGTGAATGAGAAAAACATAGAGTGAGATGTCTTTACATGTCACATGTTTTAATCAAAGAATGCTCTTATTCGATGAATACCTGGCCAGGTTTATTCATAAACACTCTCATAACAAAGCATAGTGTGATACTAATAGATTTGTATTGTTTCAACATCAATTCCATATATGTGAATCATATAACCCAATATAACAACCTTATGACACCAACCGTCGGGTTATATGAAACTAAAACTTAGTCATTGCCCATTGACAAATCGAATGTCATAAAGTGTTATATCAATTATATATTCACTTTAGAATTTAGGTAAGTACAAAAGTACCCCTCGTATGTGATTTTGAAGTTTCGAGTGGTTAAACGGTTTTATCTCGAGCTTCTAAGTATCACAGGTCATGTTCAATATCTTCTATAAGAGATCAATGATGAATCACATAGTCACAACTCTCTATATCACAAGATAAGATATCATGATTCAGTCAAACAATCATTACTTAGATTCAATTGCTCTATCGATCTTAAGATTGCGAACAAATATTTAAACTAGTCACAAGGGGCTATCTTATCAAGTCTGTACTTAGCACCCCTTTCGTTGATGACAGTTTCAGAGCGTAGCATTCATATATAAACACAACCATATTAAAGAATGACTATTTATTTATATTAATGTTTCAACAAAATTAAATACAAATGTATTTCAATGTCCAATATCTCATTTGTGGACACTAATCCCAATATTTGTCTAGAAACAAGGGATTTGTTACCATTTTGTCACGAAACATTGTGTTCGTGATGGCTTTGTCACACGCACATTGTTTTATGACAACATCATCAAAAAAGAGTGTGTAGGTGACTATTTCATCAAGAAAGTATGTGCATGAGACAATGACAATCTTGTCTCAAAACAATGTGGGCGACGAAGTTGTTTCGTGCACATAGTTTCAGGACGATGATGATCAGAAAAATGTCCGACTAAATGAAGAGAGAAAAAGGAAAATGAGTTTTATATGATGATATTAATTATTAAATTATACGTTAAGATTATATTAGTTAAATATAAAAATGGTTACTACATATTCAAAAAATGATTAAGTTTTAATAAAAAAAACGCTCTATAAAATAGTGTGGCTCATAGTCGCATATAATGTTCTTTTGAAGAATCCATGGCCCAGCTCCAAATAGTCCATAGGCATTATTAGTTATTTATTTATTATCTATGTATTTTATTTATTAACCTTAACTTAATTCGAAGTCCATATTTCCGATCTCTGAAAACCCTCGATCGCTACCAAAACTCAAGATATCCCTGACCAGTCTCAACAATGGCCATGACAATCGGAGGTGCGTTCTCAATTCTCACTCTAACCTTTCTTCATTTTCTCGTTATTTTTGCGGAAAGTAGTTTAAGAAATCATGTCTCGACTGTGGAGTTGAAAAAATTCGGAAGAGGCGGAGTTTGCTGGTTCTGAAAATTGGGTGCGACATTTGGTTGCTTCCTTAGAAATCATACAGTTATAGCAAATTAGTTCGAAAATTTTGTTTTCGCACTTTATCTCGAGCGATTTCAATTTGATTCGTACGAGTTTAGGGGAATTGGGACGAGGTAAAAATTTGATTATATTAAAAGCAATAGTCCTGCTGAATTCAACGACTTTTTGAAAGTTGTATCAAGATTGTTGAGCAAATTTGAAAAATTGTTGGTATGAACAACTGTAACAGCGCAATTTGTTCAACAAAAATATATATATTATTTGTTGAATTCGAATTGAGCCGTGCTTCTATTGTTTTGAAAATGGCATATGAAATTAATTATGTTATTCAATCTGCACTTGCTATCTCGATTTGTGGCGCTAATTCTTTCTGGTTTTTCATGGTCCTGTGTTGGGCTATCTCCAATGGTTCTTGATCATTTCAGTGTAAGTTTGCCATCCTAATTCTCTTCTGTGTAATAAGTTTTTAACTTTTTGAAGTTTTTAACATGATCCTTTTTCGATTACAGTCTTGCTGGGCTTGCATTTATGTTCTCATCAACCATTTTACTACAGATCATGGTTGGTTTATTGCCTCAGACTTTCTCTACTTGAAACTTTTATGTATTCTCTTTTCATTTATTTGATAAAAAAAAATTTCACTCTGGGCAGGCTTGTGCAATATACAACAATTGGTGGCCGATGTTAACAGGTATTAATGTAACTTCATAGTTAGATTACATTTAAATTATGATACATTCGGCTTGAATTGTATATATTTTGGTCTTACAGCTCTTATGTATGTCGTTGTGCCTATGCCTTGCCTATTCTTTGGTGGTGGATCGACTCAGTTCTTGACGAGTAGGGATGGTGGAGGGTGAGTGATTAATTTCTGATCATGGAATAACCACATTGTGTTCTCTCACAGAAGAATTTCTCTGTGAACTTTTTATTGTTATTTATGTAATCCGTGTATAAGGGCATGGTTAGTTTCAACACCAAAAACACATAAATTCCTAACCTATAGAGGTGGTCATTCTGACAGGTTAAAATTAACCAGTCGGTAAATTTGTGTATTTTGATCGGTGGTTTATCCAAAGGTTAACTGGTTAATATTTTAACCGTTTTGAACGGTTAAAAGTTTATCCATTTTGCTCACCTATACATTGCCGAGTGGTATTTACAGATTTAAAGCACTGTTTCAAATTTTTAATGAGCTCCGCTGAGTGATGTCTACATATATAATTAGTAAAATTATAAAATCGTCTTTTACTTTTTGTTTATCCGTGCAAGCATAATTTGTATTTCACTATCTCTCTAACCGCGAAGGCTTGTCACGGCTCAGGTGGATCGGAGCAGCCAAATTCATGACTGGAGCATCGAGCATGGGAAGCTTTGCCATTCCGATCATCCTTAGACATGCTGGCATGATTTCCACCGGAGCAATGTTCATCGAGTTCGCTTCGTTCATTATATTTGCCTGCACTGTTCTTTGCTTTCACCATGCCAGCCTCGAAGATGATTGGTAAATAAATACATATATTAGTGTATTGTTGCTGGCTTTGTTGAAAATGAAAAAAAAAATACATATATTAGATAATCAACTACCCGAAAATCCTTATTACTAGATTTCTTGTACTATATGAGCAAAACACTTGGAAGAGCTGCTCGATAGGGTGTTTGTGTTCCCAGGGAAGAAATTAAGAATAATGGAAGTATTGTAAATCTGTTTCTGTGTATATGGTTTCAATTTCGAAATGCAGATTGATCGATTTTTAACTTGTTTTTTGTTTGAGATTAGCTCTTGATGTATTTTGGTAATCATAACCAAGGAAAATAACGTGTTTCTTGAGCACTCAGTAATTTCGATCTGCAACAATATTTATGCCAATTATGTGTAAATGTCTAGGCTTTGTTCCTTTTCTTGAAAAAGGAAAAAGGAGAAATATGAGCAACTTTATTAGGGAGGAGATTATTGTGTTCAGAAGCTCATACTTCATATTGTTATAAACAGAATATGAACATTTAAAAATGTTTTCCAACTCTCTTTTTATAAGAAATATATTAATGTATACTATAAAAACATATCAACTTATTCTCGTTTACTTAAATGTTATTTCCACATCAACTAAGATAAAATGAAAATGAAAGAAGTTACTGTACACTTTATTGGTTCATAATATATCAACAAATTGGAAGAAAGTAACAAATCTGTGACTCCACTTTCTTTCATCACTTTTTAACACGGTCCAAAAGAAGTAGCGAAGGATTCGGATGTAACGAAGAGGATCAAAGTTTGGGGTGTTACCGTCATATTAGTAACAATGAGAAGTTAAAAAGTGGACTGTTCAAATATGGATGGAGAAATTTCATTTTGTAGACCTAAAAATAATAAAAATATTCACATTAGACTCCTCTTTTTAATAATATCTAAAACTGGACTTTTGGTCCAAAATCGGACAAAAATACCTTTAAGTTCATATCTCCCTTCTCTCTCTTCTTTTCCCTCTCTTTCCTTCTCTTCCTTTTCTCTTCTTCTTTCTCTCGGCCGGCTCTTCACATTCCTAAAAAAAATTCAAACAATCCAACTCAACATCCCTAAACAATCACACCGAAGTTATCAACATCATACAATGTCGTCAAGCTCGGATAACTTCCTAACCGGTGGAGGCGAGGACCCGAAAACTCAAGAAACCTCCCAAAAGAGAAAATCTCAAAAAAAGGTTAGATTTCCTGTTTTTTCTTACTTAAATCTATTGCATGTAGTTTAGATAGTGTTTTCGACTATAGAGTAAGTTAAAACGGATTGATTTGAGAAGATTTGAGCTAGTTTAGAGATTTTAAGTTTTTCGGAAACGACGAACACGTTGAATGCCATCGTCCGGACGATAGATTACGATAGTGTACGATAGATTACGATAGGATACGATAGAGTACGATGACTTGGACGATGGTGTACGATAGGCTTCAAACGAGATCCGGGCGATAGCGTACGATAGGGGGCGATGAGTTACGATAGCGTACGATGTGGACGATAGAGGACGATAGGGGCCGATAGTGGACGATAAGATGCGATTGTTTTGAATTTTTTTTTTGAAAAAATTAGTTTTTTGATGTTTTTTGTTGTGTTTTTGTGCAGGATCACTTGAAATTCCTTGTTCGAGACACTTTCCCGGGGAGAATCACGTATGGTGGATCCCGGGTCCTAAAAGATGTGAAGCAGCGCTTCGAGGAGATGAAATTGATCGAGCAACTCCGAGGGACGGTGTTCGAGCAATTCTTCATCACCTCTGATTTGAACTTCGCTCCCGTCCTCGTCCACTCTCTGTTGGAGAGGAAAGTTGAGTCAATCAAAGCCGGAGAGATCCAATTCGGCTTAGGAGGAAAGAGAGTGAGGTTCGGACACCTCGAGTATGCCCTAATCTCGGGGCTAGACTACAAAGACGGTCCGACTAAAGAGGAGAAGGACGCACGCTCCTCCCGCAGAATTGACGAGTATCTGAATGAGTCTGCCAATATCAAATTCAGCATACTCGTCAACAATTGGACGGTGTGCAAAGCTCCGGATGACGTCTACAAACTAGGTTTGTGCGTCTTTGTTCTCGGTTACTTGTTCGGACAACCGGGAAACAAAACCATACCTCCGAAGTGGCAACCGATCTTCTAGTGGGTGGAAGATCTCCCTTTCTTCTACAGCCTGCCATGGGGGAACATGAGTTGGGGGGAGACGTTTCTATCCCTCTCAGTGGATTTGAAGCGCCACCGGGAGAGCCTCGAGGACAAGCTGAAGAAGAAGCCCGACGTCGTCCAAAAAGAGGCGAAGTACACGCTGACTGGAAATCTTCATGCCTTTCAGTATTGGGCGTACGAGGCTATCCTGGAGATTGGGCACGCCTTCGGAAACGGAGTAGGAAATCGAATGCCGAGAATGCATTGGTGGTCAGGAACTATCGTCGTTCTTAGCAAGGACGTTGAGAAGATCCTGAAAAAAAAATCGGTAAGTTTTTTCTTAATTTAATAAAGTTCTTTTACGATTAAATATTAACATTGTTATTATGTTTTGCAATTAGGCGTCCTTCAAATGCTGCGACCGCGGCCGGGGGAAAAGGGTTTCTTTCAGACCCTTGAAGAGCAGACCCGAAAATGTCTATATCCGATAGACATCGAAGGAGAGGACGCGGCAGAGCCGAAGGACATCGACGAAGAAATTAACATCGTCGGTTCTGCCGCAGAAGAAAGAGACGTGCTGGGTCACGACGTTGACGAGGATGATGACGAGGATGAGGAGTACATCTCTGATACTCCTCGGGAAGGTCGTCCGACGAAAGAATCTCAAGCTCGTCCTCGTCGTCCTCCGCCTCTTCCTCAATCTCCGCCTCGTTCGGATGAACCTATCGTTATCACGGCTGCCATGTGGGCCGACCTTCGCCAAGGAATCGGGTTCATCCTCCAAAGCATCGCCACCGTAGGGCGTGGCGTGAACGCATTGAACAGGCGATCTGAGCGCGTTCAAGATCGAATTGAGCGAATACGCCATGATCAGGTAATAAGGTCGTTTATTTCGTTTATTATTTTATTTAATATGCTTAACTAAGACTTTTTGCAGATTCGTCAATGGGAGCGTCTGAACTACATATTCGGAGAGGTTACCGGGATGCCTGGTGGACCTATTCCTACCACGCAATCCCGTGGTCCATATACGCAGAAGGCCGAGGCTGCGGCTGCTGCTGCTCGACAGCAGAATGCCGAGGCTGCTCAACATCCTCCTCCTCCACCACCTTCTAGTAGGCCCCTTCGCCATTTACGCCTATCAGCAGTCGGAGTCCATCACCGGAGATCCCGGATAAGCACGCGGCCTATTCAAAAAATTTATGAGGACTCCTGAAGATGAGAAGGCTCCGGAAGATGAGAAGGCGCCGGAAGATGAGAAGGCTCCGGCACAGGAGAAGGCTCCTTCTGTTCCAGAGGACGAGACTCCTACAGCGGAGAAGGCGACGGCAGAGACGAATGCGACGCCAGAGAAGAAGGCGACGCCAGAGAAGAAGGCGACGCCGAAAGAAGAGAAAAAGAAAGGCCCCGCAAAGGAGAAGGCGAAGGAGAAGCGCAAGAGGGACGACCGTCCCACGTCTCCCAGGAGCCCACCCCCCCAGCGGACGACGTATTGGGATTCCTACACCGATCCGACGAAGCAGAAGTACACCCGAGGATCGTCAAAATTCAACCCGCTGAAGGAGCCTGTTCAGAAGGAATACGCTGAGGTTATGATGTGGGTGAAGACGGGGAAGTACCTTGGTCGATACAAGGATAACGTTCGACTACCAACGTACACCGCATCACCGAAGTTCTTCTCCTCGATCACTAACTCAGGGAGTGGATGACTGATGAGGTATGTCTTTATTTTATTTATTAACGTTCAATATGTCTTTATATTCATTATTTCTTTTGTTATTGCAGCATATCGACGCGATCGTTCATATTCTCATGAACCGACAACGTAACCTCAAGGGTTATCGCCAAGATGTCTGCATTATGGACAACGTCTGGGTTCAAAACGTGTTCGGGAGGTATAAGCAAGAACGATTGAACTTTGAGGCGGCGAAAGAATTAGGGATGGAGCCCGAGACCGTCGATTGGGATCAAAGGTCTGTCTTTGTGCCGATGACGGAATTCAGAGACAAAAGGATCAAACCGTGGAGAGAGGCGAAAGAGATTCTCTTTGTCGTCAACTTGAGGAATGTGCATTGGTTCACATTCCAAGTAGACTTGTCGGCGTGGACGATTACGGTTCTTGACTGCCAGAAGAACCTTGCGGAAGGGGAGCATCATGAAGCGTACTTTAAGACGTTCATGCAGGTATAAATCATATCTTAAAATAACGATACTTTACTAAATTCTTGTATAAATTTCTTAACTTAACAATTTGTATAGGACTGGAGTCTCGTGTTGCCACGGGTGATGATGTTGAGCGGCATGTTCGACAACCATCCGAAGATGTATCATCCTCTCTCATCCGACCGACCGGTGCTTCATGAGTTCACTTGGCTCATTAACCACGATATACCTCAATGTCGTTTAAGGTAAATGTTAAGATTTAATTGTAGTGAAATACGTTATATGTTGACACGTTTGTCATTTGTGTATTGCAGCGGTGATTGTGGAATGTTCGCCATCAAATATATCGAGTATATTCTAGTTGGAGCGCCTTTCGACACGCTTGTAACGGAGAACATGAAGATATTCCGGCATAAATGGGTTGTTGACTTATTTTTGGGACGACTTAAGCGATAAATATAGTTGTTTATCATTTATTTTTTGTACTAACATTTATTTCTTTACTTGTTTATAAGTATTTCTCTTTATTTATTTATAAATATTTCTCTTTATTTATTTATATTGAACTTGTCAAAAAAACACTAGTGTCGAAAGCTTCTAATTAAACTTGTCAAAAAATAACTACTTTAACTTGTCAAAAACATAAAAACATAAAAACATCGTTAACAACACATAAACGTAACAAACAAAAATAACTTTGAAAGTGTCGAAAGCTTCTAATTAAACTTGTCAAAAAATAACTACTTTAACTTGTCAAAAACATAAAAACATAAAAACATAAAAACATAAAAACATCGTTAACAACACATAAACGTAACAAACAAAAATAACTTTGAAAGTGTCGAAAGCTTCTAATTAAACTTGTCAAAAAATAACTACTTTAACTTGTCAAAAACATAAAAACATAAAAACATAAAAACATAAAAACATCGTTAACAACACATAAACGTAACAAACAAAAATAACTTTGAAAGTGTCGAAAGCTTCTAATTAAACTTGTCAAAAAATAACTACTTTAACTTGTCAAAAACATAAAAACATAAAAACATAAAAACATCGTTAACAACACATAAACGTAACAAACAAAAATAACTTTGAAAGTGTCGAAAGCTTCTAATTAAACTTGTCACACTCTATTCTCGCCACGTGCACGTCTTTCTATTGTGACCTAGGCCACCACATTTCCCGCATTTTCGCTTTACAACAATTTTTTCACCTTGAGATGGATATCTGTTTATCCTTCGCCTTCCTTGCTTACTTTTCCTTGGACGACCGGCCTGTTTCTTCTCTACTGGAACCAATACTTTCATGTTCTTAATTTCGTCTGGAACGTCCCATTGTTCTCCATTCCCAACTGGATAGATGGCGTCTTTATACATTTCGATCCACGTTTTCTTGACGTAGAAAGGACTACACAAAGAGTAAACGTCAACCGAACGATGTTGAGCTGATGCAATAGAATGTTCGCAAGGGATACCTAAGAGTTGAGGAATTCCACAAGTGCAAGTATTTGCTTGCAAGTCTACGTCGTATTCACCACCGCTGTCTTTAACGTGACATTCGTACAAACCAAGTCCATACACGTGCACGAATTTTGCTTTGTTGTTCATATTCTCAAAGTCTGCTTGCCACCTCGGTGTAAGTTCTGTGTTTGATTTGTTCGCAATGTCCTCTCGTTTGAAGAACCAATTTTGTAGCGTGAATCTTATGTACTCCAGGAGCGTTGTTATCGGAAACGACCTTGCATGCCTTGTTTTAGCGTTAAAACTTTCGGCGTTGTTACTCGTCATAATATCATACCTGTAAAACATAACAATTAACACTTTAACGTAATGAATATTCTATTAAAAGAAAATGAATTTCACCTTTTTCCAGGAAAGAACGGTCGTGCCCATCGATCGAATCCGATATCTTCAAGATATTTCGCCATCTCAACATCTTTTCGCCTCAGTTGCCTAAAATGAGCTTCGAAGGAAGTCTTATTGAAATAATTCACCGCGACAGTGATCTGTCTTAAACTTGTGTTGGACGTTGAGCTGCATATGATGGTAGCAATAACCATGCGGTCTTCCTGGAAAAACAACTTCGACACCATGACTGATACTAATATGTCGATCGGATATGAATGCCAAATCAGGTACGTCTTCACCAATAACTTCTTTCAACTTCAACAAAAACCACGTCCATGATTCATGACACTCACTGTCGACAACGCCAAAAGCGGTTGGATATAAATGTGAGTTCGCATCCAATGCAATAGCGACAAGCAATTGTCCCCCGTATTTAGTCTTCAAAAATGATCCATCCAAAGATATGACAGGTCGACAATACTTAAATCCTTTAAGACACGCTCCAATGGCAAAAAAAGCATACTTGAATTTGTCACCGTCTCTCACAAATTCAGTAACCGTGCCGGGTTTTTTTGCTTTAACATGTACAACCACGAAGGTAATTTCTGATACGATTGTTCAGGTGTACCTCGAACGAGTCCAGTAGCTACTTCCTTTGACCTCCACGCCTTCAAATAAGATATGTCCAAACCCCATCTTGTCTTCACTTCTTCCCTAACGTTGTGCGCTGAATAACCAGCCATTGAGTTGATAGAATATTTGTCTTTAAACACGTGTCCAATAACCCGAGGGGCAGGTCCTCGTTGACCTTCGGGTCGGATAACGCGCGAGCAAGAGTGAGCTTTTTCGAAAGACACAATCTCCCACATTCCTGACCACTGTACGACGCTCCGGAGTTTCCACGTACAAGTCTCATCTTTGCAAAGAACGTACCACCTTTTTGTCGAAGATGATTTAACTCAAAACTCGAAATTATTTCTCATGGCGAACAAGTGCACTTGTGTCTTCATTTCCAATTTGTTCTCAAACTGTTTTCCAAGGTATAAGTCTTCTGAGCTACCTATTATACAATAAACGATTAAGTTCACGATATTTAACCACGTAAACAATTAAGATATATTACCTGTAGATGATTGACTTGGTTTTTCACGATATTCTATCTCTTTAACTACTTGTTCTTGCGTGAATTCAGGATCTTTCCAAGTATAAGTCCCCGAAGATCCTTTACAAGGATTAACTTCGGGATGGTAGTCGCCCGCAGGAACTTCGAAGTTCTCAACAAACTCAGCATAGTCTTCATCATTTTCAAACTCTTCGAATTCTTCTTCAACGTCTTCAATATCATCATTGTCGCCGTGATCTTCATTTTCTTCGACATCTTCAAAATCGACGTCAAACGGATCTCTATCACGTCTATACGTTTCATCATCGTCGTATGCAAATCGTTCATCGTTTGGTTTCGGATTACTTTGAGAGACTTCAATTGCGAGAGGATGATATTGTCTTCTGCTGTCATTGCGTTGAACCTTCAACACTTGTTTTCCTTTTCGCTTTGGATCCACATTGTTAACAATTGGTGACATGATTCGTTTCGGTTCCAAGCTCACGCAAATAGGAAATTTACTCCAGTACTCGTGTTTCATATAATATGCGACATCATTATCAGTTTCCAAGATTGCAGGCGCCAACACAACAGTACCTAAAGTGTACGGGACTTCAACTTTCAAGTCATACGTCATCCTATCGATCTTGGAAATATCGTAAATCATATCGACCAACTCATGATATGTCGTATCTTTTGTAGCATCCACCGTATATGTACGAGCTTTACTAAAATCCCATCTATCGCTCAATCTCACCCACTTTCCACCAACACTAACGAAAACTGAAAAACATCACCCAAAATTGTCAGCAACTATTCAAAATTGTCAAAAAAAACTAATGAAACTTGTCAAAAAATCAAAATTTCGAAATCTAATCATCCTCCATCGTATTCCATCGCACTCCATCGCAATCCATCGTACCCCATTGTTCTCCATCGCCCTCCATCGTATCTCATCGTCCAACAGACGATGAGTTACGATGGAGGGCGATGGAGGACGATGGGGTACGATGGATTTCGATGGAGTGTGATGGAATTCATGAAGTCTATCGTATAATTTTTCCAGATTTTTTACGAACTTTTTCTTTTTCGATCCGAAAACGATTCTACCACCAAAAACGACTACTAAAATGATTTAAATACAATAAGTGAATTAACATACCCATTATGACGATGCTCTGTAGTGATTCCAACGGATTTGGAGAGGTTTTTAGTGAATTGGAAGTTCAAAATGAGATTAAAATGGAGACATAAACCCTATATATGAGTTGAAGGTATTTTTGTCCGATTTTGGGCCAAAAGTCCAGTTTTAGATATTTTTAACAAGAGGGGGTCTAATGTGGATATTTTTAATGTTTTTAGATTTACAAAATGACATTTCTCTATGGATACTCGCTAGTCGCTTAGAGTAAATTTATTAAGGTACTGATTATCCATAAAATATTGTAGAGGTTGATTTTCACCGAATTTCTCAACAGTGACAAGGATTAATAAACAACGATAATACTGAATAATAATGGGTTGAGTTCGTTAATATCCTTGAGTTTATGTATTTTTGAGACTCGGTCTCTTTCGTTTATTAGCTTGGAAGCGTTTAGGAGTTACAGAAGAAATATGAACTCAGCGTATATGTGACGGGTGATAATTTTTTTTGAACACTCTTCAACGAGGTTTACATTGGTATTTATAGTCCTCTAACCTAAAACCCTAATATTTTGCTGGGCTTTTTCTTCTTCCGTTAGGGTTTCCTCATTTGTCCCATCCCTTCCCTCACGACGTCCGGGATGTCCTCCGAGATTTCCTAATTAATCCCGTGATTTTCACCTTCCGTCTAACTCTGACGTCAATTCTCAATTTAACGCTGTTGCCGCCACGTGGACTCCTAACGACGACCCCTCTTCGGACCAAGATCTCTTCGGGATGAGACTTCCTCAGGGCAGATCTTCTCGAGACGAGACTGCCTCGCGGGAAGCCTTCCTCGCACCATAACCCCTTCGTGGCAGGCCTTCCTCGTGACAGGACCTCCTCGCGATGAGTTTGCTCGCTAAGATCTCTTTGCTCACGCTCGCGATCGGACTTTAAGGGATCGAGTCCTTCTTGTTAGTTGACCAAGAGTCAACTGGAGATCCATGCATTTAGTCTTTGTCGTTTAAAAGCTAAAAACGACATGAGTAGTGTTAAGAGAGATTTGACAAAATCCGACCTTAACAATTAGTCCCCCATTTTATCAAGTGTAAACCCTTGGTAAAATGAATTGCGGATCTTCACAACGAATCCTCCGGGCGGCGAGCGTCGGAATTTCGGTGAAGGGCTTCCCCTCGCCCCTTATCTACGCCGGGCCCCGCCGAGACTTCCTTCTAGAGCACGCTTTCTCGAATTTTTAGTGGGCTCCACGTCAGCAAACGTAACTTTCACGCACTCGAGTGCCTCTGTTCCTCTTTAAAAGCATTAAAACGGCTATTGATTCTTAACCGTAGATTTCATCGGCGCCTCTTCGCATTCGGACCGTCGAATCTCCTCGCGCCGCTTCAAATCCTTCGCCTCGGCCGTTAGATTTGGTTGTTCTCCTCTATAAATTCTAAGCCCATTGACGAAGAAAAAATTCCTGAAACTTTGCATTCTCTCACCCTCCTAGATTTCGAATCTACACTTGGAGATTTCAATCTCAAAACCTTCTCCATTTTCCCCTTCTAAACCCTAGACTCGTGATGGCTCCGGGGCCAGCCAAGATGACTCATGGACCCATCTTCAAGACAAACTCCCCCCGCTCCACTATGACCCAGGAGCGTCTCAACACTATCAGGGAGGAGTACTGCGACGATGACGTCTATCAGGTCCGTCTCCCCCATTCTGACGAGCTCGCGGATGCTCCTCGAGGCAGGGAGTGGGTCGCCGTCTACGAGGCGTTCTTCAGGGTCTTGGGCCTTCGCTTCCCGGTCCCGTACCTTCTCCTTGCCTTCCTCCATGCCTTTAACGTCCCCATCACTTAGGTGCAGCTCCACGCCATCCGCCTCATCCTCTGCACCTTGGACATCGCCGCTGAAAGGGGGATCCCTCTTTCCTGGGAGGATCTAATGCGCCTGTACAAGTTTTCCAAGAATCCGAAGAACTTGGGACGCTTCTCCCTCTCCCACCGCATTCGGGACCACATTGTTCTCAATCCCCCTTCAAACAAATCGGGATGGGAGTATTCCTACTACTTTGTCAAAATCGACGCCCGTTCCTTCGGCTACCACCGCAATTCGTTACCGATGCGATGGGTCACGACCGATCAATCGCTTCCCCACTACAAGCCCAGCGAGCAAACGTCGTGACTAGGCGAGGGGCTTCAGCGACCCTCGACGACTAGTGGATGTCGGGATCTTCCTCAAGGCCAACGTCCATGGCCCGTACATCCACACCTGCTTCCCGGTCGGGTTTTGTGATCCCGTAGTGCGGATCAGCTCCTTGTCTTCCGCCCCGACGAAGAGGAACCAGAAGAAAACTCAAAACCCTAGGGAAACTCCCGGCCTGGTCGTCGCGGAGGACGTTCCAGGGGACGAGGAGGATTCGCCCGAGGAGCCACTCCTGCTGAGACACGCTCCTCCACAGAACGCGAGGGGCTCTGCTGGGACTTCCTCTCGGACTGAGGCCGCCGCGGGCAAGCGGCCCATCGAGGGCGAGGAGGGCGGTCCTCCGATGAAGAAAGCCAAAGCCGTGGCATCGACCGATGGGGCTGCGGACGCCACTCTCGCCATGGGGCTCGCCACCGACGTCCGGGGTGCCTCGTCGCCGCGAACAGCTTCTCTCTGGGAGGAGGTTCTCGCAACCCCCTGGCTTTTGTTCCTTCCTGCGAAGCCGGTTCCCCCCCAGAGCGGACCACCGACCTCCCGGAATATGTCCCTTCGGGCGAAGCCTGATCCGCCCAAGGGAAAACCATTGATCCTCCAGCATCCGCTACCCCCGGCGGGTCCGGGTTGGCCACCAAAGCGTCTGCCAAGGG
This sequence comes from Urtica urens, assembly GCA_958296335.1. Taxonomy (NCBI): domain Eukaryota; kingdom Viridiplantae; phylum Streptophyta; class Magnoliopsida; order Rosales; family Urticaceae; genus Urtica; species Urtica urens. The sequence continues at coordinate 30,477,035 of OY282521.1, forward strand.
CGCGGGTTCTTCTCGTCATGGCAGAAAAAGAAAGAACCTCGTTGTGGACTACAGCAATGTGGTCCCGCTGGTCACTTCTCCTCCGGGCATCGCAAAGGGGCAAAATGCTTATGTGCCTCTCCTCGCCATCGAGCTCGCCGGACGGGATGGAGAGCAGGGGAATGCCGACCCTGCCTCAAAGGAGGTGCAGCCCGAAGGGGGTTCTACCAACGCTCCTCACTCTGATACCGCTCTCGGGAACGATGCGGGGACATCGTCTGTCCCTGAAGTGGTTCCCCTCGTACCGCCTCCTCCTCGGTCTCCATGACGCCGTTTTGGGTTTGAGGTCTCGCAATCTTCTCCGCGGGTGTTTAGCGGCTCTCCCCGCGTACCCACCCCGGGTTCATCTTCCGAGGAGTGGCAGGAGTACTCCACACACTCGTGTCAGGACTTGACGTTGCGATCCCCCGGCTCTTTTGACGTTGGTATGCCTTTGGGGGAGTTAGAGGGTTATCTCGAGGCCACGACTTGTTTGTTCGAGAGCGTGGCTCGGTTGAACGATCTTATCCTCGCCTAGTGCCACAACGCGAGCATGATGGCTCAAGAGTCGGGAGAGCTCTCGGTTCAGCTTAAGGAGGCTCAGAGGCAGCTCGAGCTCTCTATTGCCGGAGAGCGTGGGCATCGGGAGCGGTCTGAGAAGTTAGAGTCAGACCTGGCCCCGAGATTCGTCGGCGCGTTTCCGTCGAGGTCGGCTTGTCGGAGCTCAAGGCCCAGACGGGGCGCAAACTCGAGGAGATCGAGCAGAGGTTGGCCGACAGAGAGGCTCTCCTCGTCGAAGAGAAAAGGCGTCATCAGGAGGTCGCGGAGGTCCTCCAGAGGAAGGATGAGCTCCTCGTTCTAATCGTCGAGGAGCAGGGGTCAGCACGAGCCGACTTGGGCGAGGAGCGTCATGCTCGACAACACCTTTTTGAGAAGGCTAAAGGCAAGCTCGAGCGAGCATCGGCCAGGTTCAAGGCTCTCGACGAGTCTGTCGACGCCAACTGCTTGGCAGCCGCCTACCAGGCCAACCTGAACGCGGTCAACGCCCTCCCGGCTGGGGCGACGGTCGACTATCTGGCAATAGGACCTGGACGAGGAGCAGGTGAAGGCCAAGGAGCTCGAAGACAAGGCCGTTTCGTGTTGGCAGAGATGCCCACAAGAAGATTGTTTATTTACATATTGATGTAATATATAAATCTTTGTAAAGTCCTTATTAGAAGATTGTTTATTTACATATTGATGTAATATATAAATCTTTGTAATTTGCTGATTAAATTAATAAAAGTTGAAACGTTCATTCATTCCTTTTTAGTTTGATTGAAGATTTATGATATTCAATAGTCTTATAGTCCTTAATCAAATTTAACAATGTATGAAGAGACAAATGTAGATTTGCGTGAACAAACTCTTCATGGTTTGACTAAAACGATATATTCGTAATCTAAAGATCAACGGACTATTGATCCCAGTATGATTGTTGGAAGAATCTAGGATGTCTGGTTACGAGGCATAGAGAGTTAGGAACTCTATAGTTCTTCCAGTGTGTCTTTCGAAGATACTGAATCGACCAGTGCACCTTTAGAGACAATAGAAGAACAAACCATTTAACATCTTCTATCTCAAGGTCACTATGTATGAATCGCATCATGCTTACCTAAATTCTGAAATGAGACATGTCATTTCATAGCATTAATACTCTCATTTGAGAAAGTCAAATTCTAGATCCATTGCGTGATCTAGACAAGGCCTATTGGTGAGATATTAAGTTATGAAGATGTCATGTACCAACTTTGTGAAGTTCTCATAGATATGGAATTCATGTACAAGATTGCCGAGATGCAATATATATTACCTCATGCTTTATTACTTGAATTGTGAATAAATGAACTGCGCAGTGTCCAAATTTAAATAACGACTTCATTTGGATGAAACAATGTGACTTGTTAGCTCCTCGTCAATACATTCTTTCTAACTTATTCACAAGTACTAAAGAAGTTGAGGAAATAACAACTAGAAGGGTAAAATGGTAATTTTATAAATCCCAACTAGTTGATGATATTCATGAAGGGTAAACATAGATAACATTCAATGGATCCGCTCAATATAATTAAGTTGAATTTGAGTACAAAATAAATTCATTTGAACCGAGAGATTCTCAGTGTCGACTCTTTAGTGGAGTCAGTCGACATTAAGCTAATACTCGGAAAAGGTTTGAGAACTTTTGAGTCTGAGTATAGAAGCTCAACCTTTGTTCCTTTGGATCCATAAGGTCACTATTACAGGTCATTAGAGTAGGTATGTTAAACTAGAAGCTAAGTCAAAATAAGTGTACGTGTTGAACTAGACTTTTTCTCGGAAAATGTCTAAAGGGTATTTTTGTCCACAAGGACATTAAATGATGTGAATGTAAAAATAAGATTTTGAATATTTTCATTTGATGAAAATATAAATTATTTTCTAAAGCCGAAAAGTCGTTTAAGGCATTATGAAATTAATTTCGTTATTTGTGCAATTATAATTCTACGTTGGGTATTTTAAGAATTGTCTTAAAAGATATAAGGAAGCATCTAGATGCTCCTCCTCTAGGTAGAGTTTGGCCAAGATAGTGCATCAAGAGGAGAATTTTATTTCCTTTTTCTTATAAGGATAATTACCCAAAAGAAAAAGGGAAATGAATTTCCTTAAGAAGGAAACAAATGTGCTAAGTGAGGAAACAAATTTTCTCACTAATGCACCCATATGGCTGGCCATACAATGAGGGAAAGGGGAAGGGAAAATCAAATATTGGGTCATGAATACATTATTCATTCATGAATAAATAATTGACCTTTATAGATTTTTCATTCTCCTATAAATAGAGCCTCACATAGAGATACAAAGGGGAAGCTTTATTCTTGCTCTCTCCCTCTTTTGGCCGACCCTCTCTCTCTCTCTCTAGAAAATACTCTTCGTATTTTGCACCTATATCCATACTTGATCTAGAGAATTAGCTTATGATCCAAAAATTGTTCTTGGTTCATATTGTTTAATTGTGCGCACACACAAATCCTTCTAAACCTCTATAGACTCTTGTAATAGAAATCTTAGATTTCTCAAGTTCTTGTTTAGGTGTGAAGAAATCAAGCTAGAAGAGAAGATCTACCTTTTCCGAGACACTTCGAGTTTGAAGACACAAGAAAGGTTCGTATTCAAGTAGGTTTAATAATGCTTTTAATTTATAACATGTATATGCTCTTTATCTAGGTTAGTAAAAATTGTTTTACTTCTAAAAGAAATTTTTATATTTCGCCCTTAATATGATTAATGATAAATCTTTCTTTAACCCTAGACCTATTCCAACAAATGGTATCAGAGCTATGATCTAAGTTAAACATGTACATGTTATTTAAAATCATCATAAGAAAATTGTTTTCTAAATTCACTTGAATAATGGTTTTTCCAAAAGACTAGATCTTACAAAATTTTAATTTTTTGGTACGACCTCTAAAATTAATTTTGTGTTTACTTTCCACTTGTTAAATATGCTATATAAATACATTAAAAACATTTTTTTAATTATTTTATGTTTAGCATATTCAAAATCAATTTTTTGACAAGTTTGAAAATTTGTGTACATAGTTTAAACTAGTTCTTTGCACTTCTAGTTTAAATTAGTTATTGAATGTTTTATATTATGTTGTTTATTTTATATCATGTTTAATTATTAATATGTTAATCTATCACACAATTGAAATCAAAACATACAATTAAAATGTTTCAATAAACCTCTTTCTCTTTACACCTAGATCCGACGTACCTTTTAATTGTTTTTCAAATTCTGGACAAATTGTTATGGCTCAGTAAAACGGGCATAACTCTTTGCTCCGATATTGAAAATTAATGGTTCTTGAACCAAATTAAAGGTAAGGATGTTAGCTATCGAATGCAATTGGTTTCGGCTCAATCAGATACCGGATGTGTCATTTGTGACCTTTTAAGTCCAATGTGTACGGCAGTCCGCGAGTCCAGATTTTTTAATCCGGATTTTGCGACTCCTAGCTTTCTCCTGGCTTCTTAATGCTATCGTGGTTTTCCGATGTTCTCGCGCTCAACCACCATGAAGGCGACATGAATAATGATGTCATGAAGATGAAGATATTAGTTTTAGGAGATTTTTAATCTCAAAAACTTTCAAGTGCAAAAGTGACGATTTATTAATCGCACACAATTTCCTTAGGAAAAATAAATTTAATAGACAAAAAGATCCGAGTATGTTCCTTGTGCCTTAGTGCATTAACACTGCTCTCCCCTCACAAATATTGATTTTAGGGTTCTTTTTTTCTAGTGATCCACTCTATCTCTCTTTGCTAATGGAAACATGTTTCCTATATGTACAAGAGTAGACTTGCCATTTTTCCAAAAATTAAGTGTGAGGATTGCATTTGTTTGCAATCCAGGATCCCCTTATTTTTCCCTAAAAACTAAGTGGGAGGGTTGTACTTATTGTTTGCAACCCACGATCCCCAACACTAATGTGAAGTGCATATGTCGCCGGACTAAGAGTCACCCTCGTGGCCCTCTCTTAAATGAGAGTACGCATAGACGCATTGCTCCTAACATTGCTTTTATAGCTACGTTCAAAAGTGAAACAATGAGACAAGGTCTCCCCTCGGCGGATTGTTTTCAAAGTAGATCTTGTTGAACGAAGTTGTTGGTTACACACTTAGACTCAAACTCTAGTAATCCTCCCTCGAGGCCGTGCGAAAAGTTTTGAGTGATCAAACTTTTTTATAAGGTGGCTAGTCCAACACTGATGTATTGACATCATGACTATGCATTAATGATGTGTCATTTACTTATGAAAGGCGACTCTTTGCGGCCTTCCCTCGAAGGAGTAAAGTGTCATTTTGTTCATAACACCTTTGGATTTTTTCCTTGTCTAAATAAAATTAAACTTAAAATCCTAAACAAAAGACTAATCGTAAATTGTTTCAACTTTTTAGCAATGTCTCTAAACCCCCTCTCTACAATCCTTTCCTCGAACAAACTGGAAGGTGATAATTGCGTAGATTGGAAACGTAACCTAGACATTTTCCTTACCGTGGACAAGCACAAGTAGGTACTCACCACCCTATGTCCTCCTGAGACGAATGATGATTCGACCCAAGAGGACAAGGATGCCCTTGCGGCCTGGCTCAGATTCGATGAGATTGCGAGATGCTATATTTTAGCATCGATGAACAATGTGTTGCAACAACAACATCGTGATATTGGGTCAGCCTATGAAATGCTCTACAATCTCCAGGAGATGTTTGGAGGGCAAGGGCGTCAGGCTAGGCAACAAGCGGTACGACAGTTTATGAACTGTCGTATGAAAGCAGGGACTTCCGTTAGAGAACATATGATGCTGATCATAAGTTATCTTAACGAGATGGAAATCCTTGGATCTGAGATTGATGGAGAAACCAAGATAGATATGATCTTGGAAACTCTCCCTGAATCTTTTGATACTTTCAAGCTGAATTACTCCATGAATAAGCTTGGGTACACTGTTACCGAGCTAATGAAGGAGCTTCACACCGCTGAGGGACTCTTAAAGAAAAAGAGGACTACTGGAGAAGCTCATGCTACTGAGCACAGAGTCTCCACCTCTGGACCTAAGAAGAGATCTCATAGAGCCGACAAGAAGAACCCTAGCAAGGTTCAGAAGAAGAAGATGCCTCGGACTGCAAAGGTGGACAAGTCGAAGGACAACTGCCACCATTGCAATGAACTCGGACATTGGCGTAGGAACTGTCCTACCTACCTCAAGGCTAAAGGGAAAGGTATTGTACTTATTACCGAAGCTTGTTTAGTAGCTGATAATGTATCATCATGGATTATTGACTCCGCTGCTACTAACCATATTTGTTGTTCCTTTAATGGGTTCAGGAAAAGCAAAAGCTTAGAGGATGGCGACTTCTGCTTTAAGTGGGGTGAAGGGAGCTTGGAATCTGCGAAGGCTGTGGGATCAGTGACATTGTCTTTTAAAGAAACATCTTTAAATTTGAATAATGTATATTTTGTTCCTTCCTTTGGGAAAAACTTAATATCTGTAGCTCAAATTGTTGAGCAGAATTATTATTTAAATTTTATTGATAATGGAATTTGTATTACTTCTTCCAATTCATTTGTCATTGATGCATGTTTAAAGAATGGTTTATACTATGTTTATCCTACACAACTCTTTGCTTTTAGACACTGAAATAGATAATGATCTAATTAGGAAATCCAAGAGGATCATACTTAATGACTCCTCTGATCTAATAAAATCAACATATCTCTGGCACTTAAGCATTGGTCATATTAGTCTAGATAGGATTAAGAGACTTGTGAGGGATGGTCCACTCAAAGCCTCTGCAATAGGCTCACTGCCGACTTGTGAATCCTGTTTAGAAGGAAAAATGACCAACCGACCTTTCTCTGATAAAGGTCGAAGAGCCACAGAGCTGCTAGAACTAATACATTCTGATGTATGTGGTCCGCTCAGAATTCAGGCACGGGGAGGATACGATTACTTCGTTACCTTTACCGATGATTACTCAAGATATGGATTTGTCTTTTTGCTCAAACACAAATCCGAAACCTTTAACATATTTAAGGTTTTCCGGGTTTTAGTATAAGCAAACTGGAAAACAGATCAAAACCCTTCGATCTGATCGAGGTGGTGAGTACTTGTCTGAAGAGTTCGATGACTTTCTTAAAGAAGAAGGTATCGCTTCTGAGCTGACAGCACCTGACATACCTCAACAAAACGGAGTTTCAGAGAGAAGGAATCGAACTTTGATGGATATGGATAGATCAATGATGACTTACTCATCACTCCCTAATTCCTTTTGGGGATATGCCCTCGAAATTGCGGCATATATTTTGAACCAAGTTCCGTCTTAGACGGTCCCGGGTATTCATTTGGTAGACCCATGAGGATTTCCAGAAGAAAAAGTGTCCAAGAAGAAAAAGTGCATCTATAATCTCTTCCATTTTTGCAAAATAATCATAGATCGAGAGTGAACCTTTCTTGGTTGACTGAAGTTGAAATTTGAGCGGTATAATTCTGGCTTTAGATCTGACTGCGAACATAGACTCAAGAGCTTTCCACAATCCATGCAAGGTCTTCATTCGTGTGACGGATTGCAAAATCATAATTGAGAGAGAGGCAAGAAGCCAGCTAAGAAGAAGCTGATTTTCACGCAAATAGATCTTGAAATTTGGATTTACGACTTCGAATTTCTTTCCACGCTCGTCTGCAATTTCCACTATCTGCAGCGGAGATGATTGAGTTCCATGGATGAAGTTTCGGAGATTGTGTCCAACAATAGCCGGTAACACCTGAGATCTCCAGATCGAGTAATTTTCTCGATCCAATTTGACAGAAATTACGGAATACAAGGTTGCGCCAAACCGAGAATTGAGCGATATGGATAGGCCGTTGTTCTGTACCTATGATAACGACAAAGAAGCAACACTTTCACTCGCCATTGATGAATGCTCTGGTACCAAGTTATGGTTCAGTAATGAAGAACGAAGACGAAACAGAGAGAAAGAGAGAGATTGAGCTGAGAGAGAAATCCTCTTCTCAGACGTTCTTCCATTAATGATAACATCATTATTGGTAATTATACAATAAAGATTACAGTCAATACAGTTCGAACCATCCTAACTAACTTCACGAGTTGATGTGACAGTCGATGACGTGGACTCAGCAGAGCTGACTCATTTAGCCACGTGTCTCAACTAGATCGCTTGGTTTCCCTTCCTCCTCTTTGACACTAGCTAGATGGGGAAGGAGGTCTTCAGCAACAATGTTGTGTCATCCGTCTGGCGAAGGCTAAGCTTTACGTCTGGGGGGTTCACTCGGAAGTGTTGGAGCTCATGATCAACCCAGTCATGCTTAGGTTCATGTGCTCGGAGTTGAGCTCATTGTGTGGCTGCTCAACGGAGCTAAAAATTGTGGCTTGTGAGAGCTAGTCAATTTTGTGATCGCCGCTTGCCTTGCCACCACTGTGCTTTTTACCAAATTGGCCGAGAGTAGCCGGTGACGCTGGAGGTCTCTTGGCGCGCTCACCGTGTTTGTCGTCTTGGGTGTGTCTCTTGCGGTACAACTTAAAATTAGTCCATTTGATACATTTTTATTTTTTAATTATGTTTTTTAAATTAAGGTCTCGATAAAATCCGGAAAGAATTGATTAATTTGTGAAATGTACGAGAGTGTAGAAGAGTAAGAGGAATAAGTAAGATGAGGTTGTGCTGAAGAAAAAAATTGCATACACGGTGGATAGTGTTTCTTTGTGTACCGTTATGCGTGACCTCTCGCACTCCTCTTTACAACGATGTTTCTGATCGTACTTTATATGCACTGCACACCAACAACTTCAATGAGGTTCTCTGGCTCTCGTGGACTTTGTGGTGTACTCCGAAAATCACGTCGAAATCGAACCCATAATTATTTTCGTCTCCATACCGATTTTGATATAATAAAATAGAGTACAAAATAAATGAAATGTATAATAATCGGATAAATCTAGTACACGTGACTCGTATGAATATTGAATATTAAGGGAATCAAATAGAAGATATTGAATATTTTTGCTGTCATATTTTAATTCATGACATAACATAATTAGTTTGATGAAGATGTAAACTAAAATGAACTAACATACTCATAAACAGTTTTTTTATAAACCATAAATAGTTAATATGGTACTATAATCAAAATACTTTGTATTTAAAAAAGACTTTCTTAAAGAAAAAATGACACACATATATGCTATCTGTTTCTGTAAAATGTCGAGACCTATTTTTTATTTTCAAAATATCGATTTCATATTCTTTTATATTTAGACAAAATGACGAAATTACACCCCAAGTAAATTACAAAATACCTTGAATTTTTTTTATTAAAATTTTATTGATGTTATGTTATAAAAGTAATCCAACCAAACTCTATATTTATATCTTACTCACAAATTTTGAATCTTGAAATATAAATCAAATAATTAGGAAAACAAACAACTAAAACGTTTGACATTGCTAAATATGACAAATTTCATAATTTTAGTAAAGATCTATTTTCTTTTAGGTTAATGGTGACATAAATACCACAAATTATCGCGTTAACACATTTAAATACTACAACATTTTTTTCGCAGCTAAAATACTTAACGTTACGAATTATCGTCATCATCAACTATATTACGTTAAATGACACGGTGGATCGCGGGAGAAATGAAAAAAATCATTCAAAATAACTAAAATAAAAAAAACCCTAAATAATAAAAAAGACTAAAAAGAACCCCTAAATCAAAAGAACAATACTGCTCCAAAAGAAGTAATCGAAAAACAAAAAAATACTTAAAATTACGATCGCGCTGAGGAAGAACAATGACACAACTACAACAATGGCAGAACAAAATTCGTTTTCAAGTAGTCATCTGGCTTTATTGTCACTACTACGTAGCAAGCTGTAAAAAGAAAAATTGTGTGTATATCTATTGCTCAGATTTTGACTCATAAGTGAGAATTGTTGTATGAAACTATGTGTTCTCGAAAATGGAATTATGAAATAACTTGTGATGGTATATGACCATGATTATTTAAATTATTTATTTCCAACGTAATATATTTCAAGTGAGTTAGCAAATTGTTTTTATTTCAGAAGCAGAGAAAACAGCTTAATTGAAGTTATTGGTTTACTTGTTAAATGACAGCAAAGTATTAGCTCTTGTTTCATTAGCGAGACACTCAAAGCTCGACTAGATTCGAATTGACTATTGAGGTAGAGATTTTCTTTAATTGAAAACGAGAACATGTTTAATGATTATATGTTGGATCTTCTTTTCAATATCAAATAATATAAATACGAGAGAGAACAAGGACTCATAATAATTTCTCATAAAAAGGTTTTCGTCCTAACAAATACCCCGACATACTTGTTAAGGTAGGATTTCGTCAAATCCTACTTTAACAACTCTCATGTCGTTTAAGCGTACAGACGACAAGGACGCAGAGCAAAGGGGTCCCACGATTGATTTCTGGTCTACTGAGGGAAGGATGATTCATCTCTTCCTCGTCTTACCGCGAGTGGGAACGAGAAGACCTTCACGAGGAGAGTTCGCCGCGAGGAAGGCTCATCGCGAGGAGGCTCCACCCTGAAGAGGTTGCGTCCCGAGAAGAAGCTCGTCGCCAAGAGTCTATGTGGCAACGGTAGCGTTCGATTGAGGATTGGCGGCCGGGAGTAAGTGGAGAAAGGGGGCGACAATCACGGGATTAGTTAGGAAATCTCGGAAAGGATCTCGAAAATGGTCAAAAGAGCGATGGGCCGAAAGAGGAAACCCTAGCAGAAGGAGAGAACCCTAGAGATCATCCAGGCAATGAGAAGGAGACTATATATACGAATGTAAGGACCTGTAAAAGAGGTTCAGAAAATTATCAGCCGTCGCAATATACTAAATTCATACTTTTGCTCTGTATTCCTAAAAGCTTCCAAGCTTATAAACGAAAGAGACCGAGCCCCCTTAAAATAATAAACTCAAGGATATTAACACTTAGACCTGATTATTATTCATCGTTATTATTATTTCTTAATCCTTATGACTGTTCAGAGACCGGTGTAAATCGACTTCTACAATACTCGTACTTTGAACCCATTTGCTTAGGTAACAAAATATATAAGTAAACTCTAAAATTTTCTCTTCTACAGCTTTCTTCTCTTCACTGTTTTCTCTCATTTCCTTCGGAACATATCATAATTGTAGGTTTTTTTGTTTTTCGATTACTTCTTTTGTTGTAGGTTGTGTTCTTTTGATTTATTACCATTTACGGGGTTTATATTTATTTAAGTTATTTTGAACGAATTTTCATTTCTCTCGCGAGTCCACTGTTGGGGTTGATGCTCACAAAGGAGATTTAAGACATTATAAATATTTTGTAGCTCGAGATAAAACCATTTAATCACTCGAATCTTCAAGATAACATACGAGGGATATTTTGGTAATTGCATAAATCCTAAATTGAATGCATGATCGATGTGACACCTTATGACATTTGATTTGTCAATGGACAATGGCTAAAGTTATAGTTGCATCTGACCCGACGCACTAGGACAAAAAAAGCCTTTAGAAGCGACAAAAGTCGCTTCTAAAGGCCAAAAGGTCGCTTCTAATGAGTCGCTTCTAAAAGACCCGAAGCGACTTTATCGCTTTTAAAGGTATTTTAGGCGTCGCAATTCGAAGCGACAAGCCGCCCCTAAAGTTGCTTTTAAGGGTCTCAAAAACGTGGGAAAAAATGGTGGGAAAGTTTGGCGGGTGACATTTAGAAGCGACTATGTTGCTTCTACATGTATTACCCAGCATATAGAAGCGACTTTAGAAGCGACATCGTCGCTTCTAAAAGTCAAAATAATTTTTATTTTTTATTTTTTCCCGATTTAATTGTTTAAAATATTGAATTTTAAACTTATTATTAATTAATTAAAATTTGTATGGAATATAATTAAAATTAATCATAATTAAATATACTAATTAAATTTAAATAAACGAAAACAAAATAAATATTAAGTCAAAATGTTAAACATTCAAATGTCGATAATTCATACAACATAAACTATTGAAAATCATAAACGAAATAGTTATAGAAAGTCGATAAGTCTACATCATGAATAAAAGTAAGATCTTCTTCCTCGTCCTCGGTTTCATCCTCCGCATCTTCTGTTGGGTCCGGAAGGAGGCTCGGTGTTGGTATCGGGGTCGGTGGAAAATGATGAAGGTGAAGGCTCGTCTGGGCGTCGACATGGCTGATCCGAAGTGTATTGTGAACCCGAAGCGCTCGAGGGTCCAAACCGGGTCATGAATTGGTTCAATGTCGCACTAAACGCGGGGTCGACATTGATGCTCGGGTTTTGGCTTAAACCTGCGGCCATGCCGAACACAGCATCTCTGAGAGCTGCCAACTCTTCCTTCTCATACGACGACTTCGAACTCTCGTTTTCAACAGAAGAAGACGAGTCGTCGTAGGCTTTGGCTTCAAGCAAGTCTGAGCGGGGGATGAGTGGCCCAATTCCCGTAACCCAGTCACGTCGCATCCCGAGAACTTCGGTCATAGAAATCTCCTCAAAGTTAGTCTTGTCCACCGATTGTCCCGAAGCTCGAGCTTGCTCTTGTAGATCAACGACACGAGCTACTATCCGAGCCTGCAAACACAATATAAAATAAATTATTTATTAATAATTCAAATTATAATGTAAATTTAGTAATATATTTATACTTACGTGATACTCTCCAGCAGTAGGCGTAGTCTACTGACTATCGTGTGTCCTATGCATCCTCTCCCATGCGGCGAGTGGCCCTAGTGCTTGTCTCCCTTCTCCGACCCTCTGCATTTAACACATTATGACTATAATATATAACTTATGTAAAATATATATAGTTAATTTGTAATTGAATGAAAATATACGTACGGGACTGTGACGATACTCGAGAAATGAGATCGTGCGTTTTCGGCTCTTCGTGGTCTTTTTGGTCTGATTCTGTTTATTTGTTTTCGAAGTTTTCTGTAACTAAACATTGGTTAGGGTAAGAAAACTTATTTTTAAAATTAAAATGATTGATTAAAGGTTTAATTAATCTAATTGATACCTGCAACTCCTTTGTGTCCATCCTATCTATCAGTTCAGACCACATTTGGTTTAACGTGCCTTTGGGCGTCCGCGCGAGCGCCTCCTCTCGATCTCCGCCGCAGTCGATCCGGTAAATCCGATTGTACTTCGCCTTCCCGCCACGCAGACGCTTCTTCGTGTCGCGGATAATGGTCTTTTCGATGAGTCTAGAGTGGCACGCCACCAGAATGAGTTCTCTCGACTCACTCTCGTACACAAAGTCGTACTCTGCGTAAATTCCAGACAAAACCGCCGCTTGTTGTTGCAGCGAGACGATATTCCTGTTGGGCGTCATCGGAGGAATGTGCTCTCGCACCAAAATTCCAAGGCTATTGGCGAACGTCCCAACGCGCTTGCCTTTTTTGACACTCTCTCCTTCACCCCTACACAAAGGAGGATAAACTGGAGGCAAACGGGGTCAAAGACAATGACCACTTTCTTTCCTCGTCTAGCCTTTTGCCATGTTTAACCCGTGGTCAAACCTCGTCCGGACGAAGGCGTCCGAGGGTCATCGCAGCTAGTTGACATACTGAAAAACATAAAGTTAATTTAGAATTTTAGTTTATGAAATACATTAAATATAGTTTAAACAATACATTAAATTAAGTTAAAAAAAACTACTCTGTCTTCATCATCATCGTCTATGAAGTCATTAATAAACTCATCTTCGATAGCATCATCCACCAGAGTTGGTTCACAATTATCATGAACATGAGACAATTGATCAAAATCATTATGTTGTACGGACAATGGAACGTCAATCGATAATGAAACGTCAGCCGATGATGAAACGTCAATGTCAGAAAACGTCAATGTCAGGAAAAACCCAAACGAATCGGTGATTACAATCTTCGACGACATTCCATTCTCCTTTTTTAGTATTTCGCCGATTGGGCAAGTAAAATACTTGTTTGGCTTGAGTAGCGAGTATAAATGGTTCTTCTGGGAACCATTCTTTTGCCACGTAAGCACTCATCGCTCCACATACGTCATCCTTGCGAAAGCGTCTACATGCATCGTGCTACCAAATCAACGACATTGGAATAGTACGACTTCGCAATCATGTCGATAGTTTAGGACGACAACATCATCTATCCTTCCGTAGAAGGTGTAGTCTTCCACAGGTACGCTAACGCCGCTATTTTCAATAGTACGCATCTCATCGTGACGAGAAATAATAAATTTCACGCCGTTCACCACACAACTCGGATAAATGTGAACATTTAGAAAGGGTCCGCCGAAAATGCGTACAACTTGTCAGACACATCGACTCCACCGGCTTTCTGGTCGTAAACCTCTTTAGAAAACCAGACTCTGAATTCTTTCCGATGCGCTTCGTCAACATCACGATGACGTTCAGATTTCATGAGATTCCAATGCTTTCTATACATTATTGAACGGGAAGTTAGACAAATAAATTAATGAACTTAATTATATGGAAATGATTAAAAAGAGTACTGAAATCATATACGGATCAATTTCGGTAAAATTTGTCAAGATGTACCACTCTGCCATCTCTCTTGACTTGCCGCCCAATCGGGTTGGAGTCATCTTCCCATAAGGCACACACTTCTCGGATTGGAAAATAGAGAACTTGTGAGGCTGAACGACATCGGTCGAGGCATCTCCTAAGTACCGTGCAATAAATGCCAAAGCTTCTTCCACAACATATGCTTCAGCTATAGATCCTTCTAGACTCGCTTTGTTTTGAACAAAATGCTTAAGTGTCCCGAGATATCTTTCAAATGGATACATCCATCTCATATGCCCTGAACCACCTTCGAAAGCTTCATCAGGTAGATGAATAATAACATGAACCATGATCATAAAGAAAGCATGCTGAAAAATAATTTTCATCTTACACAATATCTCAATGATGGAGTCTTGGGATTTCTCAAGATCCTCCACTTGTAACGTCTTGGAACAAATAAGCTTAAAAAATTTCCCAAGTTCTGCAATCGTCTCTTGGATTTGTTTCAAAACATGAGGACCGATACCCACTGCTAACACTCTTTGCATTATCACGTGAAAGTCATGCGCCTTCAACCCGGTTACTTTTCCATCGAGAGTGACATATTTTTCAAATTTCCTACGAGACCGTCGGGAAACTTAATGGACTTGAGAAACTCAGCAAACATTTTCCGTTGCGTGGGTGTGAGAACGTAAGAAGCTTGTGGTTTGAACCACTTGTTTCCACGCTTCTCCAAGTGTAAGCTAGACTTCATCTTCAAGTCTCTTAAGTCTTACCTCGCCTTTTCAATGTCCTTATCTTTCCTTTCAATACTAAGTAACGTACCGAGCAAGTTCTCGTTCACACTTTTTTCGATGTACATCACATCAAGGTTGTGCCTCAACGTCAAATTGGAACAATATGGTAACTGGTAAAATATACTTTTCTTGGTCCAATTCAATTCTCTCTCACCTCACTTTCGTTTCGAACTCGTAGAGTGCTTGCACATAATCAATTCAGGAAGACTGGTCGATAATCTAGCATTCGGTCAGCCTCTTCGGATGCTTTCGTTTCTCGACGCGCATTGTGTAGTGACGACTACATGTTCTCATTCGGTGAGAATCGGGCAAGTATCGTCGATGATCGTAATACACGATTCTAATTTTAAAGGAAAATGATGGAGTATCTTTGGTGCATGTCGGGCACGCAAGGTATCCTTAACCACTCCACCCAAACAAACTGCCACGAGCAGAAAAATCATTTATCTTCCACAGAAGTGCTTCCCACAAAAGGAAGACATGATTATGGTTAGACCCATCTCGCACTCAAACCGCCAAGTCCCACAATTCTTTCAATTCTTCGACGAGCGGTTGTAAAAACACATCAATGTCTTTCCCAGGCAATTTTGGACCATGAATCAAGAGCATCAACATCAAGTACTCGGATTTCATGCACAACCACGGTGAAAAATTATACTCTGTCAATACCACCGGCCATATATTGTACGATAAGCTCATTTCTTTGAAAGGATTGAAACCATCTGCAGCAAGTTCGAGTCGTAAATTTCTCGGCTCGTTGGCAAAGTCCGGGCATGTTTCATCTAACTTCTTCCACGCTTTCCCATCAGCGGGCTGACGTATAACACCTTATTCGACCACTCGTTCTTTCTCGTGCCACTGCATTTCAACAGCTGTGTGTCGGTAAGCGTACAACCGCGTGAGACAATATTTCAGAGGAAAGTATCGTAAAACTTTACGTGGTACCTTTTTCCCAACAACCGATAGGCTTTCATTGCACACCGTACAAACATCTGCACCTTTCAAATCCTTCCAAAACAAGACGCAATCATTCGGCCACACGTCAATCATCTCGTATCGCATGCCAAATCGCTTCAACTTTGACTTTGCCTCGTAATGTTTTTCTAGAATTCTATTACCAACATGATGAGATTTTTTCAAAGAGTTCCAGAAATTCTGTAAATGACTTATTCGTCCAATGGTTCGTCACTTTGATGTGCATTAATTGGACCAAGAAAGATAATGATAAGAACTCCTTACAACCGGGATACAACTCTACATTCAACTCGGCAAATGGATCTGTGATCTGCTCTTCTTCAGCCACATCTTCTGCAGTTGGATTTGTAAATTCGTCATAATCAATATAAATAACATTCCTGATATCTTTGATTGCGTCATGGACTCAACCAACATCGTCTTGGTCTTTTGAATTATGTGGCGCAGGAATGACCTCTTCACATGACTTCCCATGATGATACCACCGAGTGTAATACGGAGTAAATACTTTGAGCATGAGATGCGCTCGAACCATTTGCATTTGTTGAGATAGCAAATTTTATTTTGTGCTCGCTGTTCATTTGGAATCGTGCAACTTGAATAAACTCGTTCACGCCCATTTTGAATTCAAGACCACATCGGTTATTTTCAGGTATCCAATCTCGACTTGGATTTGACATGACGTTGAATGTTGAAATTAAGAAAGTTGTGAGATTGAGAACTATTGGAAAATATACATAGTATATAAGACTATTGAGAATTATTGTGAGATTGAGAACTATTGAGAACTATTGTGAGACTGAGAACTATTGTGAGATTGAGAATTACTGAAATTAGGAAAGTTGTTGAATTTAGATATTGAGCATAATGATTTGTTTGATCGATTGGTATTACTTAAAAATTTACAGAAATTCGGGATGAGTTTCCCATAAAATATAGACAAACCAAAAACTTGAAATTTGTAGAAAACATATATATATATATACCAACCAGAACTATCCTATTGATCAATAAATTAAAAATCTACATAAGCAACTTAACATATTCAACTACAAATTCCATTATCAATTCAATTATAATTAACATATTATTACTTACATACAAGCAAACAAACATATATAACTCATATTCAACATATTCAACTACAAATTATATTATCAATTCAGGTATAACTAACATATCATTACTCACATATAAACAAACAAATTATTAATTAAATGATATAATTAACTAAAAATTCAATTATTAATTAACTTATTAACTACAAGATCTTGAATTACGTAAACTGAATAATTTAGTTAACTACGCGTTTCATATATTATCTAATTATATATAATTAACATCGTCAAAACTATCTAACAATTTTCTAACTATTTTATTAACTAAACACATTTAAGAGGAATGAAAAAAAAGAAATTAAAAAAAATAAAACTCACCCGGAGAGAGAGATGACCGATAAAGGTAGCAACCGAAGGATTCGGAGGAGAAACTAAAGGAGACTCGGGGGCTGCAAACGAGGCTGCGAACAAGGCTACAAAAGCGTTAAAATGATAAACAACGAAAACCAGTTAAGAGAGAGACAAAAGAGAACCTACCGGAGGAGTCGGAGGAGAAGCCGGACGAGACTCGGGGGCTGCGAACGAGTTAAAATAATAAACAACGAAAAACAATTAAGAGAGAGACAAAAGATAACCTACCGGATAGACGCTGACGGAGGAAGAGATTCAGCCGGAGGCGATGGAGGGCGGTGGAGGTCGGACAAAGGGGCAGAGGAGGCATAGGAGAAGCCGGAGGAGACTTGGTCGGAGGAGAGGCCATAGGAGTCGGAGGAGAAGCCGGATGAGGCTCAATCGCAGGAGGCTCGGCCAGAGGAGGCTTGGACGGAGGAGGAGAGGCCGAAGGAGGGGAAGCCGGAGGAGGGAGGTGGAGGAAGGGGAGGGAAATTGGGGAAGAGGGGAGGGCGGAGGGGAGGGGAGGGCGGCGAAGGAGCGGCGGGGAAGAGGGGAGGGGAGGCCGGTGGAGGGAGGGGAAGATGGGAGGGTGGAAGAAGGGGAGGGCGGAGGGGAAGGAGGGGCAGCGGCGGAGGAAAAGGAGGGGCGGAGGCCGGAGGAAAAGGAGGGGTGGCGGCCAGAGGAGGGGGAGGGCGGAGGAGAGGGTGAATGTCGGAGGGGAGGGAGGGGGAGGGAAATTTTCGAAGGCGAGGAAAAAAATGGAGGAGGAATAAGAGGGTCGGGTGATTTAAAGCCCTAGTGACATTAAAAGCAACATTAGAAACGACTAATCGCTTCTAATGTCCCTCAAAACAAAAACAACGACGTTTTAGTAAGTGGGGACATTACAAGCGACTAATCGCTTCTAACTTCGCTTCTATTGTCCCCATAGGTGAAATTTCGGCGGAAATGTTTTGGAGCCAAAGATTTTGGGCATTAGAAGGGACTAACAATTTAAACAATTTAATTATATTACACATCTTATGTGGCGGAAAAATATAATTAGATCTATCATATTAAAACTATTTTTAATATGTTTAAACAACCTAGGCATTAAAATTTATTGACATGTTAATATTTTATTAAAACATGTTGAACAACATTTGAACACACTATCAACCTATATAAATAAATTTATATAATTATAGTTATCCAAATCGTTGAGAATTACTTACAATTGAGATTGTAAAAGATCCCGACGTTGCTCGCTATCTTCTGAAGGCCACACCAAGCCAAAACGTGGAAGGAGGCTCGCCGGATTGCCCTAGGCACACGCTGGCCGGACAGGGGGAACATGGTCGCCGGACAGGGCCTTCGCTGGACTGGGAACATGCTGGGACTCGCCAGACTGGAACTTGGTGACAAGACCTGCTTGCCGTACAGGAACCTTCGCCGGACAGGAACCTTCGCCAGACTAGGACCTTCGCCGAACTGAGACCTGGACACTTCCGCCGGGCTAGAACCTTAGCCGGACTTGGATTCGCCGGACTGGAGCTCCTGACTGGGATCCTCGCCGGACAGGGATTCACGCCGGACTGGAGCGCCTGACTTGGATTCTCACCGGAAAGGAGTTCTCGCCAGACTAGAGGCACGCGGGAGGATCTGGCCGGCCGAGGATGGCTAGGAGCATTTGGGACTTCAAAACCAATTCTATAAATCACAATTTTCAGAATTAAAAACACCAAATACCACAATTTGAGAATCAATAATACACGAGGAAGGCAATGATATTGAGAGGGTGGGCTCTTCTATGAACTCTCGAGAATAAGAAATCACACAATAAAAGATGAAAACAACTTTTCTCTTCTTTTCTTTTTGGGGATTTCGGCCGAGTATCACACAGGGGGAGAGAGTGCCTTGCCCGAAAACATTAGGGTTAGGGATTAAGTGATTAGGATTTCTTAAGCCTATTTATAAACAGGTTAAATGGGCCTAAACTAGGTCAAACCCATGACCCATTCACTTATAGAATTCGGCCAAACCGCTCTCAGATACTCGTCCATATTGATTAATTTTATTCCCAAATGTTTTGATTTATTTCTAAATCTAACTAATTTAGAACTCTCATTTATTAATGACATTTCATTAAATAATTTCATACTTATTAAATAAGTACGAAATGATAAATTATTTATTTTCTTCTTTTATTTATTTGAATTACTCAAGTGTATTATTATCAATATAACAATACTTTATGATTCAATAAATAAATGTAACAATAAATAACTAATTATTTATTAGGTCACTTAGAAAATAACTTTATCGATATAAATCACAATGTATATTAAATGAATAAATCAATCATTTTTGTTCATTTAATCTCTTACAAGTGTCTATCATTGAGATCTTATGAACCCATATGAACAAAGCTTTAGAATAAAGATCGGACTCAAAAGTTCACAAACATTTTCCGTCTTTTAATTCTTAATATTAGTCGATTCCACTAAAGGACTAATACTGAGACTCTCTGTTCATATGTGTATATTTTCCGTTTGATGTGACAAAACAATTCTTCACACGATCCACGGAGTAATTTATGATATTACCCTTCATGTGTATCACTAACTAAGGGGAATGTAAAGTTACCGTTTTACCCCTTGAGTTATTATTTCACTAACTCATTTGTTATTTGTGAATGAGAAAAACATAGAGTGAGATGTCTTTACATGTAACGGATTAAAGAATGTTCTTATTCGATGAATACCTGGTCAGGTTTATTTATTCACGCTCTCATAACAAAGCATAGTGTGATACTAATGCATTTGCATTGTTTCAACATGAATTCCATATCTGTGAATCACATAACCAATTATTACAACCTTATGACACCAACTGTCGGGTCAGATGAAACTAAAACTTAGTCATTGCCCATTGACAAATCAAATGTCATAAAGTGTAATATCAATTATATATTCACCTCAGGATTTAGGTAAGTACCAAAGTACCCCTCGTATGTGATCTTGAAGTTTCGAGTGGTTAAACGGTTTTATCTCGAGTTTCTAAGTATCACTGGTCTTGTTCAATATCTTCCATAAGATATGAAGAATGAAACACAAAGTCACAACTCTCTATATCACAAGATATGATATCGTGATTCATTCAAACAATCATTACTTAGATTCGATTGCTCTATCGATCTTAAGATTGCGAACAAATGTTTAAACTAGTCACAAAGGGCTATCTTGTCAAGTCTATACTTAACACCCCTTTCGTTGATGACAGTTTCAGAGCGTAGCATTCATACATAAACACAAACATAATAACGAATGAATATTTATTCGTATTAATGTTTCAGCAAAATTATATACAAATGTATTTCAATGTCTATATCTCCTTTGTGGACACCAATCCCAACACCGACACTTAGTGAAATTTTGACGGAGAAATATTTTGGATAACATTATAGTTGTATTATATTTAATTAATGTTATGTATTATTATTAATGTCATTATTTATTCTTTTTTTTATTGGTAATTTATATTTTTGTATAAATTATTAAATTATATTCTAAATTATATATTAATATTTGTGTTGGTGAATTTGTAATTAAATATAGTTTATGGGTGATGAATAGTTGTCCATAAATTTAGGTAGATAATATTTATTTTACCTAATTTTGAGTAAATATTTAGAGTGGGTTTGAGCACTCTCACTTCAAAGACGTGTTCCATTTCCACTCAAATTAAGAGTTCGTTTGGATCCCCGGAAAATGCGAAGGACAATGAAATTTGAAGGAAAATGAAGACATAAAGCATAATTTATGAGAAAAGCAAAATTCTATGTTATGTTTGGAAGGGTGGAAAATGCAAAGAAAAAAAAAATGAGAATCCCTAATATTTTTCCGTTCTTGTTTGGCAATGGTAAAAACATCAAGATGGAAAACAAAATGGAAAATTAATTCGAAAATTGTAATCATTATATGAACCAATAAATTTAAAATAATTATTTTCTATAATTTAATTTTAGCGACTTATCAATTTATGTATTTTCTAAGAGTATCTGGTACTTACATTCTTTTTAGAGAAATAGCTCAAGCTACCCTTTTTTTTTCTCACTCATTCATAATCCACCAAAATCCATTTTCTTCCCAAAATACAAGTGTTTGTCACATGAACAAACTATTTGCCCTTTAAAAATACAAAATTTACACAAATGTCCTAAACTACATTATCGGTAAAAATAAATAAAATTAAATTAAAAAAATTAAAATTTGTAGTGGTGAAATAGTTCTTAACTTATTTAGTTTTATTTTTGTATTAAAAAAATAGATAATAACCGGTTATTATAGATATGAAATAAAATGTAAAAAACTTATTTTACGGGTATTTTGTACTAGTATTTTGGAAAAATATTAATTTTAGTGGATTTTGGGAAAATCAAGTACAAATGGTGGTACTTTGAAAAATTTCTTCATTTTTATAGTGACGCATATATGTGTAGCTGAAAATAACTATAACATATTGACGATATATATAAAAAAAAAGCGAAAAATACTATATTGAAATATTTTAACTTATTAAATCAGATATATTATAATATTTAACTAAAATTAATTGCAATTTTATAATGGTTGAGGAATTTTATTTTTGAAGAAAGATTAAAATTGAAATTATTATTAAACCATAGTTATTTAAATTTTTCGTATCATTTTTATTGCACGCATATTTGACTGAATGTATATTGTATCTATCCATTTATTTTTAAACATTTAATTTTTTATTTTTTAAGAAAAAAAATTAATATTTATTTTTTTATTTTTTTAAATTTTTTTAATGAAAAATAATTTTTTTAATTTTGTTTTTTAAACAAAAATATTTAATTTTTTTATTATCAATTTTTTTTTAACTATTTTTAAATTTTTTCGTATTTTCTTAAGAAAAAAATATAATTGTTTTATTGTTTTTTTTTTCTTTAGAATCAAGTTTTTTTAACTTTTAAATTTTTTATTTTTTAGGAAAAAAACAATTTTTTTTATTTTTTTAAGATATTTTTTGTTTTATTTATTTATGTATATATAATATAAAATATATATGTATGGTATACATTTTCTTATATTTTGTTCACGATGGAAAATGAAAATCTTCCACACGTGCGTGAAATATGGTGGATTTTCATTTTTAATCACATTTTGAAAAGAAAATTTAATTCAATTTTTAATTATACATGCTCTCATATTTTCCAACCTAAATTTTTTTCTAACTATATTCTTCAATACAAACAACCTAGAGAAAATATAGGGGAATTTCATTTTCATTTCTTTCGTATTTTTCGAGTTTTAAACCTACCTAAAGAGGTGCGTTGCAAATACTCTTAAAAGATATTTTGCTGAAAAGACAAGTTTGTCCATATTCAAAAAAGGTCAAAATCCTCGGAACGATGAGACAGTCGATGGCTATCCAACTTCCAGATTCTACTTCCGCCGAAATTTCTGCATCGGCAAAGATCATCACTCGCATTGTCACACGCACTGTCGTGATCAGCAACAGCGTCGTGGGCACAGAGAACCAGCGTGTAGGTCTTGTACGCGCTCTCGGCCTCTCAACGCGCCAAACCCTCCAGTATTTCTTCTATAGTCAATAGTACAACAATGACCTTACATGAATCTCGACATCAATGCCACTTTGGTTAATACTATATGTGAAAACTAAATCAAGAACTCTCCCTGACTTTGAGACCCCTCTCAATTCAACTTTTCAAACACTCACCCGATATTTAGCTACTTCAATAAACAAATCGTGAGAACTTCAATCACGCAAGCACAAAACCGACACTTATCTAATCTTGTAGTATATCAAGTGTTTAAAGAATTACAACCATATAGATGTATACAATGAAATTTTTCTTACTGCTAACGGAGAGTTACTTGGGTTATATAGCACCTCTTCAAGGTGAAAGTCTTCTTAGGGTTTCCTTACACTTTAATAAAAACTTCCCAAAATAGACAACTATCGCAGACGAGTGTTGCATTATTATGACGCGACATTATGAGTTTTATGACAAAATATGATAAAAAGTCTTCCTTACAAACTTCCCAAAATAGACAAATGTCGTAGACGACTGTTACACCATTATGCGAGACATTATGACAAAATCTGTCAAAATAGAAAATTTCATAAATAACATAAAATCCGAAATTAATATATTTACGATAAAGATCATTGCAATAAAAAAACCTTAAAATTACGATCGCATTGAGGAAGAAAAATCGCACAGCTACAATAATAGCAGAACAAAATTTATCTTCAAAGTGGTCTTATTGTCACTACTAGCAAGCTGTAAAAAAGAAAAATTGCTTGTATATCTATTTATCTATTGCTCAGAATTTGACCTATTCAAGTGAGTATTGTTGTACGAAGTTATGTGTTCTCGAAAATGGATTGATGAAAAGTGTAATTAAGGAAATTCTGTTGTACTATGTAATGTTAGAGATATTTCGCTGAAAAGACAAGTTTGTCCATACTCGAAAAAGGTCAAAATCCTCGGAACGATGAGACCGTCGATGACGATCAAGCTTCCGGATTCTACTTCCGCCGGGATTTCTGCATCGGCAAAGATCATCACTCGCGTTGTCACACGCGCTGTCGTGATCAGCAACGGCGTCGTCGGCGCAGAGAACCAGTGTGTAGGTCTTGTACGCGCTCTCGGCCTCTCAACGCGCCAAACCCTCCTCGTATTTCTCTCTATAAACCCTTAAAACATGAAAAAACTTGCCATTTCTAGGGTTTAGATTGAAGGAAACGAGTTCGCTCTCATGAATTTCGATATCTTTTTTCCAGCGAGTTAGTAGGCCCAGAGTTGGATTTAGCGAGTGGCTTAACTGGATTCCGGTTTCTCTGCACAATAAATTACAGCTGTTTTTGACGAAGTTTCGATTACCTGTGAATTTGAGAAAAGTTGCGCCATTTTCAGATGGAAGCAATGGTACTGTTTCTTTCCTTCTTGAAATGCCTTAGAATTGATGTTTGATTAGTAAATGATTAGCTGACTAATTTTGTTTTACAACTCGATGGATGGTGGGATTAGAGCAGGTCTTTGCAACATTGTAGAAGCTGATGCCAAGTACATTGCGAATTTAGCTGGTGAAACTTTCGAAAAGTATGTTTCACAATGTTTACAAAATATAAAAATAAATCTTTGTGTACATAATAGAATCAGGATGTGATTGTATATGTTATCTTGGAGGATTGAGAATTTTCCGTCGTTCTCAGGGATGGTCCCTTGCTGATAGTTGCGTCTGGGAGGGACACAATTCCTGTTTCGAGCTCAATAAAGCGCTTAGCTCCAGATAATGTTTTTGTTGTGCAGGTTGGGCTTTTTTCGCATGTTTAGTTTGCTTTGTGTTTACATTTGATTGTTGGTTTTTCCTCAACTATCCGTCCCTTGTGAGCCAGTGAAATTTGGTGGGCTACTTTTTGTTTGTTAATGTAGTGATATTTCGTTCCCTTCTTTACATATTTACCATCACTCCCAATCCTAGCTTACCTGAAGCCAAATATTCCTTTGAAATCCTGTATCAGATTCAACATCCCAGGTCAAATTTGCAGAGGTTTGATCTGGTTATAACTCCTCGGCATGATTACTTCCCACTGACACCGCAAGGAAGAAGTCAAATTCCATGGTTTCTGTGGAGGTGGATTACTCCGTGCGAACCACCCGGAAAAAATGTGGTGAGTGATATAGGCTATACAATTTGATAAAATCCTTTATATTCTGTAATATATGTATATATACATATGTATTTTTTTGCTGCTTCTTGCTCTTGCAAATGTATTCGAACCTCGTTTATGTATGGATATGCCAGGTTCTCACAGTCGGAGCACTTCATCAAGCTGATTCAGCAGCACTTCGTGGCGCTGCTTGTGCTTGGCACGATGAATTGGCTCCACTTCCCAAACCTTTGCTTGTCGTTAACATCGGAGGCCCTTCAAGTAATTAGTCCCATGAACACTGGGTAACCTTACTTAGTAAATTAAGTTTCTTTAGACTAGAGAGGGTTTACGATAATTAGGTTTGTACTCCCTGATAGAAACTTGACTCTTCAAAACTACATACCATAAGTGAATGAAATACCATTCGGATGACTTGCTCCCCGTTTTTATATCAGAACTTAGAAGAGGTATTAAGAATACATACTAATAGACTTGTAAATCAACTAGATTCGTTCCGTCATTATTCCAAATCAGAAAGCACCAATTGAATTATCTACCAAACTTATTTTTCTATACTTGCAACATTAACCAAAAAGAAGATAACCTTATTTTTCACATTGTATTTTTCTTTTCTTTTTATAATTTTTTATAAACCAAATACTGAAATGCATATTTGGCCAACATTCATGATTTGTGTAATAGGAAACTGTCGTTATGGCGTGGATCTCGCTGAACAATTAGCTTGTATGCTACGGAATGTTCTTTGGAGCTGCGGGAGTGTACGAATCTCTTTCTCTAGAAGAACTCCTAAGAAGGTAACAAAAGCTCGATAATTCTTTGTTAGTTTGGGGACTAACTAAAGGTTTTTCATATGGATCTCAACAGGTAGCCCAAGTCTTGGTAAGAGAATTAGGCTCAGTTCCAAAAGTGTACATTTGGGACAGCCAAGGTACTCTATTCCCATATTCCTGAACTCGGTACACAACAGATGTGTGTGCTTTTCATAATAATTATTTGGACCATTTGATATATGCATAACTGAAGTTTGTTGTGTACTTTTCCTTTAGGTCAAAATCCCCACTTGGGGCATCTAGCTTGGGCCGATGCTGTCGTAGTTACAGCCGATTCCGTTAGTATGCTGAGCGAGGCCTGTAGTACAGGGTAACACCACAATAATTTCGCCTATGTTTATACATATGTATAAATATTTTTAATTAAGAAATGTCTTTCTTATATAGATTATTAGTAATAATATCATTTTCTCTTGTCAACGATTTGGCTCAGCAAGCCTGTTTATGTGATGGGTTCCGAGCGGTGTACATGGAAGTTTGCAGAGTTTCAAAAGTCTCTGCAGGAATGCGGAGTGGCTCGACCATTTACTGGTGAAGAAGATGTAAGTCCACATCTTTATCATCTCTATTGGAATATATACTTCTCCGTAGTTGTGTTTTCTTTTATTATAAGAAAAAGGGTTCCCAACCAAAAGTAAGGGATGATCTAAACAGCCATAGAGACGGAATCTTTTTTTTAAACAAATAAATTCAGTTATTTGTGTGTGTTTGTTATAGTTCATAATTTATCTGTGAATTTGTTGCAGATGTCGCAGAGTTGGATATATACACCGCTCCATGACACCTCTGAAGCCGCTATGCGGGTTCGTTCGGAGCTCAAGGAGCGTGGATGGTATATATTTTAACACTCTTACCAATATGCAGTGACATAAATATCAGACCAACCATAAAGGTTTCCAATTAATTTTAATTTTTCTAACACCAATTTTGTATGCTGTAAATTAGACATGAGAAAGAAAAAAAATGTTTGGTTTTAGTTTACCTTCCCAAGTTGCATTGCGGTTCCAATATGGCTACTCGTTAGTGCCAAATGCTTTTCAATTGCGTAGTCCAGAGAAAGTATAAACAAGGCCACTGATTATAATAGTGTGAGTATAATTTCTACATAGACGAGTTTTGGGTATTAACCATATTTTTGGTTAATATATTAACTGAGGTTCATTAACCATATTTTTGGTTTCTTGCAATAAATAAATCTAGTGTATTAACTGGAAATCTCTGAAGGGATATTTTATGGAAGAGCTCCTCATACAAAGAGCATTGAATTAGTACGTCCATTTCTTGGTCATTGATAAAGTGAGAAACTAATAAACATGAACATCCACCTTCTCCCTTCTCCCTTCTCCTTATAGCTTGAAGTATACACAACTAAAAACAGTTACAACTACCACGAAACGAGCCCAACAATCAGAGTTACAGGAGACCTCTTAAAATTACAAAATAAAAACATAAACAAACTCCGAGTTCTCGTTGAGCAATTGCACCGGTCAGGTCAAAGTCGAATCCGGCGGAGGGCAAAAGCAGATAGTGCGATGAGAAGGACCATGAAAGCGACCCCAACAAACGAAGAAATGACTGCGCCGCTCGATACTTGACAAAACTCGGTGAATTGCATACAAAAGGCCAACCAATTAACATTGGAGTTACCGTTGTGAGCCAAATACACCATCCCAGTCGCAGCCGCCGTGCTAGTAGTCGCCAGAGTCATTAACACCTTTTTTAAAGTGACAAGACAAAAACCCGACTAGTTATACACTCGGGTGCAGAAGGTAGAAGAACATATAAGTTAATTTGTATACAATTGCTAATATGTATAAAATATATCCATTGAATCTAAGTTAATTTGTTTCATATTTTGGATATTTGTGTACCGTTTATGACTACTTGTTCGCGGCTAGTTATTTGTTTTCAATTTCAATACCGTGTCTAAGATAAGCAAGGTGAGTCTCGGTGCAACGGAAATGGGTCGGATTATCGTTACAATTGAGATCGCTAGCGAGAGGAATAGGTAGCTCGAGACGAATGCCATTGCCATCACGAAAAACCTGCATGTGTTCATGTGACATCCATTATTGTTTCACCTTTGGTATTGAGTAGAAGTCAAAAAAAATAAAAAGTTGTGATCGCATACGAGAAGGTAGGCATATCGTCATAGGTGGCTTCGAACTGGAGGAACTGAGTGAAGAAGGGTAGTTTCTCGTCAGCCATTCCCATTGTACACGAGGCTCCTAGAGCCGCTGCCAAAGCCCCGAGCCTCAAGACAAAGTCACTTATGGCAATTCCCTTCTTAACTCTCCTTATATTTGCGACACCTGGCATCGATGATTTCTCTAGCTTCTTGGTCGTTTTCGACTCCTCGTCGACCTTAATCTTGATCGAATCTCCTCTCGTCATTCTCTAGTAGCTTAGGAGTTTTGTTTGCTTTGAGTGACTGATGTGATAGTTGTTTCTAGTGTAGGAAAGGGCTCAAGAAGCTTTGTTTGTGATGCAAACTATATGTGGGTTTTGAAGACCCTTTTATAAAGGATCACCGTGAGTTGAGTGGATTTGGTTTAGTGAGTACAAACGTAATTGAATTTTGAATACGCGAAATCGAAGTCTTGCTTGAAGTGGTTAGGCTCAATTTGATAATGAAGTTTAAACACCTATTTACACATGTTTTTTGGAATTAACTCGCTATATATCCATGCACTTATAATGTTGTATCCTATTTTTTTAGTATTATTCCGAGCATTTCTATTTTTATAATAACTGCTCAACCACACCACCATTCTCTTTCCTAACCCAATAACGATAGTGTCATTTCCGTCGCAAACTTTGCTCTCGGAAAATATGCAAAAATCTATTCAAGGTAAGAGTTTATTGTTTATACATAAAAGAAAATTTAAATAATAAGCTGACGTAATATTGCTAAATATGATAATTTAAAAGGGTATGGGGTATAAAACACATCTAGACCGATGTTAAGATTTTAGTGGAAAAATTAAGAGATAAAGTTAAAATTGAAAAAAGATGTATGCGCCGTAGTATGGTGTTTGTGCTGAGTGACGAAGTTAGTAGTATTGTATGGTGTTGATTAAATTCATATATATTTTTTATATTAAAATACCATGTATTTGTTAGAAAAATAATAACCGTGTGTTATTATTTGGAGAATTTCTATTGGTTGTAATAAAGGCAAAATAAGTGAATGAAAAAGAGCATGAGGTAGAGTTCCATATTAATTAAATACAAAAGAGAAAAACTCTTTATAAATGAACTAATTAATAACTTATATTAATTGTATGATGGAGTGCCAAGCGGAGGTGAGGTGGCGGTGAGGAGGCAAGACTATGTCAATCTCCGGCTCCGGCCAACGGTCGTGGCGCTGTCCGTTGGCTTCTCGCCCTTGTCAACGGTCGCACTACTTGACCGTTTCGATTATTTTAGTAACTGCTCGAACGAACAGTTTTTGTAGTTTGGAATGAAACAATATAGATGCAATATATTATAAAAACCACTCTAGGTTTCTATTTTGGATAACTGAATTCTCTCCCACATATTTTCCAAAAACACACATTTGTTTTCGTTCGAATTTCACCCTGTTTTAGTACAGTTCGAACCCAGACTTGTCGTATCCTGCAGTATTCTTGTCTGTGACCTTAAGACAATTTTGCGGTGCAAGAAATATTATAAGAAAAACTCATCTCATGTGTGATTCACGCTGAGACGTTTTCGACATCGAAGATTAACATAAAAATCTTATAGTATCTTCTATAATGGCGACCTAGGCCTCAATTTCAAGCCTGAAAGTGATGAACCAAGACTTCGTAAAGTTGGATCATTTCGATGGCACCAACTTTACCCACTGGCAAGACAAGATGTGGTTATTCCTCACTACCATGAAGATTTTCTACGTGCTTGACCCGACGCTGGATCCCATTCCGGAGGCGACAAACCAAGAGTCTGATAAACTCAAGGCGGACCGAAAAAAGCGTCAAGAGGACGAGTTGTTGTGTCGTGGTCATATTCTCAACACTCTCTCCAAAAGACTCTACGATCTCTACACCGAAAATCCTTCGGCAACAGAGATCTTGAAGGCGCCCGAGTACAAATTCAAAGCGGAGGAAGAAGGTACTAAAAAGTTCATTGTCTCGAGTTATTTTAAATTTAAAATGTTGGATGACAAGCCTATACTTGCTCAAGTTCATGAATTGCAAGTAATTGTCAACAAATTGAGGGCCGTGAAGATAGACGTTCTGGAGACCTTTCAAGTTGGTGCAATTACTA
Source organism: Urtica urens (assembly GCA_958296335.1). Lineage (NCBI taxonomy): Eukaryota > Viridiplantae > Streptophyta > Magnoliopsida > Rosales > Urticaceae > Urtica > Urtica urens. The sequence continues at coordinate 30,507,226 of OY282521.1, forward strand.
CAAAATTGCCGAATTCATGGAAATGTTATCGGACTAAACTTCTTCATAACACCGAGGACTTCTCTCTAGAGCGGATCCAGAAACATCTTTGAATCAAGGAGGGATCAAGGATGAGAGAGAAGGCGACGGATGCGGTACTTCTAAAGCCAACGCGGTGAGCGCGAAAGGAAAAGGAAGTAGAATGACATAGGTAATTCTACGGGTCCCAAAAAAGGACGCAAAAAAAATTTAAGCATTCCGGCAAATCCGCATTCGAAAACAAATCCGGATCCAAGGGGGCCATTATAGGATGCTATGTGTGTGGAAAACTTAGTCACTATGCTCGAGATTGTCAACTTTGCAAGACGGCGGAAAAAGAAGTCCATACCATCATGACCGACGCAAACATAGTCGCTACGGTGAGCGAACTTATGGTGGTCAAAGGCAAGGTTCAAGGGTGGTGGTATGATACATGCGCTACCGTCCACGTTACCTAGGATACGGCTGTTTTCAACATCTATTCTGAAGTCAATTGAGGACAAGAGGTTCAGATGGGAAACGAGTACCTCTCCAAAGTCGTCGGCATCGGCAATGTGGATCTCAACTTCACATCCGGGAAAAAGTCACTTTGACCAATGTGCTTCATGTTCCGAAAATGAGTAGAAACCTTGTTAGTGGTGATCTCTTAGGTAAACCATGGATTAAATCTGTGTATGAATCGGGCAAGCTTATCTTGACTCGAAGTGGTGTATTGACTGGCAAAGGCTATTCCAGTGAAGTGATGGTCAAGTTATGTACTATTGACAATGTTATGAATAACATATCCACTTATGTGTATATAATTGATTTTGTTTCTTAATGGCATAATAATTAGCACACATCGTATTTAGCACTATGAAAAGATTAATTAAATGCGGTTTAATTTCGTGCAAATTTTATAAGTTTGATAAATGTGAAATTTGTGTGAAATCGAAAAATGATTAAGAAACCTTTTCATAGTGTAGAAAAAAATTCTAATTTGCTAGATCTTATACATTCCGATATATGTGAATTTAATGGCATGTTAACTCGTGGTGGAAATAGATATTTCATTACCTTTATTGACGATTGTTCTAGATTTACATATGTTTGTTAAAATATAAAGATGAAGCTTTTAATACTTTTAAGATTAATAAGACGAAAATCAAGGTGGTGAATATTTTCCTAGTGATTTTAATACGTTTTGTGAAAATGGTATTGTACATGAATGTTCCGCACCTCGTACTGTTGGAATAGGTCTAGGGTTAAAAAAATTATCATTAACACATTAATGGCGGAATATAATTTTTTTTCAGAAGTAAAACAATTTTACTAATCTAGGCAAAGTGCATGAACATGTATAAATTTAAGAACATTATTTAAAGTGCTTGAATGCAAACCTTTCTTGTACCTCGATTTGGAGGAGTCTTGAGAAATGTTGATCTTTTCGTCTGGCTCGATTTCTTCATGCCTAGTTTTGAACTCGAGAAACCTACAGTCTCTATTACAAGAGTCTATAGAGGTTTGAAGGATTTTTTGTGTGTGCACAATTAAACACAATAGCTCAAGAACAAGGTTATCAGCTAGAGAGCTAATTAAGCCTAAGTCCAATGAAATTAACAAATGGTAATTTTATAAATCTCATCTAGTTGTATTGACGAGGAGCTAACAAGTCACATTGTTTCATCCAAATAAAGTCGCTACTTAATTTTTGATACCGCGTGGTTCATTTATTCACAATCCAACTAATAAAGCATGAGGTGATATACATTGCATTTCAACAATCTTGTACATGAATTCCATATCTATGAGAACTTCACAAACCTGGTTCATGATGTTGGCAGAGATGCCCACAAGAAGATTATTTATTTACATATTGATGTAATATATAAATCTTTCATAAAGTCCTTATTGTCATTTGCTGATTAAATTAATAAAAGTTGAAATGTTCATTCATTTCATTTTAGTTTGATTGAAGATTTATGATATTCAATAATCTTATAGTCCTTAATCAAACCTAACAATGTATGAAGCGAAAAATGTAGATTTACGTGAATAAACTCTTCATGGTTTGACTAAAATAATAAATTCACATTCTAAGGATCAACAGACTATTGATCCCTATATGATTGTTGGAAGAATCTATGATGTCTGGTTACGAGACATAGAGAGTTAGGAACTCTATAGTTCTTCCAGTGTATCTTTCGAAGATATTGAATTGACCAGTGCACCTTTAGAGACAATGGAAGAACAAACCATTCATCATCTTCTGTCTCAAGGTCACTATGTATGAATTGCATCATCTTTACCTAAATCCTGAAATGAGACATGTAATTTCAAACCATTAATACTCTCATTTGAGAAAGTCAAATTCTAGATCCATTACGTGATCTAGACTAGGCTAATTGGTGAGATATTAAGTTATGAAAATGTTATGAAACCAGATTTGTGAAGTTCTCATAGATAACGAATTCATGTACAAGATTGCTGACATGCAATGCATATCACCTCATGCTTTATTACTTGGATTGTGAATAAATGAACCGCGCGGTATCCAAAATTAAGTAGCGACTTTATTTGGATGAAACAATGTGACTTGTTCGCTCCACGTCAATACAGTGTTTCTAACTTATTCACAAGTAACAAAAGAGTTGAGGAAATAACAACTAGAAGGGTAAAATAGTAATTTTATAAATCTCATCTAGTTGATGATATTCATGAATGGTAATGATTCGATAATATTCAGTGGATACGCTCATCACAAATAAGTAGATTTTTGACCAAAAAATATATCCATTTGAACCGAGAGATTTTATTTGTCAACTCTTTAGTGGAGTCAGTTGACATTAAACTAGACTTGGAAAAGTTTGTGAACTTTGAGTCCAAGAGTCCTTGTTAAAGCTTTTTTCAGTTAGGTCCATGAGGTCACTATCACAAGTCATTAGAGTAGAGTTTGTTAAATTAGAAGTTAAGTCAAAATAAGTTCAATTGTTGAACTAGACTTATTTTCCGAAAATGGTCTAAAGTGTATTTTCGTCCTTAAGGATAATTGATGTAAAATGTCAAAATAAGATTTTGAATTTTTCACAAATTAATTTAAAGTTACACGACTGAAAATTGGTTTTCATGCTTAGTGAATTAAATTTTGTGACATGTTATTGTATGGGAAAATGCAAGGGTTTTTCAGTAATTTGTTATGAAAAAATTAGGAAGTAAATATGTGTGTGTAGACACCATATGGCCGGCCACTTTACATCAAGGGAGGGAGAGAAATATCTTCTTTTATTTGGTGCGTTATTGCATATTGGTAATTGCCCAAAAGAAAAGAGGAAATTAATTTCTTTGAGAAGGAAACAAATGTGCTAAGTGAGGAAACAAATTTTCCTTACTTAAGACACAATGCTGGCCGACCATGTAGAAGAGAAATGAAGGAGGAAATCAAATATTGTGTCATGAATACACAATAGGAAGAGTAATTACCCTCTCTTGTACTTCATTCTCCTATAAATAGAGCGTCACATAGAGATGTGAAAATAAACTTTTTGATCTTGCTCTCTCTCTTCTAGCCGACCAACAGTCTCCCTATCTCTCTAAAATACTCTTATATTTTGGCACCTAGATCCTCACTTAATCTAGAGAATTAGCTTATGATCCAATAATTGTTCTTAGTTTATATTGTTTAAGAGTGCCCACTCACTAAACTCTTCAAACGCTCGAAGACTCTAGTGGTAGAAATTTTTGTGGTTGCTCGAGAATCTAAAGACAAAAGACAGCGAGACATGGAGAAGGATCTTCATCCAAGAAGAGACTCCAAGATCAAGCAACAAGAGAAATGTTAGTATTCAAGTATTTTAAATAATGTTTTTAAATTGATACATGTTCATGCACTTTGCCTAGGTTAGTAAAATTGTTTACTTGTAAAGAAATTTATATTCCGCCATTAATATGATTAATGATAATTTTTCTTAACTCTAGACCTATTCTAACACCTAACATCTTCATAACTTAATAACTCACCAATTAGTCTAGTCTAGATTACATAGTGGACCTAGAATTTTACTTTCACAAATTACAATATTGAATCTATGAAATGACATGTCTCATTTCAGGATTTAGGTAAGCATGATGCAATTCATACATAGTGACCTTGAGACAGAAGACATTAAATGGTTTGTTTGTACATTGTCTCTAAAGGTGCACTGGTCAATTTAGTATCTTTGGATGATATACTAGAAGAAATATAGAGTTCCAAACTCTTATGCCTCGTAACCAGATATCATATATTCTTCCAACAATCATACCTGGATCAATAGTCCATTGATCTTTAGATTGTGAATATTTCATTTTAACCATGAAGATTTTTGTTCACGCAAATCCATATTTGACTCTTCATATATTGTTAGGTTTGATTAAGGACTATAAGACTATTTAATATCATAAATCTTCAATCAATCGAAAAAGGAATGAATGAACGTTTAAACTTTTATTAATCTAATCAGCAAATTACAATAAGGACTTATGAAACATTTATATATTACATCTATATGTAAATAGATAATCTTCTTATGGGCATCTCTGCCAACATGTACACCACAACAAAATGGTTTGGCTGAACGTAAAAATAGGATACTTCAAGAAATGATAAATGCCATGTTAATGCATTCTGAATTATCTTTTAGTTTGTGGGGTGAAGCTTAACTTGTTGCATGTCATATTATAAATCGTATTCCTTTAAAGAAAACTCAAGTTTCTCCATACGATATATGGAAAGGGAGAAAGCCAAATGTTAGATATTTTAAAGTGTGGAGGTGCTTAGCCTATTACAAAAACATGGATGCCAAAAGGACCAAATTGGGTCCTCGAGGGATACGAAGTGCTTTGTAGGCTATGCCACCAATAGTAAGGCATATAGACTTCTAAATTTAGATCTAATGTCATAGTAGAATCATGGGATGTGGAATTCCTTGAGAACCTTAATTCGAAAGAAAAAGGGTCTCATACTTCCACAAATGAAGAGCCTCGAGAGGAAAGTTCTTCACGGGTTGTTGTTGAGCAACCCGGACCTCGGATTAGCAAAAGAGTCCGTTAGACTAAGGATATAGGACCCGAAGAAATAGATTCCTAACTAATTTATTTTCACCTTGTAGAAGGAAATAGAGAGAATTTTGCTCGAAAGATTCCTATTGTTCTTCTAATTCAAGATGATCCTAAGACTTATAATGAAGCGATTGCTTCACGAGACTCAGCCTTTTGGAAGGATGTTATTCAAGATGAAATGGATTCTATTATGTCAAACCACACTTGGAAAATTGTCGATCTACCTAAAGGATCGAGACCTATTGGGTGTAAATGGGTAATCCAAAATAAGTATCGTAGTGATGGTACTCTTAACACCTAAAAGGAAGGTCGGTAGCCAAAGGTTTTTGACAAAGAGAAGTAATAGATTATTTTGACACATATGCTCCAGTAGCAAGGACAACAACAATTAGAGTGTTGTTTACCTTGGCGTCTTTACATAACGTAAATGATCATCAAATGGATGTCAAGACGACATTCCTAAATGGAGATCTCGATGAGGAGATTTACAAGGAGCAGCCGATAGGGTTTGTACTTCTGAGTAATGAACAAAAGGTTTGTAAGCTTGTCAAATCATTGTATGGATTAAAACAAGCCCCAAACAATGGCATCAAAAGTTTGACTCCGTCATACTTTCTAATGGATTTGTTCCTAATGTTTGTGACAAATTTTTGTACACAAAGGTGTGGTAACATTGTGATATTCCTATGTCTTTATGTTGATAATATGTTGATCATTAACGACGAGATGAAAGGAATTTTAGAAACAAAGAGCTTTCTATCTTCCACTCTCAAAATGAAAGATCTTGAACCAGTTGATACTATTTTAGGCATCAAGGTAAGTAGAACTAGTGGGGGTTATGAACTTAGTCAATCACACTATGTATAAAAAGTGCTCGATAAGTTTAAACATTTGAAGTTCAAAGAAGCGAACACCCCTTTTGATCCAAGTATAAAACTTGAAAAGAATGATGGAAGAGCAGTGGCTCAATTGGAATACGCTAGTTCTGTTGGTTGTCTTATGTACTTGATGCAATGTTCTCGACCAGACATAGCATTTGCAGTTTGTAAAATGAGTAGATTTACTAGCAATCCAAGTACCGAGCATTGGAAAGCTATAGGCAGAATACTTGGTGTCCTTTTGAAAACCAAGACTCTTGGTCCCCAATATGGTCGTTTTCCCGCCATATTAGAAGGATATAATGACGCAAGTTGGATATCGAGTATTGGATATAATAAGTCTACGACAGGTTGGGTGTTTACACTTGCCGGATGTGCAATATCTTGGAAATCCAAGAAACAAACTGTATTACTCATTCAACTATGGAACCAGAGTTTGTGACTCTAGCCTCCGCAGGTGAAGAGGCTGAGTAGTTCAGGGATCTTCTTTTAGAAGTTCCATTGGCTAAAGATGATGTATCTGCTGTGTCAATACATTGTGATAGTCAATCCACTCTAGCAAGACTATACAGCGAAGTGTATAATGAGAAATCTAGACATATTAGTTTACGACATGATTATGTGAGAAAAGTTTATTAAAGATTGAATCATTTCACTCACATATGTGCGATCAAACTATAACATATTAGATCCTTTCACAAAACCTCTTGCGAGACTTAGTGAAATCTACCTCGAGAGGTATGGGTCTTAAACTCCTTAAGTAGTGATCTGACAATATGGCAACCCAACTTAACGTTAGGAAATGACTAACATAAAGTTCAATGGGTACAAACAAATCATTGATTTTGATATTCACAACATTTAATAAAATGTTGACTGTTACAATCAGAGGTTGAATAATTATATTCTTAATGAAGTTCAGTAATGAGGACAAGTATCTATTAGTAACAGAGATACTGTAAGAACTTCACTTATGTAAATTTTGTGATGGTGCCGTCTCAAATGAGAGTTGGAGTTTCTCCCATAAAAAATCACAAGACAGGATGAGCACATTGACATTAATGGTGGTAGCGAGTTATGTAGACAAAGAAATCTAAATGGTGTGTGTTGAGAAGCACCGATTTTATCACAAAAAATAGGTTCAAAGCCTAGCTACATTTTTTCGATAAAATCTTGTATTTCTTTAACTAAGGATAAGTTCAAATCGAAAGATATCTATATGTATTAACATTCTTGAATTTTTTTCTTCTGGATTCTATTCAGATTCGATTCCCATAAATTGAATTAGGATTAAAGTAGAGATTAAAATTCCTAACAAAAACACCTCAGAATTTGTTACATTTATACATTGTATGTTTAGTTAAATTAATATATATCACAAATTATTCTAATGTGGCGTGCAAAGTAATTTTATCTAAAGTGTAATTATCCTAAATAAATAAATATTAATCTCAATTATAAAAAAGAATAAAAAATAACTTAAATGACACAAATATATGAATAAAATAAACTGCAAAAGATAGCATATATGATAACTAAACTTAAACTCAAACATAATTCTTTGGTACATTTCGGAATGCGTGTACCACATATTATATGTAAATTGTGTTTATGATCACCTCAGCATAAATGTCAATGTCACAATGCATAATCTTAGAGAAGTTAGTATATAAATATATATATATATATATATATATATATATATATATATAATCACGTCCAAAAAGTAATATGTAAAAACGCTAAAATACACAAGTTTGAACCAAACCCACCTTGTCATTCCCCTATAAAAGCAAGCACACTTCATATATTTGTCTCATACCTCATCATATTAATGGATAATAAGGAGGCAGGAGAGTCGAGGAGCATGGAGATGGAGGAAGAGAGGAGGAAGGTGGAGAGGCGGGGGTGGAAGAAAGGAGGAGCGGTGGTGGACTTGGTACTGAGGGTCGGAGCGCTGGTGTCAGCGCTGGCTGCGGCGTCCACCATGGGGATGAGCGACCAGACTCTTCCTTTCTTCTCCTCCTCCTTCCAGTTCGAAGTTGGCTACGATGATATGCCAACTTTCCAGTACGTCCTTTTCATACCCGACGGACCTACACTTTTTATATGCTAATCGTTAACATTAATTTTAAAAAAATTAATCGAATTTAATGAATGCAGGTTTTATCTGATTGCAATGGCATTTGTGAGCGTTTACCTCGTCCTTTCACTTCCTTTCTCCATTGTAGCTTTTATTCGTCCAAACGCAGCTCGAATCAGGCTCTTGCTTATCATCATAGACACCGTAATACTATTTATCATTATTATTATACTCACGTTAAATGCATTACCAACTTTGACACGTGGTGACGATGAATACAGCTAGGGCTGACTCTTGCCACGTCAGCGAGTGCTGCGGCGACGGCGATCGTGTATTTGGCCCACAACGGAAACGCGAGCTCTAATTGGCTGGCGATCTGCAATCAGTTCGGCGATTTCTGTTTGAGTATCAGCGGATCTGTCGTCGCGGCTTTAGTCTGCGTTCTCACCATCGCCTTCTTGATCATCCTCTCCGCTGTGTCTCTCAGGAGCCATTTATAATATCTCATGTAACAAATTTTAAAAATTCCTCGACCTCAACTCTAGTCTTGTCATTTTTATGATGTGTTGTTATGTTTTACTTTTAGTCCCTTTGTTGTAAGTTTGCGTGTGTGTGAAAACTTTCTGTAGCATGAATGTAATTTAGTAGTTTCCTGTTTTCTCCAATCAAATTAGTCAATTTAATAATTTTCTTTTATGAATATAAATTAATAATAAATGAAATGATGACACGACTTATTTTGGTTGAAACGACAACGGAACAGACCAAATGGGACACCGAAACGAGATCCGCATTCTTGTTTCTTACGTATTTTATTATTAGTTTTTTTTTCTTTTTCGTGGCGTAATGTTTGCATCATATGTCACTTGTATTTAATTGTACTTCTCTGTAGTTGCGATCTTGTACTTTTAATTGGTTTTCCATTCCCTTTCTTTTTCAGTAGTACATGAGTTTTATTGGTTTTCTGAACTCAAACCGTCACTTGTTCCATAATGATTAACCATGTGTCCCAAATCCCAATCGAACAAGTTTATTACGCTTGTTTAATTTTTTTTCTCTAAGCACAACGTTTTTTTTATATGATCTTAGAATACTCGCTGATTTACAAATAAACGCTACAAAAATGAGACAATGGTGTCCATATCCCTTCTAGATTGGGTTTCTAGAAAAATATGTCAAACATCAACAATTGTATGTGCGTTACAAAATATGTACCACGTGTGCAAGTTCACACCATTACGAATTTGTCCATGTCGCATTAGATAATCAAATATTTGATAGTAAAATATGTCTTCAAAATTGGTTTGAATATATGTAAAAAAATCAGTGCGACAAGTCGTAATTAAATCTTTGCAACTAAAAGTTTAAACTTTCGAATATGCGATATATCGCATCCAAAATATTTCAACTACGCACTTACGAGGGCGACAATATTGCATTTTATATCACATCTAATGAAATTATTTCTTTCATCGCATGTGTTATATAGATTGGTGTCACATATCACGCAAATAGTAACAATTTGTAAGAACATAGTCGAATATGCAAAGACCAATTAACAATTAGCATTTTAATCTAACTTATTACAAATTGATCTACATAAAGTTGATAGTAAGTGAGTTTAATGAGTAAAAAAGTGGTTAAAAACTTAGAAGCACATTTTATAATGAGAATTCAACAATGAGTGTTGAAAGTTACGTTTCCAACAAAACTAATTAAGTTCGAGATTTTGACAATGAAACATCCAACCATAAAGAATTCAATAGCCTCTCGAATTTTTTAACAAATTGAAGAATCACTCAAACAATCAAAAATTGTCTAGAGTTCTTAAAATTTAAGTCAATGAATACACGAATATTTGGACGACTATTTATTTGATCCCGAAAGGCAAACAATCTTAAATAACCATTCCAATCTTCTGTGATCGAAACCATCAAGCATAATTCAAATTAATTAATTAAAGCCATATAATTGAAATAAACATGCCTCTATGAACCCAGCGAACAATCCAACCATCATCAATCTTGGCATTGCAACTCTATGAAAACTTAGCCCCTAGTCAACTGGAAAATCAACAAGTGGTTATAAAAATTGCTTCTCTCATTAATTGGTTTTGAAATGAAACCCAACAATGTTGTTACAGATAGAGGTTTAAGTACTGCTTACATAAGGGCTATGCAAAAAAATAAATACAGTACTAATAATATTGTTACAAAGGTTATTATGCCTAAATATAATATGTTTTCATGAGCACTTCAGCATCGTCCCATAGCCAAGCCGCCATAAGTGACAGACAGGCAGTGTCACACTGCATACAATTACTTATAATCAATTTTATATATAAGCACAAGTTAATGCAGACATAATACTTAGTAAAGTTTATAATATTTGTACTAAAATATAAACGTGAAGAGTATAATATATTTTCATGATCACCTCAACACCGTCCGATTACCACGCCTCCATGAGTGAAAGACAGTAGCGTCACACTGCGGATAATCTTGAGAGAAGTTGTTACATGGTAGAATATTGTATTTTATGATCCACCTGCTTTGTATATCATGTAATGAAGTTCACAAATAAAATAGTATAAAGTACACGTCATGAAACCTAATCCATCTTCTCAGTCCCCTATAAAAGCACACTAGTATCAGGCTATACATATATTAATATATGATCTCCCATGCATCGTAAACTTGAAAAGCAATTATAGTACTATCATATCAACGAGTAATCACAAGATCAAGTAGTATAAAATCTGAAAAGAAGGAGAGGATGAAGAAGAAGGGAGATTCAACGAGCATTGAGATGGGTGAGACGAGCAAGGTGGTGATGGTGGAGAAGAGAGGGTTCAAGAAAGGAGCTCCGGTGGCGGACTTGGTGTTGAGGCTCGTAGCGATTGTCGCGGCTCTGGCGGCTACGGCCACGATGGGAATGAGCACCCAGACTCTTCCTTTCACCACTTCCTTCCTCCAATTCCAAGCTAACTACGAAGAAATGCCCACCTTCCAGTAAGACATACTAGTCGTTAAACATATATATATATGTATATATACAGGGACCAAGTAAAGAGCTAGGGACTAATATGTAAGATATAAGGACGCAGGATTCTAAACTAGACGTCTTAGTCGTTTTCCATTCAGTTTATAAACCAACAATCTATGAATGCGCAGGTTCTTTTTTATTGCAATGGCGTTCGTGAGTGGTTACATGGTCCTATCACTTCCTTTCTCCATCGTAGCCATTATTCGTCCAAACGCACCTCGCATCAGGCTCTTCCTCATCCTCATTGACACCGTTCGTACTACTATTTCTTTTTTAGCAGTACGTGATTTGCATTAATACCAAGTTTGACACGTGATATACAAAAAACATGGACTTGTTGCGTGTGTATATATATATATAGGTGGGACTGAATCTTGCGGCGACAGCTGGCGGGGCCGCGACGGGGATGGTGTACCTGGCTCACAATGGAAACGAGGGCTCGAATTGGATGGCGATCTGCAGTCAGTACGGAGATTTCTGTCAGAGTTCCAGCGGCGCCGTCGTCGCAGCTTGGGTCTCCGTCGTTGTCATTGTCGTCTTGATCATCCTCTCCGCTGTCTCTCTCTCAAAGCACTGATCAAATAAAGATTACGCAGAAAGAAAAAATCTCAAGCTTGTGTTTTGTTTTATTGTTCGTATGTGCTCTTGTGTCACTTCTAGTCCGTTTGTTCTGTGTCAACTTTCTGTCTGTAGAGTGAATCTAGTTTAGTACGTAGTACATAAGTGTTCTTAATCCAAAACCTCATCACTTTTTAACCTCGTGTTTTATTGTGTTCTATTCCAAATTTAGTCTTAAATCTATGGTTCTTTCATACCTTTCTTCTACCCTACATTTAAATTTTTTTTTTTCTAAAAATGAAAATAAACTTGGATTTAGAATGAGACATGTACACCTACTGCTAAAAAAATTAGACAACCCTGTCTAGGTTGCTACTATATCTGAATATAGGCGTTCGGTGTGCAAAGGCACCAACTCATAAATATAATTAAAGTCAGAATTTTTAATACGGGATTTCCCTTGAACTCGAGGTCGGTAACGATATCCACTCCCTCGCCTCCTATTTGCCACAAACTTTGTACCGAAACTACTAATTGTAAGCATAATTAACATACTAATTACCAAGATCTTAGAATGAGGTCACAAACTATTAGGAGATAATAAAAAAACTAATCTCTATCCATGCTAGAGCATCAATGACGAGAGCGGTGACGGCAGCAGATGATCACCATAATTGATTTCTAGGACCAACCCTGAGTTTTCACTTATAAATACCCACCATCACGGTAGAATAGAAATTTTACCTTTTATTAATTAACCAATACTATTTCTTTAATATATATTAAGCTATTATCATGTGGGCCAATATTAATACGAAACCCATGTAGTGGGCTTGTAATTATTCGTGGGTTTACATTCTCCCACTTTGGCCTATATGTCATATGATATAGTTAATTAATAAAACGTAAGTGCGCACGATTCATCATAATATTAGTTATGTCGTTAAGTTATAGTTAAGTATGAAAACTAATAAAGATCATAGCGGTTTATCGAAATAGTCCCTTCCATGTATACATTACTAATTTCTTACTCAATGAAACACATAATAAAATATATATTAGCGGTTCGACGATACTGTCTTTGACAGACAAAATCGTGTTTATTCACATAATACATACGTATATATCAATCATCAAAAGCATAAGGAAACAAGATTCATAAACTTTATTTCAAAAACAATAAATCAAGCTCAAAATCTCAATCACATAAAACTTAAAACATAAAATAACATCAATAACAATTTTCAATAATTCTCATCCTTTCAACATGTTCACCAAATGTCTTAAGAGGCAATCCTTAAGTTAATGTATCTACAATCATAAATTTTGTAGTAATATGCTTGATTGACACCTTTTTGTTTTTGAACTTATTCTTTAACGGTAAAGTAATTGAATTGTTGGAATAGGTCTAGGGTTACAGAAAAATTTAACATTAATCAAATTAATGGCGGAATTTAAAAAATTCTTTTTCAAGTAAAACAATTTTACTAACCTAGAAAAAGCATATACATGTTATATATTAAAATCATTATTTAATTTACTAGAACACGAACCTTTCTATGAAGCTTGAAGCGTCTCGAGAAGGTAGATCCTCTTCCTTGGCTCGATCGTCACCTTCGCACCTAATCTTGAACCCGAGAAACCTATGATTTCTATTACATGAGTCAAAAGAGGTTTTGGAAGGATTTGTGTGTGGGCACAATTAAACCATATGAACCAAGAACAATTCTTGGATCATAAGTTAATTCTCTAGATTGTATGTGAATCTAGGTGCAAAATAATAAAGTATTTTGTAGAGAGCGAGAGGAGGAAGATCGGCCACAATAGGGAGAGAAGAAGAAAATTGCTTAACCTTCACATCTCTATGTGAGACCCTATTTATAGGAGAATGAAAAATCTATAAAGGTCAATTATTCATTCATGAATGAATAATGTATTCATGACATAATATTTGATTTTCCCTTCCCCTTGCCCTCATTGTATGGCCGGCCATATGGGTGCATTAGTGAGGAAATTTGTTTCCTCACTTAGCACATTTGTTTCCTTCTTAAGGAAATTCATTTCCCTTTTTCTTTTGGGTAATTATCCTTATAAGAAAAAGGAAATAAAACTCTCCTCTTTGATGCTATGTTGGCCGAATTCTTCATAGACGAGGGAGCATCTAGATGCTTCCTTATTTCTTTTAAGACAATTCTTAAAATACCCGTTGTAGAATTATAATTGCACAAATAACGAAATTAATTTCATAATGCCTCAAACGACTTTTCGGCTTTAGAAAGTAATTTATATTTTCATCAAATGAAAACATTCAAAATCTTATTTTGACATTCACATCATTTTATGTCCTTGTGGACAAAAATACCCTTTATAGACATTTTCCGAGAAAAAGTCTAGTTCAACATTTGAACTTATTTTGACTTAGCTTCTAGTTTAACAATCCTACTCTAATGACCTGTAATAGTGACCTTATAGATCCAAATGAACAAAGCTTGAGCTTCTATACTCGGACTCAAAAGTTCACAAACCTTTTCCGAGTATTAGCTTAATGTCGACTGACTCCACTAAAGAGTCGACACTGAGAATCTCTCGGTTAAAATGAATTTATTTTCTAATCAAGTTCAACTTAATTATATTGAGCGGATCCATTGAATGTTATCTATGTTTACCCTTCATGAATATCATCAACTAGTTGGGATTTATAAAATTACCATTTTACCCTTCTAGTTGTTATTTTCTCAACTCCTTTAGTACTTGTGAAGTAGCTAGAAACAATGTATTGACGAGGAGCTAACAAGTCACATTGTTTCATCCAAATAAAGTCGCTACTTAAATTTGGACACTGCGCAGTTCATTTATTCACAATCCAAGTAATAAAGCATGAGGTGATATACATTGCATCTCAGCAATCTTATACATGAATTCCATATATATGAGAACTTCACAAAGTTGGTTCATGACATCTTCATAACTTAATATCTCACCGATAGGCCTTGTCTAGATCATACATGGGACCTAGAATTTGACTTTCTCAAATGAGAGTATTAATGCTATGAAATGACATGTCTCATTTCAGGATTTAGGTAAGCATGATGCGATTCATACGTAGTGACCTTGAGATAGAAGATGTTAAATGGTTTGTTCTTCTATTGTCTCTAAAGAGTGACTTTTGGGCACTCTCGCCTCTTTATTTTGGGCACTCTCGCCTCTTTTTTTGTGGGCACTCTCGCCTCTTTTATGCTCGCTTGGGGGTCTTTTAAATGTGCTCGCTGGGAGGCTTTATTTGCTCGCTGGGAGGCTTTATTTGCTCACTGGGAGGCTTTGATTGAAGATGGCTCCCTGTCTTTTAAAGACGGGCCTCATCCGTATGTGCTCGCTGGGAGGCTTTGATTGCTCACTGCGAGGCTTTATTTGCTCACTGGGAGGCTTTATTATTGGCGATTTATGCCTTAGATAACTTTTGGGCACTCTCACCTCTTTAATTTTGGGCACTCTCGCCTCTTTTACTATGGGCACTCTCACCTCTTTTATGCTCTGGTCGTATGTTCCAAACCTTTCGATCGTATATAGATAATTGTCGAAGCCATAACAGCGTCCCCGAACAAAAGATCGGGGTCCCTTTGAAATTGACAGATACGTTAAAATGCTTACCGAGATTTATGATGGGGCCGGGGAGGCGGAAGGTGGGGTTCCCCTTAGTAGAATTTCTTCAGGTGCTTCACGTTCCAACTCCTGATCACCTTGGCGCCTTCAGTATGTTCGAGTTCGTAAACCCCCGGTCTGACGACGCTCGTGACCACGTATGGCCCTTCCCAACTCTCTCCGAGCTTCCCAGCGTTGACCTCGGCTGTGTTCTGGAAGACTCGCCGGAGGACCATTTCACCGACTCGGAAGCTCCTCGGGCGCACTTGCTTGTTGTAGTAGCAAGCGACGGCGTTCTGGTAGTTAGCGACGTGGACACTTGCCTGCTCGCGTCGTTCGTCCACATGGTCGAGCTGGTCGAGCAGGCCTTGACTGTTGGCTTCTTCGTCGCCCGGGGCTACTGATCGGCGAAGGCTCGGAATTCCCACTTTTGCTAGTATGATGGCTTCCACGCCGTATGACAAGGAGAACGGAGTCTGGCCGGTGGCCGAGTGCGGAGTTGTCCGGTAGGCCCAGAGGACGCCAGGGAGTTCGTCGGCCCACAACCCCTTCTTGGCGTCGAGCCTCCTCTTGATGTTGTCGGTGATCGTCCGATTGACTGCCTCTGCGTTCTCGTTGCCTTGGGGGTACCTTGGTGGCGATGTGTGCAGCTTCACTCTCCATCGTGCGCAGAAATTCCTGAACCTCTTTGAGATGAACTGCGAACCGTTGTCAGCGATGATCTCCCTTGGCAGGGTGAAGCGCGTGAAGATGTTCTTCCAAATGAAGCTCTCCACGTCGGAATCCTTGATGTTGGCGTAGGCCCCCGCTTCTGTCCACTTGGTGAAGAAGTCCGTGACGACCAGCATGAACCTCCTTTGCCGCGTGCTGATGGGCATCGGACCGACGATGTCCATGGACCATTTCATGAAGGGATATGGGACAGTCACCGAGGACAGCTCCTCGGCTGGGCAATTTATGGCTGGGGCGTGTCGCTGGCACTTCTCGCATCTCCTGGCATGATCGGCGCAATCCGCCACCATCGTACTCCAGCAGAATCCTTGACGCTTGGCTTTTCTTAGCAGCGACCTCCCCCCGGAGTGGTTCCCGCATTCCCCGCTGTGGATTTCTTTCATCACGTAGTCGGCCTCCTTTTTGCCAAGGCACCTTAGGTAGGGCCCGGTGAAGCTTTCCAAGTAAAGCTTTTGTCCGATGATGGCGTATCTTGCGCTCTTGGCCTTGACCTTCCTCGCTTCCTGGCGATCGTCCGGCACGATCCCTTCCAGGATATACCTCCTAATGGGCGTCCGCCAATCCTCATCGTCGTCTTCCACCACTCCTCGCTCGTCGTTTTCCAGCTCCTCGTCCATGAGCTCGTGGATGCTGAGCTCTTCAGGAGCTTGCCCTTGCCCCTCGCCTCCGCTTCGAGACTTCTTCCTCGCCGGGCCTTCCTCCCTTCTTATCCTTTCGACTGTTTCCACGATCATAGATCGAAGCTCGCCTACTTCCGTTGTCGAGCCCAATCCTGCCAACGCATCAGCGTGGGTGTTATCCCCTCGCATCACCTGTGTCAGGCTGAAGTAGTCAAACTTCTTGGGGAGCGAATCCACAAGTCCCGCATAAGCCTCTATCCTCTCGTCGTTTCTCTCGTATTCACCGCTGACTTGCTTGACGACCAGCTGAGAGTCCGAGAAGACGCTGACGTTCTTTACACCGATTGCGAGGGTGGAATTCAGGCCTATGAGGAGGGACTCGTACTCGGCCTCGTTGTTCGTAGCACGATAGGCGAGGCGGCACGCCTTCTCGACGACCTCTCCCATGGGCGAGGTGAGTCTGACTTCGGCGCCTGCTCCTTGCGAGGTGGCGGATCCGTCAACGTGTAGTTTCTAGGTACCATCTTCGTCGCTCAGATCGATTGGTTCCCTCGGGAGTTCGATCAGGAAATCCGCGAGGACCTAAGACTTGAGACTCATTCGGAGTCTGTACTTGATGTTGTATGCCCCGAGCTTGATCGACCATTTCGTGATCCGCCCCGACTGGTTTGGACTATGGATGATAGCGAGTATCGGCCTGTCGGTCATAACGACGACGGAATGCCCTGAAAGTGGAACCTTAGTCTCTCCGAGGCGTCGTAGACTGCCAGGGTTAACTTCTCCACCAGCGGGTACCTCGTTTCCGCATCGAGGAGCTTTCGGCTGATGTAGGCCACCGGGTTCTGCTCTCCGTCCTCTTCTCGTATCAGCACCTTGTTGATTGCTTGGTCCGATACGACAACATATAGGTACAGGGTTTCTCCCGGGAGTGGCTTCGTCATCACGAGGGGCGATGAGAGATACGTCTTCAGAGCTTGGAAAGCTTCCTCGCACTTGCCGGTCCACTCGAACTTCTTGTTCTTCTTTAGTAACTCATAGAAGATGAACGTCCTATCGGCTTTCCTCGAGATGAAACGGCCCAGGGCAGCGATCTTTCCCGTCAGCCTCTGCACTTCTCGCCGGTTTCGCGGAGACGGCATGCTTCTAATCGCCTCAATGCTCGGGGTCCGCCTCGATTCCTCGCCGGGTGACCATGTGACCCAAAAATTTCCCCTAGGAGATGCCGAAAATACACTTGGAGGGGTTCAGCCTCAACTGATGTTGGTTCAAGATCTCGAAGCACTCCGCCAAGTGTTCGATGTGCCCCTCCGCCTTCATCGTCTTGACGACCATATCGTCGATATACACCTCCATGATCTTTCCAATCTGCTCGTGGAACATCTTGGTCACCAGTCTTTGGTAGGTCGCACCGGCGTTCTTCAGGACAAACGGCATCACCTTGTAGCAGTAGGTTCCTCGCTCGCTGATGAAGGCGGTTTTCTCCTCGTCGTCCGGGTGCATCCTTATTTGATGGTACCCCGAGTAGGCATTCATGAAGCTGAGGAGTTCGTACCCCTGAGTAGCCTCAACGAGGCGGTCAATGTGCGGCATGGGGAAGCTGTCCTTCGGGCAGGCCTTGTTGAGGTCGGTGAAGTCCACGCAGACTCGCCACTTCCTGTTCTTCCTCTTGACGACGACCGTGTTAGCCAACCACTCGGGGTATTTTACCTCCCTGATGGTGCCCATAGAGAGAAATTTGTCGACCTCCTCGTTGATTACCTTATTTCTGTCTAGTGCCATCTTCCTCCTCTTTTGGATGACGGGCCGATGGCTCGGGTCAGTGTTGAGATGGTGGGCGATCACAGACGGATCCACGCCCGGCATGTCTTTGTGGGTCCAGGCGAAGCTTTTCCGATTCTCCCTCAAGAAGGTTATCAGCTTCGCCCTGACTTCGGGGTCGAGCTCTGCTCTTATACTGGTCGTCCGAGTTGGGTCGGATTCGTCAATACAGACTTGCTCGACCGCCTCGACCTGCGGTCCTCGTCGCGCTTTATCGGCTGCTCGCTCCTCGAACGCCTCGGTCGCCGATGGCTCAAGGAGCGGACTCGCTGGACCTCTCCCTTCCTGTCCTCGCGCGCTGTTCCTCGCCCCTTCACCCGCCTTGGTTGGGGTGCTAGATGCTAGCTGCTATAAATCGGCAGCCTCTTCCTCGCTCACTTATGCCGGCGTCTTCTCTCCGTGCACCTACCGGTGGTGCATCATGTAGCAGACACGGTAAGCGTCCATGTCGTCCCGTATCTCCTCCACCGTCCCAGCTTCCCCAGGAAACTTGATACATTGGTGGTAGGTGGAGGGTACGGCCCTCATCGAGTGGATCCAAGGTCTTCCGAGGATCACATTGAAGTGCGAGGGTACGTCCAGGACCATGAACTCCACCATCCTCTGCACCTTTTTCGCACGGACCGGGAGATGGACCGTGCCCAGGGAGATAGCCACATCTCCATTAAATCCGAAGACCTTCCGCCGCCGCCCCCCAATCTCTAGGCCCTCAATCTTCATCTTCTCGAGGCATTCATAGAAAATGACGTCGACGGCGCTCCCGTTATCAACGAGGACTCGGCATACATCGGCATTGCCGATCTCGAGCACGAGGACCAGCGCATCTTCGTGCATCTCCGCACACTCTCTGGTCTCGACAAACTCGATCTTCGCCTGGGAGCCGGTCGCCACCGGATCCCCACGGTTGTGCTATTTTCCCCGGCGCTCGAAAGCCTTTATACTGTTCACAGAGTCGCCACACA
The DNA here is from genome assembly GCA_958296335.1 of Urtica urens. NCBI lineage: Eukaryota > Viridiplantae > Streptophyta > Magnoliopsida > Rosales > Urticaceae > Urtica > Urtica urens. The sequence continues at coordinate 30,526,655 of OY282521.1, forward strand.
AGCGCGACCCACCCATGATCACCTCTATCCTTGCTCTCGTCGCTAGCCTATCTTCCGGGGACCGCTCCACCACTTGTCTTCCTGCGGTCGGGTCTCTCCTCGCTCCCTCTAGAGCACCTTCGGCGCCCCGCACCTGAGCACCCTGCGGCCTTCGCCACGTTCGGTTGTCATTCCTCCATGGTTTGCGATGGCTAGGGGCCAAATCCCTCAGCTCCCCTTGCGTGTACCTCTTCTGAAGCTCGCGGTTTAACATGGCGCACTCCTCGGTGGCGTGCCCGCTCATGTTGTGGAACTCGCAGAACTTGCTCGCGTCTTTTGGCCAAGGTTTCCTCTCGAAACCCCCTCGCCCTCCTGAGGGTCCTCCTCCCCCCTCGACGTGGCCTCCTCGTCCTCCAGTAAATCCTCCTCGGCTCGATATGAAGCCTCCTCGGTGACCACTTCTCGGCTCGCCCGAGAAATCTCCTCACGGTCGGGCTCCCTCGATGGGGCCTCTCCTTTCTTCTACCTGATAGACCCCTTTCCTCGGGACCTCCCGACCCCTTCGCTCCCCAAACGCTCCTCAGTCGTCCCCACGCGCTCTTGTTGCTCGGACCTCAACTCCGTCTCGATGATCCCTCTTCTCAGGATGATTCCCTCTCCCGCCTCCTTCGTGGATCTTTCTCAACGCGGTTTCTTCTTCCTCGATTTCCATAAAAATCGAGGCCCGGTGAAGGGCGTCCTCGATCGTCGAGGGGCGCATCTTCGCCAACTCCGGGCGGAAAGGAGAGGTATAGAACAGGCCGTTCTTCAATGCCTGGATCGCGATCATCCCGTCCAGGTTCGATATTTTGACCATAACAGCCTTGAACCTTTCGATGTAGTGGCGGAGCGTTTCTCCTTTCTCCTGGGCGAGGTTCCACAACGTGCTTATCGTTGCGTTGCTCTGAACGTACATCGAGTAGTGGCGCAGGAAAGCAGCGACGAGGTCGTCGGAGTCGTCGATGGACTCCGAGGGTAGCTTGGCGAACCAGTCGCTCGCCGGACCTTGCAGACTCTCGACGAAGAGGCAGCAGAGGATGGCCTTATTGGAATTTATTTAACAATTAAACAATATTAATTATAATACACATCCTATGTGGCGGAAAATTATAATTAGATCTAATATATTAAAACTAATTTTAATATATTTAACAACCTAAGGCATTAAAATTTATTAAGTAATTATAAACAATTTATAATACACAAGCTCAATCAAATAATAATAATTTATATAACATTTATATCATTTATATTTAATTATTTAATTGAGAATAACTTACGTAAATAGTTGTAAACAACTGTGACGTTGCTAGCTATCTCCGGAATGCCACGTCACGCTCAAATCCCGAGAAAAAAGCTCGTCGGATTGCACGGGAGAGTCCTCGCCGGATTGGGAGCTGTCGCCGGACTGCACATCACCTGGGAGTCTCGCCGGACTGGGATTCCTCGCCTGACAGGGAGCTCGCCGGAATGGGTGCCCTCGCCGGACTGGGAGCCTCGCCGGACTGGGATCTGTCGCCGCACAGGGACCCGCCTGACAGGGAACTCGCCGGATTGGGAGCCTCGCCGGACTGGGACTTCTCGCCGGACTGGAGATCACTGGGACCCCTCGCCTGATGACCTCGCCGGATTGCCCTCGCCGGATTGCCCTCGCCGGAATGCCCTCGCCGGATTCGACTTCGCCGGATTGGATCACCTCGCCTGACAGACAGACTCGCCGGATTGGATCTGCCTCGCCGGATTGCCTCTGTCTCGCCCGATTGGATCCGCCTGACTGGTAGCCCTCGTCGGACTGGATCTGGGTCGCCGGAATGGGCTCCTGGAGGCTGGGAGGTCGACGGAATGCACAGAAAACGACCTAGAGTGTTTTGTGATGGCTGTAACCTTTTTAAAACAATTTTAAAAATTCCAAAACAGTTTTCTAAATTATTCAAACACCACAAGTGATGAATCAACAATATTACACAAGGAAAATATTGAGATCAAGAGTGTGGGCTCTTAAGAACAATTAGGAAATCAAAGATGAAAAAGGGAAAACAATTTTTCTCTTTTGTTTGGGGATTTTGGCCGAGAATTGCACAAGGGGAAAGGGGAGAGAGGTTGCCGAAAATCACTTAGGGTTAGCCTTGTGTGATTAGGGTTTCTTAGCCTTATTTATACAGGTTATAAATGGGCTTAAGCTGGGTCAAACCCATGACCCTATTCACTTAAGGAATCCGGCCAAACACTCTCTCCTTACTCGTCCATGTCTTTGATTTTTGTTCCTAAATTTATTTGATTTAATTTCTAAAATTAATTTAGAACTCTCATTATTATTTAATGACACATCATTAAATATATTTCATAGTTATCGAATAAGTACGAAATGAGAAATAATTTGTTTTCTTCTTTTAACATATTTAATCACTCGAGAATGTCATCATCAATATGATGTTATCTTGTGATTCAATAAACAAAATAAATAACTAGTTATTTATCGAGTTTCAAGAAAACAACTTTCCCAATATAAATCACTATTTATATTTAATGAGTAAATCAACTTTTCAAGTTCTTTTAATCTCTTCCAAGTGTCTATCATTGAGACCTCATGGACCCACATGAACGAAGCTTTAGAATAAAGCACGGACACAAAAGTTCACAAACTTTTTCGGTCTTTTAATTCTTAATATTGGTCGATTCCACTAAAGGACCAATATTGATAATCTCTCTGTTCATGTGCGTATCTTTTATGATTGATACGAAGAAATAATTTCTCATACGATCCACGGAGTATATTACGATGTTACCCTTCATGTGTATCAGTAACTGAGAGGAATGTAAAATTACTGTTTTACCCCTCGAGTTATTATTTCACCAACTCCTTTGTTATTTGTGAATGAGAAAAACATAAAGTGAGATGTCTGTACATGTCACATGTTTTAATCAAAGAATGAACTCATTCAATGAATACCTGGCCAGGTTTATTCATTCACACTCTCATAACAAAGTATAGTGTGATACTAATGCAATTGCATTGTTGTTACATGAATTCCATATCTGTGAATCATGTAACCCAACATTGCATCCTTGTGACACCAACAGTCGGGTCAGATGCAACTAAAATTTAGTCATTGCCCATTGACGAATCAAATGTCACAAAGTGCAATGTCAGTTACATATTCACTTCTGGATTAATGTAAGTATCATAATACTCCTTTAGTTGTGAACTTGAAGTTTCGAGTGTGTAAACAGTTTTATCTCGAGCTTCTAAGTGTCACTGGTCTTGTTCAGTATCTTCTATAAAATACTTAGTATGAATCATAGAGTCACAACTCTCTATATCACAAGATGAGATATCATGATTCATGCTAACAATCAATAATAAGATACGATTGCTCTCTCGATCTTTAGATTGCGAACAAATGGTTTCAAACTTGTCACAAGGGGTTATCTTGTCAAGTCTGTACTTAACACCCTTTTCGTTGATGACAGTTTCAGAGCATAGCTTAAACATAACTAAACACAGTCTTATGAAGAATGAACATTTATTAATATCAATGTTTCAACAAAATATAAATACATAAAGTATCTTAACGTCTAATATCTCCTTTGTGGGCACCAATCCCAACAAACTCCCACTTGACTCAAAGGAGATGCGAATGATCCTTCAGTCCCAATCCTTCTAGGTGTCCCTCGAAGACTTTACTCGTTAAAGGCTTCGTGAAGGGATCAGCAAGGTTGTCTAACGTTGAGATCTTCATGACTTCAGCATCCCCTCTGTGAACGATGTCCCGAACGAGATGATACTTGCGTTCTATGTGTTTAGAGCTCTTGTGACTTCTTGGCTCCTTACAATTAGCGACTGCCCCACTATTATCACAATAAAGTGTAATAGGCTCGCTTGCACTTGGAACAACTTCCAAGTACATAAGGAATTTCCTTAGCCACACAGCCTCCTTTGCAGCTTCACAAGCTGCCACATACTCGACTTCCATGGTCGAGTCAGCAACACAAGATTGCTTGATACTCCTCCAAACCACGGATCCACCATTCAGGGTGAACACAGACCCTGATGTGGACTTCCTGGAATCCTTGTCCGCCTGAAAGTCGGAGTCGGTGTATCCCGTCATATTTAGGTCACCACCTGAATATGCAAGCATGTAGTTTCTCGTTCTCCGAAGATACTTGAGAACATGCTTGATAGCAACCCAGTGCTCGGGTCCAGGGTTCGACTGGAATCTGCTCACTACGCCTACTGCGTAGCATATGTCTGGCCTCGTGCAAATCATAGCATACATGAGACTTCCCACTGCTGAAGCGTAAGGAATGTGTCTCATGTCCTCAACTTCTTGAGGTGTCTTGGGAGACTGCTCGTTTGAGAGATGCACTCCATGCCTGAAAGGTAGCTGTCCTTTCTTGGAGTCTTGCATACTGAAGCGATCCATGATCTTATCAATATAAGATGCTTGGTAGAGTGCTAGCTTACGGTTCTTTCGATCTCCAAATATCTGAATACCTAGAATGTAAGCTGCCTCTCCTAGATCCTTCATCTCAAACTGCTTTGATAGCCAGACTTTAACCTCTGACAATTTTCCTACATCATTCCCAATGAGTAGTATGTCGTCAACATAAAGGACTAAGAAAACCACTTTGCCATGGTTTATCATCTTATAAACACATGGCTCATCTACAGACTGATCAAAGCCGTAGCTCTTTATAGTCTCGTCGAATCTAATATTCCACGACCTAGATGCTTGCTTGAGTCCATAAATGGACTTGAGCAATTCACAAACCTTGCCCTGTTGGCCTTTCTCCATGAACCCGTCTGGTTGAGCCATATATATGCGCTCATCAAGATTGCCATTCAGAAATGCAGTCTTGACATCCATTTGCCAGATTTCATAATCTAGGGCTGTGGCAATGGATAAGAGAGTTCGGATGGACTTTAGCATTGCGACTGGCGAGAAGGTATCCTCATAGTCGATACCTTCTTTCTGTGTGTACCCCTTCGCCACAAGTCGTGCTTTAAATGTCTCGACATTTCCATCCGGTCCTCTCTTCTTCTTATAGATCCATTTACAGCCTACAGGCTTGATGCCTTCAGGCAGATCTACAAGCTTCCAGACCTCGTTGACATACATCGAATGCATTTCAACGTTCATGGCTTCTTGCGATAGGTTTGCCTCGGAACTCTGCATTGCGTGGGAAAATGATACGGGATCATCTTCTTCATTGTTTGCAACTGCAGTAAAAGATTCTCCGATACCTATGTATCGAACAGGTTGTCTCACAACTCTGTTGCTACGACGAAGCGCAAGAGTCTCTGATTCCGAGTTTGGTTCTCCCACTGTTGGAATAGGATCCGTCCTATCTTGTGAAGTACTAGTTGCTTCACCCAACAGTTCCTTTAGCACAAGTCTGCTTCTCGGTACCGTATTCTTCATATAATCCGCTTCCAGAAACCTAGCGTTCGTGCTAACGAACGTTTTCTGGTCAGCAGCATTATAGAAGATGTACCCTTTTGTTTCTTTTGAATATCCCACGAACAGGCATACTTCTGAACGACTAGCCAACTTGCTAGTCTTTTGTCTCAGCACATGTGCTGGACAACCCCAGATGCGAGTATGGTGTAAAACGGATTTTCTACCACTCCATCTTTCATAGGGTGTGCCAGGTACCGTTTTAGATGGAACCTGGTTCAGAATGTAAGCAGCTGTTTCAAGGGCATATCCCCAGAACGAATTAGGAAGCGATGAGTAACTCATCATCGATCTCACCATATCTAACAAAGTTCGATTCCTTCTCTCTGACACACCGTTTTGCTGCGGAGTTCCAGGTGCTGTAAGCTGAGAATGAATGCCTTCTTCTTTAAGAAAGTCTTCGAACTCTCCAGACAAGTACTCTCCCCCTCGATCTGATCGAAGGGTTTTGATCTGTTTCTCCGTTTGCTTTTCAACTAAAGCCTTATATTGTTTGAACATTTCAAAAGTATCTGACTTATGTCGCATAAGGTAGATTTGACCAAATCTAGAGTAGTCATCATGAAGGTTACAAAATATTCGTAACCTCCTCTTACCTGGATGTTAATTGGACCACATACATCACTATGTATTAGTTCCAATACTTGCGTGGCCCTAAGACCCTTTGTTGAGAAAGGTCTCTTGGTCATCTTGCCTTCAAGACAGGATTCACATGTGGGAAGGCTTCCCACGTGTAGAGATTTTAAAGGACCATCCTTTGTTAATCTCTTGATCCTATCTAGGCCTATATGTCCAATACGCAGGTGCCATAGATATGTGTCGTCAGTTTCATCAGTATGAAACGTCTTACGCTTCCTAAGTGAATCACCATTCACTTCGGTGTCCAAGATTGTCGGCTCAGCAGGATATAAGTAATATATTGAATCCACACGTTGAGCTTTAGTAATAAAACAATCATCAATAAAAATTTCAATACCATTATTGATCTTAAAATTGAAACCTTGTTCTTCTAAACGACCAAATGAAATCAAATTCTTGCAAAAATCCGGAACATAGTAAACATTATTCAATAATAAAGTTTCTTTTCCAAACTTGAGCTTCATGGTCCCGACAGATCTTGCTCCGACCTTCGTTCCATCACCCCAGTTGAATCCGAACTCTCCGTCACCTAAGCTCCTGGTTTTCCTAAAACCATTCAAATTACACACAACGTGGTCAGACGCCCCGCAATCAAGAATCCAGGGCGATGCCTTGTTTGTAGTATAACAAGCTTGAGTAACAAAGATCTTACCTTTCCCCTTGACACTCTTGAGGTAGGTAGGGCAGTTCCTCCGCCAGTGGCCAGCCTCTCCGCAATGGTGACACTTGTGCTCAGACTTGTCCACCTTTGCGTTGCCTTTGCCCTTAGCATCCACAGCCTTCTTGTAAGGCTTCTTGGAACCCGCTCGGTTGGCGTTTTTGGGCCTCTTCATCATCCTCTTAGAACCAGAGGTCGAGGCTCTGTGTTCAGCAACATTGAGCTCTCCCGACTTCTTCTTGTTCTTAGGGAGAAGTCCCTCGGCAGTCTGCAACTCCTTCATAAGCTCAGTCACTGTGTAATTGAGCTTGTTCATGGAGTAGTTCAGACGGAAGCTATCAAAAGATTTTGTAAGAGTCTCCAAGATCATGTCAATCTTGGTTTCTCCGTCAATCTCCGAACCAAGGATCTCCATGTCGTTCAGGTGACCCATGATCAATAGCATGTGTTCCCGTACGGAAGATCCTTGCTTCATCCTACAGTTCATGAAACTGCGGATAGCTTGCTGCCTCGCCTGACGCCCATGACATCCAAACATCTCATGGAGATTAAACAGGATTTCATATGCAGTGGCGATGTCTCTATGAGATTGTTGCAACACATTGCTCATCGATGCTAAAATGTAGCAACGAGCAATCTCATTAGATCTCATCCACACATCGAAGGCGTCCTTGTCTTCCTTGCTCGAGTCAGCACTCGGTTCAGGAGGACATGGGGTCGTGAGAACGTACTTGTGCTTTTCCACCGTCAATACGATGTCAGGGTTACGTTTCCAGTCAACGTAATTCTTACCCTCGAGTTTATTTGAACTTAAAATCGTTTGTAGTGGGTTAAAAGACATTTTGCTGAAAACATTGATAAAATAAATGACTTTAGTATGTGTTATATTTTCGAATTATATGCATGTATGAACAATCCTAATATGGTGAGGAAAGCGTTAAAATAATTCATGGTATTGTGAACAACAATAGTTAATTACTTTTCCTATGGGGAAACCGTAATTAACCTCCTTTCACAGTCGTGACACATCACTATTTAGTTCGAACCATCCAAGAAGTCACAACTTCTAGTTCTTACTAATTACCATAAATTTTGGTCACTTATTTTTAATGCAGAGCCTCTATGTGAGGATTACTTTAAAACATAAGTCTAAGTGTATAACCGACACGTGGGCCCTCACTCAAGTCGCTTTGAAGACGGTTCACCTATGTGGAGACCCCGTTTCAAAACTTCTCTTTTAGGCTTAGTTCTTTAACAGTGAGATTAATTAAATACTTCCGAAGTACTCCCATTGAAGGGAGGGCCACTATGTGTGACTCTTAGTTCATCGCATATTTAATTAATTTCACTCGTGTCGGGGACCTTGGGTTGCTTCAACGATAAACAACCCTCCCACTTAGTTTTTGCAAATGAATCATATTCATTTATAACAGTTTATAATTATTTCATAACTTTTATTAATTATAAACTACATGAACAATTTCATTTTCAATGATGTTGGCGTTCTATCCTATATGACATGTGAGTGTTTTATGCAATGAGATCAATAAATTTAAATATCAAATATGAAAAATTATTTAACTTATCAATAGGCCCATTTCTATTATACAACTTTTGTAAATAAATGAAATTTACAAATTTACATGTCCTCTCAAATTGAGGCTCACAATTTTAAATAAATTAAAATCCGGGACGATAACCGGAATAAAAACATCCTAGGGCCATATTGAATAAGGATCCATTCATTCACAAGCGCACACACAAAACATTCATAATGCATTCATACAAAAAAAAAACGCCAACACCAACTAGTCAAACAAATTTCCAAACTAGTCATTAAATCTAAATTTTAATGCCTTTTACTAGCTCTGATACCATTTGTTGGAATTTATTTAACAATTAAACAATATTAATTATAATACACATCCTATGTGGCGGAAAATTATAATTAGCTCTGATACTAATTTTAATATATTTAACAACCTAAGGCATTAAAATTTATTAAGTAATTATAAACAATTTATAATACACAAGCTCAATCAAATAATAATAATTTATATAACATTTATATGATTTATATTTAATTATTTAATTGAGAATGACTTACGTAAATAGTTGTAAACAACTATGACGTTGCTAGCTATCTCCGGAATGCCACGTCACGCTCAAATCCCGAGAAAAAAGCTCGTCGGATTGCATGGGAGAGTCCTCGCCGGATTGGGAGCTGTCGCCGGACTGCACAACACCTGGGAGTCTCGCCGGACTGGGATTCCTCGCCTGACAGGGAGCTCGCCGGAATGGGTGCCCTCGCCGGACTGGGAGCCTCGCCGGACTGGGATCTGTCGCCGCATAGGGACCCGCCTGACAGGGAACTCGCCGGATTGGGAGCCTCGCCGGACTGGGACTTCTCGCCGGACTGGAGATCACTGGGACCCCTCGCCTGATGACCTCTCCGGATTGCCCTCGCCGGAATGCCCTCGCCAGATTCGACTTCGCCGGATTGGATCACCTCGCCTGACAGACAGACTCGCCGGATTGGATCTGCCTCGCCGGATTGCCTCTGTCTCGCCGGACTGGATCTGGGTCGCCGGAATGGGCTCTTGGAGGCTGGGAGGTCGACGGAATGCACAGAAAACGACCTAGAGTGTTTTGTGATGGATGTAACCTTTTTAAAACAATTTTAAAAATTCCAAAACAGTTTTCTAAATTATTCAAACACCACAAGTGATGAATCAACAATATTACACAAGGAAAATATTGAGATCAAGAGTGTGGGCTCTTAAGAACAATTAGGAAATCAAAGATGAAAAAGGGAAAATAATTTTTCTCTTTTGTTTGTGGATTTTGGCCGAGAATTGCACAAGGGGAAAGGGGAGAGAGGTTGCCGAAAATCACTTAGGGTTAGCCTTGTGTGATTAGGGTTTCTTAGCCTTATTTATACAGGTTATAAATGGGCTTAAGCTGGGTCAAACCCATGACCCTATTCACTTAAGGAATCCGGCCAAACACTCTCTCCTTACTCGTCCATGTCTTTGATTTTTGTTCCTAAATTTATTTGATTTAATTTCTAAAATTAATTTAGAACTCTCATTATTATTTAATGACACTTCATTAAATATATTTCGTAGTTATCGAATAAGTACGAAATGAGAAATAATTTGTTTTCTTCTTTTAACATATTTAATCACTCGAGAATGTCATCATCAATATGATGTTATCTTGTGATCAATAAACAAAATAAATAACTAGTTATTTATCGAGTTTTAAGAAAACAACTTTCCCAATATAAATCACTATTTATATTTAATGAGCAAATCAACTTTTCAAGTTCTTTTCATCTCTTCCAAGTGTCTATCATTGAGACCTCATGGACCCACATGAACGAAGCTTTAGAATAAAGCACGGACACAAAAGTTCACAAACTTTTTCCGTCTTTTAATTCTTAATATTGGTCGATTCCACTAAAGGACCAATATTGATAATCTCTCTGTTCATGTGCGTATCTTTTATGTTTGATATGAAGAAACAATTTCTCATACGATCCACGGAGTATATTACGATGTTACCCTTCATGTGTATCAGTAACTGAGAGGAATGTAAAATTACTGTTTTACCCCTCGAGTTATTATTTCACCAACTCCTTTGTTATTTGTGAATGAGAAAAACATAAAGTGAGATGTCTGTACACGTCACATGTTTTAATCAAAGAATGAACTCATTCAATGAATACCTGGCCAGGTTTATTCATTCACACTCTCATAACAAAGCATAGTGTGATACTAATGCAATTGCATTGTTGTTACATGAATTCCATATCTGTGAATCATGTAACCCAACATTGCATCCTTGTGACACCAACAGTCGGGTCAGATGCAACTAAAATTTAGTGATTGCCCATTGACGAATCAAATGTCACAAAGTGCAATGTCAATTACATATTCACTTCAGGATTAAGGTAAGTATCATAATACTCCTTTAGTTGTGAACTTGAAGTTTCGAGTGTGTAAACAGTTTTGTCTCGAGCTTCTAAGTGTCACTGGTCTTGTTCAGTATCTTCTATAAAATACTTAGTATGAATCATAGAGTCACAACTCTCTATATCACAAGATGAGATATCATGATTCATGCTAACAATCAATAATAAGATACGATTGCTCTCTCGATCTTTAGATTGCGAACAAATGGTTTCAAACTTGTCACAAGGGGTTATCTTGTCAAGTCTGTACTTAACACCCGTTTCGTTGATGACAGTTTCAGAGCATAGCTTAAACATAACTAAACACAGTCTTATGAAGAATGAACATTTATTAATATCAATGTTTCAACAAAATATAAATACATAAAGTATCTTAACGTCTAATATCTCCTTTGTGGGCACCAATCCCAACAGGCCTCTACCTTCTCCGTCTCCCCGGTTATACGCTCCGTCACGATTCAGAACGACTTCACATGTGTGTTTGGATCCGAGGTCCCTTTGTACGACATGATCTTGACATTCGGGAGTTCTCCTAGCTCCACGCCGCGGATCTTAGATGAGAAGGGGGTGGCTCTCGCCTCCCTGACCATTCGGTCGATCTTCGGCGCCGAGCTCGTCGCCTGGTGCACTCGAGACGCGACCTGTCCCATCCTGGACTCGATGCCCGAGGATAATTCCATTACCATCTTCCTTACTTCTTCCGCCATGCGAGGCGTCAGGATGGGACGGGCATTTAAGGCCGCCCGTGGGTCTTCCTCCTCCGCGGTAGACGGCGTGAGCACAGTGGTCTGAAAGAGGTTTCTGTGGACTGGGGCTCCCGGCGCCGTCCATCCTTCCATCCCTCCGCCAGTCATGAACCTGTTGGGATTGGTGCCCACAAAGGAGATATTAGACATTGAGATACTTTGTGTATTTATATTTTGCTGAAACATTGATATTAATAAATGTTCATTCTTTTGAAGATTGTGTTTAGTTATGTTTAAGCTATGCTCTGAAACTGTCATCAACGAAAAGGGTGTTAAGTACAGACTTGATAAGATAACCCCTTGTGACAAGTTTGAAACATTTGTTCGCAATCTAAAGATCGATAGAGCAATCGAATCTTATTATTGATTGTTAGCATGAATCATGATATCTCATCTTGTGATATAGAGAGTTGTGACTCTATGATTCATACTTGGTATCCTATAGAAGATACTGAACAAGACCAGTGACACTTAGAAGCTCGAGACAAAACTGTTTACACACTCGAAGCTTCAAGTTCAGAACCAAAGGAGTATTATGATACTTACCTTAATCCTGAAATGAATATGTAATTGACATTGCACTTTGTGACATTTGATTCGTCAATGGGCAATGACTAATTTTTAGTTGCATCTGACCCGACTGTTGGTGTCACAAGGATGTAATGTTGGGTTACATGATTCACATATATGGAATTCATGTAACAACAATGCAAATGCATTAGTATCACACTATGCTTTGTTATGAGAGTGTGAATGAATAAACCTGGGCAGGTATTCATTGAATGAGTTCATTCTTTGATTAAAACATGTGACATGTAAAGACATCTCACTTTATGTTTTTCTCATTCACAAATAACAGAGGAGTTAGTGAAATAATAACTCGAGGGGTAAAACAGTAATCTTACATTCCCCTCAGTTACTAATACACATGAAGGGTAATATCGTAATATACTCCGTGGATCGTGTGAGAAAGTGTTTCATCACATCAAACATAAAATATACGCACATGAATAGAGAGATTGTCAATATTGGTCCTTTAGTGGAATCGACCAATATTAAGAGTTAAAAGACGGAAAAAGTTTGTGAACTTTTGTGTCCGATCTTTGCTCTAAAGCTTCGTTCATGTGGGTCCATGAGGTCTCAATTATTGACACTTGGAAGAGATTAAAAGAACTGTAAAAGTTGATTTACTCATTAAGTATAAATTGTGATTTATACTGAGAAAGTTATTTTCTTGAAACTCAATAAATAACTAGTTATTTATTTTGTTCATTGAATCACAATATGTTTTCATATTGATGATGACATTCTCGAGTGATTAAATATGTTAGAAGAAGAAAATAATTTATTTCTCATTTCGTAATTATTCGATAACTATGAAATATATATTTAATGATGTGTCATTAAATAATAATGAGAGTTCTAAATTAATTTTAGAAATTAAATCAAATATGTTTAGGAATAAAATTCAAAGATGTGGACGAGTAAGGGGAGAGGGTTTTGGCCGAATTCCCTAAGTGAATAGGGTCATGGGTTTGACCCAACTTAAGCCCATTTATAACCTTTATAAATAAGGCTAAACAAACCCTAATCACTTAACCCTAACCCTAGTTAATTTTCGGCCAACACTCTCACTCTCCCCTTTGTGTTTCTCTGCCGAAATCCCCAAACAAAGAAAAGAAAAAATGTTTTTCCATTCATTCATCTTTGATTCCTAATCGTTCTTGAGAGCCCACACTCATAATCTCAATAATTTCCTAGTGTATTATTGTTGATTCATTACTTGTGGTGTTTGGAATGATTTTGTGAATTGTTTTAAGGTTTATAAACTGTTTTAAAAGCTTTAATCCAGCCAAAAACGTCCCTAGGACGATCTGGGTTCATTATGGCGAGTTCCCCAGCCTCCAGCGATCCAATCCGGCGAAGGGTCCCTGTCAGGCGAGCTCTAATCCGGCGAGGTGATCTAATCCCGCGAGGCGCTCCAGTTCGGCGAAGACATTCCTGTCAGGCGGGTCCAATCCGGCGAGGCGCTCCAGTCCGGTGAGGCGAATCCGGCGAGGGCAATCCGGCGAGGCGTCCCAGAGATCTCCCATCCGGCGAGGCTTCCCTGTCCGGCGAGGTGCCCAGTCCGGCGAGCTCCCTGTCAGGCGAAAAATCCCATCCGGCGAGGCTCCCTGCAGGCACCCATTCCGGCGACCACCTCCCAGTCCGGCAAAGACGTTCCCAGGCAGTCCGGCGAGGATTTTTCTCCGTTTTGAACGTGACGTGGCATTCCGACGATAACTAGCAACGTTGAGGTTGTTTACAACCTTTAATGTGAGTATTTCTCAATTAAATAATTAAATATAAATTATATAATTGATATATAAATTATTAGTTTAATTTATTTGATTGAGCATGTGAATTATAAATTGTTTACAATTATTTGATAAATTTTAATGCCTTAGGTTGTTAAATATATTAAAATTAGTTTTAATATATTAGATCTAATTATAATTTTCCGCCACATAGGATGTGTATTATAATTAATATTGTTTAGTTGTTAAATAAATTCCAACAGAACCAGTCCAGGAGGGCCGCGAGCTCCTTATTCAGCTCGGCCTGCTCCTCGGCTCTCCTGTTGGCCTCCTACGCTGTCGCCAAGGCTTCGGCCAACTGCTGTCCTGCCTCCGTGGTCTCCTCTTGACTGCCTCCTGCATTGCTATCGTTGTTTTCCATATCTTCAGACTTCGCGAGATTCCTGGCTGTGAGATAGAAAAAGACAGGGCCCGTCCTGGCCCGTCCTGGCCGCCCCTGGCCCGTCCTGGACTCCCCAGGCCCGTCCTGGCCGACCCTGACATGTCCTGGCCGATCCTGGCTCGTCCTGGACGCCCCTGGCTAGTCCTGGCCGACCCTGGCTCGTCCATGCCTCTCCTTCGTCGACCCAAGGTTCCCCAAGGGCTATAAATAGTTCCCTTTGGTCTCTCAACAAGGTACACAAGTTTTCCCAAGAGAAAACTACCCTCTCTCTCTCATTCTCTCTCTATCTCGGCCATACCCTCCACGGAAGCTGAGTCTGGAACAACTTCCGATCGGAATTGTTCCCAAAGATCCGAGACCCGAACCCCAAAACGCCAGCGATCTAAGGATCCCCGTTTCACTCGGTCTCATCGATCCCTCCTCGTCATCCTATAACTCCACCCACATTATACTAATGTTGAGCTTCGGAGAGGTAAACAGAGGACCCCCCTCTGTTTTCCCTTTTTAGTTCACGTCTGTTTACTCTTTTCAGATAACAGAAGGACTCGAAGACCACACGATAGCTAAGAGACAATCCGGGACACCGGATCCGACACGCTTAGGCCGAAGCGAGGGTCACCCACTTTGAGCGAGGATCTGACCGCTTAGGTCTCTGAACGTTGTCCAAATTTCAGCGATAACATTTTGGCTCTAGAAGGAGGGGCCTTCAATCTTGAAGCTCATCCAATCCACATCTCTCTATTACATCTTTTTTTTATCCACGCACATAAGATGAGTGACGTTCCGACAACCCCTGCGGTTGTCCGATCGAGCAATCTCATCGTTCGAGCGATTAGCTCATGATATGAGTTCCGGCAACTTCCCCACCAAGTGACCATGCGAAAGCCTGCGGTGGGGAGTTCTGGGAACATCGCCTCTGCCCTTCGTGACAACGAAAGCGGCGTAAGAGACGAGAACGACCGCCGCCTAGCAGAATCGCTAGCGCAGCCGGGGGTGAACAAGGGTTTGGCCGTTAACCTCCTCGGATACGAGGAAGAGGATAATTCAACCCGGGACGAGAATTATGTCGGAGATGACATGGTCTTGGAGACTGACACGAGTCAAACCTTCACCTCGTCGCCCTTGACAAGCGCGAGCGACGCTCCGCTAGAACCATCGGTTGGTCGAGCTCAGACAGGCTCTCAACGCGAGGGTTGTAACAATACCCGCAGCGGATGGTCCCGACGTTTGTGCCATACGTCTTCTCGACGAGGAGACGACGGCGCGAATAGTCATGCGGTCCGTCGCGAAGGTCTCCCTCCGATTGTTAGACCCTCGCACTCCACCAGGGAAGACCTAAGGACCTGTCTCGGATCGCAACGGGGTCCCCACGAGGAGGACCTAAGGAGAAAATTGGACGCCCGTCGGGCAGCTGCCGGGGCTGCAACCCTCGGGAACCCTCCTCCCAACGTCATGGACCAAGGTTCCAATGAGCGGCAGGTCCCCATGCAAGTGGGACCAGTCGCATGGGCCGCTAACGGTCTTGAGGTGATCACCATGATTCAAGGACTCCAGAATCAGATCATTGAGCTTCGGGAAGCAGGCTCGGGGGGCTCCAAACCTAACAACAGCCTAGAGGGATCATACTCACCTTTCACGGCGGTGGTGCTTGCACAACCGCCTGGAAGGAGGTTCAAGATCCCCACCGGCTCTTTATATGACAGCCGTTCCGACCCCAATTTCCACATCCACCACTATGAAACATGGATGACGATGCAAGGGCAGTCGGACGCAACACTTTGTCAGGCGTTCAGCCTGACATTGATCGGATCGGGCTTTGATTGGTTAAGAAGCCTTAAACCCGAGAGTATCAGCTCTTTCCGAGCTCTTCGAGAGGCTTTCCTCGCCAGATTCGCCACCTTAGTGGTACAGAAGAAGTCCAAATCATACCTTTGGACAATCAGGCAAAAACCGGGCGAGAGCCTGCGTCAGTACCTGGCTCGGTTAACCGAGGAATCCCACAAAGTCGAAGACTTCGACGATCGGGATGCCATAGTCGCCATCACGGAAAGCGGCGAACCCAGTGACTTCTTAAAGTCGATTATGGGAAAGCCCCCGAGGGACATGGCGGAGCTCATGGCCTGTGCCAAGACACATATGAGAATCGAGGATTACATCAACGGCAGAAGGGGCGAGGGTCCGAACAACAGCCATTGCACCGATGACCGTCCCAGCACTCGAAGCTAACGGGGAAGGGATAGTTATGTCACCAGTGACACCCCCCTGTCAAGGCTAAGCATGCCTTGCATCGATGAGTGCCGGGGAGAAGCCCTCACCCCGCAAAATTCATCTCCAACCCATATCTTGACTCTTTATCGAGATAAACTCGGGTCGCCCGCTCCATTGAAAAAGAGTTACGCAACGCGGGACAAGAGAAAGTTTTGCGAATACCACCGCGATCATGGACACATGACCTCTGATTGTTCCAAGCTAAAGAAGCGAATAGAGGCACTGGTGCAAGATGGAAGACTCAAAGAATTCGTCACACGCTCTCCGGAATAAAGTAACTCGGCCGAGAGCTCTCCCGCAACTTCACCTACCAGCTCGATTGCATAAGGGGTACAAGTTAACCGTACGGCATGCTATGTCCCTTTCCTATGTATCTCAAACGAGGCTATGAGCCTAAAAAGGGGTCCAATTCTATGTTTCGCAATACAGAATATCCTTTGTTAGTCGCCCTATTTCGTATTCTCCATGTTTGTGTTCCATGGTCATTCCACGAATACCACCAAACTCGGGGGACTACGGCGGGTCAATAACAAAGTTGATAATTACTCGATGAAAAGATGTCGCTCCAAAAGTGACATCCGAGTTTGCCCCTCGAGGCGACTCGATGAAATACGTTGTTCCAAAGCAACGTCCGAGTTTGCCTCTCATGGCCACTCGATGAAAAGACGTCGCTCCAAAAGTGACATACGAGTTTTCCCCTCGACGCGACTCGATGAAATACGTTGTTTTGAAACAACGTCCGAGTTTGCCTCTCATGGCCACTCGATGAAAAGACGTCGCTCCAAAAGCGACATCCGAGTTTGCCCCTCGAGGTGACTCGATGAAATACGTTATTCCAAAGCAACGTCCGAGTTTGCCTCTCATGGCCACTCGATGAAAAGACGTCGCTCCAAAAGCGACATACGAGTTTGCCCCTCGAGGCGACTCGATGAAATACGTTGTTCCAAAGCAACGTCCGAGTTTGCCTCTCATGGCCACTTGATGAAAAGACGTCGCTCCAAAACCGACATACGAGTTTGCCCCTCGAGGCGACTCGATGAAATACATTGTTCCGAAACAACGTCCGAGTTTGCCTCTCATGGCCACTCGATGAAAAGACGTCGCTCCAAAAGCGACATCCGAGTTTGCCCCTAGAGGCGACTCGATGAAATACGTTGTTCCAAAGCAACGTCCGAGTTTGCCTCTCATGACCACTCGATGAAAAGACGTCGCTCCAAAAGCGACATACGAGTTTGCGCCTCGAGGCGACTCGATGAAATACGTTGTTCTGAAACAACGTCCGAGTTTGCCTCTCATGGCCTCTCGATGAAAAGACGTCACTCCAAAAGCGACATTCGAGTTTGCCCCTCGAGGCGACTCGATGAAATACGTTGTTCCAAAGCAACGTCCGAGTTTGCCTCTCATGGCCACTCGATGAAAAGACATCGCTCCAAAAGCGACATACGAGTTTGCCCCTCGAGGCGACTCGATGAAATACGTTGTTCTGAAACAACGTCCGAGTTTGCCTCTCATGACCTCTCGATGAAAAGACGTCGCTCCAAAAGCGACATCCGAGTTTTCCCCTCGAGGCGACTTGATGAAATACGTTGGTCCAAAACAACGTCCGAGTTTGCCTCTCATGGCCACTCGATGAACAGACGTCGCTCCAAAAGCGACATCCGAGTTTGCCCCTCTAGGCGACTCGATGAAATGCGTTGTTCCGAATCAACGTCCGAGTTTGCCTCTCATGGCCACTCGATGAAAAGACGTCGCTCCAAAAGCGACATACGAGTTTGCCCTTCGAGACGACTCGATGAAATAAGTTGTTCCGAAACAACGTCCGAGTTTGCCTCTCATGGCCACTCGATGAAAAGACGTCGGTACAAAAGCGACATCCGAGTTTGCCCCTCGAGGCGACTCGATGAAATACGTTGTTCCGAAACAACGTCCGAGTTTGCCTCTCATTGCCACTCGATGAGAAGACGTCGCTCCAAAAGCGACATCCGAGTTTGCCCCAAGCTGCAACTCGACGAAAATACGTCGCTCCTAAACGACGTCCGAGTCAGCCCCTAACGGCATTTCGACGAAAATACGTCCCTCCTAAACGACGTCCGAGTCAGCCCCATGCGGCAACTCGACGAAAATACGTCGATCCTAAACGACGTCCGCGTCAACCCCTAACGGCAACTCGACGAAAAATACGTTGCTCTTAAACGACGTCCTAGTCAGCCCCATGCGGCAACTCGACGAAAATATGTCGCTCCTAAACGACGTCCGAGTCAGCCCCTAACGGCAACTCGACGAAAATACGTCGCTCCTAAACGACGTCCGAGTCAGCCCCTAACGGCAACTCTACGAAAATACGTCGCTCCTAAACGACGTCCGAGTCAGCCCCAAATGGCAACTCGACGAAAATACGTCGCTCCTAAACGACGTCCGAGTCAGCCCCTAACGGCAACTCGACGAAAATACGTCGCTCCTAAGCGATGTCCGAGTCAGCCCCTAACGGGTACTCGACAAAAATACGTAGCTCCGAAACGACGTCCGAGTCAGTCCCTATTGGCTACTCGACCAAAATACGTCGGCCAAATGCGATATCGAGATTAGCCCCTCACAGCTGCAAGAAGCTGCGAGAGACTTTCAGGTTACGAAGTCGCAGGATGGTATGCCTTCGTTGGGAGGATCTTGATTCTGAGTTCATTTTCGATCAGACGCTCGCAATTAAACTCGGGGGGCTAATGTTGTCGTCTGATTTACGGCGACGACTTAATACATATCCTTCCCATAATCTCTCGGGATGGTGAGACGTCCAACGCTGCGAGGAGGGCAACCTTGAACTCCAAGGGCCTCCCTTCGTGGAAGAATTGGCCCACGCACATTCCTGGCCAACACTGACTCTCCCTGGCTGCCCCTGCTCTCCCTGGCTGCATCTGACTATCCCTGGACGCCCCTGGCCCGTCCTGCCGCCCCTGGCGCATCTTGGCCGCGCCTGGCCCGTCCTGGCCGACCCTGGCATGTCCTGGCCGACCCTTGCTCGCCCTGGACGCCCCTGGCCAGTCTTGGCCGACCCTGGCTCGTCCATGCCTCTCCTTGGTCAACCCAAGGTTCCCCAAGGGCTATAAATAGTTCCCTTTGGCCTCTCAACAAGGTACACAAGTTTTCCCAAGAGAAAACTACCATCTCTCTCTCATTCTCTCTCTATCTCGGCCATACCCTCCACGGGAAGCTGAGTCTGGAACAACTTCCGATCGGAATTGTTCCCAAAGATCCGAGACCCGAGCCCCAAAACGCCGGCGATCCAAGGATCCCCGTTTCACTCGGTCTCGTCGATCCCTCCTCGTCATCCTATAACTCCACCCACATTATACTAATTTTGAGCGTCGGAGAGGTAAACAGAGGACCCCCCTCTGTTTTCCCTTCTTAGTTCACGTCTGTTTAATCTTTTCAGATAACAAAAGGACTCGAAGACCTCACAATAGCTAAGAGACGATCCGGGACACCGGATCCGACACGCTTAGGCCGAAGCGAGGGTCACCCGCTCTGAGCAAGGATCTAACCGCTTAGGTCTCTGAACGTTGTCCAAATTTCAACGACAACAGTTTATCGATGATATATTCATAATATGTTGGTATTCTATTGTTATATGTTGACCATCGGTATATTCTTATCGTCAATATCGATATATCCTTAAAAGTAGTACATTGGTATCAGTATTTAAAATATTGATTATAAAATATGAATGAATTAAATTGAATGGACTATAAATCGCAAACTTTAAAATTTAGTTTTGATCCCCTTATAAAACTCATTCGAACCGTTAAGCACCAAATACATTTCTTTTGTATACACGTTTTGACGATAAAGATTAAATGAAATCATCTTGTATGAATTTTTTTATTGAAAGCGTCGAAGACGAGAAGTCAGGCGACAATCGTCAACGCTATTGTGGTGTATTGTGTGTCAAGCGGACTTCATGAACTTAGGAAGACGGAAGTTGTAAGTTGTAATATCTTAACGATATTCGGTAAGCTTATTTTTAGACGTGTACGTCTTTGTCTTCGTGCTCAAAGTACCACAATTTATTGTTTATTTTCTTAAAATCTATCAAAAATGTTTTTTTTTTTAATATAAGTAAATTTCACATGAAAAGCTGAATTGTCTTTAAAAAATAAAATTAATATAAATGTTCTACATTACATTACCGATAAAAAATAACAAAATTAATAAAATTAAAATTGACTAACAATAACCGATTAGGTTGTTGCAAGCTTGTTTCAACTTGTTTCACAGTAATAAAAATAGATGATAACCGGTTAATCTAGATAGAAACAAAATGTAAGAAAATTCATTTTTTTAAGAGTATTTGATCTTTTGTAATTGTATTTTGAGAAAAAAAAAGTAATTTTTAATGTATTTTAAGAAAATCAACATATTTTGGGAAATTTTTCTTTGTTTTTGTGTTCATTCCATTTTGGATACTTTTATGGTGTACTTTTATTTGCAGAAGAATGAAAAATAAAGTTGTGGAGTGCTAGAATTGATCGATTCACGAAAATAAAAGTTCATCCAAATTATGTTTGAACTTTGAACTGTCAAAACGAAATAAAAGAATTACATGGCGTTAGATGCAACGAAAAAATGGCCGATGGATTTTGCCGGAAACCGACCGAATTACCCATTTTCGTCGTTCGCCGGCCAAAAAACACCCATATAAAGTCCTTTTTGGCCGGCGGATTATGTCGTTTTGGCCAAGGGAAACTGTAGAGGTCGGTTTTCACCGAAGCTCTTTCAGTCACAAGGATTAACAACGATAATTTATATGCGTGAAGGCCGAATTAATGCGTTAATATCCTTGAGTTTTATGTATATGGGGGCTCGGTCTCTTTCGTTTATTAGCTTGGAAGCTTATCAAAGAATACAGACACTGGTGAACAGTGACGGCTAATATCTCTTTCTTTAGGGTTTCGATTCCTTTCTTTTCTATGTGGTCTTTACATTGATATTTATAGTCTCTCTCCTTGGTGTGTGTGTTCTCTAGGGTTTGTCCCTCCATTAGGGTTTCCCCTTTTGGCCCGGCCTTCCTCTGACCGGCTCCGTGATTCCTTCCTGATCTTTACCTACTAAATCTCGTGATTGCCGCTCTTTCGACTGACTCTCTGATGCCAAGTCTTCTCGAGCATGCTTCCGCTTTCCCGCCCATTTTCACAGCGATGACATTCCTTCTAAGGCGGGACCTTTTCGAAGAAAAAAGGGGAATACTCCATCGAGGAGTATCGCCTCGCAGGAAGGCCTCCTCGCGAAGAACTTTCTTCGCAACCATTCCACCCTCCTCGCTCAAAGCTAGACCCTCCTCGCGGGGGTGAATCTCTCTCCTCGCATTACTGTCGCCAGCTGCTGGCCCCGCTTACTTTTTTCCGCATTTCGTCGTTTCCGCATTTCGTCGTTTCGAGAGCCGCCCGTGCCCTACCTCTCCTCTTCCTTCATCCTCCGTTTCTTCTCACTCTTCGCTTTCTCTTCCTTCTCACTTCTCACCTTCCGTTTCTTCTTACTCCTCGCCTTCTCTTCCTTCTCACTTTTCACCCTCCGTTTCTTCTCACTCCTCGCCTTCTCTTCCTTCTCACTTCTCACCCTCTCTTCCCGCTCTTCTGGCTTTTGCTTCGACTTCTCTTCAGCCTTCACCTCCTCCTTCTCCCCTCGCTTCGGCTTTTCTTCGCCCTCAACCTTCTCCTTCGTCTCCTCTCCCTCACTCTCCATGCCGTTATCCCTCGGCCGGTCCTCGTCCGCCTCCCCTCGTCACCCCCAGTGAGCCTGGCTGGGATTCGCCCATCGAGGTCTGGAGGGAGTATTCCTTGCGCACGTACCGGAACCTGTCCAACGGGACCTCCGGCTCCTCCGCTACTCGTCGCTCTGTTGAAGAGGTCGAGGGATATTCCGAGGCGATGGCCTTTTTTCTCGAGGGGATCGCTCGGATGAACCACGTCGTCCTCCGCGAGACGACATGTCCTTGATGGCGGAGGAGTCCATCGACGCCTCCCGTCGGATATCAGCACTACGGGGGCAGCTCGATCTCTCCCTCCACAGCGAGCGCCTATCCTAGGGGGGATCGCGAGGCTAGAGTCGGCCCTGGCCAAGGAGAGGCGGGATCGCGTTTCCGCCAAGGTTGACTTGGCGGAGTTCAAAGCTCGGTCGGGGCGGCAGATCGAGGAATGCGAGCGGCGGCTGTCCACTCGCGGGGCTCTCCTGGACGAGGAAAAGAGGTGCCATCAGGAGGCCTTGGAGCTTTCCCGCCACCAGGATGAGCTCCTTGCTCAGATAGGCGAGGCCGCGGGCGCCCCTGTTGTCGTGAAGGAGGGTCTGCCTTCTCGGGTTCGCGGCGTCTTGTGGACACTCGTTGATGAGCTGGAGGCGGCTTGGGCCGAAGCGGAGAAGGAGCGCCATGATCGGCTGCGCCTCTTTGAGAAAGCCAGAGATAAGCTCGAGCGAGCTTCTGCTCGCTTTCGGGGTCTTGGGGACTCCGTCGAGGCCAACCGCATGGCGGCCTCCTATCAGGCCCATACAAATCCGGTCAACGCGCTTCCTCCCGGGGCGCCGGTCGCGCTTCTCCGGGCTAGAATTCCAGAGTGGGAGAAGGGCCGCATTCGGGAGGGAACCCTTGCCTCGGCGCTCGAGGGTGAGGCCGCGGCCCACCCCAATTCTCCTCCTCTGTCTCCTGGTGGTCTCCCGTCTACGGCGCCGTCCCGCTCGCCGCCCCTCGTCGTTGGGAGTCCTTCGGCTGCTTTCGGGTCGCTGAGCGAGCGAGAGACTACCGAGGCCTGATCTCTTCTTGGTGACTTAAGCTCTTTGCAGCTTGTAAACTTTGCTCTTCGTCTTTTCGTTGTAGGGCTTTTGTCGGTTCTTGTAGGGTTTTGTTTCGTTGTTGTGCTTGTAATTTTGTACCGCCTACTTGTAACTCATTGAGATTTAATAAAACAACCCTTTTCTTCTTTAAGTTTTTTGTGTCTTACCTTTCTTCGCATTTGAGCATGGCTATTTACTTGTTCGCCCCCCCCCCCCCCCCCCCGCGTTGCACTATTTCGCCATACCTATTTTCCACTCCTCGAGGTTGTCTGCCTCGACGACCTTTTTAATCGATGCGATCAACTTTGGTGCTGATGCGGGTAGTATTGGGGTGGGGAAGGTCAGCCCCCCTTTGTTTTATCAAGTGTAAGCACTTGGTAAAAGAAAGAAAAATCCCCTCGATTTCCGCGACTTTCTGCACGTGTCGAGGTGGAGTTCCTCTCTGCACGAGTCGTCTGCATTATTCGGTGTATTTTATTATTTTTGGGTGCGTCCCCTCGATTTCCGCGACTTTCTCTCTCCTCATTAAAACTGATACAGGTACTTGAGGATTGATGACTTTTCAGAACTCCTATCACTTCGAACGGCTCTTGGGTCCTTGCTTCTTTTTGGCGATCCACGTGTCCTTTCGCAGGCCGTGGGGTCGAGACGCGTCGATTCACGTAGCCTTGCCTCCTTCTTCTATAAAGTTGTAAACCCTACCTCGCAGCACAGTCTTTACTTCCTTCAAACCCCATATTCCTCTTCTTCTTTTTTTTCGCTTAACTTCCTTCGCCCTATAAACTTCGATTGACCATGGCTCGCACTCACGGCGCCGGTCCCATCTTTAAAATCCGATCTCCTCCCTAGGCGATGACAGAGGAGACTCTGGAACAATTTCGGAAGGAATTTGTCCTGGAGTCGCAGGTCGCCCTTCGCCTCGCGACGGTGAGCTTGCCGACGCCCCTAGGGACGAGTGCATTGCCCTATACGAGATCTTCTTTCGAAAGACGGGACGCTGCTTTCCCATCCCGTCACTCATCGTGGCTTTTTTCTGCTCCTTCAGGGTTCCCATCACTCAGGTAAGTCCAAACTCGATTCGTCTCCTCGTGTGTACCATAGTTGTTGTTGTCGCTGAAATTTGGACAACGTTCAGAGACCTAAGCGGTCAGATCCTTACTCTGAGCGGGTGACCCTCGCTTCGGCCTAAGCGTGTCAAATCCGGTGTCCCGGATCGTCTTAGCTGTTGTGTGGTCTTCGAGTCCTTCTGTTATCTGAAAAGAGTAAACAGACGTGAACTAAGAAGGGAAAACAGAGGGGGGTCCTCTATTTACTTCTCCGACGCTCAACATTAGTATAATGTGGGTGGAGTTTGTAGGATGATGAGGGAAGATCGACGAGGCGAGGTAGAAACGGAGACTATGAAATCAGCGTCGTTTCCAAGCTCAAGCCTCGGATCTCGGGAGAATACTTGGGAGAGAATTCTCTTTTTAGCTATCTTTTTTGTTCGTTACCTTTGGTGAGAGGCGCCTTGGGCTATTTATAGCCTAGGCGATCGACCATGCATGCCCAATACGAGATAGGGCCGGCCAAGGAGCGCCAGGACCGGCCGAGGGAGGGCCAGAACCGGCCAAGGGAGAGCCAGGGCCGACCAAGGCGCATCAGGGCGTGCCAGGGCCGGCCAAGGCCTTGCCATGGCCGGCCGAGGCGCGCCAGGGCCGGCCAAGGCCCTGCTAGAACCGGCCAGGACGTGCCAGGGTAGGCCAGAACGTGCCAGGGCCGGCCAAGGCGTGCCAGGACCGGCCAGAACGTGTCGGGACCGGCCGTGGCGGGTTAGGGCCGGCCGAGGGCATTTCTCGGTCGGCCAAGGGCTAATCCGGACCCGCTGGGGCCGGTCGATACGTCGAGAGAGCCCGTGGCATCCTCCGGTGGTTGGGCCTGGGGTCGTCCGCAGACGGTATATTTATACTCATTGTCGTCGGGAAAAACCGACGACAACATTAGCCCCCCGAGTTCAATGTCGAGCGTTCGGTGGGGAATGAACTAAGAAGAGGAGGACCGGCATCGACGCCCGCGCCGAAGCACCGAGCGAGTTCCGGCGGGCCGGGCCGAGGGTCAACCGGCGGGAGGCCCATCTCAAAGGGGGAGGAGGAATGGTAATAGAAGCGGCTGATTCTTCCTTTACCTCTCTTTTTTCTTTATTATTTTGTTTCACACGTGCTATGGATCCTTTGTCTTCTACCGTTGATGGTGGGTCCATGGAGGACTTTATTAGTTCACTCTTGTCCAACCCTGACCACATTGATCATTCTTTGACTTCCCCAAATTACCCCCGAAACCCCGAGCCCTTTTCCCCTTTGTTCTTTGACGAGGAAGCGTTGGACGCGTGGATGGCGAGCGTAGGCGGCGAGGCGGCGACAATGCCGGCGGGAGGGGCAGTCGCGGGCGGCGGGTGCGAGGTGCCGGCCGTCGGTGACCCGATCGTGTGCAGGGACAGCGGCGCGGAGACCACCGCCAGGCGGATCGTCGCGGCGCAATCGGGAGAGCCGGGCGCGCCCGGGTCGGCCGCGTCGCGTGAGGGCGGCGCGGGGTTCACCGCCGGCCGATCGCGGGTCGTCGCGCGGGGGAGACCAGATCCGGCCGAGCCAGACCTGGACGACTGTGGAGAGGGGCCGGCCGTGGCTAGGCCGGCCATGCTGTGTGCGGCCATTGGTCGCGGGGACGAGCTCGGCGCCGCGCGGGGGGAACCGATCCCGGATCGGGAGAACCCAGGCGGGGGGGACGAGGGGACCTCCCGGGTCGTCTCCTTCGTTGGCGTTGGCGGCCCCGATGAGCCCGCAGGGAAACTGGCGGCCCCGCCTGCGGCGACGGAGTCGGTTTTGGTGGCCTGGGATCCGGCCCGGGCTCTTTTGGCCGGCCCTGGGCGGCCTGAAATGCGGCCGGCCGGCCTTGCCCAGGCGGGGCTTGCGCCGGCCGGCCCTAGGCGGTTCGAAATTCGGCCGGCCGGCCCTACCCGGGTGGGGCCTGCGCCGGCCGGCCCTGGGTGGCCCGAAACGCGGCCGGCCGGCCCTACCCAGGAGGGGATCGCGCCGGCCGGCCCTGGGTGGCCCGGAACGCGGCTGGCCGGCCCTATCCGGGCGGGATCCAGGACGGCCGGACCTGCCCAGACCGAAACACGATCGGCCGGTCCGACCTGGGTCGATTCGGGGTCGACCGACCCACGTCCAGGAGCTGCCTTGTCGGTCGACCTCGGGACGACTATCGATCGGCCGACCGTCCCTGCCCAAGAAGGTTCCTCGTCGGGCGGAGACCTTTCGACGGACAGGGTGGCCCCTAGCTCGCAGTCGGGTGGCCGCGCCTCTCAAGTTCTGCCATCAAGCAGGGGACTCTGCCCACGCTCGTCGGAGTCGGTCGCGAAACGTCCGAGGCGACCGCGACTCGTCTCTTAACGGCGAGGGAGGAGGACAAGAGGACGATGTCCTATGCGATCACAGCACAGCGGGTCAGGGGGGATTTCTCGTGTGACGGGATCGACTCTGCGTGGGTCCCGACCCTCTCCGCCTTTCAGAGGCTTCGTGAGGAGTTCGGCACTCCCTCTTGCTTCGATATTCTCCGACCCATCCCTGGTGATCGCATTACCTACCCTCGACTTGGTTATGCCGCAGTACACGTTGCGAGTCTTCAAGCGGGGCTTTGACTTCCGCTCCAACCTGTATTACAGGACCTTCTTTCCAGGTTAGAAGTTCACCCGGCACAAATGGCGCCAATCTTCTATCGCCTCGTCGCTGCCTGCCACATGATCCTCTTTTGCGAGAAGAGGCAAACGATGACGGCGGACGACTTCTTGGGGTTCTTGCCGATCTTGGAAGTGCCGTCGCGAGTTGGGTCATATCGGGAAAATCACGCTAGGAACTTCGCGGTGGTCACCAACACGTCATCGAAATACCGATATCACTGGATCTGGGTATCTGAGGCCGCGTTCGGGACTGCCCCCCTCACCTTCGGACCGGCGAGGGTGCCTGCGCCGGAGGTCGATCCTGAGCTTACTGAACTTGGACAAGCGGTCCATCGGCTCCCGGCGACCCGGCGCCAGGCGTCCATTTTTGTATCGCCTGACATGATGGCCACGACGGGGTGGTTTGTTTCATCAATCTCTCCGCCTCCACGTCCTCGGGCAAGGGACCGGCGAGATTCCGATTCGGGATCAGACGGCGAATCTCACGTGGTCGATCGCCCTCGTGGTACGAGGTATCCCTCGTTTATTGCCGAGTTGCCGAGTTTTTCTCATGTTGTCCATTATTTATGTCTCAGGTGGTTCCCGAAGGCCCGTTCGGAGAAGTGGCGATGCGCCATCGTCGGCCATTGGGGCTCATTCCTCGGATCGAGCCCGCCTCCCCGCCGGTCGACCAGTTGCGGCTACCGAGGCCTTGGCCCGACCACGGGAGGAGGGCGGCACTTCGCGGAAGCGCCCTGCGGTCTCTTCAGCGAGCGGCGTACCCTCGAGTTCGCGTCGTTTAGTTGATCCGCCCTCGCCGAGCGGGGGAGCATTGTACTTTATGGAGGAAGCCATGCGTTTGAGGGATCACAGTTCGCGAGGTATCGTGGACTCGTCGCCGAGATGCTTCAAGGAGCTCGTCGTGGTGAGCGACATGGAACTCTTCTACCAAGGGACTCGAGACGCTCGAAAGGTAGACCTCCCAACTTCTTTCCTCATATGAGTTATATGCTTATACGATGTTCCCTTTAGGCCTTAGCTCGTCACGAACGAATGGAGTCGTTGATGCTGGAGGTCGTCCGTCGTGAGCGCGTGGCGGCGGAATCGAACGACCAAAGGGAGCGACAACATGTCGGGGCTGTGGCGAAAGTCGTTGCGGAGCTCGAGGCCGCGAAGGCGAACAAGCGGAACGATTGGCTGTTGCCTTTGCCGCCGAGACGAGATCCCTTGAGAGGGCGGTGGCAGCTCGAGACGCGGAATTGGAGGTGATTCGCGGCAAGCTTTCCGCGTGCGAAATCGAGCGTGAGGATGCACTCCAGGAGAACGAGTCTTTCCTGTCGGAGATGCGGGCCGTCACCAAGGAACGCGACGAGATTGCCCGCTCCAAGGCTCGGGCCGGGGAGGACTGGGAGGTGGCTTTGTACGAGGCCCGGCATGCTGCAGCGGTGCGGGTCCGGGATGCCACGATAGCAGAGAACGGGCCGCGCGAGATTTCCTTTGCGTTCTTCGACGCGATGTTCCCGCCATTGGAGGATGATGCGGATGCCGATGATCTCACGGACTCTCGTCCAGCGGATACCACTCATTCTTTTGTTGGCACATCGCCTTCGCAGGTGGGGGCACCTTCTTCGGTCGACGAGGAACGTGTCGATTGAAGCCTTGAGTAGATTCTTTGCTTTGGTTGCGCCATTTGTTTAGCGCTTTTTGTTTTGCTTTGTAGACCTTCCTTTTTTTATCAAAAGAGACCATTTCTCCATATATTGGAGTTTTTTTTGTTTTTTCTTTCGGAATGTTGTGCGCTTCGTATGGTCGATGATGGGCAGTCTTGTCAGCTCGCTCGTCCGAGTCCTTTTAGGAACTCGGGTTTTGCGGGCGGCGGCTGTGTTGCCAATTTACGATCCATTTGTGAGGCGACGTCCGGGCTCGTTTACATCAGCGTTAGGACCGTGTTTCGAGCGTTTTGTCCCGTGAACGCTTTCATCGATGGCCTGTTGGCTTACGATTGTGTTCTACGGAGGATGGGGAATCCCGAG
Source organism: Urtica urens (assembly GCA_958296335.1). Classification (NCBI taxonomy): domain Eukaryota; kingdom Viridiplantae; phylum Streptophyta; class Magnoliopsida; order Rosales; family Urticaceae; genus Urtica; species Urtica urens. Next base: position 30,555,701 of record OY282521.1, read on the forward strand.
GGTTGGCGCGATCGATGACCGAGGGTTTACGAGCGTGTCGATGAGCGATTGGTTTACGATCTGTCCTTAGTTGGAATCTTGCGCACCTTACTCAAGGGAAATTCGAGTATCGCCTTAGGATTGGGCCCGACGTTCGTCGGTTTTCCTCATATCCATAGGCGACCGGATGCGAGGCTGTGGCCTCGTTACCGTTTTTTTTTGTTGGATGGGTTGGTCGGTGTTGTGACCAAAGTACCCTAGCCCCCCAAGTTTCATAAAATTTTGATAAAATAAAAACAAAAAATTTAGAAACTTAAAGTACAGCACATGATGACACAAATACGCTTTTATTTCGATGCTCAAAGAAGTACAATTGGACTAAGTTGAATTACGACAGCTATTGTGTTTACATGAAACGTGGTTGGGCGCAGATCTGACGCCGCTATTGGTGGTACTGCCTTAGGTGCTCGGCGTTCCACGGGTGGGTGAATACGAGGCCATCCAGATTTTCGAGTTCGTAAGTGCCGCTGTGAATGGCTTTTCGAATCCGATATGGCCCCTCCCACGTTGGACCCAGGACGCCGGCTCATTGTACCTTGGTGTTCGGTAATACCCTTCTTAGTACCAGGCTCCCGTTCGCGAAGCTTCGTAGCTTGACTTTTGAATTGTAATACCGTTCCACTTTTCTTTTTTGGTTGGCAAGACGGGTGAGTGCGTCAGACCTTTTCTCATCGATTAGGTCGAGCTCTACCTGCATTGCCTCTTCGTTTTCCTCCTCATGGAAGGTCTCGGTGCGAAGCGTGGGGAGTGTGGTCTCTATCGGGACCACTGCCTCGACCCCGAAGGTGAGGGCGAATGGGGTTTCCCCTGTTGCGTTCCGAGCTGTGGTCCGATAGGCCCATAGTACGAACGGGAGTTCCTCCGCCCAGGCGCCTTTTTGAGCGTCCAATCGATTCTTCAAGTTCTCCTTAATGGTGCGATTGACTGCCTCCACTTGGCCGTTGGCTTGGGGGTGCCTAGGGGAAGCGAAAGTCTTGCTTATCCCCAACTGCTCGCACAACTCGCGTAGGCGGGCGTTGTCGAACTGTCGTCCGTTGTCGGTCACGATGGATTCTGGGATCCCATGTCGGCATATTATGCTTCTCCAAATGAAGTTTGTCGTATTTGCCTCGGTAATCCTTGCCAGTGGTTCGGCCTCCACCCACTTTGTGAAGTAGTCGATTGCAACTATGGCAAACCGGAATTGTCTCGGAGCCATGTGGAGTTCCCCTATCAAATCGATCCCCCACTTGGCGAATGGTCGGGGTACGACGATGGGGCAGAGGGGGGCCGACGGTTGTCTAGGCACATGGGCAAACCTCTGACATTTGTCGCATCGCCGGGCCCAGTTGTGCGCCTCCCTCTTTAGAGTTGGCCAGAAATAGCCTAACCTTAAGAGCTTCAGGGCCATTGATTGCCCCGCGGCGTGATTTCCGCACAACCCTTCGTGCACCTCGCACATTGCCCGTCTTGCCTCGGCCTCGCCCAGGCAGCGCAGGAGCGGCATCGAGAAACCGCGCTCGTATAACGTGTCCCCACGCATGGTATACTTCGATGCTAAGCCTTTCAGCCTTCGAGCATCGTCGCGTGTTGTCGCTGAAATTTGGACAACGTTTCGAGGCCTAAGCGGTCAGATCCTCGCTCGGAGCGGGTGACCCTCGCTTCGGCCTGAGCGTGTCGGATCCGGGGTCCCGGATCGTCTCTTAGCTGTCGAGTGGTCTTCGAGTCCTTCTGTTATCTGAAAAGAGTAAACAGACGTGAACTAAGAAGGGAAAACAGAGGGGGGTCCTCTGTTTACCTCTCCGACGCTCAACATTAGTGTAATGTAGGCGGAGTTTATAGGATGACGAGGAGGGATCGACGAGGTCGAGCGAGACGAGGATACTAGGATCGCTGGTGTCTCAGAGCTCGGATCTCGGATCTTTTAGGGAGTATTCTTCCGGTCGGGAGAATATCCGAATCACCTCACGTGGGAGTATGATGTGCGTGTAGGGAGTAAAGGGAAAGGAGTCTCTTTTTCGTGTCTAGAGCTTACCTCTGCGTGGAGAGCATCGAAGGCTATTTATAGCCACGGGTGTAGCCTTGTGGCCGAGTGGGGGAGCCTCTGGGCGTCGGTGGCCGGCCAGGTCCCTCCCTCGGGTGAGGAAGGCCGGCCAGGCCCCTCCCCTAGGTGGGGAAGGCCGGCCAGGTCCCTCCCTCGGGTGAGGAAGGCCGGCCAGGCCCCTCCCCTAGGTGGGGAAGGCCGGCCAGGCCCCTCCCCTAGGTGGGGAAGGCCGGCCAGGTCCCTCCCTCGGGTGAGGAAGGCCGGCCAGGCCCCTCCCCTAGGTGGGGAAGGCCGGCCAGGCCCCTCCCTCGGGTGAGGAAGGCCGGCCAGGCCCCTCCCCTAGGTGGGGAAGGCCGGCCAGGTCCCTCCCTCGGGTGAGGAAGGCCGGCCAGGCCCCTCTCACGGGAGGGGGTGGCCGGCCGGGCCTCTCCTCTGCGCGACGGTGGTCGGCCAGGTGTGCGAAGGCGGGTCTCGGCCGTCTCGGGGAAGGCGTCTCCCCTTCGCGCCTCGGATATAATCGCGGGTGTATATATTTAACGCTGTCGCCGGAAATACGGCGACAACATTAGCCCCCCGAGTTTGATGTCGAACTTGAGATCGAGAGCGAACTCAGAAGTGGCGCCTTCCGACGGGCGTTCCGCACCCAAGATCGGGCGTGCACCGACGGGCCGGGCCGGAGGGCAGCGCTCCAGGGAGCCTCCCCGGGGGTGGAGGAGATCAGGTAGCTTTATAAGCACCCTAACCCTTAATTTATTATATTTTTTCCTTTTCTTTCTTTGCGTTGCGTCATGGACCCCGTGCCGTTTGACGTGGATGACGGGTCCGTTGACGATTTCGTTGATTCCTTTTTATCCTCGCCTGGGAGTAATACTTTTTCAATCCCCAATTTACCCTTTTCCCCAAATCCCGAATCCTCTCTCTCTCTCTTTTTTGACGACGACGACCTTGACGCGTGGATGGCCGCCGACGGAATCGCGACGCCGGAGATGAGGGCGGAGACCCCGGCCGGTGAACAGCCCGGCAAGGGGGGCTTGCTCGGCGAGGGGCGTGAGGTCGGAGGGACCTCGGAGGTTACCGGCGAGGGGGGCTCGGCGGCGACCCAGGGCGAGGGCGAGCCTGGACTCGCGCAGGGCGCGGCGGCGGCGGATCGCCGGCGGGGCGTTCCCAGATCTGCTCTCGGGGGCGCGGACGAGCGGGAGGTGGCCTCGGGGGTTGTCGACGGGTCTGCGGCCCTTGGCTGTGAGGGGGGCGCTGGATCTGCTCGCGGCGTGGCGGCGAATCCTTGGGCGAGGCCCCTTGGGCGTGGAGACGGCGGCGCGGCAGGGGGAGGCGGAGACGTCCACAGACGCGCACGTGGTGCCCCGGGGGACACCCTTCGGGCGGAGGCGCGCGGATCTGGCTGGATTGGGGGCCCCGACGGCGCGGGCGGAGGTTCGCCGGCCGAGGCGGAGCGCGACAGCGTCCTGGGCGACGGGGGCGAGCCACCCCTGGCGTGCGGAGGCGTGGGAGGCGCGTCACAGGTCGTGGGCTCCGGGCTCGTCTTCGCCGGAGTTCACTCGGTGGCGTGGGCTCCGCCCGAGGTGCCCACCGTCGACCTCACGCCCCCTCGGGGCCAGGCAGCCGGCCAGCCCCCTTCCGGAGCTTTGGCGGCCGGCCAGGGGCCTCCCTCGAGCCAGATGGCCGGCCGGCCCTCTCCCAGGGGGGTGGTGGCCGACCAGGGGATTCCCCCGAGTCACATGGCCGGCCGGCCCTCTCCCAGGGGGATGGTGGCCGACCAGGGGTCTCCCCTGGATGCGATGGCCGGCCGGCCCCTTCCTGGGGGCCCGATGGCCGGCCAGGGGTCTCCCCTGGATAGGATGGCCGGCCGGCCCCCTCCCAGGGAGCCCATGGCCGGCCAGGGGCCTCCCCTGGCTGAGGTGGCCGGCCAGCCCCCTCCCGGGGGCTCGGTGGCCGACCGGAGGACCTTCGAGCATCGGCCGAGCGGCCGGGGGTCTCCTACGGGGCGGGAATCGCCCGAGAGTCGAACGGAGGACCCGAGACCTCCCAGGTAGTCGTCGGCCGCGGGTACCCTTCCGACTCTGGCCCAGCTGGGGCGTAGTCGCGTGTCGGAAGAGAACGAGCGGACCCTTGGCTTCCCGGTCACCGCGTCCCGGATTCGGGGGACCTTCCCCTGCGAGGGTGTCGACTCCTCGTCCCTTGTGTCTCTCGCCCAGTTCCGTGGGCTTCGCGAAGAGTTCGGGATCCCGTCGAGTATCGATATCCTGCGTCCTCTCCCGGAGGATCGGCCCTCGCGTCCTCGGCTTGGGTTCGCCGCGGTTCATGTGGCCAGTCTCCGGAGCGGTCTTCGGTTGCCTTTCCCTGGCGTGGTACAGGAGCTTCTGCGTCGACTGGAGGTGCACGCAGCCCAAATGCTACCCTCCTTCTATCGGATGGTGGCTGCCTGCCATATGATGTTCTTCCGAGAATGGAAGAGGGCGGTCACGGCCGAGGAGTTCTTGGAATTCCTATCGATCGTGGAAGGGTCGAATAGGGCCGGGTCGTACCGGGCGTACCATGCCAAGCAGTTCGCCGTGGTTACCAACGTGCCCACCAAGTACCGATATCCTTGGGTGTGGGTTTCGGAGTCCGCGTTCGGCTCGGCCCCTCTTGAGTTTGGGCCTGCGAGGATCCCAGATTCGGCCGCCGATCCAGAATTTACGGAGCTCGGTAGAGTCGTCCATCGTCTCCCGTCTGTCCGTCGTCAGGCTTCGATTTTCGCGTCGCCCGATACTATGGCAATCACAGGGTGGTTTGTTTCGACCACCCCTCAGTTCCCCCGAGCACGCGGCCGAGGACGGAACGATTCGGACTCAGAGCCCGACGAAGAAGTCCTTCCGGCCGATCGATGTAGCGGTACGAGGTACCCCTTATTGTGTCGTTCACTTTTGCCTACTAACTTGGTTGCTCTTTCGTTAGGTGGTTCTCGTCGACGACCTCGAGGAGGCGTTACGACCTCGCCACCTCCGCGCGAGGCTCATGCTGCGAGGCGGCCGAGCCCGTCACGAGAGCGACCGGAATCTCAACCCTCGTCGACACCTCAAGAAGGAGGGAGTAGCGGCCCCCCGCGGAAACGTCCCGCCGTATCCTCGGCGAGCGATGCGCCGTCGGGTTCTCGAAGATTGGTGGAAGCGACCTCTACCGGTGACGGCGGGTCGCTCTATCTCGCCGAAGCGAACGACTTGAAGGATCGGAGCGCTCGGGGCCTCGCGAACTCGTCTCCCAAGTGCTTTAAGGAGCTTGTCGTCGTCAGCGATATGGACCTCTTCCGACAGGGGACTCGCGATGCGCGGAAGGTTAGTCATTCGCGCGCCTCTTATTTCGTGTTTTCCCTCTCTATGCCATGTTAATTTGTAGTTGCGCTGCAGGCTTTGGCGCGCTGCGAGCGGATGGAGCTCGTGATGGAGGAGGCCGCTCGCCGTGAACGAGGGTTGAAAGAGGCGTTGGCCGAGGCGGTTTCTAGTCGGGAAGCGGCCGAGGCGAAATTCGCGGAGGAGAGGGCCTCGAGGGAGCAAGTGGAGCGATCCGCGAGCGCCTTCCTAGCGGAAAGCAAGGCGATGGAGAAGGCCTTGGCCTCTCGCGATGCCGACCTTGCTTCCGTCCGCGGTCGGCTAGCTATGAGCGAGGCCGCCCACCTGAAAGCCGTTGAGGAGAACGACGCCCTCTTAGCGGAGATGCAAGCCGTCGTCGACGACCGCGATGAAGCCGTGCGCATCAAAGAGCGTCTGAAGGATGACTGGGAAGTCGCGGTATACGAGGCCCGACACGCCGCGGCCGTCCGCGTCCGGGATGCTATGGTCGCCGAGAACAAGCCCCGCGAAGTGTCTTTCGCATTCTTCGATGCCATGTTCCCTCCGATCGAGGGCGACGCGGATTTTGGCGATCGCGGTGGCCGGCGTCCCACCGAGACTACGCAGTCCTCGGTGGGCACATCCCCCTCTCACCCGAGCGCGGGCCCCGGCGAGGAGCAGCTTGACTTCGGCTCCGATTAGTGTTTTTGTCTTGTCTGCGCCTGTGTTTAGCGCATCTTTCTTCTTATTTACCTGACTCGTTTTGGATGTTTTGAGGCTTTCCATTATTTGTGACATTTTCTTTCTCGCAATCTTCTCACAATCTTCTCTTTATCGAACGAAATACCCCGCGGGTTCGCGTTGGTTTCTTTTACGATTCTTGTGTTGCTTGAAGTTCTTGGTTGTTAGTTTCCAAGACGCTCGGGTCCTTCGATTTACGACGGGCCCCTTTGGCGAGGGCCGGTCGATGATCGGGAATTTCTTTTGCCGTTGTCGGCTTACTATGGCCGGCAACTAGCGCTAACGGCATGTCGCGTGTATTGCGTGGTCGATGGTGGGAGACTTGTTTAGTAACACGTCCGACTTTCCTCTTGGGCACGTTTGTGTTTCGAGGGACGGTCAATGTCTCATTCACTTACGCCTCGCTTCCTTGGCGATATCCGAGCTCGCATTCTTCGGTTCTGGGCATTTTTTACTTCCAGCCGTGTTTTGAGCTTCTTTGTTCGTGAGCTTTCGACGATGGCCTGTCGGCTTACATCTTGGCTCTACGACGGGGGAATCCCGAGATTTGGCTCGATCGATGACCCGTCCACTTGTGACGTTGGTTTACGATTTGCCTTATTGGCGTCGCGCGCATTCATCTCTAGGGTATTCGTTTTACGCCTTAGGATTGGGTATTGACATTGGCCCGGTTGTGTGTCGATCGGGGTTTGCCAACCTTCCTCAAATCCATGGACGCCCAGATGCAAGGTTGTTGCCTTGTTACTGGTTTTCGGTGGAGATTTCTCCGGCCACGGGGTTCGTACCCCGCGGCTTCGCGGGCCTTCGATTTTCTCGAGTGCGGACCGTTATGGTTTTGTTGGGTTCACCTCCAGCCCCCCAAGTTTTTAGGGATAATAGCTATTATTTCTAGGAACTTATAGCGGGAAAATAACCAATATGATGACACAAAACGATTTTTTATTCGATGTTCAAATGGATACACTTATTGAATTACGACAATCGTGGCTTTGTGTTTACATTAGTTGGAAATTTCGCACTTCGCTTGGCCTTCATGCGTGATACATTTTCAAATGTTCGGCGTTCCAAGGGTGTGTGAACTCGAGCCCGTCCATGTTTTCTAGTTCGTATGTGCCTTTGTGAATGGCTCTCCGAACTCGGTACGGGCCTTCCCAGGTTGGGCCTAGCACACCAGCCCCTTGTACCTTGGTATTTGGGAACACGTTCCTCAAAACCAGGCTGCCGTCGGGGAAGCTCCGAGGTTTAACCCTTGAGTTGTAGTAACGTTCGACCTTTCTTTTTTGGGCCGTTAGGCGCGTGAGTGTCTCGGGGCCGTGGGTAATTCACCAATCAAATCGATTCCCCACTTAGTGAATGGTCGGGGAACGACGATCGGGCACAGCGGCGCCGGGGGTTGTCTGGGAACACGGGCGAACCTTTGGCACTTATCGCATTGTCGGGACCAGTCATGGGCGTCTTTCTTCAAAGTTGGCCAAAAGTAGCCTAACTTTAGAAGCTTCATGGCCATTGACTGTCCTGCCGCGTGATTTCCATATAATCCTTCGTGGACTTCTTTCATGGCTCGTCTCGCTTCGTCGTTGTCGAGACAGCGAAGGAGAGGCATCGAGTAGCCCCTCTTGTATAGCACGTCTCCGCGCATCGTATACTTTGACGCCAAATGCTTCAGTTTCCTGGCCTCTTCGTTATTCTCTGGAGTGACTCCCCTTGCTATGTAGTTTTTTAGGGGTGTCAACCAAGACAAAACCGACGAGTTACTGACCATCCCTACATCGCTTCTCGAGATGTAAGGTCTGGTTAGAATCTCAATCGGGACTTCTCCATCCTCGCTCGGATCTATGCCCGAAGCGAGTCGTGCTAGGGCATCTGCCTCGGCGTTCTCCTCTCTGGGGATTTGAACGATTTCGAACCAAGCTATCGCTTCTAGGTTCTTTCGGGTTTTCGCCAGATAAGCCATCATGTTTGGCTCCTTGGCGGCGAATTCGCCTTTGACTTGATTCACGATCAATTGCGAGTCGCAAAAGATGTGCAAGTTTTCTGCGCCGAGTCGGTGAGCGAGCTCTAAACCGACTATTAGGGCCTCGTATTCTGCCTCGTTGTTGGAGGCTCTGAATTCGAAGCGCAACGCGTATTTTAATTTTTCCCCGTCGGGGTTGGTTAGAATCACTCCGGCCCCGGCCCCTTGCGCGTTTGACGCGCCGTCGACGCATAACACCCACACTGGCCCGGACGGGCCGGGGCCTCTCTTTTTTGGAGATTCTGGCGTGAGGGCTTCGCCTTCATTCTCGATTCCCGCCGTAAATTCCGCCACAAAATCTGCTAGGGCCTGACCCTTTATGGCGTTTCGTGGTCGGAACTGTATCCCGTATTCGCTAAGTTCCTGTGACCATATGGCCATCCTCGTCGAGGATCCTCTTTGTAACGCCTTTTCGATCGGATGACCGGTCCGCACGACTATCTGGTGTGCCTGGAAATACGGGCGTAGTTTCCTGGCGCTCATGACGAGTGCGAGCGACAATTTCTCGATCTCAGGATATCGGGTCTCAGCGTCTAGGAGGGCCTTGCTGACATAATACACCGGCCATTGTCCTTGCCCTTCCTCACGGATAAGGACCGCACTCGTGGCCCTTTCGGACACTGCGAGGTAGAGCACGAGAGGCTCATGGTCCTTGGGTTTCGACAAGAACGGGGGTGCTGCGAAGTAAGCCTTCATTTCGCAAAATGCCTTCTCGCACTTGGCTGTCCATTCGAATCCGCCCCTCATCTTCAACGCCTGAAAAAATGGTTGGCACCTATCGGTCGCCTTGGAAACAAATCTGGCTAAAGCCGCGACCCTGCCTGCCAGGCTTTGGACCTCTTTGGGTTTTGTGGGAGACTTCATTCCAAGTATGGCGGCGATTTTCTCGGGGTTGGCTTCAATTCCTCGCCTGCTAACCATGTAGCCGAGGAATTTTCCCGATTCTACCCCGAAGGTGCATTTGTTGGGGTTTAACTTCATCCCGTATTGGCGGAGGATTTGAAACATAGTCTTCAGGTCGCGGACGTGGTTTGAAGCCAATCGGCTTTTTACCAACATGTCGTCCACGTAGACTTCCATGGTTTTTCCGATATGCTCGGCGAACATTCGGTTGACCAATCGCTGGTAGGTTGCGCCGGCGTTCTTGAGGCCGAACGGCATTACCTTGTAGCAGTAGAGACCTTTGTTGGTCACAAAGGTCGTCTTGATTTGGTCACTCTCATGCATCCGGATCTGGTTATAGCCTGAGTAGGCATCCATGAAGCTGAGCAGCTCATGGCCCGCTGTTGCGTCCACGAGTTGCTCAATCCGGGGGAGTGGAAAGCTATCCTTCGGGCAGGCTTTGTTAAGATCTTTATAATCTATGCAAATGCGCCACTTCCCGTTTGGCTTTTTGACCATCACTACATTGGATACCCACCTGGGGTGTTCCGCTTCTCGTATGAAATCGGCGGCGAGAAGTTTGTCAACCTCTTCCCCGATGGCGAGATACCGTTCCCCACTGAATGCCCTTCTAGGCTGTACCCGCTCGGGTATGTTGCAGTCATCGTTCAGACGATGCACCATAATCTTCGGGTCTATGCCCGGCATATCCGCATGTGTCCATGCAAAGACATCTTTGTACTCTCTAAGGAAGTGGGCCATCGATTCCCGCTCCTTGGCAGACAATTGAGCACCGATCTTGACCGTTTGGTCAGGCTTAGCGACGTCCAGGACTATCATGACGAGGTCGTCGTGGGTTTCTACGCGACGGCGCTCGGTCTCGTCGCGCTGGTCCAATTCTCCGAAGGTCCCCCCTTCCCCAGGTTTGCAGGGAGGCTCGTCCGAGAGCTGGTAGGTTGTGCAAATTGCCGCATTCCCTGTTGATTTGGTAACTTCTTCCTTTACGGCTCGCACATGGCACGTTCGCGCCATGGCTTGGTCTCCCATCATGCATGCAATCCCCTCGCTGGTTGGGAATTTCACCATGAGGTGGTAGACCGAGGTGATGGCTTTTAAACCGACGAGGGTCGGTCGACCAATAATCATGTTATACGTCGTCGGCTCACTTACGATCAGGAAAGTCACGATTCGAGTGACTTCCGGACCACCCCGGGTTCCGAAGGTTACGGGGAGATCGATTGACCCTTCCGTCCAAACCTTTTCTCCTGAAAACCCGTATAGGGGGGTGCGGATCGGGGCGAGCCTCGCTCCGTCAAGCTTCATTCGATCGAGTGCCGATTGGTAGATTATGTCCACCGCGCTTCCGTTGTCAATTAGGATGCGCTGGACCTTGTTGTTAGCCACCGTAGCTGACACAACCAAGGCATCGCTATGCGGGTGCAAGATTCTTTTCGCCTCATCCTCGGTGAAGCGAATTTCTTCAAACGGAGTCGGTGGGGGGGTGACTCGAGTGAGGTTGACGCCACTCTTGATTCTCTCGTTTGTCACCGCCCTTAGGTATTTCTTCCTTTGGTTGCTTGATTCGCCGCATTGGGGCCCTCCTGTAATCGTTCTCACGATGTTCATTTCAGGATTTTCGGGCTCGCTGCTAACAGTGGCGACGGTGGCAGCCTTTTCCTTTATCAGCTTATTACCCTGATTCGGAAGACGTTCCTCCGGGACAGCTACCCCGGCGGCCCGCATGACAAACTCCTTGAGTTTCCCGTCTTGGATCAGGGCTTCTATCTGTCGTTTCAGCTGAAAACAATCGGCAGTCATGTGTCCATGATCTCGATGGTATTCACAAAATTTACTTTTATCCCGCATCGCGGGACCCTTCCTTAATGGCGTCGGGGACCCGAGCTTATCTCGATGCAGGGCCAGGATCCGGGCCGGAGATGTGTTGAGAGGGGTGAGGACTTCTCCCCGAAACTGGTCGGCAAAAGGCTTCCTTGACCTGGGAGAGGGTTCTGGACGGTTATTCCTTCCGCGCTTCCCTCGAATTTCAAGCCTTTCGTCGGGACGATTGCGCCCTGAGCGCCCGTCGCCTTTCCTACAGCTTAGGTAATCCTCTATTCCCATGTGCGTCCTGGCGCACGCCATAAGCTCGGCCATGTCCCTCGGGGTCTTTCCCACAATCGATTTTAAGAAATCGCTAGGCTCGGCACCCTCGGTGATGGCGACTATGGCATCCCGGTCGTCGAAGTCTTCGACTTTATGGGATTCTTCCGTGAATCGGGCCAAATATTGACGGAGGCTCTCGTCCGATTTTTGTTTGATCGTCCATAGGTACGATTTAGATTTTTTCTGCGCCACGAGTGTGGCAAATCGAGCTAGGAAAGCTTCCCGAAGGGCTTGGAAAGATCCGATGCTGCCAGGTTTCAGGCTCCTGAACCATTCAAAGCTTGACCCTGTTAATGTCAAACTGAACGCCTGGCAGAGAGTCGCGTCCGACAACCCTTGCATCAACATCCATGTCTCGTAATGTTGGATGTGGAAGTTGGGGTCGGAGCGTCCGTCATAAGACGGGATGGTGGGGAGCTTAAATCCCCTTCCCGGCGGTTGTGCTAGCACTGCCGCCGCGAAAGGCGAGTATGAACCCTCCAGGCCGTTGTAAGGTCTGGAGCCCCCCGAGCCTGCCCCTCGGAGCTCGATGATTTGATTCTGGAGTCCCTGAATCATCGTCATCATCTCGAGACCGTTGGCGGTTCCCGCGATGGGCCCCACCGGCGTTGGCCCTTGCCGCTCATTAGATCCTTGATCCATGAGGTTGGGAGGAGGGTTCCCGAGGGTTGTGGCCCCCGCCGCAGTCCGACGGGCGTTCAACTTCCTCCTCAAATCTTCCTCTTGAGGACCCCTCCGCGAGTTAAGGCGAACCCTGAGATCCTCCCCCGAAGGGTGCGAAGGCCTCGCCGTCGGCGGGCGACCTTCGCGATGGACCTCACGGCTTTCCGCGCCATCGTCGTCCCGTCGGGACTGCGCACGCCGCGGACGCCTAAATCGCCTGCCCTGGGAAGTGTTACCGCTTCCCGGCACTCGCGGGTTACTGGACCCCTCAAGTTTTGAACCCATTCGTCCTCGGCTAGCCGAGGATCCCAACGGAGCGTCGCTCATGCGGGCCAAAGGCGAGGGAGTGAAAGTTTGACTCGTGTCCGTCTCCGGGATTACATCGTTTCCGATGTAATCCTCATCTTGGGTCGAGTTAGCCTCTTCCTCGTATCCAAGGAGGTTAACAAGCAAACCCTTGTTCACTCCCGACCGCGCCAAGAGTTCCGCTAATCGACGGTTAGTCTCGTCTCGCAGGTCGTCCCCGTCGTCGTGAACGACCGGATTGACGCCTTCGATCCCCCCTGCGGGAGCTTGCGGCCTTGCCTCTCGGTGAGGCAATTGCCGGAATTCGTACCGCGAGCCGGCGGCTCGGACGATAGGGTTGCTCGATCGAGCGTCCGTATGAGTCGCGGGAACGCTACTCATTTCGTATAAAAAATAAGAAAAGAGATGAAAATAGAGAAATGTGGGTTGGGCGAATTTTAAGATCAAAAATCCCCCTCCTTCTAGCGCCAAAATGTTGTCGCTGAAATTTGGACAACGTTTCGAGGCCTAAGCGGTCAGATCCTCGCTCGGAGCGGGTGACCCTCGCTTCGGCCTGAGCGTGTCGGATCCGGGGTCCCGGATCGTCTCTTAGCTGTCGAGTGGTCTTCGAGTCCTTCTGTTATCTGAAAAGAGTAAACAGACGTGAACTAAGAAGGGAAAACAGAGGGGGGTCCTCTGTTTACCTCTCCGACGCTCAACATTAGTGTAATGTAGGCGGAGTTTATAGGATGACGAGGAGGGATCGACGAGGTCGAGCGAGACGAGGATACTAGGATCGCTGGTGTCTCAGAGCTCGGATCTCGGATCTTTTAGGGAGTATTCTTCCGGTCGGGAGAATATCCGAATCACCTCACGTGGGAGTATGATGTGCGTGTAGGGAGTAAAGGGAAAGGAGTCTCTTTTTCGTGTCTAGAGCTTACCTCTGCGTGGAGAGCATCGAAGGCTATTTATAGCCACGGGTGTAGCCTTGTGGCCGAGTGGGGGAGCCTCTGGGCGTCGGTGGCCGGCCAGGTCCCTCCCTCGGGTGAGGAAGGCCGGCCAGGCCCCTCCCCTAGGTGGGGAAGGCCGGCCAGGTCCCTCCCTCGGGTGAGGAAGGCCGGCCAGGCCCCTCCCCTAGGTGGGGAAGGCCGGCCAGGCCCCTCCCCTAGGTGGGGAAGGCCGGCCAGGTCCCTCCTTCGGGTGAGGAAGGCCGGCCAGGCCCCTCCCCTAGGTGGGGAAGGCCGGCCAGGCCCCTCCCTCGGGTGAGGAAGGCCGGCCAGGCCCCTCCCCTAGGTGGGGAAGGCCGGCCAGGTCCCTCCCTCGGGTGAGGAAGGCCGGCCAGGCCCCTCTCACGGGAGGGGGTGGCCGGCCGGGCCTCTCCTCTGCGCGACGGGGGTCGGCCAGGTGTGCGAAGGCGGGTCTCGGCCGTCTCGGGGAAGGCGTCTCCCCTTCGCGCCTCGGATATAATCGCGGGTGTATATATTTAACGCTGTCGTCGGAAATACGGCGACAACATCGCGGTTCTCGGGTAGTTTTCCGCCTCCGAGGTACTCCGTTAGCGGAGTCATCCATGACGGGTTCGGGGAGTCGCCGATCGTTCCTACGTCACTTCTGGAAACGTAAGGTCTGGTCAAGACTTCGATAGGGACATCGCCGTCCTCTTCTTCATCGATTCCCGAGGCTAGGCGTGCTAACGCGTCGGCCTCGACATTTTCCTCTCGGGGTATTTGTACGACTTCAAACCAAGCTATCGCTTCTAGGTTTTTGAGAGTTTTTGCCAAATATGCAATCATGCTAGGCTCCTTGGTGGCGTATTCGCCCTTTACTTGTTTCACGATCAGTTGTGAGTCGCAAAAGATGCGCAAGTTATTGACCCCCAATCGGCGAGCTAGCTCTAAACCGACTATCAAGGCTTCGTATTCGGCCTCGTTGTTGGAGATGCGAAACTCGAAGCGCAGGGCGTACTTCAATTTGTTCTCGTTCGGATTAGTCAAAACTACCCCGGCGCCAGCTCCCCGGGCGTTCGAAGCGCCGTCGACGTGCATGGACCATGTTGGGCCTATCGGTCCGATGTACCTTTTCCTCGGGGGGTCCGACGGGTTGTTGTCTAAATCGACTTCGATCTCTGCGGGTGCAAATTCTGCCACAAAGTCAGCCACAGCTTGGCCCTTGATGGCTATTCGTGGCTGGAATTTTATCCCGTACTCGCTGAGCTCTTGCGACCAAATCGCCATCCTCGTCGAGGAGCCTCGCTGAAGGGCTTTTTCGATAGGATGTCCGGTGCGCACCACTATCTGGTGTGCTTGGAAGTATGGGCGCAGCTTTCGTGCGCTCACGACCAATGCCAATGACAGTTTCTCGATTTCCGGGTACCGAGTCTCGGCGTCCAGGAAAGACTTACTGACGTAGTAGACCGGCCGCTGGCATTGGCCTTCTTCCTGTATGAGGACTGCACTTGTGGCCTTATCAGACACTGCGAGGTACAATATGAGGACCTCGTGGTCGATGGGCTTTGCCAAGAATGGGGGGGCCTCGAGGTACGACTTCATCTCGCGAAACGCCCTTTCACATTCCGCAGTCCATTCGAACCCATCTCTCTTCTTTAGAGATTGGAAGAAAGGGTGGCACCTGTCGGTGGCTTTGGAGACGAATCGGGCTAGGGCCGCAATTCGCCCTGCCAGACTTTGGACCTCCTTAGGTTTTTGCGGGGACCTCATCTCTAGAATGGCCGTGATCTTCTCGGGGTTGGCTTCGATTCCCCGCAAACTGACCATGTAACCGAGGAATTTTCCCGATTCGACCCCGAATGCACATTTGTTGGGATTCAACTTCATCCCGTATCTTCGGAGGATCGCGAACATGGTTCGGAGGTCATGGACGTAGTCGGGAGCCAGTCAACTTTTAACCAACATGTCGTCCACGTAGACTTCCATGGTCTTCCCGATTTGGTCGGCGAACATACGGTTGACCAGACGCTGATAGGTTGCCCCGGCATTTTTCAGACCAAATGGCATTACCTTATAGCAATACAAGCCTTTGTTCGTTATAAAGGTTGTTTTTATCTGGTCGTCCTCGTGCATCCGGATTTGATTGTAGCCTGAATAGGCGTCCATGAAGCTAAGGAGCTCGTGGACTGTTGTCGCGTCCACGAGTTGCTCTATCCGGGGAAGGGGGAAGCTATCCTTCGGGCAGGCTTTGTTAAGATCTGTGTAATCTATGCAAATGCGCCATTTCCCGTTGGGCTTTTTTACCATCACCACATTCGACACCCACTTGGGGTGTTCCGCCTCTCTTATGAAGTCGGCAGCGAGGAGTTTTTCAACTTCCTCTCCTATGGCGAGATATCTTTCCCCACTAAATGCTCTTCTGGGTTGAACCCTTGCGGGTATGTTATGGTCATCGTTTAAGCGATGAACCATGACCTTCGGGTCAATGCCCGGCATATCCGCGTGTGTCCACGCAAAGATGTCCTTATGTTCCCTAAGGAAGGAAGCCATCAACTCCCGCCTTTCGACGAAGAGTTGTGCGCCGATTTTGACCACTTGGTCAGGTTTGGAGGGATCCAGGACGACCGCGATGAGATCGTCCGGAGTTTCCATGCGCCGACGCTCGATCTCGTCGCGCTGGTCCAACTCGCCGAACGTTCCCTCCTCCCCGGGCTTGCATGGGAGTTCGTCACTGAGTTGGTACACGGTGCAGACCTCTTTCGCTCCCTCAGGTTTGGCAATTTTGTTACTGGCGGCATGTACGTGACACGATCGTGCCATGGCCTGATCCCTTGTCATGCATGCGATCCCCCTCTCGGTGGGAAACTTCATCATGAGGTGATATATCGACGTAATAGCCTTGAGGTCCACCAGGGTTGGCCTCCCGATTATCATATTGTAGGCCGTTGGCTCGTCAACGATCAAAAACATTACAATCCGAGTGACCTCAGCGCTACCTCGGGTCCCAAAGGTTACGGGGAGATCTACTGACCCCTCCGTCCACACTTTTTCCCCGGAATAGCCATATAACGGGGTCCGAATCGGGGCGAGCTTTACTCCGTCGAGTTTCATTTGCTCAAGAGCCGATTTGAACACTATGTCCACCGCACTGCCGTTGTCAATCAAGATTCGTCGAACATTGTTGTTAGCCACAGTTGCAGGTACAACGAGAGCGTCGTTATGCGGATGGAGTATTCGTCTCGCTTCCTCTTCGGTGAAGCGGATGTCTTCAAAGGGAGTAGGTGGGGGAGCGACATACGTGAGGTTGATGCCATTTCTCACCCTCTCGTTAGTCACCGCCCTCAAATACTTTTTCTCTGGTTGCTTGATCCGCCACAATCAAGCCCCCCGGTGATTGTTCTCACAATGTTCATCTCGAGATTTTCGTGCTCGCCGCTAACGGCGGCGACGGCTGGGGCCTTTCCTTTGGTCAAACCCCCATACTGGGTAGGTGGGCGATCCTCCGGGATCGTCACCCCGGCGGCTCTCATGACAAACTCTTTGAGCTTGCCATCCTGAATCAGGGCCTCTATCTGTCATTTTAGCTGATAACACTCGGAGGTCACGTGTCCGTGGTCCCGGTGATACTCGCAGTATTTGCTCTTGTCCCGCGTTGCGGAACCAATTTTAAATGGCATCGGGGACCCGAGCTTGTCCATATGAAGGGCCAAAATTCAAGCCGGGGACGCATTGAGTGGGGATAGAGCTTCCCCCCGGAATTGATCCGCGAACGGCTTCCTCGGTCGAGGGAGAGGGTCAGCCTTGGCGATGTTGGTGTTCCTTCCCCGCTTTCCTCGAGCATTGGGGTGATCGCTCGACCGAGAATTATCCCTGTGACCCTCGCCCTTCTGGCTATTGAGGTAGTCTTCGACCCCCATGTGCGTTCGAGCGCATGTCATGAGCTCGGCCATGTCCCTTGGGACCCTTCCCACGATCGACTTTAAAAAGTCGCTCGGTTCGGAGCCTTCCGTGATGGCCACGATGGCGTCTCGGTCATCGAAATCCTCCACCTTGTGGGATTCCTCGGTGAACCGAGCCAGGTACTCACGCAAGCTCTCGCCTGGTTTCAGCCTAATTGTCCATAAATGCGTTTTGGACTTTTTCTGCGCGACCATCGTGGCGAATCGAGCGAGAAAGGATTCCCTGAGGGCGCGGAACGAGCCGATGCTGCCTGGCTTCAAGTTTCGGAACCACTCAAACCCTGATCCTGCCAGTGTCAAGCTAAAATCTTGACAAAGCGTTGCCCCCGAGAGCCCTTGCATTGTCATCCAAGTCTCATAGTGTTGGATATGGAAATTGGGGTCGGAACGCCCGTCATAAGGTGACATGGCGGGGAGTTTGAATCCCCGTCCCAGGGGTTGCGCGAGGATCACTACCGGAAAAGGTGAGTATGATCCTTCCAAACCATTATACGGTCTGGAACCTCCTGAGCCTGTCCCCCGCAGCTCGATGATCTGATTTTGGAGACCCTGAATCATGGTGATCATTTCGAGCCCGTTTGCCGCTTCTGGTCCCATTGGCATGGGGACCTGTCGCTCGTTCGAGCCCTGGTCCAAGGCGTTCCGGGGAGGATTCCCGAGGGTCGTAGCCCCGACAATGGTCCGACGGGCGTCCAACTTTCTCCTTAAGTCCTCCCCTTGGGGACCGCGCCGCGAATTTAAGGCGGGTCCTTAGATCTTCCTCGGCGGAGCGCGAAGGTCCAAGTGGATGCGGGCGGTTTTCGCGACGGGCTTTACGACTATCCACTCCCCGTCGGGAGGATGCACGGCGCGTGCGTCGAGACTGCCCGATCCGCGAAGCGCCTTGCGCCACCCGGGGACGAGGGTTGCTTGAACCCTCCCGTCGCGAAACCACCTGCCGCGGCTCAGCCTGAGGGGTCGAATGGAACGTCGTTCGCATTCTCCATGGGCGAGCGCGTGAGCGCCAAGCTTTCGCTTGTCTCGGGGATGGCATCATCCATGGCGTAATCTTCGTCCTGAGTCGAACTGCCTGTTGGGATTGGTGCCCACAAAGGAGATATTAGACATTAAGATACTTTATGTATTTATATTTTGTTGAAACATTGATATTAATAAATGTTCATTCTTTATAAGACTGTGTTTAGTTATGTTTTAGCTATGCTCTGAAACTGTCATCAACGAAAAGGGTGTTAAGTACAGACTTGACAAGATAACCCCTTGTGACAAGTTTGAAACCATTTGTTCGCAATCTAAAGATCGATAGAGCAATCGTATCTTATTATTGATTGTTAGCATGAATCATGATATCTCATCTTGTGATATAGAGAGTTGTGACTCTATGATTCATACTGAGTATTTTATAGAAGATACTGAACAAGACCAGTGACACTTAGAAGCTCGAGACAAAACTGTTTACACACTCGAAACTTCAAGTTCACAACTAAAGGAGTATTATGATACTTACCTTAATCCTGAAGTGAATATGTAATTGACATTGCACTTTGTGACATTTGATTCGTCAATGGGCAATGACTAAATTTTAGTTGCATCTGACCCGACTGTTGGTGTCACAAGGATGCAATGTTGGGTTACATGATTCACAGATATGGAATTCATGTAACAACAATGCAAATGCATTAGTATCACACTATGCTTTGTTATGAGAGTGTGAATGAATAAACCTGGCCAGGTATTCATTGAATGAGTTCATTCTTTGATTAAAACATGTGACATGTAAAGACATCTCACTTTATGTTTTTCTCATTCACAAATAACAAAGGAGTTAGTGAAATAATAACTCGAGGGGTAAAACAGTAACCTTACATTCCCCTCAGTTACTGATACACATGAAGGGTAATATCGTAATATACTCCGTGGATCATATGAGAAATTGTTTCATCATATCAAACATAAAAGATACACACATGAACAGAGAGATTGTCAATATTGGTCCTTTAGTGGAATCGACCAATATTAAGAGTTAAAAGACGGAAAAAGTTTGTGAACTTTTGTGTCCGATCTTTATTCTAAAGCTTCGTTCATGTGGGTCCATGAGGTCTCAATGATAGACACTTGGAAGAGATTAAAAGAACTTGAAAAGTTGATTTACTCATTAAATATAAATAGTGATTTATATTGGGAAAGTTGTTTTCTTGAAACTCGATAAATAACTAGTTATTTATTTTGTTTATTGAATCACAAGATAACATCATATTGATGATGACATTCTCGAGTGATTAAATATGTTAAAAGAAGAAAACAAATTGTTTCTCAATTCGTACTTATTCGATAACTACGAAATATATTTAATGAAGTGTCATTAAATAATAATGAGAGTTCTAAATTAATTTTAGAAATTAAATCAAATAAATTTAGGAACAAAAAATCAAAGACATGGACGAGTAAGGAGGGAGTGTTTGGCCGGATTCCTTAAGTGAATAGGGTCATGGGTTTGACCCAGCTTAAGCCCATTTATAACCTGTATAAATAAGCTAAGAAACCCTAATCACATGAGGCTAACCCTAAGTGATTTTCGGCAACCTCTCTCCCTTTCCCCTTTGTGCAATTCTCGGCCAAAACCCCAAACAAGAAGAGAAAAATTGTTTTCCCTCTTTTCATCTTTGATTTCCTAATTGTTCTAAAGAGCCCACACTCTTGATCTCAATATTTTCCTTGTGTAATATTGTTGATTCATCACTTGTGGTGTTTGAATAATTTAGAAAACTGTTTTGGAATTTTTTAAAATTGTTTTAAAAAGGTTTCAGCCATCACAAAACACCCTAGGTCGTTTTCTGTGCATTCCGGCGACCTCCCAGTTCCCAGGAGTCCATTCCGGCGACCCAGATCCAATCCGGCGAGGGCTACCAGTCAGGCGGATCCAATCCGGCGAGGCAGAGGCAATCCGGCGAGGCAGATCCAATCCGGCGACTCTGTCTGTCAGGCGAGGGGATCCAATCCGGCGAGGGCAATCCGGCGAGGGCATTCCGACGAGGGCAATCCGGCGAGGTCATCAGGCGAGGGGTCCCAGTGATCTCCAGTCCGGCGAGAAACTCCATTCCGGCGAGGATCCCAGTCCGGCGAGGTCACCCATTCCGGCAGGCTCCCTGTCAGGCGAGAAATCCCAGTCCGGCGAGGCTTCCAGGGGCTGTGCAATCCGGCGACAGCTCCCATTCCGGCGAGGACGCTGCTGAGCATTCCGACGAGTTTTTCCTCGGGATTTGGGCGTGACGTGGCATTCCGGAGTTAGCTAGCAACGTTATAGTTGTTTACAACTATTTACGTAAGTCCTTCTCAATTAAATAATTATATAAATGTTATATAATTTATTATTATTTGATTGAGCTTGTGAATTATAAATTGTTTATAATTACTTAATAAATTTTAATGCCTTAGGTTGTTAAATATATTAAAATTAGTTTTAATATATTAGATCTAATTATAATTTTCCGCCACATAGGATGTGTTTTATAATTAATATTGTTTAATTGTTAAATAAATTCCAACAAATGGTATCAGAGCTAGTAAAAGGCATTAAAATTTAAATTTAATGACTAGTTTGGAAATTTGTTTGACTAGTTGGTGTTGGCGTTTTTGTATGAATACATTATGAATGTTTTTTGTGTGTGCGCTTGTGAATGAATGGATCCTTATTCAATATGGCCCTAGGATGTTTTTATTCCGGTTATCGTCCCGGATTTTAATTTATTTAAAATTGTGAGCCTCAATTTGAGAGGACATGTAAATTTGTAATTTATTATTGTAATTCGACGACGAAGGAGCAAGGAGGCAGCACCTCGGGATTGGCCGCACGTTGGAGAACGTGTGGGGGCTAACCCGAGACATCCGATGACGCATCATTTGAAGATGAAATTTAAAATGTTTTATTTCATTTATTTACAAGAGTTGTATAATAGAAATGGGCCTATTGATAAGTTAAATAATTTTTCCATATTTGATATTTAAATTTATTGATCTCATTGCATAGAACACTCACACGTCATATAGGATAGAACGCCAACATCATTTAAAATGAAATTGTTCATGTAGTTTATAATTAATAAAAGTTATGAAATAATTATAAACTGTTATAAATAAATATGATTCATTTGCAAAAACTAAGTGGGAGGGTTGTTTGTCGTTGAAGCAACCCAAGGTCCCCGACACGAATAAAATTAATTAAATATGTGATGAACTAAGAGTCACACATAGTGGCCCTCCCTTCAATGGGAGTACTTCAGAAGTATTTAATTAATCTCATTGTTAAAGAACTAAGCCTAAAAGAGAAGTTTTGAAACGGGGTCTCCACATAGGTGAACCGTCTTCAAAGCAACTTGATTGAGGGCCCACGTGTCGGTTATACACTTAGACTTATGTTTTAAAGTAATCCTCACATAGAGGCTCTGCATTAAAAATAAGTGACCAAAATTTATGGTAATTAGTAAGAACTAGAAGTTGTGACTTCTTGGATGGTTCGAACTAAATAGTGATGTGTCACGACTGTGAAAGGAGGTTAATTAAGGTTTCCCCATAGGAAAAGTAATTAACTATTGTTGTTCACAATACCATGAATTATTTTAACGCTTTCCTCACCATATTAGGATTGTTCATGCATGCATATAATTCGAAAATATAGCACATACTAAAGACATTTATTTTATCAATGTTTTCAGCAAAATGTCTTTTAACCCACTACAAACGATTTTAAGTTCGAATAAACTCGAGGGTGAGAATTACGTTGACTGGAAACGTAACCTCGACATCGTACTGACGGTGGAAAAGCACAAGTACGTTCTCACGACCCCATGTCCTCCTGAACCGAGTGCTGACTCGAGCAAGGAAGACAAGGACGCCTTCGATGCGTGGATGAGATCTGATGAGATTGCTCGTTGCTACATTTTAGCATCGATGAGCAATGTGTTGCAACAATCTCATAGAGACATCGCCACTGCATATGAAATCCTCTTCAATCTCCATGAGATGTTTGGATGTCATGGGCGTCAGGCGAGGCAGCAAGCTATCCGCAGTTTCATGAACTGTAGGATGAAGCAAGGAGCTTCCGTACGGGAACACATGCTATTGATCATGGGTCACCTGAACGATATGGAAATTCTTGGTTCGGAGATTGACGGAGAAACCAAGATTGACATGATCTTGGAAACTCTTACGGAATCTTTTGATAGCTTCCGTCTGAACTACTCCATGAACAAGCTCAATTACACTGTGACTGAGCTTATGAAGGAGTTGCAGACTGCCGAGGGACTTCTCCCTAAGAACAAGAAGAAGTCGGGAGAGCTCAATGTTGCTGAACACAGAGCCTCGACCTCTGGTTCTAAGAGAATGATGAAGAGGCCCAAAAACGCCAACCGAGCGGGTTCCAAGAAGCCTTACAAGAAGGTTGTGGATGCTAAGGGCAAAGGCATCGCAAAGGTGGACAAGTCTGAGCACAAATGTCACCATTGCGGAGAGGCTGGCCACTGGCGTAGGAACTGCCCTACCTACCTCAAGAGTGTCAAGGGGAAAGGTAAGATCTTTGTTACTCAAGCTTGTTATACTACAAACAAGGCATCGCCCTGGATTCTTGATTGCGGGGCGTCTGACCACGTTGTGTGTAATTTGAATGGTTTTAGGAAAACCAGGAGCTTAGGTGACGGAGAGTTCGGATTCAACTGGGGTGATGGAACGAAGGTCGGAGCAAGATCTGTCGGGACCATGAAGCTCAAGTTTGGAAATGAAACTTTATTATTGAATAATGTTTACTATGTTCCGGATTTTTGCAAGAATTTGATTTCATTTGGTCGTTTAGAAGAACAAGGTTTCAATTTTAAGATCAATAATAGTATTGAAATTTTTATTGATGATTGTTTTATTACTAAAGCTCAACGTGTGGATTCAATATATTACTTATATCCTGCTGAGCCGACAATCTTGGACACCGAAGTGAATGGTGATTCACTTAGGAAGCGTAAGACGTTTTATACTGATGAAACTGACGACACATATCTATGGCACCTGCGTCTTGGACATATAGGCCTAGATAGGATCAAGAGACTAACAAAGGATGGTCCTTTGAAATCTCTACACGTGGGAAGCCTTCCCACATGTGAATCCTGTCTTGAAGGCAAGATGACCAAGAGACCTTTCTCAACAAAGGGTCTTAGGGCCACGCAAGTATTGGAACTGATACATAGTGATGTATGTGGTCCAATTAACATCCAGGCAAGAGGAGGTTACGAATATTTTGTAACCTTCACTGATGACTACTCTAGATTTGGTCAAATCTACCTTATGCGACATAAGTCAGATACTTTTGAAATGTTCAAACAGTATAAGGCTTTAGTTGAAAAGCAAACGGAGAAACAGATCAAAACCCTTCGATCAGATCGAGGGGGAGAGTACTTGTCTGGAGAGTTCGAAGACTTTCTTAGAGAAGAAGGCATTCATTCTCAGCTTACAGCACCTGGCACTCCGCAGCAAAACGGTGTGTCAGAGAGAAGGAATCGAACTTTGCTAGATATGGTGAGATCGATGATGAGTTACTCATCGCTTCCTAATTCGTTCTGGGGATATGCCCTTGAAACAGCAGCTTACATTCTGAACCAGGTTCCATCTAAAACGGTACCTGGCACACCCTATGAAAGATGGAGTGGTAGAAAATCTGTTTTACACCATACTCGCATCTGGGGTTGTCCAGCACATGTGCTGAGACAAAAGACTAGCAAGTTGGCTAGTCGTTCAGAAGTATGCCTGTTCGTGGGATATTCAAAAGAAACAAAGGGGTACATCTTCTATAATGCTGCTGACCAGAAAACGTTCGTTAGCACGAACGCTAGGTTTCTGGAAGCGGATTATATGAAGAATACGGTACCGAGAAGCAGACTTGTGCTAAAGGAACTGTTGGGTGAAGCAACTAGTACTTCACAAGATAGGACGGGTCCTATTCCAACAGTGGGAGAACCAAGCTCGGAATCAGAGACTCCTGCGCTTCGTCGTAGCGACAGAGTTGTGAGACAACCTGTTCGATACATAGGTATCGGAGAATCTTTTACTGCAGTTGCAAACAATGAAGAAGATGATCCCGTATCATTTTCCCACGCAATGCAGAGTTCCGAGGCAAACCTATGGCAAGAAGCCATGAACGTTGAAATGCATTCGATGTATGTCAACGAGGTCTGGAAGCTTGTAGATCTGCCTGAAGGCATCAAGCCTGTAGGCTGTAAATGGATCTATAAGAAGAAGAGAGGACCGGATGGAAATGTCGAGACATTTAAAGCACGACTTGTGGCGAAGGGGTACACACAGAAAGAAGGTATCGACTATGAGGATACCTTCTCGCCAGTCGCAATGCTAAAATCCATCCGAACTCTCTTATCCATTGCCGCAGCCCTAGATTATGAAATCTGGCAAATGGATGTCAAGACTGCATTTCTGAATGGCAATCTTGATGAGCGCATATATATGGCTCAACCAGACGGGTTCATGGAGAAAGGCCAACAGGGCAAGGTTTGTGAATTGCTCAAGTCCATTTATGGACTCAAGCAAGCATCTAGGTCGTGGAATATTAGATTCGACGAGACTGTAAAGAGCTACGGCTTTGATCAGTCTGTAGATGAGCCATGCGTTTATAAGATGATAAACGATGGCAAAGTGGTTTTCTTAGTTCTTTATGTTGACGACATACTACTCATTGGGAATGATGTAGGAAAGTTGTCAGAGGTTAAAGTCTGGCTATCAAAGCAGTTTGAGATGAAGGATCTAGGAGAGGCAGCTTACATTCTAGGTATTCAGATATTTAGAGATCGAAAGAACCATAAGCTAGCACTCTCTCAGGCATCTTATATTGATAAGATCATGGATCGGTTCAGTATGCAAGACTCCAAGAAAGGACAGCTACCTTTCAGACATGGAGTGCATCTCTCAAACGAGCAGTCTCCCAAGACACCTCAAGAAGTTGAGGACATGAGACACATTCCTTACGCTTCAGCCGTAGGAAGTCTCATGTATGCTATGCTTTGCACGAGACCAGACATATGCTATGCAGTAGGCGTAGTGAGCAGATTCCAGTCGAACCCTGGACCCGAGCACTGGGTTGCTGTCAAGCATGTTCTCAAGTATCTTCGGAGAACGAGAAACTACATGCTTGCATATTCAGGTGGTGACCTAAATATGACGGGTTACACTGACTCCGATTTTCAGGCGGACAAGGATTCCAGGAAGTCCACATCAGTGTCTGTGTTCACCCTGAATGGTGGATCCGTGGTTTGGAGGAGTATCAAGCAATCTTGTGTTGCTGACTCGACCATGGAAGCCGAGTATGTGGCAGCTTGTGAAGCTGCAAAGGAGGCTGTGTGGCTAAGGAAATTCCTTATATACTTGGAAGTTGTTCCAAGTGCAAGCGAGCCTATTACACTTTATTGTGATAACAGTGGGGCTGTCGCTAATTGTAAGGAGCCAAGAAGTCACAAGCGCTCTAAACACATAGAACGCAAGTATCACCTCGTTCGAGACATCGTTCACAGAGGGGATGCAGAAGTCATGAAGATCTCAACGTTAGATAACCTTGCTGATCCCTTCACGAAGCCTTTAACGAGTAAAGTCTTCGAGGGACACCTAGAAGAATTGGGACTGAAGGACCATTCGCATCTCCTTTGAGTCAAGTGGGAGTTTGTTGGGATTGGTGCCCACAAAGGAGATATTAGACATTAAGATACTTTATGTATTTATATTTTGTTGAAACATTGATATTAATAAATGTTCATTCTTTATAAGACTGTGTTTAGTTATGTTTTAGCTATGCTCTGAAACTGTCATCAACGAAAAGGGTGTTAAGTACAGACTTGACAAGATAACCCCTTGTGACAAGTTTGAAACCATTTGTTCGCAATCTAAAGATCGATAGAGCAATCGTATCTTATTATTGATTGTTAGCATGAATCATGATATCTCATCTTGTGATATAGAGAGTTGTGACTCTATGATTCATACTGAGTATTTTATAGAAGATACTGAACAAGACCAGTGACACTTAGAAGCTCGAGACAAAACTGTTTACACACTCGAAACTTCAAGTTCACAACTAAAGGAGTATTATGATACTTACCTTAATCCTGAAGTGAATATGTAATTGACATTGCACTTTGTGACATTTGATTCGTCAATGGGCAATGACTAAATTTTAGTTGCATCTGACCCGACTGTTGGTGTCACAAGGATGCAATGTTGGGTTACATGATTCACAGATATGGAATTCATGTAACAACAATGCAAATGCATTAGTATCACACTATGCTTTGTTATGAGAGTGTGAATGAATAAACCTGGCCAGGTATTCATTGAATGAGTTCATTCTTTGATTAAAACATGTGACATGTAAAGACATCTCACTTTATGTTTTTCTCATTCACAAATAACAAAGGAGTTAGTGAAATAATAACTCGAGGGGTAAAACAGTAACCTTACATTCCCCTCAGTTACTGATACACATGAAGGGTAATATCGTAATATACTCCGTGGATCATATGAGAAATTGTTTCATCATATCAAACATAAAAGATACACACATGAACAGAGAGATTGTCAATATTGGTCCTTTAGTGGAATCGACCAATATTAAGAGTTAAAAGACGGAAAAAGTTTGTGAACTTTTGTGTCCGATCTTTATTCTAAAGCTTCGTTCATGTGGGTCCATGAGGTCTCAATGATAGACACTTGGAAGAGATTAAAAGAACTTGAAAAGTTGATTTACTCATTAAATATAAATAGTGATTTATATTGGGAAAGTTGTTTTCTTGAAACTCGATAAATAACTAGTTATTTATTTTGTTTATTGAATCACAAGATAACATCATATTGATGATGACATTCTCGAGTGATTAAATATGTTAAAAGAAGAAAACAAATTGTTTCTCAATTCGTACTTATTCGATAACTACGAAATATATTTAATGAAGTGTCATTAAATAATAATGAGAGTTCTAAATTAATTTTAGAAATTAAATCAAATAAATTTAGGAACAAAAAATCAAAGACATGGACGAGTAAGGAGGGAGTGTTTGGCCGGATTCCTTAAGTGAATAGGGTCATGGGTTTGACCCAGCTTAAGCCCATTTATAACCTGTATAAATAAGCTAAGAAACCCTAATCACATGAGGCTAACCCTAAGTGATTTTCGGCAACCTCTCTCCCTTTCCCCTTTGTGCAATTCTCGGCCAAAACCCCAAACAAGAAGAGAAAAATTGTTTTCCCTCTTTTCATCTTTGATTTCCTAATTGTTCTAAAGAGCCCACACTCTTGATCTCAATATTTTCCTTGTGTAATATTGTTGATTCATCACTTGTGGTGTTTGAATAATTTAGAAAACTGTTTTGGAATTTTTTAAAATTGTTTTAAAAAGGTTTCAGCCATCACAAAACACCCTAGGTCGTTTTCTGTGCATTCCGGCGACCTCCCAGTTCCCAGGAGTCCATTCCGGCGACCCAGATCCAATCCGGCGAGGGCTACCAGTCAGGCGGATCCAATCCGGCGAGGCAGAGGCAATCCGGCGAGGCAGATCCAATCCGGCGACTCTGTCTGTCAGGCGAGGGGATCCAATCCGGCGAGGGCAATCCGGCGAGGGCATTCCGACGAGGGCAATCCGGCGAGGTCATCAGGCGAGGGGTCCCAGTGATCTCCAGTCCGGCGAGAAACTCCATTCCGGCGAGGATCCCAGTCCGGCGAGGTCACCCATTCCGGCAGGCTCCCTGTCAGGCGAGAAATCCCAGTCCGGCGAGGCTTCCAGGGGCTGTGCAATCCGGCGACAGCTCCCATTCCGGCGAGGACGCTGCTGAGCATTCCGACGAGTTTTTCCTCGGGATTTGGGCGTGACGTGGCATTCCGGAGTTAGCTAGCAACGTTATAGTTGTTTACAACTATTTACGTAAGTCCTTCTCAATTAAATAATTATATAAATGTTATATAATTTATTATTATTTGATTGAGCTTGTGAATTATAAATTGTTTATAATTACTTAATAAATTTTAATGCCTTAGGTTGTTAAATATATTAAAATTAGTTTTAATATATTAGATCTAATTATAATTTTCCGCCACATAGGATGTGTTTTATAATTAATATTGTTTAATTGTTAAATAAATTCCAACACTGCCTCCCTCCCCGTATCCGAGGAGGTTCACGAGTAGGCCTTTGCTCACCCCCGGTCGAGCCAACAGTTCCGTCAAGCGGCGGTTGGTCTCGTCTCTCAAGCCCTCTTCGTTCTCACAAGGGGCGGGGATGTCGCTCTCCAAACCCCTGGTCCCGGGTTGCTGCCCGGTCCCTCGGTGGGGGAGTCGTCGAAACTCGTATCGTGAGCTAGCAGCTCGAACGAAGGGATTGCTCGATCGGGCAGCTGCGAAAGTTGCCGGAACGTCACTCATTTTCGAATGAGTGGAACAGAAAGGGGATGAAATGGAAAAGTGTGGAATGAGCCAATTTGCGATCGACAAATTCGGGCCCCTCCTTCTAGCGTTAAAATGTTGTCGCTGAAATTTGGATAACGTTCAGAGACCTAAGCGGTCAGATCCTCGCTCGGAGCGGGTGACCCTCGCTTCGGCCTGAGCGTGTCAAATTCGGTGTCCCGGATCGTCTCTTAGCTGTTGTGTGGTCTTCGAGTCCTTCTGTTATCTGAAAAGAGTAAACAGACGTGAACTAAGAAGGGAAAACAGAGGGGGGTCCTCTGTTTACCTCTCCGACGCTCAACATTAGTATAATGTGGGTGGAATTTGTAGGATAACGAGGGAAGATCGACGAGGAGAAGTAGAAACGGAGACTATGAAATCAGCATCGTTTCCAAGCTCAAGCCTCGGATCTCGGTAGAATACTTGGGAGAGAATTCTCTTTTTACCTATCTTTTTTTTTCGTTACCTTTGGTGAGATGCGCCTTGGGTTATTTATAGCCTAGGCGATCGACCATGCATGCCTAAGACGAGATAGGGCCGGCCAAGGAGCGCCAGGACCGGCCGAGGGAGGGCCAGGACCGGCCAGGGAAGGGCCAGGACCGGCCAAGGGAGAGCCAGGGCCGACCAAGGGAGGGTCAGGGCCGGCCAAGGCGCATCAGGGCGTGCCAGGGCCGGCCAAGGCCTTGCCAGGACCGGCTAGGACGTGTTAGGGCCGGCCGAGGCGCGCCAGCGCTGGCCAAGGCCCTGCTAGAACCGGCCAGGACGTGCCAAGGCCGGCCAGGACGTGCCAGGGCCGGCCAAGGCGTGCCAGGACCGGCCAGAACGTGTCGGGACCGGCTGTGGCGGGTTAGGGCCGGCCGGGGGCATTTCTCGGTCGGCCAAGGGCTAATCGGGACCCGCTGGGGCCGGTCAAAGCGTCGAGAGAGCCCGTGGCATCCTCCGGTGGTCGGGCCTGGGGTCGTCCGCAGACGGTATATTTATACTCATTGTCGTCGGGAAAAACCGACGACAACAGTTGTGGCGTTGGAGGCGAATGTTGATCTTACCCTGGAGGACCTCATGCGTCTGTTTAAGTTCTCCAAGAACCCCAAGAATCCCGGTCGCTATTCTCTCTCCCACCGGGTCGCCGGTCATGTTATTGACAGCACTCCTTCGAACGAGTCCAGGTGGGAGGACAAGTTCTTCTTTGTGTCGGTGGATGAGCACAGTTTCGGGTGCTTTTACAAGCTTTTGCCCAGGGAGTGGCTTGTCGACCAGTCCCCGCTTAAGTATGTTCCCAGTATCGACGACGAAGCCGCTCGTCGTTTTGAGGTGACCCACAGGAGGCTCCTCGCCACTCCTGACCGTGATTGGCAATTGGACTTCTCAAATGTTAGGGTCAAGAACTCTGGGATTTTTTCTTGGCCTTATCCCTCCGGAATGAAGCTCCGGGATCTTCTCCCGTCTTCCGGGTTCGGCGGCCTTCCACCGTCCGGGGCCCCGTCGTAGGCCGCTCGAAGGGGGGCTCAGGATCGAAGGAAGGGAAAGGTGTACCTGGGAGTCTCGGCTGACAGTGGGAACAGTCTGTCACGAAGAGGGAACGCCTCTTCAGATGGGTCCTCTGCGAATAGGCCTCGTGGCGAGGGGGACTCTGCTGCTAGTGCTCCCCATAAACCGAAGGATGCCGGCGGGCATGTTTCCGACGGGTGGGGAGGCGACCGTTCCTCTAAGAGGGCTAGGGTAGCCACTCCGCCTGGCAAAACCCGGGACGTGTCAAATCCCCCGGAAGGTGCTTCCCCAGATCAGGCGCCGACGCTGACGCCGAAGAGTCTTGCCCCAGAGCAGACTTTGGCCGCTCCGTCCGCTTCTGCTCCTTCTCGCGAGGCGGAGGTTGTTCCGAAGGGGAATCGCGGTCTTCCACCTCCCCCTCCCAAGGATGAGGGTGGGCTCCCCGTCAAAGGGTCTGTCGGGGGCGAAAGTTCCTCCTCGCGCTCGCGAAAAAGGCCAGCGATCCTGGTGGAGGTTGCTGTTGAAACCTCTGAGTCTGCGGCCGCGGCAGTCGGGGCAGATGTTGCGGCCGTTACCGCAGGTTCCCCGGGGCCTCGTGGTTGCTTGGAGGAGGCCAGAGATGTGGGGGCGACGTCGTCTAAGGAGGTAGACGTTTCCGTCGGGGCCTCGCATCCCCTGGACCCGGCTGTGTGAGCATCGGAGGGGAGTGCCCTCGAGCCCGAGGAGCCGGCGGTCGCAGATCCTCCGGTGTCGTCGGAGGCTGTCCATGTCAGGGCCTCAGATTGCTTGGACCAGGCCGGGCAAGTAGCAGAGGAAGGAGTCCTCGAGCCCGAGGAACCGGTAGTAGCGGATCCTCCCGCGTTGTTGGAAGCTGTCCCCGCCAATGAGTCTTCCTCGTCCTCCAAAGGAGGGACGTACCGGTCTCCTCTTCGGTTTACTGAGGGTCCACCCTGCGTTCCTGCTGCGGATGCGCCCGACGAGGCTTGGAAGACGTACTCCGCATTTATGTGCCAGAGGTTAACGCGCCGTGCACCTGGGACATCTAAGTCCCCTTTGGTCCTCAACCAGTACGAGCAGTACCTCGACGCCATGGGACGCATGTTTCAGGGTGTGGCCTACCTGAATGATTTGATCCTCCTCGAGCGCGATCAGCGAATCTTGGCCGCGGAGGAGTCGGTATGGATCACACGATATAAACTTCTTGTCTATAATAATAATTTCTTTTGCTTGTGTGGGATCTACTTCGAGTGACTCGTTTTTCCATTCTTATTTGTTGATATTTTATGACTGCTTATTAACCTGTCGTCTGGAATATGCGTTTGACATATATATATTTTGAACGATGCCAATAGAATGACACTTTCAGTAAAAGTAGATACTTACATGGGATTGTGTAGATATGATGGGATGTCCCCTTCCCTCCCTTTCCCCTCTTTTTTTTTATCAAAGAAAATGGGGTCTTAGCTGGTTCCTGTTGGAAAGCTTTTAACCTGCTCGCTCGGGGACCTTTTGTGCTCGTACGGAGCCTTTTGTGCTCGCGTGGGAGTCTGTTGTGCTCGCATAGGAGTCTTTTGTGCTCGCTAGGAGTCTTTTATGCTCGCTAGGAGGCTTCTGTGCTCGCTAGGAGTCTTTTGTGCTCGCTAGGAGTCTTTTATGCTCGCTTGGGAGTCTTTTAATTGTGCTTGCTGGGAGGCTTTATTTGCTCGCTGGGAGGCTTTTATTGCTCACTGGGAGGCTTTTATTGGCGATGTATGCCTTAAGTAACCTTTGGGCACTCTCGCCTCTTTATTTTGGGCACTCTTGCCTCTTTTATGCTCTCTTTGGAGTCTTTTAATTGCTCACTGGGAGGCTTTATTTGCTCGCTGGGAGGCTTTATTTGAAGATTGTTCCCTGTCTTTTAAAGATGGGCCTCATCTGTATGTGCTCACTGGGAGGCTTTGATTGCTCGCTGGGAGGCTTTTATTGGTGATGTATGCCTTAAGTAACTATTGGGCACTCTCGCCTCTTTATTTTGGGCACTCTCGCCTCTTTTATTTTGGGCACTCTCGCCTCGTTTATGCTCGCTTTGGAGTCTTTTAATTGCTCGCTGGGAGGCTTTATTTGCTCGCTGGGAGGCTTTATTTGAAGATGGCTCCCTGTCTGTTAAAGACGGGCCTCATCTGTATGTGCTCACTGGGAGGCTTTGATTGCTCACTGGGAGGCTTTTATTGGCGATGTATGGCTTAAGTAACTTTTGGGCACTCTCGCCTCTTTATTTTGGGCACTCTCGCCTCTTTTATTTTGGGCACTCTTGCCTCTTTTATGCTCTGGTCGTATGTTCCAAACCTTTCGATCGTATATAAATAATTTTTCGGAGCCATAACAGTGTTATCGAATAAATTGACAGATACGTTAAAGTGCTTACCAGGATTTACGATAAGGTCAGGGAGGCGGAAGGTGGTCTCTCCCTTTAGTAGAATTTCTTTAGGTGCTTCACGTTCCAGCTCCTGATCACCTTGGTGCCTTCAGTATTCTCGAGTTCGTAAACCCCTGGTCTGACGATGCTCGTGACCACGTATGGCCCTTCCCAACTCTGCCCGAGCTTCCCGGCGTTGGCCTCGGCCATGTTTTGGAAGACTCGTCGGAGGACCATTTCCCCGACCCGGAAGCTCCTAGGGCGCACCTGCTTTTTGTAGTAGCGAGCGACGACATTCTGATAGTTAGCGACGTGGACACTTGTCTGCTCGCGTCGTTCGTCTACATGGTCGAGCTGGTCGAGTAGGCCCTATCAGTTGGCCTCTTCGTTCCCCGGGGCCAACAATCGGCGAAGAATCGGGATTCCCATCTCTGCTGGTATGACGGCTTCAACGCCATATAACAAGGAGAATGGAGTTTGGCCGGTGGCTGAGTGCGGAGTTGTCCGGTAAGCCCAGAGGACACCTGAGAGCTCGTCGGCCCAAAGCTCTTTCTTGGCGTCGAGCCTCTTCTTGATGTTTTCGGTGATCGTCTGGTTGACCGCTTCGGCGTTCCCGTTGCCCTGGGGGTACCTTGGTGTTAACGTGTGCAGCTTCACTCCCCATTGTGCACAGAAATTACTGAACCTCTTCGAGATGAAATGCGAATCGTTGTCCGCGATGATCTCCCTTGGCAGGCCAAAGCGCGTGAAGATGTTCTTCCAAATGAACCTTCCACGTCGGAATCCTTGATGTTGGCGTATGCTTCCGCTTCCGCCCACTTGGTGAAGAAATCTGTGACTACCAACATGAACCTCCTTTGCCGCGTGCTTATGGGCATCGGACCGACGATGTCCATGGACCATTTCATGAAGGGATATGGGACGGTCACCGAGGACAGCTCCTCGGCTGGGCAATTTATAGCTGGGGCGTGTCGCTGGCACTTCTCGCATCTCCTGGCATGATCGGCGCAATCCACCACCATCGTGTTCCAGAAGAAGCCCTGACGCTTGGTTTTTCTCAGCAGCGACCTCCCCCCGGAGTGGTTCCCGCATTCTCCGCTGTGGATTTCTCCCATCACGTAGTCGGCCTCTCTCTTGCCGAGGCACATTAGGTAGGGCCCGGTGAAGCTTTTCACGTAGAGCTTATGTCCGATGATGACGTATCTCGCGCTCTTGGCTTTGATCTTCCTCGCTTCCTGGCGATCATCTGGCATGATCCCCTCTAGGATATACTTCTTGATAGGCGTTCGCCAATCCTCCTCGTCGTCGTCCTCCACCACTCCTTGCTCGTCGTTTTCCAGCTCCTTGTCCACAAGCTTGTGGATGCTGAGCTCTTCGGGAAATTTCCCTTGCTCCTCACCTCCGCCTCGGGACTTCTTCCGTACCCGAGCCTTCTTCCCTTCTTATACTTGGCCTCTTGACTGTTTCCACTGTAATAGATCGAAGCTCACCTACTTCCGTCGTCGAGCCCAATCCTGCTAACGCATCAGCGTGGGTGTTATCCCCTCGCGTCACGTGTGTCAGGCTGAAGTGATCGAACTTCCCGGAGAGCGAATCCACGAGTGCCGCGTAAGCCTCCATCCTCTTGTCGCTTCTCTCGTATTCACCACTGACTTGTTTGACGACCAACTGGGAGTCTGAGAAGATGCTAACGTTCTTTATGCCGATCGCGAGGGCAGAATTCAGGCCTATGAGGAGGGCCTCGTACTCGACCTCGTTGTTCGTAGCCCGGTAGGCGAGGCGGAATGCTTTCTCGATGACCTCTCCCATGGGCGAGGTGTGTCTAACTCCGGAGCCTGCTCCTTGCGAGGTGGCGGATCCGTCCACATGTAGCTTCCAGGTACCATCCTCATTGCTTAGATCGATCGATTCCCTCGGGAGTTCGATCAAGAATTCCGCGAGGACCTGAGACTTGAGACTCGTTCGGAGCCTGTACTCGATGTCGTATGCCCCGAGCTTGTTCGACCATTTCGTGATCCGTCCCGACTGGTTTGGACTGTGGATGATGGCGCGTATCGGCCTATCGGTCATAACGACGATGGGATGCCCCTGGAAGTGGAACCTTAGTCTCTCTGAGGCGTCGTAGACTGCCAGGGCTAACTTTTCCACCCGCGGGTACCTTGTTTCCGCATCGAGGAGCTTCCGACTGATGTAGGTGTTGGAATTTATTTAACAATTAAAAAATATTAATTACAATACACATCCTATGTGGCGGAAAATTATAATTAGATCTAATATATTAAAACTAATTTTAATATATTTAACAACCTAAGGCATTAAAATTTATTAAGCAATTATAAACAATTTATAATTCACAAGCTCAATCAAATAAAATTAAATTAAATAATTTATATAACAATTATATAATTTATATTTAATTATTTAATTGAGAAATTACTTACGTAAGAGGTTGTAAACAACCACGACGTTGCTAGCTATCGCCGGAATGCCACGTCACGCCCAAGTCCCGAGAAAACCCTCGCCGAATTGCCTGGGAACGTCTTCGCCGGACTGGGAAGGGTCACTGGAATGCACAGCAGCTGGGAGCCTCGCCGGACTGGAGTTCTTCGCCTGACAGGGAGCTCGCCGGATTGGAGAGCCTCGCCGGACTGGGCACTCGCCGGATGGGACTCTGTCGCCGCACGGGAACACGCCTGACAGGGAGCTCGCCGGACTGGAGAGCCTCGCCGGACTGGGAAGCTTCGCCGGACTGGAGATCTCTGGGACGCCTCGCCTGATGACCTCGCCGGATTGCCCTCGCCGGATTGGACTCGCCGGACTGGAGCGCCTCGCTGGAATCCCTTCGCCTGACAGGGATCCTCGCCGGATTGGATCTGCCTCGCCGGACTGGACCTGTCTCGCCGGATTGGAGTCACCTGACAGGGAGCCTTCACCGGACTGGGTCTGGCTCGCCGGAATGCAGGACATGAGGCTGGGAGGTCACCGGAATGCACATAAAACGACCTAGGGACGTTTTAGAGGGCTGAAACCTTTTTAAAACAGTTTTAAAAATTCCAAAACAATTTTCTAAATCATTCAAACACCACAAGTGATGAATCAAAAGTATTAAACAAGGAAATATTGAGATCAAGAGTGTGGGCTCTTAAGAACAATTAGGAAATCAAAGATTGAAAAGGAAAAACAATTTTTTCTCTTCTATGGTTTGGGGATTTCGGCCGAGAAACACACAGGGGGAAGGAGAGTGTGTTTGCCGAAAATTCTCTAGGGTTAGGGTGTGTGATTAGGGTTTCTTAGCCTTATTTATGCAGGTTATAAATGGGCTTAAGCTGGGTCAAACCCATGACCCTATTCACTTAAGGAATTCGGCCAAAACACTCTCCCCTTACTCGTCCATATCTTTGATTTTTGTTCCTAAATATATTTGATTTAATTTCTAAAATTAATTTAGAACTCTCATTATTATTTAATGACACATCATTAAATATATTTCATAGTTATCGAATAAGTACGAAATGAGAAATAATTTGTTTTCTTTTTTTAACATATTTGATCACTCGAGAATGTCATCATCAATATGATAACATCTTGTGATTCAATAAACAAAATAAATAACTAGTTATTTATCGAGTTTCAAGAAAACAACTTTCTCAATATAAATCACTATTTATAGTTAATGAGTAAATCAACTTTTCCAGTTCTTTTAATCTCTTCCAAGTGTCTATCATTGAGACTTCATGGACCCACATGAACGAAGCTTTAGAATAAAGATCGGACACAAAAGTTCACAAACTTTTTCCGTCTTTTAACTCTTAATATTGGTCGATTCCACTAAAGGACCAATATTGACAATCTCTCTGTTCATGTGTGTATCTTTTATGTTTGATATGATGAAACAATTTCTCATATGATCCACGGAGTATATTACGATATTACCCTTCATGTGTATCAGTAACTGAGGGGAATGTAAGGTTACTGTTTTACCCCTCGAGTTATTATTTCACTAACTCCTTTGTTATTTGTGAATGAGAAAAACATAAAGTGAGATGTCTTTACATGTCACATGTTTTAATCAAAGAATGAACTCATTCAATGAATACCTGGCCAGGTTTATTCATTCACACTCTCATAACAAAACATAGTGTGATACTAATGCACTTGCATCGTTGTTACATGAATTCCATATCTGTGAATCATGTAACCCAACATTACATCCTTGTGACACCAACAGTCGGGTCAGATGCAACTAAAATTTAGTCATTTCCCATTGACGAATCAAATGTCACAAAGTGCAATGTCAATTACATATTCACTTCAGGATTAAGGTAAGTATCATAATACTCCTTAAGTTGTGAACTTGAAGCCTCGAGTGTATAAACATTTTTGTCTCGAGCTTCTAAGTGTCACTGGTCTTGTTCAGTATCTTTTGTAAGATACCTAGTATGAATCATAGAGTCACAACTCTCCATATCACAAGATGAGATATCATGATTCATGCTAACAATCAATAATAAGATTCGATTGCTCTATCGATCTTTAGATTGCGAACATATGTTTCAAACTTGTCACAAGGGGTTATCTTGTCAAGTCTGTACTTAACACCCTTTTTGTTGATGACAGTTTCAGAGCATAGCTTAAACATAACTAAACACAATCTCATAAAGAATGAACATTTTATTAATATCAATGTTTCAGCAAAATATAAATACATAAAGTATCTCAATGTCTAATATCTCCTTTGTGGGCACCAATCCCAACAGTAGGCCACTGGCTTCTGCTCTCCGTCCTCTTTTCGCACCAGTACCTGGCTGATTGCCTGGTTTGATACGGCGACGTATAGGTACAGGGTCTCTCCCGGGATCGGCTTCGTCATCACCGGGGGTGACGAGAGATACGTCTTCAGAGCTTGAAAATCTTCCTCACACTTCTCGGTCCATTCGAACTTCTTGTTCTTCTGTAGCAGCTCATAGAAGACGAGTGTCCTGTCGGCTTTCCTCGAGATGAAGCGGCCCAAGGCAGCGATTCTTCCTATTAGCCTCTGCACTTCACGCCGGTTGCATGGAGATGGCATACTCTTGATCGCCTCGATCTGCTCGGGGTCCGCTTCGATTCCATGCCGGGTAACCATGTGACCCAGAAATTTCCCCGAGGAGATGCCGAAAGTGCACTTGGAGGGATTCAACCTCATCTGATGTCGGTTCAAGATCTCAAAGCACTCCGCCAGGTGTTCGATGTGCCTCTCCGCCTTCATCGTCTTGACAACCATATCATCGATATACACCTTCATGCTCTTTTCAATATGCTCGTGGAACCTCTTGGTCACCAGTCTTTGATAGGTCGCACCGGCGTTCTTCAAGCCGAACGGCATCACCTTGTAGCAATAGGTTCCTCGCTCGGTGATGAAGGCGGTCTTCTCCTCGTCGTCCGGATGCATCCTTATTTGATGGTACCCCGAATATGCATCCATGAAGCTGAGGAGTTCGTATCCCTGAGTGGCCTCGACGAGGCGATCGATGTGCGGCATGGGGAAGCTATCCTGTGGGCAAGCCTTATTGAGGTCGGTGAAGTCCACGCAGACTCGCCACTTCCCGTTCTTCTTCTTGACGACGACCGTGTTAGCCAACCACTCGGGGTATTTTACCTCCCTGATGGTGACCATAGAGAGTAATTTGTCGACCTCCTCGTTGATCACCCTATTCCTGTCCGGTGCCATCTTCTTCTTCTTCTGGATGACGGGCCGACGGCTCAGGTTGGTGTTGAGATGGTGGGCGATCACAGACGGATACGCCCGGCATGTCTTCGTGGGTCCACGCGAAGCTCTTCTGATTCTCCTTCAAGAAGGCTATCAGCCTGGCCCTAACTTCGGGGTCGAGCTCCGCCCCTATACTGGTCGTCCGAGTTGGGTCGGACTCGTCGATGCAGACTTGCTCGACCACCTCGACCTGCGGTCCCGGTCGCCCTTTAATAGCCGCTCGCTCCTCGAACGTCTCGGTTGCCGATGGCTCGAGGAGCGGGCTTGCTGGACCTCTCCCTTCATGTCCCCACGAGCCATTCCCCGTCTCTTCGCCCGCCTTGGTTGGGGTGGGGGGAGAGGCTAGCTGCTATAAATCGGCAGCCTCTTCCTCGCTCACTTATGCCGGTGTCTTCTCTCCATGCACCTGTCGGTGGTGCATCATGTAGCAGACATGGTAAGCGTCCCTGTCGTGCCGTATCTCTTCTATCGTCCCAGCTTCTCCGGGAAATTTGATACATTGGTGGTAGGTGGAGGGTACGGCCCTCATCGAGTGGATCCAAGGTCTTCCTAGGATCACGTTGAAGTGTGAAGGTACGTCTAGGACCATGAACTCCACCATTCTCTGCACCCCTTTCACACGGACCGGGAGGTGGACCGTGCCCATGGAGATAGCCACATCTCCATTGAGCCCGGAGACCTTCCGCCGCCGTCCCCCGATCTCTAGGCCCTCAATTTTCATCTTCTCGAGGCACTCGTAGAAAATGACGTCCACGGCGCTCCCGTTATCGACGAGAACTTGGCACACGTCAGCGTTACCGATCTCGAGCACGAGGACCAGCGCGTCGTCGTGCATCTCTGCACACTCTCCAGTCTCGACGAACTCAATCTTCGCCTGGGAGCCG
This sequence comes from Urtica urens, assembly GCA_958296335.1. Lineage (NCBI taxonomy): Eukaryota > Viridiplantae > Streptophyta > Magnoliopsida > Rosales > Urticaceae > Urtica > Urtica urens. Next base: position 30,594,728 of record OY282521.1, read on the forward strand.
GTTGCCATCGGATCCCCGCGGTTGTGCTCTTTCCCTCGACGTTGAAAAGCCTTGATGTTGTTCACGGAGTCGCCGCACAATCGCGATCCGCGCATGATCACCTCAATCCTGGCTCTCGTCGCCGGCCTATCCTCTGCGATCTGATCCACCACTTGTCTTCCTGCGATCATGTCTCTCCTTGCTCCTTCTGGAGCGCTTTCGGCGCCTCGCTCCTGAGCACCTTGCGGCCTTCGCCACGTTTGATTGTCATTCATCCACGGCTCGCGATGGCTTGGGGCCAAATCCCTCAGCTCCCCTTGCGCATACCTCCTATGGAGCTCGCGATTCAACATGGCACACTCCTCGGTGGCGTGCCCGCTCATGTTGTGGAATTCGCAAAACTTGCTCGCGTCTTTCGGCCAGGGTTTCCTCTCGAAACCTCCTCGCCTCCCGAGGGTCCTCTTCCTCCTTCGATGTGGCCCCCTCGTCCTCCAGAAAATCCTCCTCGGCTCCTTTTCTAGGGGCTTCCCGACCCCTTCGCTCTCCGAGCACTCCCTCGCCATCCCTACGCGCTGTCGTCGCTCGGGCCTCAGCTTCGTCCCGATGTTCCCTCTTCTTGGGATGCTTCCCTCTTCCGCCTCCTTCATGGATCTTCCTCAACGCTGCTTCCTCCTCCTCGATTTCCATAAAAATTGAGGCCCGGTGGAGGGCGTCCTCGATCGTTGAGGGGCGCATCTTTGTCAACTCCGGTCGGAAAGGGGAGGTACAGAACAGGTAAAGCCTGGATCGCGATCATCCCGTCCAGGTTTGATATTCTGACCATGACAGCCTTGAACCTTTCGATGTAGTGGCGGAGCGTCTCTCCCTTTTCCTGGGCGAGGTTCCACAACGTGGTTATCGTCGCGTCGCTCTGAACGTACATCGAGTAGTGGCGCAGGAAAGCGGCGACAAGGTCGTCAGAGTCGTCGATGGATTCCGAGGGTAGCTTGGCGAACCAGTCGCTAGCCGGACCTTGCAGGCTCTCGACGAATAGGCGGCAGAGGATGGCCTCTACCTTCTCCGTCTCCCCGGTGATACGCTCCGTCACGATTCGGAATGACTTCACATGGGTGTTTGGGTCTGAGGTCCCTTTGTACGGCATGATCTTGACCTTCGGGAGTTCTCCCAACTCCACGTCGCGGATCTTGGACGAGAAATGAGTGGCTCTCGCCTCCCTGACCATCCGGTCAATCTCCGGCGCCGAACTCATCACCTGGTGCACTCGGGACGCGACCTGTCCCATCCTGGACTCGATCCCCGAAGATAATTCATTTACCATCTTCCTTACTTCTTCCGCCATGTGAGGAGTCAAGGTGGGACGGGCATTTATGGCCGCCACCGGGTCTTCCTCCTTTGCTGTAGACGGCGTGAGCACGGTGGTCTGAAAGAGGTTTCTGTGGACCGGGGCTCCGGGGGCCGTCCATGCTCCCATCCCTCCGTTGGTCATGAACTGGTCCAGGCGGGCCGCAAGTTCCCTGTTCAGCTCGGCCTACTCCTCGGCTCTCCTGTTGGCCTCTTGCGTTGTTGCCAAGGCTTCGGCCAACTGCTGCCGGAGCGCACCCGCCTCCGCAGTCTCCTCTTGACTCCCTCCTGCGCTGCTATCGTTGTTCGCCATGTCTTCGGTCTTCGCGAGCTTCCTGGCTGTGAGATAGAAAAAGACAGGGCCCCACGGTGGGCGCCAAACTGTAGACGTCGGTTTTCACCGAAGCTCTTTCAGTCACAAGGATTAACAACGATAATTTATATATGTGAGGCCCAAATTAGTGCGTTAATATCCTTGAGTTTTATGTATATGGGAGCTAGGTCTCTTTCTTTTATTAGCTTGGAAGCTTATCAAAGAATACAGACACTGGTGAACAGTGACGACTAATATCTCTATCTTTAGGGTTTCGATTCCTTTCTTTTCTATGTGGTCTTTACATTGATATTTATAGTCTCTCTCCTTGGTGTGTGTGTTCTCTAGGGTTTGTCCCTCCATTAGGGTTTCCCCTTTTGACCCGGCCTTCCTCTGACCGGCTTCGTGATTCCTTCCTGATCTTTACCTACTAAATCTCGTGATTTCTGCTCTTTCGACTGACTCTCTAACGCCAAGTCTTCTCGAGCATGCTTCCGTTTTCCCGCCCTTTTCACAGCGACGACATTCCTTGAAGGCAGGACTCCTTCGAGGAGAAGAAGAGGGATACTCCATCGAGGAAAAGCCTCCTTGCGAAGAGTTTCCCTCGCAATTATTCCACCCTCCTCGCTCGGGGCTAAACCCTCCTCGCGGGGGTGAATCTTTCCCCTCGCGTCACTGTCGCTTGCCGCGGGCCCCGCTTGCTTCTTCCTCCTTTTGTCGTTTGGGGAGCCGAAACGACATGTGATTATGTTAAGAGGGATTTGACGAAATCCTACCTTAACAATACGCTCCGTCACGATTCGGAACGACTCCACGTGCGTGTTTGGGTCTGAAGTCCCTTTGTACGGCGTGATCTTGACCTTCGGGAGTTCTCCAAGCTCTACGCCGCGGATCTTGGACGAGAAAGGAGTGTCTCTCGCCTCCCTGACCATCCGGTCGATCTCCGGCGCCGAACTCGTCGCCTGGTGCACTCGGGACGCGACCTGTCCCATCCTGGACTCGATCCCCGAAGATAATTCCTTTACCATCTTCCTTACTTCTTCCGCCATGAGAGGAGTCAAGGTGGGACGGGCATTTATGGCCGCCGCCGGGTCTTCCTCCTCTGCTGTAGACGGCGTGAGCATGGTGGTCTGAAAGAGGTTTCTGTGGACCGGGGCTCCGGGCGCCGTCCATCCTCCCATCCCTCCGTTGGTCATGAACTGGTCCAGGCGGGCTGCAAGTTCCCTGTTCAGCTCGGCCTGCTCCTCGGCTCTCCTGTTGGCCTCTTGCGCTGTTGCCAAGGCTTCGGCCAACTGCTGCCGGAGCGCTCCCGCCTCCGCAGTCTCCTCTTGACTCCCTCCTGCGCTGCTATCGTTGTTCGCCATGTCTTCGGTCTTCGCGAGCTTCCTGGCTGTGAGATTGAAAAATACAGGGCCCCACGGTGGGCGCCAAACTGTAGAGGTCGGTTTTCACCGAAGCTCTTTCATTCACAACGATTAGCAACGATAATTTATATGTGTGAGGCCCAAATTAGTGCGTTAATATCCTTGAGTTTTATATATATGGGAGCTCGGTCTCTTTCGTTTATTAGCTTGGAAGCTTATCAAAGAATACAGACACTGGTGAACAGTGACGGCTAATATCTCTTTCTTTAGGGTTTCGATTCCTTTCTTTTCTACGTAGTCTTTACATTGATATTTATAGTCTCTCTCCTTGGTGTGTGTGTTCTCTAGGGTTTGTCCCTCCATTCGGGTTTCCCTTTTTGGCCCGGCCTTCCTCTGACCGGCTCCGTGATTCCTTCCTCATCTTTACCTACTAAATCCCGTGATTGCCGCTCTTTCGACTGACTCTCTGACGCCAAGTCTTCTCGAGCACGCTTCCGCTTTCCCGCCCTTTTTCACAGCGACGACATTCCTTCTAAGGCGGGACCCTTTCGAAGAAGAAAGGGGAATACTCCATCGAGGAGTATCGGCTCGCAGGAAGGCCTCCTCGCGAAGAACTTTCTTCGCAACCATTCCACCCTCCTCGCTCAGAGCTAGAACCTCCTCGCGGGGGTGAATCTCTCTCCTCGCATTACTGTCGCCAGCCGCGGGCCCCGCTTACTTTTTTTCGCATTTCGTCGTTTCGAGAGTCGAAACGACATGTGACTATGTTAAGAGGGATTTGATGAAATCCTACCTTAACAGAAACCGCATGTCGTTTTCTCATAATTGTCGTTTACCTTAGGCATAAAACCCATCTTTGGCTATCGGGTGGCCGATGAGGAGAGAAGACTGACCACGGAGAAGCCGACAAATTCCCCGAGAAACGCCTCTAGCCGCTCCGTCGCCGATCAGTCCTTTGCAGAAACAACAATAAGCCGAGGGAGTTTGTCGGAATTCAAAGAACTTCGAGGTAGTGGCCGAATTTTCAAAACTGTGAGATAGGAACATGAATTTCATGACAATTTTGATTTTTTTTAGCAATTATGTTAGAAATAGATTGTGTTAGGATTGTGACTGTGAAAGTTATGTAATTTTTTGGAATTTTTTTGATACTCGAATTGTGAAAGATGAAGTAATTTCGGTAGTTATAGTTATAAATTGATATTTCTTTAGATAAACTTATAAAATTGTTCTTGAACTCGTTGATTATGAATTTTAGTCGAATATATGGGTGAAATGAAATATGTTTGAAACTGAATTGTAAGAGGACCAGAATTTTTTCAGATTTTATTGAGATTGAGAATTTGAAATATGCTGTGAATTCGGTAGTTGGATTTATAGTTCGATAATTCGTTATGTAATATTTTTTTTTGAGTACATTCGTTATGTAATATTGTTATTGAGCTCATTGATTATGATTTTTTTCTCAAAAATATGTGTGAAAGAGAATCTCTTTGGAATCTTAATTTAAGAAGATTGGAATTTTTTCAAAATTATTTGACTTAAGGATTTGATAATTTAAATTGTATGTCGGGAATTGTTGTTTTATTTTGTTTAGAAAGAAGTGTTGATTATTATTTTTTCTCAAAAATATGTGTGAATTAGAATCTGTTTGGAATAGAAATTTAAGAATAATTGAAAGTTTTCATAATTTTTTGACTTACGGATTTAAGAATTTTGTTTATTAACGATGACAGATGGGAGATGAAGGCGTTCGAAAACATTGTGTTGTCTTTCCGGGGAGTAACAATCACTTTACATGCAAATATTGTGGGTTAACGACAAGAGGTGGAGGAATCACTCGTACGAAGTTGCATCTTAGCGGAAACGATCCGAAGAGAAACTTAAAATGATGTGAAAAGTGTCCTCCAGAGGTCCGAGAAGAAATTCGACAAATGCTACATGAAGCTGAAATAAGAAAAAAGAATAAGAGCATGATGGAAGAAAAATCCGTCAAGAGTTGCGTGCGAATCTCGGACCACGTCCTGATCATTGAGAAGATGAAGACTTGTACGAGGCAATGAAGACGAAGAAGAATATCTTTAGAAGCGACAATATCGCTTCTAAACTTCACCCGCCAAATTTTCCCACCCTTTTTGCCCACGTTTTTGGACCCTTAGAAGCGACTTTAGGGGGACTTGTCGCTTCTAAATTCGACGCCTAAAATACAATTAGAAGTGACAAAGTCGCTTTTGGACCTTTAGAAGCGAGGCATTACAAGCGACAATGTCGCTTCTAAATGACTTTTAGAAGCGACGTTTTGGCCTTTAGAAGCCACTTTTTGGCCTTTAGAAGCGATTTTTGTCGCTTCTAAAGGCCTTCTTTGTCCTAGTGAGTCGCCAAGAGGTCGATGCTGCAACTTGGAGATCCGGGCCTGGAGGAGAATCTGGATCCCAACAAGACATGGGATTGAAGCCACCAATCTCGCCCGCTCTTTATCGATCTGATTCGGCACGGCAACCAACATTCCCTACATCGGCAACTATGTCTCTCAAGAAACGATTAGGAAAAATCGTGCGCAAATTTTTCATACACGAGAGTGTTCCAAGCTAAGTCGCATCAAATTTATGGTGTATGTTATGTTGTATGTTATGTATGAAACCAATGTGATATGATATGTATGAACTGTACGAATGATATGTATAAAATTTATGTCTTTAACTTTTGTTATATTTATAAATTCATGTTTTGAACTAAACAATTACATAACAGTTTTTCCGTCGAATTTACATTATTTTTGTCGGAATCCTGACCGGCCAACGATAATCTCATCGACATTCCGTTTTTCGGTTTCCACATTTTATTCATCGGATTCCTGTTTGGTTAGCAGCATTCCCATGTTTTTGAGTCATCGATCATTTATCGGCAATCGGTCGTTCAATACTTTGTTCGATGATTGTCACAACTCACAACTATTTAAATGTAAAGTTTACAGTACGTTTTCATGCATGCCTCAAACACCGTCCGATAGCCCACGCTGCCATCAGTGATGTAAGTCTCACACTGCTAATCCTTAGAAAAGTTGGTATATAAATATAATATAATATAATATTGTACTTTTTGATCCACCTGCTTGCCAGATCACGTACGTTCACAAATAAAATACTACAAAAAGTTCTAAAGATACCCTTCATGACACCAAATCCATCTTCTAAGTATCCTATGAAAGCACACTAATAAAAGCACACTTCATGATGCGTTAAAAAAGAAAAGCACACTTCATGCATATATATCAGCTCATCTGAATTGTTGAAAGGCAATAGCAATACCAAGTCCTATATGTAGCTAGCGAAGAAAAAGGTGAATGAAGCAGGAAGAGACGAATTTTATTTCATCCACATAAAGTACGTCGGATACCTTATTCTTTCAAGTTGAATTTTTTCTTTAAGTTTTATAAGCCAAATAGCAAACACATATTTGGACAACATTCATGATTTTGTAATAAGACTCGGTCGTTATGGCATGGATCACGCCAAAAAAATTAGATTGTATGCTCCAAAATGTTCTTTGGAGTTGTGGGAGTGTTAGGATCTCTATCTTTCTAGAAGAACTCCTAAGAATTAGGTAAAGATAGCTCCATGATTACTAATTTGTTACTTTGTTTGGATTAACAAAACGTTTGCCACTGGCCCAAGTCTTTTTTTTAAGGCACATTCGCTGTGGTTGGGGTCCGAATCCACGACGTTCAAACTGAAAATTATGTGGTATTAATACGATTACCCAAGTCTTAGTAAGCCCCTTTTACATATTTGGCCGGTTCCTCTATTTCCATATTCATAAAAGGTGTTTTCTTTTCGCATATATTTATATATATATATATGTATATTTATATATATATATGTATATTTATATATATATATATATAGGATTATTTGCTCAAATACACTACTGAAATTGTTGTTTATAATTTCCTTAGGTCAAAATCCCCACTTTGGGCATCTAATAACTAAGACTGATAGTCAGGGTTGGAGCCAGTTTGGTTCAAATGTCCCTCCTAATTAGGAAACTGTTAGAAATTATAGTCTTGCCATAAAAGTTTTACTAATTTCTTTTTTGGCTCATATTTATATGATTTTTTCAAATTTACCCAGACTTGAATTTCTGACTTCTTCATTCCCGAAAGTTACAGCCGGTTCAGTTATTATGCTGAGCGAGGCTTGATTACTGTAACACCACAATAGTTTCCTCACCATCAACACAGATATATTTGTTTGAAAACTATTTGTGTTATTGAGATTAATATCAACGATTTTTGCTCCGCAAGCCAGTTTATGTGATGGGTCCCGAGTGGTGTACGTGGAAGTTTGCATGCAGAGTTTGAGAAGTCTGTATATGAATGAGGAGAGGATCGACCATTCACTTGTGAAGAAGATTTCAAGTCCTCATATCATCTGTATCGTCTTCTCTGTTGCAATATATCCTTATTCGTAATGGGATATTCTTTTTTAAGCGAATCAATTTCTTTTGCGCCTGTTACATTTTCAAAGTTTACATGATATTTATCTATAACTCTCCTAGAAAGTATTGACTTATACGAGAGAGAGACAAATATTAACTTTTCATTTTTCTTACACCAATTTTATGTGTTGGCGAAAAAAGTATAATAGTTTCTTTTTTTTTTATTGGCTCTTTTATTAATTCGGTTATATTTTTCTAGAAAGAGTAAGATCGTACCCAGTTGTCTTACGCTACCAATATTGCTACTCGTAAGTTCCAAAAAATGCTTTTGAATTGAAGTCCAAAGAAAAAGATGACGACTGTAAAGATTTTGAAGAAGCTATAGAGAAAACCTGAAATGAAGAAACAACACCTATTTAATTTCAATATCAAAGATTGGTCGTACGAATAATTCGAAACGCCAGTAGCTCATGATTGGCTAATAAAGTAATAGTTCTATTTAAAAAATGTCAGCGATCAAGGAAAATATGGGGGCAGAAAATTTGAATATTTTATAAGCATTATGTTTTTCATCGGTCATGTTGTAAACTTTGTTTATTATAAAACAATAATAATATGACTAAACCTGGCTTACCGGAACCGGACGGTCCGATCCGGTAAGCATTTTAACGGATCCGGGTGGTCCGTTAGCGGTAACGGACCGGTCTGGTCCGGTCCGGTTAGGTAGCGTACCGGACTGGATCGTCCGTTAAGGTCCGTTAATTTTTTTTTTTTTTACAAAAAAACTGACCGTTGGAATATTTATATATATTTTTTATTTTTTTTACCCATGAATCGATTTAAAATACATTTTTTAATTTTTTTATAATTTTTTTTCTCTTACCGGACCGGACCGGAATGTCCGGTCCGGTAAGGGTCCGGTTAAAATAACCGGACCATAGCGGTCTACCGGGCCGGACCGGCCCGCCCGGTCCGGTAGGCCAGGTTTAAATATGACCGTAGCTTGAAACTCCGGAACATTTTCGCTGGAATATCAAAATTTCAGCTAAAAATTAAAAAAAAAGTGGAGTAAATTACTTTTAGTCGTCGGAAGATGTGATAAATCCAAAAAATAAAATAAAATTAAAAAACCAGTACAAAATGATAACTACTTTGATTTCTTTCTACAAAATAAAAATAAAATCATTTGTGTGCGTTACAATTGAAATTTGCTGAATTATATATGGAGGGCTTTTAGCTGCATGGTTTAGTTGACACCCAAAAGGTCTCAATGACACCACACAAACCTTGAAACCCCTCTCCACCGTCGGATCGCCCACGCAAGAATGATTAGAAGCCCCAACCACCACACGATCATAACTAAGTTTATATCAAACTAATCATAATATTAGGTTGACTTAATCCACCTGCTCTTAAACCAAACCCATCTTCTCATATTCACCCTATAAAAAGCACAATTGAAATATAAATATTTCACAATTAAAATCTCATCATATAAACTCATCCTGATCCTTCAAAACCCTATATCTATCTTTAGAGCATAAAAAACAAAGAAGGGGAATGATGAAAGGAGAGTCAACGAGCATCGACATGGCTGGGACGAGCAAGGCGGTGGTTGTGGAGAAGAGAGGGTTCAAGAGAGGAGCTTCGGTGGCGGATTTGGTGTTGAGGCTCGGAGCGCTCGTGTCAGCTGTGGCGGCCGCGGCAACGATGGGATCCAGCGACCAAAGCCTTCCTTTCTTCACTCAGTTCTTCCAATTCGAAGCCAGCTACGACAACATGCCAAGCTTCCAGTACGTCCATTACTTGTACATAAACTCTGTGAACGTCTCTACTTAACACCGAGTCATTTTAATCGAAATTTAACGATTTACACGTGTAATGCAGGTTTTTTCTGATTGCAATGGCATTTGTGAGTGCTTACCTCGTCCTATCACTGCCTTTCTCCATCGTTGCCATTATTCGCCCAAACGCAGCTCGGATCAGGCTCTTCCTCATCATGGCGGACACCGTAATATATTATTAATATAATTGTTATTCCACTTCCATTATCTTATGCTAACTTGTTTATTTTTTCAGTTATTAATCTAGAAATAAACAGTCATTGCCTATGTAAATAGTAGTATATCTTTTGCATTACGGACTTTGAGACATGAAAAAAAAAGTTTAAATGTGTTACAAAAATATATATGTGACGAGTGTGTATGCTGTTTTGTTGGACAGCTGACACTGACTCTCGCCACGTCAGCGGGCGCGGCGGCGACGGCGATCGTGTACTTGGCCCATAACGGAAACGCGACATCTAATTGGTTCGCCATTTGCAACCAGTTCACCGACTTCTGTCAGAGTATCAGCGGAGCTGTTGTCGCCGCTTTTGTCTGCGTTCTCACCATTATCTTCTTGATCTTCATCTCCGTCGTCTCTCTCCGCAAGCATTGATCAGACAAGCTTTTTTAAGATAATATATACACATAATTTTATAAAAGAGGAATATTTCTAAAGGTCAACTATATCGATGATGTGTTTTTTTGTTTTGTTTTACTCAGTTGTGTGGTAACTTTTCCGTAGAGTGAATGTAATTTTTTACACTTTTTTTTACTTTCGGTTCGTTGTTTATTTCGTGGCTGTGTAATGTGTGTATATTTAGTGAAATTATGGGAATATTTGTGTTGTACTTATTTTTCGTAATATACCTGAATCTGAATGGTGTTTTGCATTCAGAAGCTTAATTTTTCTTCCGGAAGATGCCAACGACAGTACTCGGCAGTGAAACGACAATATAATTAAAAATTACATGTCGTTACGAGATTAGCTCATTTATTTTTCCATGGTGATTACCAAAATAAGATGCCAACGACAGTTAAACGACAGCTTTCTAAAAGGCTACATGTCGTTTTTATAACTCGGGCTTTAAGGTCCAACTAGGAAAACCCAGCTCAGATGACATAATAAGGCCCAAAATCAACTCAACTCTCTCCAGAGACAACCAAACAATTCAGTGTTCTTCATTTTCACGCTTCTCTGCATAACTTTCCCGGGAAAGAAAAAAAAAAAATAGAAAAAGGGAAATCTACGCGCAGAAGAGCAAATTGATTTCGTGGCTAGGGTTTATCAGTCTTCTTCTCTTTTCGATTCCGTGGATATAGCAGTCGAAAATGTCTCAAACGGGGAAGTTAATGCCCAACCTAGATCAACACAGCACCAAAATGCTTAATCTAACGGTGCTTCAGAGAATCGACCCTTTCATCGAGGAGATTCTGATCACAGCGGCTCACGTCACCTTCTACGAGTTCAACATCGAGAGCAATCAATGGGTATCATCTCTCGATTCCATTCACCTTCTATTATTTGTGGTGTTTTGTGGATTAAGATTCGCGGATTTAGTTGACATGCTTTGAATTGTTAACAATTATTTCAGAAACCAAAGAAATTGATTTAATTTTTCTCAATTAAATCATTAAGAAAATCAATTTTGCGATCTTTGTGGGAAAAAAAATAATTTATTTTATTTGTCGTTGTTGTAGAGTCGTAAGGACGTTGAAGGATCTCTTTTTGTGGTCAAGAGGTAATTTAGTTCTTGCCTGAAATGAAATGGTTAATTTACCATAAATCACTTTGGAAGTACTTGGTTTGGATGTTTTCAATTGAAAATTAAAAGTTGGTTGCGTGATTCAGTTTCCCCTTTTGTTATTACCAGGAATACTCAACCGCGGTTTCAGTTCATTGTCATGAATCGGCGTAACACAGGTTTGGATTAATAATTGAATCTAGTTAATGTTTAGTATTACCTAGTTATTGTTTGTTTCTAATGGGTATAGAAATGTAATCTATCCAATGTTAGTAGGCGTATATATGTGCGTCAATGTGTGTGATCAGTAATTAGACATTAGGTTAACTGGTACGGTACATATGTAGATTTATCTTTTACATACAGAAAGTAAAAGCGAACTTTAGGGATATAGAATAAGGTACTGACATACATAGCCCAATATTTATTCAAGTTTTTTAGCTTGTTGATTTATTTTTCATTCGAAATAGTCACAAGGAGATGGGTAGAATTGCAACCAGCTATCTTTATCTACCCTGTTATGGCCAGATCTCACCGTTAATAAGTTCTTCCTTTTAATCTGGTAATTTGTTTTAAGAGTTTTTTTTATCTCATAGTGGTAATTGTCTAACAATCATCGTGTGCTTAATTAACAGAAAATCTTGTCGAGAATCTACTGGGAGACTTTGAGTACGAAATTCAAGTCCCATACCTGTTATATCGAAACGCAGCACAAGAAGTTAATGGCATTTGGTTTTACAATACCCGTGAATGTGAAGAAGTTGCGAATCTATTCACGAGGTATGTTTTTTTCTTACACTTCGGTTACTGACGCAGAAGTATTTTGCAGAATACTATAGATATTATTTATAGCATTAAATTTAAATGTACAAAACTAATGCTGGATATTTATAATTCTTTGCAGGATACTTAGTGCCTACTCAAAAGTTCCTTCTAAGCCGAAAGTATCTCCAAGCCAAAGGTATTCTTTGTTCTCTATTTAGATTTTATGGTTTCAATATTTTTTGCTCTGCCAAAACCTAATAGTACTTTATGGTATAGATACTCCAAAATCTGTTAGTATTATGATCATGCAATTTAGGAGGATTTAATCTTAAAGTAAGGGCATCAATTTGAATCCTGGATTTTTCGAATAGAGAAATCGAGAATTTTAACTGTTTCTGATATTCAAGAACAATATTCTCTTTCACTAACATTTTATTTTTCCCGTAGAGAAACTACAAAACTCTTTCTCGTGTTTTACAATGCTGCAGTGAATTCGAGGAGCTTGAAGCAGTGCCATCTCTGTCTGTAATGGAAGGCCCGCTCGAACCACCTTCAACCGTTTCCGCGGATTCCCCCGAAGACCCTGCCTTTGTCAACTTCTTTAGCGTATGTATTCTCTTCCACCACGCATATTTACTACCAAAACTGTTATTTACATTCCTCTCTAATTTGCCACAATCGTACCTCTCGCCTTTATGTCGATCACGTCCATCTCTTCAATTTTGTATTTATCGTTAAACAACCTAGTGGATTATGATAGATCCCAAAGAATAAATAGAAGGGAAAAATAAGTTACTGTTTGTTGATAAAATGGTGTTTACAGATTAGTTCAAGAGGACCAGCACCCTCCAAAGGGGAAATCCCAAACTATGAATAGTTATCTGAATGCACTACTTATTATCATATTGGCTTAAGATTCGAGGTATATCTTTACACAGGGTGCGATGAATATCGGAGGAGGCGCTCCTCAGAATCCAGCGAACCCGATGCAAATCTACTCGAAACCCGTCGCATCAAATTTTGTCCCGAACCCCGTCTCGTCCCCGGTCCCGCAACCCCCGGCCCTTCCTATCGCAGCCTCGTCAGCGCCGGTGTACTACCGTGGGCCGGCCGCCGAAGACCCAAATATCGTCTCCACCGGAAACCATAACAACAATAACAGCAATGCTGCGGCTCTTTTAGGGCTGACGACGAATCTGGTGAAGCCGTCGGCTTTCTCTGCATCGGCGAAATCTTCTGCCATGGACGGCCCCCAGCAGACCATGCAACGCCCGTACGGGACGCCCATGCTTCAGCCTTTCCCCCCTCCCGCTCCCTCCGCCTCTCTCACGCCTTTCCAGACCTCCCCCGGTGATCGGCCTTTTCTCATCACCAGAGATAGAGTTCGCGATGCGCTTCTCATGCTTGTTCAGGTCTCCCTCTCTCTCTCTCTCTCTCTCTCTCTCTATCTGTCGGAAGTAAAGCTGAGTATTTCATGGTTGACTGCGGTTTACCATCCACCAAGAAAGTAAAGGTGAAACTAACAGTAAATTGCGTAACCGTTGTAAAAAGAATATGGGTCTGATCCTTAACCTTTTTGAACGGTTGAACGGTTTAAATGGGTAACTGTTTTGCCACTTTTACTTGGAAGTAATTTAAGGCGATCCATAGTAGGAGCTAGTCTGATTCATTCTGGACGCACCAATTGGAGCCACTGGGATAGGCTCCTGGTAAATAATCTGGGGCCTTGTGGATTTTAGTTGGGTCTTATGTTAAAAAAAGTTAAGGTATCTTATAAATAAGTGGGATTAGGTGAAGTGCTTATGTCTGATATCCACTTTTGTGTTTCTTTTGTTTATGTTTATACTTGAGAGCACACAAAATATAGCCGTAGGGGATGCTTGGCTATCAAGAGAATTTCTTACTTAATTTACGGTGATTGGTAGTCGATCCTGACTATGTATTTAATTTTTCAACTGATTTTATTAGGAGGATCAATTCGTCGACATGTTCTATCAAGCTATGGTGAAGGCGCACCAATAAAGAGTTTATTGAAGGAGTATAAGGCTTTTGTTAATGTAAAATCAGTTTTTCTTTTTCTTTTTTGGTTTTTTCTCTTTTCTTTTTATGTACATTTCTCTGTTAACTTTTCGATACAGGAAAAAAGAAATACCAAGCTGCTGTAATTTCATGAACTTTAATAGAAACCAAAGTTTCTCTTCGCACTATTCTTGAACTGTATCGCACCTTAGGAATTTGCATAAAGGGTTAGAGGATCATGGTCACTTGGTTTTTCAGAATCTGAATGTTAAGACAATCTCTAACGTACGAAGTATTATATATACGTGCTCATTAAGTATTTGGGAGACTGAGCATAGTTAGGTCAAGTTGCTGGGAAGCTTATTACTCTGATAGGAGAATTATGCGTTGCTTCTTTTTTAATTGATTAATATACTTCGTGCCGTAATGTTTTCAAGTTTTTATTTATTTAATTTAGAAGGTAATCTAATACCATGAGATACCCTTCAGAACATACGTAACAGAGTTAAAATCAAGGTTGCAGACTTCTGGAGTTCTGTGGTATAAACTCTTATGATAAGAGTCTTATCTAAAAATCATAGATTCGTGCAATAATTCATTCTTAAATTGCCCACTAACACGAGGTTCCCACCTTATAATCCTATGTTCACTATACTTAAAAGGGAGTTAAGCTTTTTGTTTGTTAAAAATAATACTAACTATAAAGAATAATCATCATTTCCTAAAAAATTATTATTTTGATACAAGCATTTCTTTAGCACATAAATATGAATGATCATAATAATGTACACCTTATTAATTTGAGACTACGATACATAAAAACAAACAAACATATAAACTATTTAAAATGTTCTCATCTTCTCTCCATAATTATTGTTTTGTTTTTGGAGTTTGGACTGATAATTAAGTAGCTCATTCTCTCTCTCTCGTTTCCAAAGTTCCCGCCGCCACTCTCTCTATAAATACACAGTTAAATACACATACATAGTATAAGTATGGCTTTCCTAAGAAAGATTATACACTCAAGTACTACCATATCGTACACCTCTCTTCTTCCTCCGTCTCTTCTTGTTCTTCATAGACAACTGTCGATAAAGCTTTTCGTCGGAGGTACTCTCTCTCTCTCTCTCTCTGTATGATATGTATATATCTATGTTGTTTGTTGTTTGTATGTATGTATAATGTTTATCGTTTGTGCACAATTGAATAAACACACACTCAAAGAAGAATCATTTTGTTTTTCTTCGCAATCACGAGATGATATCTAGTTGTTTCGATAGAGCCCGTCAAGTGTTCGACGAAAGAACCGTGAGATAACATGTTTTCGGCTAAGCCAAGTATTTAGGACTGATCTTCTTACATGATCATTATGCTCACCAAGTCGAGATGATGAGAGATCTAAACCCGGGTTTTATATTGAATTGGACTTTACACATCTTATTAAAATGAAATTCGAACCAATCAAGTCTGGGTTCGATGCTCATTTTTAGCTTCTGTGGCTCAAACCTTCCGGTTTCAATCAATCAAACTGCCATTTTCAAAAGGATTTGCAAATGATTTTTTCCCGTTGTCATTTTGGTCCAACAAATGGAAATTCTAAGACAGAACATGGTATGTAGTTGACCCTTATGCTAATGCATATTATGCCATGATTTGTGCTCGTAAGTTCATCGACAAATTAGTAAAAGTTGAAAGTTGTCTTAATTACAAAGCTCTCAAAAGCCTTTTGATTTGCTTATATGAATTAAGTATATATAACCATCTCACTGTATTTCAGGACTTTCGTTTCAGACCAACGAGGAGGCGTTATCGGAGGCGTTTTCGAAATACGGCCAAGTCATCGAATGTAATCTTATGTTTTATTTCATTTCATTTGCTTAAATTTTTCTGCAGATCTATAAAATGTTCGAAACTCTTTTCTGCGGACCTCATTTTTAATCAGCATAAATTCCATGTCCAGCTAAAGTTGTAACAAACAGGGTGTCCCAAAAGTCGAAAGGATTCGGATTCGTGACCTTTGCTTCAGATGAGGAAGCACACACGGCCGTGGAGGAGATGAATGGAAAGGTAAAAAGAAATTAAAAGAATGTAAATTATCCATTTCGCTCACCTTGTTTGGAATTGCTTTATCCGAGACCCTAGGGAAAATATAATCAAATTAATATATGATTCTTTTGTTTTTATATTATCATATGATGGTTCTACTATAACAGGCTTTAGTTAGCTCGAAAAACTAATAGCTCTTTTAACTATCGAAACGCAGAGTTTACATGGACGAGTAATTTTTGTTGACTATGCAAAACCCGAGACAAGTTTTCGAGCGGATATTCCTTTGGCCAGAGGACCACTGGAGCCCATTTCCTCACCCGAAACTTGATTCTTTCTGGAGTAATGTACTAGATAGTTTGACATTCTATATTTCTATTTCTTTTTCCTAAATCATTATGCTCAGTATAGCTTCAAACTCAAAGATGTGAGTTTTCTTTCACTAACTTGGAACATAACCTTGTGTGTGTTTTTATTACTACTTTTTCTAGGGTTGTTAGTTATAAAGAGAGAAGAAAAAAGAGAATTCATCTGTTTTTATTTTTTAGTTATCTCCTAGCATTTAATAGATTTGTAATTATGATAGTTAGTCCCAATGTTATTGAGAAATTTCATAGATCCAATTTTCTTTGTTATGTCAATTATATTTCAAAATGAACTTTACGCTCATTTTCGGACAAAAAAAACACTTAAAAGTGAAATAAATACATAAATCCATCGTAATTCATTGCAATCGGTCGAAATTTATCAAAATTCTGCAACGGCGTTAGCCGGAGAAAAAACTTAAAATATAAATTTTTACTTTTATCTGAATTTTTTTATTTTTTTCGGAATTAATCGATTTTCATCGCAAGTCATCGGAATCCAACATAGTATTTTGACACTGGAAAATGTAATTATATGTTCGGTTTAGCAATTGTTTATGTTTCCTAATTTTATAGACATCCAAAAAGAAAAAAAATCGAGTTCTACACATTTTTTCATGTGCATGGTTAAACAATGTAAGAGCTGGTCTGTGTTGCCCATTTTCTGGTTTTCATTCCTTATTATTCTGGAATTCCTATTTTATTTTCTGATTTTTCTTCTGTCTCTTTTGAACTGGCCATCAATTTTGGCTTTATTTTCTTTGGCTTTGGTGTTGAGCTTTCTTTATAAGGTTAACTAAAAATAGAATATAAAGTACGAATTATGAGCCTTTTTTTTCCTTTCTATTTATTGTATCCTGATATGTTTTCTCAGAAGAAATCTGGATGCTTGTGTTGTTTTCTTTCTTTTGTCCCTTTTGGGCTGGCCATTATTCTTTTTCTTCTGCATATTTCTTGTGGGTCTTACTTTTTTAATTTTATTTCTAGCAGTTATTTTTATCTTTTTGGGACTATTAAATTGATATCTAATATCCAAGAAGGAAATGAATAGAGAGGATTCGAGAGAAAAAAGAATTCATTGAATCAAGCTAAAGAACTTACAGAAACACGCATCACAGATTTATTAACTCTGCGTTGGTAAATACTGTTTACAACGTTCTTATTTACAAAAATAAAACGACATGTCTGAAATGTTTTAATAAAAATGACAACTATAGCCTAAAATAGTACATTAAAACTCCCATTTAATATGAACATAAGACATCGTTGAAGTGCATCTAAGACCTGAGAAGCCAAATGTTTAGTGAAAATATCGGTTATTTGATGAGCTGTTCGAATCAGTAGAAAATTGAACCTGCCATTTTGTAAATGA
The DNA here is from genome assembly GCA_958296335.1 of Urtica urens. Lineage (NCBI taxonomy): Eukaryota > Viridiplantae > Streptophyta > Magnoliopsida > Rosales > Urticaceae > Urtica > Urtica urens. The sequence goes on from OY282521.1 coordinate 30,612,297, forward strand.
TCTCTAACAAAATGCAGATCAATATCTATATGTTTTGTTCCTCAAATAAAAAAATCTATATGTTTTGTCCTCTCATAAAATATTGGATTTGAGACCATATGCACGGCACCCTGATTGCCACAATATATCACGGACGGTGAAGACTGCTCCAATTAAAAATTCTTCATGAGTTGTTATAGCCACATGAATTCACTCACATCTGCAGCCAACAATCTGTACTTGGCCTCTGCTGAACTTTTGGATATAGTTGTTTTCTTCTTAGACTTCCAAACTACTAAAGTGTTCTACAAATACACAATAACCAGTCGATGATCTTCTAGTATACGAGCAAGTGGACTTGTATGCATCCAAAAAACCCTAAGTAGTAGAAGAATCAGTTGGATAAATCAGTCCTTGACCAAAATGAGCTTTTAAGTATCTAAGGACGTGATGAACAACGTGTAGGTGGCTAGTAGTAGGAGCATGAACAAACTGAGAAAAAGAATGTACACCATAAGTGATTTCAGGCCTAGTAATGGTTAGATATAAAATTCTACCAATCAATCTTTTATATTAAGTTGAATTAGGTAAAATATCACCATCTTCTAAAATTAAATTAATTTTTTGTTTCGTTGGAGTCTTTACTAGTTTAGAATAGAATTTGCAAAGTATATTGTCTTTGACTAAGAAGTATCCTTGATTTTGATCTACCAATTTCCAACCCTAGAAAATATTTCAAGACTCCTAACTCTTTCAATCTGAACACAGAACTAAGCACTGTTTTTACTTCATCAACAAGTTTCTGAGAAGGACTAGCAAGAATTATGTCATCAACATATAACCGAATTGCAACAAATGAAGAACCTTTTCCACGAGTATATAAAGAGTAATCACATTTTAATTGTTGAAAAACAGCTTGTTTAACAGATTTTGTAAATTTTAAATTCCATTGTCTTGTGTAATTTATAAACTAGTTTTGTTTTTAAATCACATGTTTTGTGCTCCCCTTGAGTCACATATCTCATAGGTATGTCCATATAAACTTCTTGAAAAAAATCTCCATTTGAAAATAAATTACTAATATTTAATTGTGATAGAAACTGTTTTTGTTATATAGCTATACTTAACAAAAGTTTTATAAAATTTAATTTAGCGACGAGTGAAAATGTATGAAGGAAATTTATTCCTTTTTTTGTGTAGCCATTTGCTACCAAACGTGTTTTTTTTCTGGCCAAAGTCTCATCAAAGTTGAGTTTGTTTGTATAGATCCACCTGCATCCAATTGATGACTTATTTGCAGGTAAATGCATGATGGACTATGTCTGATTTGCTTCCATTGCTTTCAATTCTTCAGACATAGCGTCTCTCCATTTCTTATATTTCACAGCATTGTGATAATACTGAGGTGATGGACATAACTGCAAAACATAAGTTTCTAAAAGGCATAGACTAATGATCATATTGCAAAACTTTGTCAATAGTATGTTTTGAAGAATAATTAATACGCGACTCAAGAAGGTTACAATGATACTCTTGAAGGTAAGTTAGTTGATGACTAGTCCTTGTAGATTTTCTGATAAGAACATTTGTTGTTGAAGTGACTCGTTGATATTTGATATTGAGTCTATTTCATCTGAGACTGGTACATGTGTTTCTGCAATAGGCTGGTCTGACACACACTTCGTACCAATAGGCATATCATTTGATAATTTGCATCATTTTGTTCTTGTACTAGAGAATTATGAGGAAGTAAATTTTGTTTTATCAAAGAATGACCAAAATTTGGTACATTTATTGAAATGTGATTAGGTATTGGAAAGTTGGCAAAAAGATATGTTTTCGAAGTATTAGATATTATTGTTTTGAAAGGAAAAATTCTCTCATGAAAAATAACAACCCTTGAAAGTAAGATTTCAAAATTGTCAATATCATATCACTTGTAACCTTAACTCCAAGTGGATAGCCAATTAGTACACATTTTCTAGTCCAAAGACTAAATTTTGTTTTGTGTGTTTTAAGAGTTAAAGCAAAACATAAACAACCAAAACTCTTAAATGAGTATAATCAATAGACTTATCAAACAAAATTTCAAATGGTGTTTTATGAAGTATAACTAGAGATAATGTTCTATAAATAAAATAAATTGATGTGAGAAGTGAACCAGAATTCTTGGTAAATTAGATTGAATAATCAATGATCTAGCCATATTAAAAATGTGTTGGTGTTTACGTTCTGCATCAGAATTCTGTTGTGGTGTTTCTACAAGTAAATTGATGAATGGTACCATGTTTTGAATATTATTTAGCAAAACTTAGTTCTTTAGCATTACATTTTCGTGATCGTTTCACTTTAGCAATCATGTTAAGATTAATTATTATGGTTACTCAACAAGATCTAGGTTTAGTTTATTAATTAACAATGAAAGTTTTTCAGCAACCGATATCTGAGAGAAAGTTTATCAGAAAAACTTACGGGGTTTTGATATCCTACATAATGCTTTGATCCAATGTGTTCTCTGTCTTCATCCTTCATCTGAATTGAGTACTCGAGGATGACCCTATTGTCTTCCAAAATATAATCTTCGAGACGAATAAGAAAGATGAGTGGGCACAATCGACGTCTCACTAAATCTCAAAACCAAGTGTTTCATGATCTCACTCCTCTTTTCTAAGAACGGAATTTGCAATTCGATGGGGAAGAGAGGGAGAGAATGTGCACGGCTACAAGGGGAGTGAGAGGCACAAAATTCTTATGAATATTTAGGTTTAATCGAATGATTTTCCTTTCTCATCAACCTCTATATATATATATATATATTTATGAAGGAGATAAACCCTGGGAGATTTTCTCCTCCTTTAGAGATATTCTCTCCTTCTAGGAGATATTTCCTTTTTCTGGGGGATATTCTCTCTTATGAGAAATTTTCTCTCATATTGGATTTAATCTGGCCAATAGATCCCAACCTCTGAATCTACAATCTCTCTCATCCATGAGATCAATATCTATGGAAGAGATCCTCTATCATCTGATTTAACAAAATAGAGGAAATTAAGGGGAAGTTTCGACCAAGGGGTACACAGCCAAAAGGAGGTTTCGGTCAACCCTAGTGCCAAGCTCAATCCAAAATTCCAAGGCCTGTTTTGCTTAAAAATCCAATTAATTATTTATTTACGTGATCCAACAATAAATAAAAAATTCTGCTATAAACATTTATTTAATTATGCGAATACCAATTTTTCAGAAATAATGTTGTCAATCACCATTACAGCAAGTGAGATAAATAATGATTCATTATTATTCGAAAGTTCTTATCCGTCTTTATCAAAGCCGAATCGGAGACTATGGACCTATTTGTAGAAGCTTAATGAACCCGATTAAAAAGATATAGTCCTATCTTTTTTCCATGGATTCGTCTAGTGTTAATCAATACTTCACCATGTAATCAAAGAATGAACCCTTCTTTAATACTAGATTATATTTACTCATCGTGACGAGTGTCCAGTGATATAGTCAGTTCGTGATCAAGATCCTCCTGGTTCAACCCGTGTCAAGAGAAATCAATTTTTCTGTTATACATCTCTTGATACATATCAACTCTATGCATTGTTGCTTCCCCAACGAAAGATTCTTTCGAACGTTAACTTACTTCAAAGTGTGTGCAATCAATCAGTTATGGAGTCAAACCTTCTGCGAGTGAACATTAACATTCTTTTAGGAAGGTTGGATTCCATGTCTGTAAATCACTTTCCACTCGAATGATGCTCTGGAAAAAATCTCAAGACATAAGTTGTGATTAGCATGATCACTTCAGGATTTAGATCAACGCTTAGTGTAACCATCACACTAGGAAAAAAAAGGCATTTAGAAGCGGCAAAAGTCACTTTTAACGGCCAAAAAGTCGCTTCTAAATGACCTTTAGAATCGACATTAGAAGCGACAATGTCGCTTCTAAAGAATTGCTTTTTAAGATAAGTCGCTTCTAATAATTTGAAGCGATGAAATGAGAAACGACTAGTCGCTTCTAAGGGTCCACAAAAATGCGAAAAACAAACATGGGAAAATATGGCGGATAACCTTTAGAAGCGACATTAGAAGCGACTTTATTTTGAGAAGTTACTTTAGAAGCGATTTGTCGCTTCTAAATGATCTAAAAAATTTATTGACATGGCATTATAAGCGGTATTAATTAACATGGCATTAAAAAAATTTATTGACATGGCATTAAAAAAATTTATTATCCGATTTGTTATAATTAATTAATTAAAATTATTATAAAATATAATCAAATTTAATAAAATAAATTTACTAATTGAATTTAAATATAACATAAACTCAATAGATATAAAGTCAATAATAATTTAAATATAAACAGAAGTTGATAAGTTTACAACAATAATCCGATAAGTTAATAAACAGAAATCAATAAGTCTAAAACATTAAAGAAATTACAATATTTGTCTTCATCTTCGTCCTCGTCCTCCGCGTCTTCCGGCAGGTCATTGGGGAGGTTCGTCTGGCGTGGCGACGGTGGGAGGCGAAGGCTGATCCGGTGTTTGCTGCGAACCCGAAGCGCTCGTCGAGGTCCGAACTGGGACATGTACTGGCCCAAAGTCGCTTGAAACACGGGATCCACATTGATGCTCGGGTTCTTGCTCAATCCAGCGGCAATGCCAAATAAACTTCTTGGAAAGCCGTCAACTTCTCTTTAATATCAGAGGACGACTTCGAACTTGCGTTCCGTACGGAAGACGATGAGTTATTGTGGGCCTTGGCTTCAACATGTTTGAGCGCGGAATGAGTGGCCCAATTCCCATAGCCCAATAACGTCGCATCCCGAGGATTTTGCTCATAGCAACCTCCTCCAAACCACTCATTTCCACCTCGCGTTCCGATACCCAAGCTTACTCTTGTAGATCACCCACCTAAACTACTATCTGAGCTTGCATACACAATACAAATTAAATTACTTATTAATAACAATAATTATAAGGTAAATTTAGAATAATATTATACTTACATGATACTCTCAGCAGCTGGTATGGTGCACTAACCATCGAGAGTCGTCTGCATCCTCTCTCACACACCGAGCTGCCCTAGCATTTGTCTTCCTTCTCCCACCCTCTGAATTTAACACATTATAACTATAATATATAACTAATGTAATTTATTTACGATTAATTTGAATTTAAATGAAAATATACTTACGTGACTATGACAATACTCGAAAAAAATGAGATTGTGCCTTGTCGACTCTTCGTGGTCTTCTTCTTTTGATTCTCCTTATTTTTTTGAACATTTCATAGAAAATAGCATTGGTTAGAGTAAAAAAATTATTTTTAAGAATAAAACAATTGATTAAACGTTTAAACTAATTTATATCTGAAATGCCTCTGTGTGCATCCTATCTGATCTCCGCTGCATTGGATCCGGTAAATCCGACTATAGTTTGCCTTCCCGTCACGCAGACGCTTCTTCGCGTCACGGATAATGTGTTGGCAGAGATGCCACCAAGAAGATTATTTATTTACATATTGATGTAATATATAAATCTTTATAAATTCCTTATTGTAATTTGCTGATTCAATTAATAAAAGTTGAAACGTTCATTCATTCCCTTTTAGTTTGATTGAAGATTTGTGATATTCAATAGTCTTATAGTCCTTAATCAAACCTAACAATGTATGAAGAGACAAATGTAGATTTGCGTGAACAAACTCTTCATGGTTTGACTAAAATGATATATTCACAATCTAAAGATCAACGGACTATTGATCTCAGTATGATTTTTGGAAGAATCTATGGTGTCTGGTTACGAGGCATAGAGAGTTACTCTATAGTTCTTCCGGTGTATCTTTCGAAGATACTATATTGACTAGGGCACCTTTAGAGACAATGAAAGAACAAACCATTTTGTATCTTCTGTCTCAATGTCACTATCTATGAACTGCATGATGCTTACCTAAATCCTGAAATGAGACATGTCATTTCATAGCATTAATACTCTCATTTGAGAAAATCAAATTCTAGATCCATTACGTGATCTAGACTAGGCCAATTGGTTAGATATTAAGTTATGAAGATTTCATGAACCAAATTTGTGAAGTTCTTATAGATATCGAATTCATGTACAAGATTGCTTAGATGAAATATATATCACCTCATGCTTTATTAATTGGATTGTGAATAAATGAACTGCGCAGTATCCAAAATTAAGTAGCGACTTTATTTGGATGAAACAATATGACTTGTTAGCTCCTCGTCAATACATTGTTTCTAACTTATTTACAAGTACTAAAGAAGTTGATGAAATAACAACTAGTTGATGATATTCATGAAGGTTAAACATAGAAAGCATTCAGTGGATCCGCTCAATATAATTAAGTTGAATTTAAGTAGAAAATAAATTCATTTGAACCGAGAGATTCTCAGTGTCAACTATTTAGTGGAGTCAGTTGACATTAAACTAATACTCGGAAAATGTTTGTGAAATTTTGAGTCCGAGTATAGAAGCTCAAGATTTGTTCATTTGGATCCATAAGGTCATAATTACAGGTCATTAGAGTAGGATTGTTAAACTCAAAGTTAAGTTAAAATACATTCAAATATCGAACTAGACTTTTTCTCGGAAAATGTCTAAAGGGTATTTTTGTCCACATGGACATAAAATGATGTGAATGTCAAAATAAGATTTTGAATATTTTTATATGATGAAAATATAAATTATTTTCTAAAGCCGAAAATTCGTTTGAGGAATTAAGAAATTAATTTCATTATTTGTGCAATAATAATTCTACAATGGATATTTTAAGAATTTTCTTGAAAGAAACAAGGAAGCATGAAAGATGAGAGTTTTATTTCCCTTTAATTATAAGGATAATTACCTAAAAGGAAAAGAGGAAATAAATTTCCTTGAGAATGAAATAAATAAGCTAAGTGGGGAAACAAATTTCCTCCTTATTTGAGTATTGTGGCCGGCCATATTAGAAGAGAAAGGAGAAGGAAAAATCAAATATTGTGTCATGAATACATTATTCTTTCATGAATGAATAATGACCTTTATAGATTTTCCTTCTCGTATAAATAGAGCATCACATAGATATGTGAAAAAGAAGCTTTAGTCTTGCTCTCTCTTGCTTTTGGCCGTCCCTCTCTTCTCTCGCTCTCTAGAAAATAATTCTTTCATTTTGGCACCTAAATCCTCATCCGACTTAGGCTTAATTAGCTCTCTAGCTCATAGACTTGTTCTTGAGCTATTGTGTTTAATTGTGCCCACACACAAGTCCTTCTAAATTTCTATAGACTCTTGTAATAGAAACCTTAGGTTTCTCGAGTTCATGTTTAGACTTGAAGGAATCGAGCTAGAAGAGAAGATCAACCTTTCTCAAGATCCATCCAAATCAAGGTGCAAGAAATGTTAGTATTCAAGCTCTCTAAATAATATTTTAATTATAACATGTATATGCACTTTGTTTAGGTGAGTAAAAATTGTTTTACTAGTAAAATAAATTGTTATATTCCGCCATTAATGTGTTATTGATAAATTTTTCTTAACCCTAAATCTATTCCAACATAATGGTCTTCTCGGTAAGACTCGAGTAGCACGCTGCCGGAACAAGGTCTCCCGACTCGTCCTCGTAAACAAAGTCGTACTCTTCGAACATACCAGATAAAATGGCCGCTTATTGTTGCGGCGAGACGCTATTCCAGTTCGGCATTGTCGGAGGGATGTGCTCTCGCACCAAAACTCCAAGACTATTGGAAAATGTGTCAACGGGCTCACCTTTTTTGACACTCTATCCTTCACCTCTACTGAGAGGTGGATAAAATTAGAGGCGGATGGGGTCGAAGATAATCTTCACTTTCTTGCCTCTTCTAGCCTTTTGTGAACTTTGACCCGTGGTCACACCTCATCCGGACGAATGCATCTGAGGCTCATTGCCGTTAGTCGATATACTGCAAAGCATAAAAGATAAACTAGAATTTTAGTTTATGTAATACATGAAATTTACTTTATACTAGTGTAGTTAAACAATTTATTCAATCTTCATCATCGTCATTTAGGAAGTCAATTTTATATATTTCAAGATCATCGTCAACAGTATCTCCGAGAAACGGATCAACGTCATCGTCATGATCATCGTCGTCTATGAAGTCGTCGATAAACTCACCTTCGATAGCATCATCCACTAGAATTGATTCACAATTATTGTGAAGATGAGACAAACGATCGAAATCACTATGTTGGACGGATAATGGCACTACAATCGATGATGAAACGTCAATGTCAGGCAAATCACATACGAAACGGTGATTACAATCGTTGATGACATTCCATTCCCCTTTTCCGGGATTTCAAGGATCAGGCCAGTAAAAAACTTGTTTGGCTGGAGTAGCGAGTATATATTTTTCATCCGCAAACCATTCTTTCGCCATGTAAGCACTCGTTGTTCCACATATGTTATCCTTGCGAAAGTATCTATGTGCATCGTGCTTGTCACTAGCTATACCAACAACACAAAAATAATACGACGTGGCAATCATGTCAATAGTTCAGTACCACAATATCTTCCATCCTTCCGTAGAACGTGTAGCCGTCCACAGGTACGCAAATACCACTATTTTGAGTAGTACGCATCTCATCACGACGAGAAGTGATAAACTTGCCGCTGTTAACCACACAACTCGGATAAATGTGAACATTCTGTAAAGGTCCAACCAAAATGGGTACAACTCATCAGGCGCATCGACTCCACCAAATTTTTGGTCGTAAAAGTTTTTAGCGAACCATACTCTAAATTCTTTTCGATGCCCTTTGTCAATATCTTAGCGATGTTCAGATACCATGAGATTCTAATGCTAACTGTTTATACATTATTGAATCAAGAAGTTAGAAAAATAAAAAATAAACAAATTTATGACTGTATATGGATACGGTTAAAAAGACTTACGTCGTCTACGGATCAATTTTGGTACAATTTCTCAAGATGTACCACTCTACCATCTCTCTCGACTTGTCATCTAACCGACTTGGACTCATCTTTCTATAAGGCACACATTTCTCGGATTGAAAAATAGAGAGCTGATGAGGCTAAATGACATCCGTCGAGGCATCTTCAAAGCACCTTGCAACGAATGCCAAAGCTTCTTCCACAATGTAAGCCTCAACTATAGATCCTTCGGGTCTCGCTTTATTTCAAACGAAATGCTTAAGTGTTCTGAGGTATCTTTCAAATGGAAACATCCATCTCATATGCACTGGACCACCTTCGAGAGCTTCCTCAGGTAGATGAATGATGACATGAACCATGGTCGTAAAGAAAGCAGGCAGGAAAATGATTTCCATCTTACACAATATCTCAACGATTAAGTTTTGGGCTTTCTCGAGATCTTCCACTCGTAATATTATTGAACAAATGAGCTTAAAAAAGTTTCCACGTTCTGCAATCGTCTCTTGGATTTGTTTTGTATCATAAGGAAAAATACCCCCTACCAACAGCCTTTGCATTATCACGTGCAAGTCATGTGCCTTCAACCCTATCACTTTTCTATCGAGAGTGACATTCTTTTTTAAATTTCTTGCGAGACCGTTGAGAAACTTAATTGACTTGAGAAACTCGGAATTTTTTTTCCGTTGCATGGGTGTGAGAACGTATGAAACTTGTGGTTTAAACCACCTGCTTCCATGCTTCTCCAAGTTTAAACTAGACTTAATTTTCAAGTCTTTTAAGTCTTGCCTCGCCTTATCGGTGTCCTTATCTTTCCTGTCAGTGCTGAGCAACGTTCCGAGTAAGTTTTTGCACACATTTATTTCTATGTGCATCACATCAAGGTTGTGCCTCAACGTCAAATCAGACCAATATGGTAACTCGTAAAAGATGCTTTACTTGGTCCAATTCATCTTGCTCTCGCCGCTTTCATTTCGATCTCATAGAGTGCTTGCCTGGAATAAATTCTTGAAGAATATGACATTCAATCAACTTCTTCAGAGGCTTACATGTCTTGACACGCGTTGTGTAGTGGCCACTGCATGTTCTCATTCGGTGAGAATCGGGGAAGTATCATCGATGATTGTAATACACGACTCTGTTTCTAACGAACAATGATGGAGTATCTTTGGTGCACGTCGGGCACACAAGGTAAATATGTTGTATTAGATTTCATTAAATCTGATAAAACTTATTTACCTGAATAATAAATAGGTTGTATCTGATTTCATTAAATCTCACATTCTCTTTCCCTCTACGAGCATCTTGGATGCGTCATTTGACCAGTCTACCAAGATAAACTGTCACGAACAGGAAAATCATTTATTGTCCAAAGAAAAGCTTCTCGCAAAAGGAAGACATGATTATGGTTAGACCCATCTCACACTCGAGCGTCCAATTCCCATAATTCTTTCAATTTTTCTACGAGCAGTTGCAAGAACACGTCAATGTCTTTTCCATGAGATTTTAGACCAGGAATCAAGAGCGTCAACATCAAGTACTCGGATTTCATGCACAACCACGGTGGAAAATTGTACGCCATCAACACCACCTGCCACATGCTATACAATAGGATCATTTCCCCGAAAGGATTCAAATCATCTGCAGCAAGTCCGAGTCGTACATTCCTCGGCTTGATGGCAAAGTCCATATATGTTTCATCTAACTTCTTTCACGCTTTCTTGTCAGTTGGATGACATAGAACACTTTCTATAACCACACGTTCTTTTGCGTGCCACTACATTTCAACATCTGTGTGTCGGAAAAATGTACAACCGATTGAGAAAAACTTTCATAGCGAAGTACCGTAAAACTTTACGTGGTACTTTTTTTCCAACAACCCATCTACTTTCATTGCACACCGGACAAACATTAGCACCTTTCAAAACATGAAACAATCATTCGAGCGTCAATAATCTCTTAGCCCATGCCAAATCGCTTCAATTTTGCCTCGTAATGTTTTCTATGGAATTCTATTCCCAACAGGATGAGACTTTTTCAAGAGTTGCAGAAGTTCTGTAAATGACTTGTTTGTCCAATGGTTCGTCACTTTGATGTACATTAACTGAACCAAGAAATTTAATGACGAAAACTCGTTGCAATCGGGATACAATTCGACATTCAACTCAGCAAATAGATCTGCGATCTGCTCCTCGTCAGCCGCATATTCTGCTGTTGGATTATTAAAAAAATCAAGATCATTCTTAATATCTTCGACTGCGTCGTGGATTCCACCAACATCGTCCTGATCGTTTGAATCATCGAAAATTTTGGTACATGAACGATTTCTTCACGTGACTCGCCGTGATAATGTTGGTATTTATGCCCACAAAGGAGATTTTTGCTATTAAATACTTTCGTATTTATTTGTTTTGAATTAAAAATAAATTGAATATTCATTCTTATTCTAAGATTGTGTTTATGGATGAATGTCTACGCCCTTAAACTGTCATCAGCGAAAAAAGTGCTAAGTACAGACTTGAGAAGATACTTTCTTATGACTAGTTTAAATAATAGTTCGCAATCTAAATATCGACTGGGCAATCGATTCTTAGTAATGATTGTTAAAATGAATTAAACGATATCTTATCTTGTCATATGGAGAGTTGTGACTCTGTAATATTCATTCTTGATATCTTATTGAAGCTATTGAACAAGACTTGTGAATTTTTGAAGTTCGAGATAAAACCGTTTAATTACTCGAAACCTCAAACTCACATACGAGGGGTATTTTAGTAATTACCTATATTTTGAAGTGAGTACATATCTTCTTGTAACAGTTTATGACATTTGATTTGTCAATGGGCAATGGCTAAGTGAAATTTCATTGACCCGACGGTTGGTGTCATAATACTGTTTCATTGAAATATGTGATCCACAGATATGGAATTTGTGTTGAAACAATGCTAAGGCATTAGTGTCACACCATGCTCTGTTATGAGAGTGTGAGCGAATAAACCAGGCGTGGTATTCATCGAATAACGAATTCTTTTAAATAAAACATGTGACATGTTGAGACATCTCACTTTATGTTTTTTCTCGTTCACAAATAACAGAGGACTTGGTGAAATAATAAATCAGGGGTAAAACAATAATTTTACATTCCTCTGAGTTAATGATACACACAAAGGGTAATATCGTAAAATACACCGTGGACCGTGTAAATAATAGTTTTGTCACATCAAACGGAAATATAAACGCATATGAACTTTGAGATGTTCAATATTGGCCCGTTAGTGGAATCGACCAATATTAAGAATTAAAAGTCGGATAATGTTTGTGAACTTTTGTGTCCGAGCTTTATTCTAAAGTTTTATTCATGTGGGTCCATAAGGTATCAATGATAGACTCTCGGACGAGATTTTGGTGAACAATAAATGATTGATTTTCTCATTAAACGTAAATTGTAATTTACGCTAAGAAAATAATTTTTTTAAGTAATTAAATAAATAATTGGTTATTTATTATTACATTTATTTAACAAATCATATTATGTTATTATATTGATAATAATATAATTTGATGATTCAAATAAATAAAAGATGAAAATATATATTTTCTCGTTTCGTACTACATTGTTTAGTATGAAAATAATTAATGACTTGTCATTAAATAAATGAGATGTTCTAAATTAATTAAATATTATTTTAGAAATAAATGAAATAAATTTGGGAGATAATTTTGACAATATGGCCGGCCACTTATGTGGTATAAGTTAGTTGGAAAATTGTTTAAATGAGTTATTGGGCTTAAATTTGATTAATGGGCCATTAACTTTTTTGACCTAACTTAATCCCATTTTCCCTGAAATAAAAGGAAGGCTCTTCTCTCTCTTGCCCTAGGGTTTTTCACGCGCATATTCTCTCTTCCCCTTCCCTGTTGGACGACTATTTTCTCTCCCCAGGGAGGATAATACACGGCCAAAATTCTCAAAGAGAAAAGAGAGAGTGAAATTGTTTAGCCTTTGTTTTATTCCTTCTCCTCTTGTTCCCACAAAAGAGCCCACCCTCTTTGTCTCATAAAAATCCCTTGAGTATTATCATTGAATCAACTTGTGGTTGTTTGAGTGATTTTTCCACCCACAAGGCCGGCCACTTTTGGAGCAACAGAGCCACGACGGTTTTCAGGATTTCCTAGACAAGCGTGGATCAAGGATTTGGCCGACCTCTTGGACGCACTCCCGGGGCTCAATTTCGCAGATCCAAATCACTTGTAAGTTTTCTATAAACGAGTTGGATCTGAATATTGTAATCATCGTAGGATTATTAGAAATTTTAGATCGCTCGTTTTGCATGTGTGAATGAATTTATTGATGTGTATATAAATTTGTTAACATGCTAGATTAGATTTAATGACGTGGTTATTGAATATGTTTTAAAACGTTTTTAATATGTTAATTTGAATTATGAATTTCCGCCATATATCGATATATTTCATAATTAATTAGGTTAATCGTTAACTAAAATCCAACAAATGATACAACCGAGTGTAATATAGAGTAAATCTTTTGAACATGAGATGCGGTCGAACAACTCCTATTTGTTGTATGTACTCATTATTACAACGACGACAAGGAAATTTAACTTTGTCCTGGATGTTCATTGGGAATCTTGCAACTTGAATAAACTCTTTCACGCCTATTTTGAATTCAAGACAACATCGATTATTCTAAAAAATCCAATTTCTACTTGGGTTTGACATGACGCTGAATATTGAATATTAAGTTGTGAGATTGATAACTATTCAAAGATATACTTAATTAATAGGAATTGTTTAATGATATGGTATTGGAAATTTGTTGAATTTAGATAACTAAATCGAGATTAAATTATTGTTTAAATGTATTAATTACTTAAAATTTTACAAAATTATGGACGGAGTTTCCCCTAAAATATTGACAAACCAAAAACCTAAATTTTTTATAAAACATATATATAACAACGAGAACTATCTTATTGATCAATACATTTCAAATCTAAATAAAGCAAACGACGTAACGTTTTTGAATTACAAAATTAACTTAGTATTAAATGAAATAACTAAATTAACAAATTTGTGAAGTTTTTAACAACTTATGAAATTACATAACTACATTACAAACATAATTATTCAATTAACTACAAATTCCATTATGAACTAAGTTATAATTACCATATTATTAATTAAATTACAAACTAATAACTATTAATTAAATGATAATTAACTACATATTACACTATTAATGAAGTTATTAACTAAAAATTCTGTAATATAATGTTAACTAAATAATTTAATTAAGTATACATTTCATAAAGTCTCTATTTGAATAATTAACATCGTCAAATATATCTACAAAATTTCTAGTTATTTTATTGACTAAATAATTAAGTTAAGAATATAATTAACTTGTGATGCAATGTGAGAGATAACGCGACGGCGACCATGTTGGAATTTATTTAAGAATTTAAACAATTTAACTATATAACACATCCTATGTGGCGAAAATATATAATTAGATCTAACATATTAAAAACTATTTCTAATATATTTAAACAGCCTAGGAATTAAAATTATTGACATGTTAATAAACTAATTTATTAAAACATGTTAAGCAACAATTGAACACACTATAAAACCTATATAAACTATTTATATATTTATAGGCATCCAAATCGTTGAAAATTACTTACAATTTTGAGATTGTAAACAATCTCGAGTTTCCTCGCTATCTCCGGAATGCCACACCAAGTCGAATTGATGTAGGAGGCTCGCCGGAATGCCATAGGCGCACGTTGGCCGGACCGGGAGGACAGGGACGCCGGATAGGGCACTCGCCGCACAAGGACGCTTGACAGGGTTCTCGCCGGACTTGGACGCATGCTGGGGCCTCACCGGACTGAAGCACTAGCACCTGGGCTGCTCGCCGGACTGGGACGCGCTAGACACCTTTTCCGGATTAGAGCGCGCCCCTGGATCCTTGCCGGACTGGGAGACGTGCCTGGATTTCGCCGGGCTGGAGCGCGTCAAGGAGTCTTCGCCGGATATGAGGCTGGACGCGTGGAACTGGCCGGTCGATAGGCAACTTTGCGCGTTGAGCTTCGTAACCTTAATTTTGATTCTATAATTAAATCTTCATAGTTTACGAGACACCAAACACCATAATAAAGAGTCAATAATAATACACGAAGAATTCAATGAGAAGGAGAGGGTGGGCTCTTCTATGAATACTCGTGAACAAGGGAGACTCTTAGAGAAGGAATAAAACAATTTTCTTTCCTTTTTCTCTCTCAAAAGAGTCGGCCGAAACACACAAGGAGAAGATAGAATTTTTAGCCTAGTGTTAAATTAGGGTTAGGTTAGGTGTCTAGGGTTTACTTAATCTTTTATATAAGCAAGTGAAATGGGTTTAAGTCGGGTCAAACCCATGACCCAGTCACTTGAAATTTTCAGCCAACTCTCTCTTTTTACTCGGCCATATTGATTTATTTTATTCCCAAATTTTTTTGATTTATTTCTAAATTCAATTAATTTAGAGCTCTCATTTATTAATGACATTTTATTAAATAATGTCATACTTTCTCAAAGAAGTACGAAATGAGAAATTTTTTATGTTTTTCTTTTATTTATTTGAATCGTCGAAAGGCATTATTATCAATATAATAACACTATATGATTTATCAAATCAATATAACAATAAATAACTAATTATTTATCCAGTTACTCGGAAAATAAATTTCTTGATATAAATCACAATTTATATTCAATGAGTAAATAAAATATTCTTATTCATTTATTCTCTTCTAAGTGTCTATCATTTAGACCTTATGGACCAACATGAACGAATCTTTAGAATAAAGATCGGACTCAAAAGTTCACAAACTTTTTCCGTCTTTTAATTCTTAATATTAGTTGATTCCACTAAAGGACTAATACCGAGACTCTCTAAGTTCATATTCGTATATTTTCAGTTTGATGTGATAAAACAATTCTTCACACAATCCACAGAGTACTTTACGATATTACTATTCATGTGTATCATTAACTAAGAGGAATGTAAAATTACCGTTTTACGCCTTGAGTTATTGTTGTTGGAATAGGTCTAGGGTTAAGAAAAATTTATCATTAACACATTAATGGCGGAATATAAAAATTTCTTTTACTAGTAAAACAATTTTTACTAACCTAAACAAAGTGCATATACATGTTATGACTTTAAAAACATTATTTAAAATACCTGAATACTAACCTTTTTGTTGTTGCTTGATCTTGGAGTCCCTTCTTGGATGAATATACTTCTCCTTGTCTCGCTGCCTTTCGTCTTTGGATTCTCGAGCAACCATGAAATTTTTTACCACTAGAGTCTTCGAGCGTTTGAAGAGTTTAGTGAGTGGGCACAATTAAACAAAATGAACCAAGAACAATTCTTGGATCATAAGCTAATTCTCTAGATCAAGTGAGGATCTAGGTGCCAAAATAAAAGAGTATTTTAGAGAGAGAGGGAGAGAAGTGGTCGGCTAGAAGAGAGAGAGCAAGACCAAAAAACTTATTTTCACATCTCTATGTGAGGCTCTATTTATAGAAGAAGGAAAATCAAGAAAGGGTAATTACCCTTTCCTATTATGAATTCATGACATAATAGTTGATTTTCTCCTCCCTTTCTCTTCCAAATGGTCGGCCACCTTGTGCTTTAAGTGAGGGAAATTTATTTCCTCAGCACATTTGTTTCCTTCTCAAAGAAACTCATTTCCTCTTTTCTTTTGGGCAATTACCAATATGAAATAATGCACCAAATAAAAGAAGATATTTCTCTCCCTCCCTTGATGTAAAGTGGCCGGCGATATGGATGTCTACGCACACATATTTACTTCCTAATTTGTTCATAACAAATCACGGAAAAGCCCTCACATTATTGCCCATACAATAACATGTCACAAATTTTAATTCACTAAGCAGGAAAACCAATTTTCTTCCGTGTGACTTTAAATTAATTTGTGAGAAAATTCAAAATATGATTTTGACATTCAAAATCTTATTTTGACATTTTACATCAATTATCCTTAAAAACGGAAATACCCTTTAGGCCATTTTTGGAAAATACGTCTAGTTCAACACTTGAACTTATTTTGACTTAGCTTCTAGTTTAACAAACTCTACTCTAATGACTTGTGATAGTGACCTCATGGACCCAAATGAACAAAGATTTAACTAGGACTCTTGGACTCAAAGTTCACAAACTTTTCCAAGTCTAGTTTAATGTTAACTGACTCCACTAAGGAGTTGACACTGAAAATCTCTCGGTTCAAATGAATATATTTTCTGCTCAAAAATCAAGTTATTTGTGATGAGCGGATCCACTGAATATTATCGAATGATTACCCTTCATGAATATCATCAACTAGATGGGATTTATAAAGTTACCATTTTACCCTTCTAGTTGTTATTTCCTCAACTCCTTTGTTACTTGTGAATAAGTTAGAAACAATGTATTGACGATGAGCTAACAAGTCACATTGTTTCATCCAAATAAAGTCGCTACTTAATTTTGGATACTGCGCAGTTCATTTATTCACAATCCAAGTAATAAAGCATGAGGTGATATATATTGCATCTCAACAATCTTGTACATGAATTCCATATATATGAGAACTTCACAAAGTTGGTTCATGACATCTTCATAACTTAATATCTCACCAATTGGCCTAGTCTAGATCACGTAATGGATCTAGAATTTGATTTTCTCAAATGAGAGTATTAATGCTATGAAATGACATGTCTCATTTCAGGATTTAGGTAAGCATCATGCAGTTCATACATAGTGACACTGAGACAGAAGATGCAAAATGGTTTGTTCTTTCATTGTCTCTAAAGGTGCCCTGGTCAATTCAGTATCTTCGAAAGATACACTGGAAGAACTATAGAGTTCCTAACTCTCTATACCTCGTAACCAGACATCATAGATTCTTCCAACACTCATACTCGAATCAATAGTCCGTTGATCTTTAGATTGCGAATATATCATTTTAGTCAAACCATGAAGAGTTTGTTCACGCAAATCTACATTTGTCTCTTCATACATTGTTAGGTTTGATTAAGGACTATAAGACTATTGAATATCATAAATCTTCAATCAAACTAAAAAGGAATGAATGACGTTTCAACTTTTATTGATTTAATCAGCAAATTACAATAAGGACTTTATAAAGATTTATATATTACATCAATATCTAAATAAACAATCTTCTTGTGGGCATCTCTGCTAACAATTGTTTCACTATCTCCTTTGTTATTTGTGAATGAGAAAAAACATATAGTGAGATGTCTTTACATGTCACATGTTTTAATCAAAGAATGTTCTTTTTCGATGAATACCTAGCCAGGTTGATTCATTCACATTCTCATAACAAAGCATAATGTGATACTAATGCATTTGCATTGTTTGAACATGAATTCCGTATCTGTGAATTATATAACCCAATATGACAAGTTTATGACACCAACGTCGGATCATATGAAACTATAACTTAGTAATTGCCCATTGACAAATCAAATTTCATAAAGTATAATATCAATCATATACTCACTCCAGGATTTAGGTATGTACCAAACTACCCCTTGTATGTGATCTTGATGCTTCGAGTGTTTAAACTGTTTTATCTCGAGCTTCTAAGTATCACTGGTCTTATTCAATCTTTTATAAGATATCAAGAATGAAACACAGAGTCATAAATCTCTATATCACAAGATAAGATATAATGATTCATTCAAACAATCATTACTTAGATTCGATTGCTCTATCGATCTTAAGATTGCGAATATATGTTTAAACTAGTCACAAAGGGCTATCTTGTCAACTCTATACTCAGTACCCCTTTCGTTGATGATAGTTTCAGAGTATAGCATTCATACATAAACACAAACATAATAAAGAATGAATATTTATTAATATTAATGTTTCTTTAAAATTAAATACAAATGTATTTCAATGTTTAATATCTCCTTTGTGGGAACCAGTCCCAACAAACTCCCACTTGACTCAAAGGAGATGCGAATGATCCTTCAGTCCCAATCCTTCTAGGTGTCCCTTGAAGACTTTACTCGTTAAAGGCTTTGCGAAGGGATCAGCAAGGCTTGTCAAAGGGATCATCGTCCCTTCTATGAACAATATCTCGTACTAGGTGATAATTTCGCTCTATGTACTTAGAGCGCTTTTGACTTCTTGGCTCCTTACAATTAGCAACAGCTCCACTATTATCACATTAAAGTGTAATAGGCTTGCTTTGTTGGAAATTATTTAACAAATTAAACAATGATATTACATAACACATCTATATGTGGCAGAATTACATAATATGATCTGTATTAATACTCATTTTAATAAACTAACAACCTAGGCGTTAAAAATCATAAACATGTAAATAAACTATTTATTCTAAACATGTCAACAAATTGAACCAAACCATCTAACAACTTATAAACACATTCATAAATCATTAAAACAGATCCAATTTGTTTAGAACACTTACATGTGAGGTTGTAAACAACCTCGTGCGTTGCTAGCTAACGTCGGAGCGCCTCGTCAATATTCTGAAATCTGACCCGTCGGATTGGAAGACAGGACCCGCCGGATTGGAATCTGTCTCGCCGAACAGAAATGTGCCTGCGTCACTGTGGCTTCGTCCGGTAGAATTTGGCCGTGAAAATTTGCAAGAATGTGGGAGACACCGAGAGGAATTACCCTATAAAATTTCGTGAACAGAAACGCTCTGAGTCGCCAGTGGTGGCTTAGGCACGCTCGCAGTCCGGTTACCAATCGGGTTACCCAATCCGGCCAGCAGGCTAAAATGAGCATTGCTCCGTTTCGCTCGATTTCTTCGCGTCTTAAGTGGATACCTGCTTGTACAAAGTCACTCAAACACCAATAGAAGAGTCAATGGTAATTCCCTCGGGATTTTATGAGATTAAAAGGGTGGTTTCTTCAATTGAACAATAAGGGACACTCGGGATCACTCAATAACTTTCGGAAGAGGGAGGCTGGCCGAAAATTTTATGATTAGGGTTAGGGTTAGGGTTTTCAAAAAACCCTTTAAATAAAAAGAGAGCGGGATTTTTGTAGGTCAAACCCAATAGTCAAACTTAAGCCCATTATTCTTTTAATTAATTTCAAAAATCAATTCTCTGACCTAGAATGTCATCAACTAGATGGGATTTATAAAAATTACCATTTTACTCTTCTAGTTGTAATTTCTACAACTCCTTTGTTACTTGTGAATAAGTTAGAAACAATGTATTGACGAGGAGCTAACAAGTCACATTGTTTCATCCAAATAAAGTCGCTACTTAATTTTGGATATTGCGTGGTTCATTTATTCACAATCCAAGTAATAAACCATGAGGTGATATGCATTGCATTCCAGCAATCTTGTACATGAATACCTTATCTATGAGAACTTCACAAAGTTGGTTTCATGACATCTTCATAACTTAATATCTCACTAATTGGTCTAGTCTAGATCACTCAGTGGACCTAGAATTTTACTTTCTCAAATAAGAATATTGAAGCTATGAAATGACATGTCTCATTTCAGGATTTAGGTAAGCATGACGCAATTCATGCATGTGACCTTGAGACAGAAGAAGTTAAATTGTTTGTTCTTACATTGTCTCTGTAGAGTTCCTAACTCTCTATTCCTCAAAACCAGACATCATAGATTCTTCCAATAATCATACTGGGATCAATAGTTATAACCAAACCATGAAAAGTTTGTTCACGCAAATCTACATTTGTCTCTTCATACATTGTTAGATTTGATTAAGGACTATAAGACTATTGAATATCATAAATCTTCAATCAAACTAAATAGGAATGAATTAACGTTCCAACTTTTATTAATTTAATCAGCAAATTATAATAAGGACTTTATGAAAGATTTATATATTACATCAATATATAAATAATTAATCTTCTTGTGGGCATCTCTAGCAACATAAGGACCTTGGTCCTGCTAATATGATTCTTGGCATGTTGATTAAGAGAGACAGAAAGGCTCACACATTGTTTCTATCACATAAAATTTATCTAACCAAAGTTTTGAATAGATTTGACATGATGTTGTCTAAACCTGTTTCTACTCCCATGTAACAACACTTTAATGTTTCAGT
Organism: Urtica urens; assembly: GCA_958296335.1. Lineage (NCBI taxonomy): Eukaryota > Viridiplantae > Streptophyta > Magnoliopsida > Rosales > Urticaceae > Urtica > Urtica urens. Next base: position 30,633,398 of record OY282521.1, read on the forward strand.
GACTAAGGATGAAGATTCAGTTGAAGAAAAGAAGCACGTGGAGAAGGTTCCTTATGCAAGTGTTGTCGGGAGTTTGATGTACTCAATGATATGCTCACGGCTTAGCATAGCTTATGCTATAAGCCTTGTCAACAGGTTCATGGAAAACCCGAGCAAAACTCACTAGAGTACATTTAAATGGATCCTAAGGTATTTGAAAGGTACAAATAGTGATTTACGCTAAGAAAATTATTTTCTGAGTAATTAAATAAATAATTGGTTATTTATTATTACATTTATTTAACGAATCATATTATGTTATTACATTGATAATAATATAATTTGATGATTCAAATAAATAAAAGATGAAAATAAATATTTTCTCGTTTCGTACTATATTGATTAGTATGAAAATAATTAATGATTTGTTATTAAATAAATGAGATGTTCTAAATTAATTAAATATTATTTTAGAAATAAATCAAATAAATTTGGGAGATAATTAAGACAATGTGGCCGGCCATAATAAGGGTTTTATGGACTGGAAAAATTGTTTAAACTCATTAAAAGGAGTTTTGAGCTTAAGTTTGACTAATGAGTCTTAATTGGATTTTGACCTAACTTAAGCTCATTCGCTCTAATATAAAAGGAGGCTCTCTCTTTGATAACCCTAGCCTAATTTCGACCAGCACTCAGCCGAACCTCTCCTCCTTTGTGCTTAAGTGGTTTTCGCCGAATTTTAGAGAGAAAGAGAGAGAGAAATTAGTTTCCCGGCAACCCTTCCTTTTCTTTGAGTTTCCCCTTCTTCCCTTCTTCCCACTAAGAGCCTACCCTCTTGATCTCCTAAAAACTCCTAGAGAATTATCATTGATTCATCTTGTGTTTGTTTGAGTGATATTTAACCCACATGGTCGGCCACTTATTGGAGCAACTGAGCAATGACGTATTTCAGGATATCCTTGACGCATCCCCGGGGCTGATTCTCGCAGATCCGAACCCACTGTAAGTCTCCTATAAACGAGTTGGATCTGAATATAATAATCATTGTGGGATTGTTAGAAATTTTAGATCACTCGTTTGCATGTTTGAAAATTTATTAATATGTTTAGAAATTTATTGACATGGTAGATTAGATTTAATGACATGGTTATTGAATATGTTTTAAAAAGTTTTAACATGTTAAATAGAATTATGAATTTCCGCCATGTATTGATACGTTTCATAATTAATTAGGTTGATTGTTAACTAAATTCCAACAAATGGTATCAGAGCCATAATTGTCATTAAAATCGATTTTATGTGTTGGCGTGTTTGTATGAATTGCATTTGTGAATGTATGTGCGTTTTATGGATGGATCTTTATTCTAATTGGCCCTAGAATTATTTTTGGGTTACGTCCCGGTGTTATTTAATTTTATTTAAATTTGTAATATGTTGTAAGTTTAAATTTTGTTAATTTGTAATCCGGAAGGACAAGAAGAAAGAACCGCTCGTTATGGAACGCGTGAGAGCTATCCCGGACCATTCCGGACACGCCCAAGGAACCGGTGTATTAGACACATGAGGCTGTTTGGATCGGCCAAAACCCTAGCATGGCCGTGTGTCTTCGGACGCGCGCGTGCTAGCTAGGGTTAGGCCCGACGACCGAGATTCGGAAATTGTTTCCGAATTAATTTAAAATCTTGAATAAGTAAATTTGCTTAAATTATTTTTGAAATAATAAAAGTGAATTTAGTTATTTGAGTGGGAGATATTGATCTTTAAGTTTTAAAACTCGGATTTTCAACGGCTCGATGCAAGACAAAAAAAATTTCTTTTTGTAAAGGGTTGTAAATTAGAAATGGGCCATTTGATAAGTTAAATATAATGTTTTTATTTATTTAAACTTATCATTGTTCGTGCATCATTGTAGTTTAATTTATAAAACTAGTTATGAAATTGAACTTCATCCACAAAAATATGATTTTTGCAAAAACTAAGTTGGAGGGTTATTTGTCGTTGAAATAACCCAAGGTCCCCAACATGAATTTAATTAACTTGTGTGAATGATCTAAGAGTCACCCTCGTGTCCCTCCCTTTAATGAGAATACTTCGGAAGCACATAGTGAATTGAATTCATACGAACTAAGCTATAAAGAGGAACGATGAAGTGGGGTCTTCCCTAGGAGAACCGTTTTCAAGTGAATTGGATAAGGGCCCACATGTTGGTTACGCGCTTAGACTTATTGTTTAAAGTAACCCTCCATAGAGGCTATGCGTTAAAAATAAGTGACCAAAGTCCATGGTGATTAGCTAGAACTAGAAGTTGTGACTTCTTGTATGGTTAGAACTAAATAGTGATGTGTCACGACTATGAAAGGCGATTAATTGCGGTTTCCCCTAGGAAAAACAATTAATCATTTTTGTTCATAATACCATAAATTATTTACGCTTTCCTCACCTAATTAGGATTGTACATGCATCATAATTCGAAATTGTAGCATAAGCTCCAAGTGCTGACTCAAGACAAGAGGACAAAGACGCCTATGACACGTGGGTTAGGTCCGATGAGAATTCCAAGTGTTATATCTTGGGTTCCATGAGCAATGTGTTGCAACAATCTCACAAGGACATTGCCACGACATTTGAAATGCTCTATAATCTTCATGACATGTTTGGATGTCATGGCGTCAAGCGAGGCAACAGGCAATCCGCAATTTCATGAATTTCCGGATGAAGCCGAGAACGTCAGTCAGGGACCACATGCTAGTGATCATAGGTCACTTGAACGACATGGAGATTCTCGGATTGGAGATCGATGGAATCACCAAGGTCGACATGATCTTGGAGACTCTGACCGAATCTTTCGATAGCTTCCGTCTGAACTACTCCATGAACAAGCTCGATTATTCTGTAACCAAACTCATGAAGGAGTTGCAGACTGCCGAGGGACCTCTCTCTAAGACCTAGAAGAGGCTGACTGAATGCCAAATTATCGACTTGTTGAACAGTCTTCCTGAATTGATTCCGGGTAAGCATTCTACGAGTTCGAAATGAAAGCGAGGCGAGAGCGAACTGAATTGGACCAAGAAAATTATCCTTTACGAGTTACCATATTGGTCCGATTTGACGTTGAGGCACATCAAAAAATATGTGTGCGAAAACTTGCTCAGTACGTTACTTAGTATTGAAGGGAAAGATAAAGACACCGAAAAGGTGAGACAACACTTAAAAGACTTGAAGATTAAGTCTAGTTTACAGTTGGAGAAGCATGGAAATAGGTAGTTCAAATCACAAGCTTCTTATGTTCTTACACCCACGCAACGAAAAGTGTTTACTGAGTTTCTCAAGTCTATTAAGTTCCCCAACGGTCTCGCAGGAAATTTGAGAAAAAATGTCACTCTCGATGGAAAAGTAACCGGGTTGAAGGCGCATGACTTGCACGTGATAATGCAAAGATTGTTAGCAGTGGGTATCGGTCCTCATGTTTCGAAACAATTCTAAGAGACGATTGCAGAACTTGGGAAATTTTTTAAGCTCATTTGTTCCAAGATATTACGAGTGGAGGATCTCGAGAAATCCTAAGACTCCATCATTGAGATATTGTGTAAGATGGAAATTATTTTTCCGCCTGTTTTCTTTACGATCATGGTTCATGTTATTATTCATCTACCTGAAGAAGCTCTCGAAGGTGGTCCAGTGCATATGAGATGGATGCATCGATTTGAAAGATATCTCGAGACACCTAAGCATTTCGTTCGAAACAAAGGGAGACCAGAAAGATCTATAGCTGAAGCGTATGTTGTGGAAGAAGCTTTGGAATTTGTTGCACGATACTTAGGAAACACCTCGACCGATGTCGTTCAGGCTCACAAGTTCTCTATTTTCCAATCCGATAAGTGTGTGCCTTATGGGAAGATGACTCCAACCCGAATGGAAAACAAGTCAAGAGAGATGGCAGAGTGGTACATCTTGACAAATTGTACCGAAATCGTATATGATGTGAGTACTCTTTTTAATCGTTTTCATAAAATTAAGTTCATTAATTTATTTGTCTAACTTCCCATTCAACAATGTATAGGGAGCATTGGAATCTAATGGAATCTGAACGTCGCCGTGATGTTGACGAAGCGCATCGGAAAGAATTTAGAGTCTGATTCGCTAAAAAGGTTTACGACCAGAAAGCCTGCGGAGTCGATGTGTCTGACAAATTGTATGCATTATCGGTCGGACCCTTTCAAAATGTTCCCCTTTACCCGAGTTGTGTTGTGAACAGTGTGAAATTTATTACATCTAGTCGTGATGAGATGCGTACTACTCAGAATATCGGCGTTAGCGTACCTGTGGAAGACTACACCTTCTACGGGAAGATGGATGATGTTGTCATCCTAAACTATCGACATGATTGCCAAGTCGTACTATTCCAATGTCGTTGGTTTGGTGACAAGCACGATGCACGTAGACGCTTTCGCAATGATGACGTATATGGAACGACGAGTGCTTATGTGGCGAAAGAATGGTTCCCAGACAGTATTTTATACTCGCTACTCAAGCCACACAAGTATTTTACTTGTCCGATCCTCAAAATCCTAAAAAAGGAGAATGGAATGTCGTCGAAGATTGTAATCAACGATTCGTGTGTGATTTGCCTGACAGTGACGTTTCATCATCAGCTGACGTTCCATTGACCGTACAACATAATGACTTTGATCAGTTGTCTCATCTTCATGATAATTGTGACCAACTCTGGTGGATGATTCTACTGAAGATGAGCTTATCTATGACTTCATACACGATGATCACTACGCCGACGTTGATCGTTTTCTCGGAGATACCGTTGCCAATGATCTCGAAATAGATCAAATTGACTTCATAACTGATGATGATGAAGACTGAGTAATTTTTTTACTAAATTGAACATATTATTTAAACTATATTTATGTATGTCATAAACTAAAATTCTAAGTTAACTTTTATATTTTGCAGTATGTCGGCTAGCGGCGATGACCCTCGAATGCCTCCGTCTGGACGAGGTTTGACAACGGGTCAAACTTCTCAAAAGGCTAGACGAGGAAAGAAAGTGGTCATTGTCTTCGACCCTGTTCGCCTCAAGTTTTATCCTCTTTTGAATAGGGATGAAGGAGAGAGTGTCAAAAAAGGCGAGCGCGTTAGGACGTTTGCCAACAGCCTTGGAGTCTTGGTGCGAGAGCACATCCCTCCGACGACGCCCAACTATAATAGCGTCTCGCCGCAACAACAAGCGGCGGTTTTGTCTGGAATTTACGCAGAGTACGAATTTGTTTACGAGAGTGAGTCGGGAGAGCTCATTCCGGCGGCGTGCCACTCTAGACTCATAGAGAAGACCATTATTCGCGAAGCGAATAAGCGTCTGCTCAACGGGAAGGCGAAGTACAGTCGGATTTACAGAATCTATTGCGGCAAAGATCGAGAGGACGTGCTCGCGCGGACTCCTAAAGGCATGTCGAACCAAATGTGGTCTGAGCTGATAGATAAGATGGACATAGAGAAGTTTCAGGTATCAATTAGATCGATTAAACCTTTAATTTTAAAAACAAATTTTCTTACCCTAACCAATGTTTATTTACAGAAAATGACCAAAACAAATAAAAAAAATCAGAGCAAAAAGATCACGAAGAGCCGACAAGGCACGATCTCATTTCTCGAGTATCATCACAGTCATGTATGTATATTTTCATTCAATTACAAATTAACTAAAAATATTTTACATAAGTTATATATTATAGTCATAATGTTTTAATGCAGAGGGTAGGAGAAGGGAGACAAGCACTAGGGCCACTCGCTGCGTGGGAGAGGATGCATACGACACACGATAGTCAGTGGACTACGCCTACTACTGGAGAGTATTATGTAAGTATAAATATTTTTTAAAATTTACATTACATTTTGAATTATTAATAAATAATTAATTTTATATTGTGTTTGCAGGCTCGGATAGTAGCTCGTGTCGATGATCTACAAGAGCAAGCTCGAGCTTCGGGACAACCGGGTGACACGATTAACTTTGCGGAGATTCCTACAAAGTTCTCGGGATGCGACGTGACTGGCCTAAGGGCATTGGGCCACTCATCCCGCACTCAGACTTCCTTGAAGCCAAGGCCTACGATGACTCATCTTTTTCCGTTGGGAACGGGAGTTCGAAGTCGTCGTATGAGAAGGAAGAGTTGGCAGCTCTCAGAGATGCTGTGTTTGGCATGGCAGCAGGTTTGAGCCAAAATCCGAGCATCAATGTCGATTCGGCGTTTAGTGCGACACTGAACCAATACATGACTCGGTTTGGACCCTCGAGCGCTTCGGGTTCGCAATACACTACTCCGGATCAGCAACGTCGACGCCTAGACGAGCCTTCGCTTTCTTCATTTCCCACCGACCATGACACCGAGCCTCCTTCCGGACCCAGCGGAAGACGCGGAGGACGAAGCCGAGGACGCGGAAGAAGATCTTAGTTTTATTTATGTTGTAGACTTATCGACTTTTTATAACTACTTCGAATCTGATTTTAAGTATTTTATGTGTTTATGAATTATCGACATTTGAATGTTTAACATTTTGACTTAATATTTATTTCGTTTTTGTTTATTTAAATTTAACTAGTATATATTTAATTATGATTAAATTTAATTATAGTAAATACAAATTTTAATTAATTAATAATAAATTTAAAATTTAAAATTCAAATTAATTAAATCGGAATTAAATAAAAAAAAATTATTTTGACATTTAGAAGCGACAATGTCGCTTCTATATTTGGCGGTTATTACTTTTAGCAAAAATGTCGCTTCTAATGTCATTTCTAAACGTCACCCGCCAAATTTTCCGACCCTTTTTTCCCTCTGGTTCGGGAACCTTAGAAGCGACTTTAGGGGCGACTTGTCGCTTCTAATTTTGACGCCTAAAATACCTTTAGAAGCGACAATGTCGCTTCTAGACCTTTAGAAGCGACACATTTTTAGAAGGGACTTTTTGGCCTTTAGAATCGATTTTTGTCGCTTCTAAAGGACTTTTTTGTCCTAGTGTAGGTTCCCGATTTTTGCAAGAACTTGATTTCTTTTGGTCGTTTAGAAGAACAACATTTTGAATTTAAAGTCAATAATGGTATTGAAATTTTTCTTAATGATTGTTTTATTACTAAAGCTCATCGTGTAGATTCTATTAATTGTCTATATCCGAATGAGCCGACAATCTTGGATACTGAGGTGAATAGTGATTCACTCAGGAAACGTAAGACATTTCATAGTGATGAAACGGATGATACATATCTATGTCACTTACGTCTTGGACATATTGGCCTAGATAGGATTAAGAGGTTAACAAAGGATGGTCCTTTGAAATCTCTAAACGTGGGATCTATGCCCACGTGTGAATCCTGTCTTGAAGGCTAGATGACCAAGAGACCTTTCCCTTCGAAAGGTCTAAGAGCCACACAAGTGTTGGAACTCATACATAGTGATGTATGTGGTCCAATCAATATTCAGGGAAGAGGAGGTTACGAATACTTTGTAACCTTCACTAATGACTACTCACGTTTTGGTCATGTTTTCTTAATGCGACAAAAATCCAATACTTTTGAAATGTTCAAACAATATCAGGCCTTGGTTGAGAAGCAAAGAGAGAAACATATCAAAACCCTTCGATCAGATCGACGCGGAGAGTACTTGTCTGATGAGTTCGAGGATCTTCTTAAAGAAGAAGGCATTCATTCTCAGCTTACAGCACCTGGCACTCCACAACAAAACGGTGTGTCAGAGAGAAGGAACCGAACGCTACTAGATATGGTGAGATCAATGATGAGTTACTCATCTCTTCCTGATTCGTTCTGGGGATATGCCTTAGAAACGACAGCTCATATTCTGAACTAGGTTCTGTCAAAAACGGTTCCCGGCACTCCCTACGAGAGATGGTGTGGTAAGAAATCTGTTCTAAACCACATCAAGATCTGGGGTTGTCCAGCACACGTGCTGAGACAAAAGACTAGCAAGTTGGCTAGTCGTTCAGAATTATGCTTTTTCATAGGATATCCGAAAGAAACAAAAGGGTACACATTCTATAGTCCTACTGACAAGAAAACGTTCGTTAGCACGAACGCTAGGTTTCTTGAAGAGGATTATATGAAGAATACCGTACCGAGAAGCAAACTTGTGCTGAAGGAAATGTTGGGTGAAGTAGCTGGTACTTCACAAGATAGGACAAGTCCTACACCAACAATAGAAAAACCACATTCAGAACTTGAGCCTCCTACGATTCGTCGCAGTAGCAGGATTGTACGACAACCTGAGCGATTGATGTACATCGGGGAGGCCTTTGCTGCAGTCGCATACAAGGAGGAAGATGATCCAGTATCATTTTCCCAGGCGATGCAAAGTTCTGAAGCAAACCTATGGCAAGAAGCCATGAACGTTGAAATGCATTCGATGTATGTCAACGAAGTCTGGAAACTTGTAGATTTACCTGAAGGCATCAAGCCTGTTGGGTGTAAATGGATCTACAAGAAGAAAAGAGGACCAGATGGAAATGTCGAGACATTTAAAGCACGACTTGTGGCGAAGGGGTTCACACAAAAGGAAGGTATCGACTATGAAGATACCTTCTCGCCCGTGGCGATGCTAAAAGCCATTCGTACTCTTTTATCCATTGCTGCCGCCCTAGATTATGAAATCTGGCAGATGGATGTCAAGACTGCATTTTTGAATGGAAATCTTGACGAGCGCATTTACATGGCTCAACCAGACGGGTTCATGGAGAAAGGCCAACAGGGCAAGGTTTGTGAGTTGCTAAAGTCCATTTATGGACTTAAACAAGCATCTAGATCGTGGAATATTAGATTCGACGAGACTGTGAAAAGTTACGGCTTTGATCAGTCACTAGATGACCCATGTGTTTATAAGATGATAAACGATGGCAAAGTGGTCTTCTTAAGCCTTTATGTAGATGACATACTACTCATTGGGAATGATGTGGGAAAGTTATCAGAGGTTAAGATCTGGCTGTCAGAGCAGTTTGAGATGAAGGATCTTGGAGAAGCGGCTTACATTCTGGGGATTCAGATCTTTAGAGATCGGAAGAACAGAAAGTTAGCCCTTTCTCAAGCATCTTATATTGATAAGATTATGGATCGCTTCAGTATGCAGAACTCCAAGAAAGGACAGCTACCTTTCAGACATGGAGTGCATCTATCCATTGAGCAGTCTCCCAAGACTCCTCAAGAGATAGAAGACATGAGACATATTCCCTACGCCTCAGCCGTAGGAAGTCTCATGTATGCAATGCTCTGCACTAGGCCAGATATTTGTTACGCAGTGGGCGTGGTGAGTAGATTCCAATCGAATCCTGGACCCGAGCACTGGGTTGCGGTCAAGCATATTCTCAAGTATCTCCGGAGAACGAGAAATTATATGCTTGCATACTCAGGTGATGACCTGAATATGACGGGGTATACCGATTCCGATTTTCAAGCGGATAAGGATTCCAGGAAATCCACATCAGGGTCTGTGTTCACCCTGAATGGTGGATCTGTGGTCTGGAGGAGTATAAAGCAATCTTGCGTTGCTGACTCGACCATGGAAGCCGAGTATGTGGCTGCTTGCAAAGCAGCAAAGGAGGCTGTATGGCTGAGGAAATTCCTAATGTACTTGGAAGTAGTTCCAAGTGCCAACGAGCCCATTACACTTTACTGTGATAACAGTGGGGCCGTTGCTAACTGTAAGGAACCAAGAAGTCACAAGCGCTCAAAACACATCGAGCGCAAATACCACCTGGTACGAGATATAGTTCATAGAGGGGACGCGACGGTTATGAAGATCTCAACGTTGGACAACCTTGCTGATCCCTTCACGAAGCCTTTAACCAGTAAGGTCTTCGAGGGACACCTAGAAGGATTAGGACTGAAAGATCATTCGCATCTCCTTTGAGTCAAGTGGGAGTTTGTTGGCATTTATGCCCACAAATGAGATTTTTGATATTAAATACTTTTGTATTTGTTTTACTTTGAAATTAAATAAAGATTGAATATCCATTCTTATTTAAGATTGTGTTTACGCATTTATGTCTACGTTCTGAAACTGTCATCAACGAAAGAAGTGCTAAGTACAGACTTGACAAGATACCTTCTTATGACTAGTTCAAATAATAGTTCGCAATCTAAAGATCGATTGGGCAATCGAATCCTAGTAATGATTGTTAGGATGAATTAAACGATATCTTATCTTGTGATATGGAGAGTTGTGACTCTGTAATTCATTCTTGATATCTTAATGAAGATATTGAACAAGACCAGTGAAGTTTTGAAGTTCGAGATAAAACCGTTTAATCACTCGAAACCTCAAACTCCCATACGAGGGGTATTTTAGTAATTACCTAAATCCTGAAGTGAGTACATGTACTCTTGTAACACTTTATGACATTTTATTTGTCAATAGGCAATGGCTAAATGAAGTTTCATTGACCCGACGGTTGGTGTCATAATACTGTTTCGTTGAAACATGTGATTCACAGATATGGAATTTGTGTTGAAACAATGCTAAGGCATTAGTATCACACCATGCTCTGTTATGAGAGTGTGAGCGAATAAACCAGGCCTGGTATTCATCGAATAAAGAATTCTTTGAAATAAAACATGTGACATGTTGAGACATTTCACTTTATGTTTTTCTCGTTCACAAATAACAGAGGACTTGGTGAAATAATAACTCAGGGGTAAAACGGTAATTTTACATTCCTCTGAGTTAATGATACACACAAAGGGTAATATCGTAAAATACACCGTGGACCATGTGAAGAATAGTTTTATCACATCAAACGAAAATATAAACGCATATGAACTTAGAGATGTTCAATATTGGTCCTTTAGTGGAATCGACTAATATTAAGAATTAAAAGTCGGAAAAAGCTTGTTAACTTTTGCGTCCGATCTTTATTCTAAAGCTTCGTTCATATGGGTCCATAAGGTCTCAATGATAGACTCTTGGATGAGATATTAGTGAACAAGAAAAGATCGATTTTCTCATTAAACGTAAATTGTGATTTACACTAAGAAAATTATCTTCTAAGTAATTAAATAAATAATTCGTTATTTATTATTACATTTATTTAACGAATCACATTGTGTTATTATATTGATAATAATATAATTTGATGATTCAAATAAATAAAAGATGAAAATAAATATTTTCTCGTTTCGTACTACATTGTTTAGTATGAAAATAATTAATGACTTGTCATTAAATAAATGAGATGTTCTAAATTAATTAAATATTATTTTAGAAATAAATCGAAAATATTTGGGAGATAAATACATAAGATGGCCGGCCACTTAATGCAAATAAGGGGTTGGAAAATTGCTTAAATGATTTATCGGGCTTAAGTTTGATTAATGGGTCATTAATTGTTTTTGACCTAATTAAGCCCATTTTCCCCGAAATAAAAGGAGCTCTTCTCTCTCTCTTTTGACCTAGCTCATTCGGCCACTCTCTCTCTCTCTCCCCTCCCATTTGGCCGACTATTTCCTCTCTCCCAAGGAGAAAAATACTTGGCCAAAATCCCTAAAGAATTGAGAGAGCGAACCGTAGAGAGAATCCCCTTTTATTCCTTCTTCCCTTGTTCCTACGAAAGAGCCCACCCTCTTTGTCTCACAAAATCCCTCGAGTATTATCATTGACTCAACTTGTGGTTGTTTGAGTGATTTTTTTCCTCCCACAGGGCCGGCCATATTTTGGAGCAACGAAGGATCGACGACTTTGAGGATTTGCTTGACGGGCGTGGCGTAGAGGATCGGCCGGCCAGTTTTTCCGAGAGACACCGAGACTTGCTCTCGCAGATCCGAATTATGTAAGTATCCCTCGAACGAATTGGATCTGGACAATATGATATTTTAGAATGATTATATGTGTTTGGATTGTTCGTGTGCATGTTTAGATAGATTTATTGACAAGTTTATAAATTTATTGACATGTTAGGTTAGATTTAATGATATGGTTATCGAACATGTTTTAAATTGGTTTTAATATGTTAAATTGAATTATGAAATTCCGCCACATATTGATGTGTTTCGTAATTAAACTAGGTTAATTGTTAATCAAATTCCAACATACCCTTCATGAATATCATCAACTAGTTGGGATTTATAAACTTACCATTTTACCCTTCTAGTTGTTATTTCCTCAACTCCTTTAGCACTTGTGAATAAGTTCGAAAGAATGTATTGACGAGGAGCTAACAAGTCACATTGTTTCATCCAAATAAAGTCGCTACTTAAATTTGGACACTGCGCAGTTCATTTATTCACAATCAAAGTAATAAAGCATGAGGTGATATATATTGCAACTAAGCAATCTTGTACATTAATTCCATATCTATGAGAACTTCACAAAGTTGGTTCATGACATCTTCATAACTTAATCTCTCACCAAAAGGCCTTGTCTAGATCACGAAATGGATCTAGAATTTGACTTTCGCAAATCAGCATATTAATGCTATGAAATGACATGTCTTATTTCACGATTTAGGTAAGCATGATGCAATTCATACATAGTGACCTTGAGATAGAAGATGTTAAATGGTTTGTTCTTCTATTGTCTCGAAAGGTGCACTGGTCAATTCAGTATCTTCGAAAGATACACTGGAAGAACTATAGAGTTCCGAACTCTCTATGCCTCGTAACCAGACATCATAGATTCTTCCAACAATTATACTGGGATGAATAGTCTGTTGATCATTAGATTGCGAATATATCGTTTTAGTCAAACCATGAAGAGTTTGTTCACGCAAATCTACATTGTCTCTTCATACATTGTTAGGTTTGATTAAGGACTATAAGACTATTGAATATCATAAATCTTCAATCAAAATAAAAAGGAATGAATGAACGTTTAAACTTTTATTAATTTAATCAGCAAATTACAATAAGGACTTCATAAATATTTATATATTACATCAATATGTAAATAAACAATCTTCGTGTGGGCATCTCTGTCAACAAACTCCCACTTGACTCAAAGAAGATGAGAGTCATCCTTCATTCCTAATCGGTCTCGATGTTGTTCAAAAGCCTTGTTGGATAGGGCCTTGGTGAAAGGATCAGCTAAGTTCTCAACCGTTGAGATTTTCTTCACCTCCACGTCTCTGCGCTGCACGATCTCTCTAATCAAATGGTATTTCCTCTCAATATGCTTAGAGCGCTTATGGCTTCTAGGTTCGTTTGAGTTAGGAACAGCCCCACTACTATCATAATAAAGTGTCATGGACTCGTTGACATTTGGAACAACTTCCAAATACTTAAGGAATTTTCTAAGCCATACAACCTCTTTGGATGCTTCACAAGCAGCCACATATTCTGCTTCCATAGTGGAGTTAGCAATGCAAGATTACTTGATACTCCTCCTGTTGGCATTTATGCCCACAATAGAGATTTTTTATATTAAATACTCTTGTATTTGTTTTGCTTTAAATTAAATAAAGATTGAATATCCATTCTTATTTAAGATTGTGTTTATGCATTAATGTCTACGCTCTGAAACTGTCATCAATGAAAGAAGTGCTAAGTACAGACTTAACAAGATACCTTCTTATGACTAGTTTAAATGATAGTTCGCAATCTAAAGATCGATTGGGCAATCGATTCGTAGTAATGATTTTGAGAATGAATTAAATGATATCTTATCTTGTGATATGGAGAGTTGTGACTATGTAATTCATTCTTGATATCTTAATTAAAATATTGAACAAGACCTGTGAAGTTTTGAAGCTCGAGATAAAACCAATTAATCACTCGAAACCTCAAACTAACATACCTGTATGTTAGTAATTACCTAAATCCTGAAGTGAGTACATGTCTTCTTGTAACATTTTATGACATTTGATTTGTCAATGGGCAATGGCTAAATGAAGTTTGATTGACCCGACGGTTGGTGTTATAATATTGTTTCGTTGAAACATGTGATTCACAGATATGGAATTTGTGTTGAAACAATGCTAAGGCATTAGTATCACACCATGCTCTGTTATGAGAGTGTGAGCGAATAAACCAGGCCTGGTATTCATCGAATAAAGAATTCTTTGAAATAAAACACGTGACATGTTGAGGCATCTCACTTTATGTTTTTCTCGTTCACAAATAACAGAGGACTTGGTGAAATAATAACTCAGGGGTAAAACGGTAATTTTACATTCCTCTGAGTTAGTGATAAATACAAAGGGTAATATCGTAAAATACACCGTGGACCATGTGAAGAATAGTTTTATCACATCAAACGGAAATATAAACGCATATGAACTTAGAGATGTTCAATATTAAGAATTAAAAGTGGAATCGACTAATATTAAGAATTAAAAGTCGGAAAACGTTTGTGAACTTTTGCGGCCGATCTTTTTTCTAAAGCTTCGTTCATGTGGGTCCATAAGGTCTCAATGATAGACTCTTGGATGAGATATTAGTGAACAAGAAAAGATCGATTTTCTCATTAAACGTAAGTTGTGATTTACGCTAAGAAAATTATATTATAAGTAATTAAATAAATAATTGGTTATTTATTGTTACATTTATTTAACGAATCATTTTATGCTATTATATTGATAATAATATAATTTGATGATTCAAATAAATAAAAGATGAAAATAAATATTTTCTCGTTTCGTACTACATTGTTTAGTATGAAAATAATTAATGACTTGTCATTAAATAAATGAGATGTTCTAAATTAATTAAATATTATTTTAGAAATAAATCAAAAATATTTGGGAGATAAATTCTATAATGTGTACGGCCACTTATCACTAATAAGTGAGTTGAAAAATTGTTTAAATGGTTTATTGGGCTTAAGTTTGATTAATGAGTCATTAATTGTTTTTGACCTAATTAAGCCCATTCTCCCTGAAATAAAAGGAACTCTTCTCTCTCTCTTTTGACCTAGTTTTTACACGGCCAAAACCTCTCCCCCCCCTTCCCTCTTGGCCGACTATTTGCTCTCTCCTAAGGAGAAAAATACTTGGCCAAAATCCCAAAGAGAATTGAGAGAGCGAATCGTTGAGAGTCTTTCCTTTTATTCCTTCTTCTCTTGTTCCTATGAAAGATCCCACCCTCTTTGTTTCCTAAAAATCCCTTGAGTATTATCATTGACTCAACTTGTGGTTGTTTGAGTATATTTTGCTCCCACAGGGCCGGCCACTTTTGGAGCAACGGAGGATCGACGATTTTGAGGATTTCCTCGACGCGCGTGGTGTACAGGATCGACCGACTCTTTGGACGCATCCCGAGACTCGTCTTCGCAGATCCAAACCCTATGGAAGCATCCCTTGAACGAATTGGATCTGAATGATATGATGTTTTAGAATGATTATATGTATTTGGATTATACGTTTGCATGCTTAAATAAATTTATTAATATGATTATAAATTTGTTGACATGTTAGGTTAGATTTATTGATATGGTTATCGAATATGTTTTAAAATGTTTCAACAAGTTAAATTGAATCATGAATTTCCACCATATATTGATATGTTTCATAATTAAATTAGGTTAATTGTTAACTAAATTCCAACAAATGGTATCAGAGCCATAATTGTCATTAAATCGATTTTAAGTGTTGGCGTTTTTGTATGAATTGCATTTGTGAATGCATGTGTGTTATATGAATGGATCCTTACTCTAATTGGCCCTAGGATTGTTTACGGGTTACGTCCCGGTTTTTATTTTTATTTTATTTGAATTTGTAATTTGTTATAAATTTAAATTTTATAATTTTGTAATCCGGGAGACAAGAAGAAGGAATGCAGCCTCCGGGAATGGCCGCACGTTTTTTGAAACGCGTGGGAGCTATCCCGGACCATTCTGAACACGCCCAAGGACCTGTGTATTGGACGCAAGAGGGCTGTTTGGGTCGGCCAAAACCCTAGCGTGGCCATGTGTCTTCGGACGCGCGCGAACTAGCTAGGGTTAGGCCCGAAGACCGAGATTTGGAAATTGTTTCCGAATAAATTTAAAACCTTGAATAATTAAATTTTTGAAATAGTAAAATTGAATTTAGTTATTTGAGTGGGAGATATTAATCTCTAAGTTTTAAAACTCGGAATTTCGAAGACTCGACGCAAGACAAGAAGTTAAATAGTTTATTTTTCTTTTTGGTAAAGGGTTGTAAATTTAGAAATGGGCCATTAGATAAGTTAAATATTATGTGTCTATTTATTTAAGCTTATCTCATATTCATCCACATGTCATATAGGATGAACGCCAACACTATATGAAATTTTTCATGCATCATTATAGTTTAATTTATATAACTAGTTATGAAATTGAACATCGTCCACAAAAATATGTTTTTTGCAAAAACTAAGTGGGAGAGTTATTTGTCGTTAAAATAACCCGAGGTCCCCAACATGAATTTAATTAACTTGTGTGAATGAACTAAGAGTCACCCTTGTGGCCCTCCCTTTAATGGGAGTACTTCAGAAGCACATAGTTAATTAAACTGTTACGAACTAAGCTCTAAAGAGGAACGATGAAGCGTGGTCTCCCCTAGGAGAACCGTTTTCAAAGTAACTTGGATAAGGGCCCACATGTTGGTTACACGGTTAGACTTATTGTTTAAAGTAACCCTCCATAGAGGCTATGCGTTAAAAATAAGTGACCAAAGTCCATGGTAATTAGCGAGAACTACAAGTTGTGACTTCTTGTATGGTTCAAACTAAATAGTTATGTGTCACGACTATGAAAGGCGATCAATTGCGGTTTCCCCTAGAAAAGTAACTTATCATTTTTGTTCATAATACCATGAATTATTTATCGCTTTCCTCACCAAGTTAGGATTGTACATACATCATAATTCAAAACTGTGGCATATGCTAAATTTATTCACTTCATTTAATTTCAGCAATATCATTAATCCACTTGCATCTATACTGAGTTATAACAAACCCGAGGGTGAGAATTACGTTGATTGGAAATGTTACCTCGACATCGTACTGACGGTGGAAAAGCACAAGTATGTTCTCACTACCCTGTGTCCTCCAGCTCCGAGTGCTGACTCAAGCCAGGAGGACAAGAACGCCTATGACACGTGGGTTAGGTCCGATGAGATTGCCAAGTGTTATATCTTGGGTTCCATGAGCAATGTGTTGCAACAATCTCACAAGGACATTGCCACGGCATATGAAATTCTCTACAATCTTCATGACATGTTCGGATGTCATGGGCGTCAGGCGAGGCAGCAAGCAATCTGAAATTTCATGAACTGTCGGATGAAGCCGGGAACGTCAGTCAGGGACCACATGCTAGTGATCATGGGTCACCTGAACGACATGGAGATTCTTGGATCGGAGATCGATGGACTCACCAAGGCCGACATGATCTTGGAGACTCTGACGGATTCTTTCGATAGCTTCCGTCTGAACTACTCCATGAACAAGCTCGATTATTCTGTAACCGAGCTGATGAAGGAGTTACAGACTGCCGAGGGACTTCTCCCTAAGACCAAGAAGAAGACTGGTGAAGTCAATGTTGCTGAACATAGGACTTCCACTTCTGGATCGAAGAGAGTGATGAAGGGTCCCAAAAACGCCAACCGAACGGGATCCAAGACGCCTTACAAGAAGGTTGCGGATGTCAAGGGCAAGGGCATCGCAAAGGTGGACAAGTCTAAGCACAAGTGCCACCATTGCGGAGAAGTCGGCCATTGGCGAAAGAACTGCCTTGCCTATCTCAAGACTGTCAAGGGGAAAGGTATGGCTTTTGTCACCCAAGCATGTTACACGAAATATAAAGAATCACCCTGCATTTTAGACTGCGGGGCTTCTGACCATATTGCGTGTAATATGAATGGTTTCAGGAAAACCAGAAGCTTAGGTGAAGAAGAGTTCACGTTCAACTGGGGGAATGGAACGAAGGTCAGAGCCAGATTTGTTGGGACCATGCAGCTGAATTTTGGGAATAAGGCTTTATTATTGAATAACGTTTATTATGTTTCAGATTTTTGCAAGAACTTAATTTCTTTTGGTCGTTTAGAAGAACAACATTTTGAGTTTAAAGTCAATAATGGTATTGAATTTTTTCTTAATGATTGTTTTATTTCCAAAGCTCATCGTGTAGATTCTATTTATTATCTATATCCTAATGAGCCGACTATCTTGGACACTGAGGTGAATAGTGATTCACTTAGGAAGCATAAGACGTTTCATAGTGATGAAATGGATGATACATATCTATGTCACTTACGTCTTGGACATATTGGCCTAGATAGGATTAACAGGTTAACAAAGGATGGTCCTTTGAAATCTCTAAACGTGGGATCTATGCCCACGTGTGAATCATGTCTTGAAGGCAAGATGACCAAGAGACCTTTCCCTTCGAAAGGTCTAAGAGCCACACAAGTGTTGGAACTCATACATAGTGATGTATGTGGTCTAATCAATATTCAGGGAAGAGGAGGTTACGAATACTTTGTAACCTTCACTAATGACTACTCACGTTTTGGTCATGTTTTCTTAATGCGACACAAATCCAATACTTTTGAAATGTTCAAACAATATTAGGCCTTGGTTGAGAAGCAAAGAGAGAAACATATCAAAACCCTTCGATCAGATCGACGCGGAGAGTACTTGTCTGATGAGTTCGAGGATCTTCGATCAGCTTACAGCACCTGGCACTCCACAAAAAACGGTGTGTCAAAGAGAAGGAACCGAACGCTACTAGATATGATGAGTTACTCATCTCTTCCAGATTCGTTCTCGGGATATGCCTTAGAAACGGCAGCTCAAATTCTGAACCAAGTTCCGTCAAAAATGGTTTCCGGCACTCCCTACTTGATATGGTGTGGTAAGAAATCTGTTCTAAACCACATCAAGATTTGGGGTATTCCAGCACACGTGCTGAGACAAAAGACTAGCAAGTTGGCTACTTGTTAAGAATTATGCCTTTTCATAGGATATCCGAAAGAAACAAAAGGGTACACATTCTATACTCCTACTGACAAGAAAACGTTCGTTGGCGAACGCTAGGTTTCTTGAAGAGGATTATATGAAGAACACCGTACCGAGGAGCAAACTTGTGCTGGAGAAAATGTTTGGTGAAGTAGCTGGTACTTCACAAGATAGGACAAGTCCTACACCAACAATATAAGAACCACATTCGGAACGTGAGCCTCCTACGATTCGTTGCAGTAGCAGGATTGTACGACAACCCGAGCGATTGATGTACATGGAAGAGGCCTTTGCTGCAGTAGCATACAAGAGGAAGATGATCCAGTATCATTTTCCCAGGAGATGCAGAGTTCTGAAGCAAACCTATGGCAAGAAGCCATGAACTTTGAAATGCATTCGATGTCTGTCAACGAAGTCTGGAAACTTGTAGATTTACCTGAAGGCATGAAGCATGTTAGGTGTAAATGGATCCACAAGAAGAAAAGAGGACCGGATGGAAATGTCGAGACATTTAAAGCATGACTTGTGGCGAAGGGGTTCACACAAAAGGAAGGTATCGACTATGAAGATACCTTCTCGCTCGTGGCGATGCTAAAGTCCATTCGTACTCTTTTATCCATTGCTGCCGCCCTAGATTATGAAATCTGGCAGATGGATGTCAAGACCGCATTTTGTAATGGAAATCTTGACGAGCGCATTTACATGGCTCAACTAGATGGGTTCATGGAGAAAGGCCAACATGGCAAGGTTTGTGAGTTGCTAAAGTCCATTTATGGACTAAAGCAAGCATCTAGATCGTGTAATATTAGATTCGACGAGACTGTGAAAAGCTACGGCTTTGATCAGTCATTAGATGAGCCATGTGTTTATAAGATGATAAACAATGGCAAAGTGGTCTTCTTAATCCTTTATGTAGATGACATACTACTCATTGGGATTGATGTGGGAAAGTTATCAGAGGTTAAGATCTGGCTGTTAGAGCAGTTTGAGATGAAGGATCTTGGAGAAGCGGCTTACATTCTGGGGATTCAGATCTTTAGAGATTGGAAGAACCGAAAGTTAGCGCTTTCTCAAGCATCCTATATTGATAAGATCATGGATCGCTTCAGTAGGCAGAACTCCAAGAAAGGACAGCTACCTTTCAGACATGGAGTGCATCTATCTAGTGAGCAGTCTCCCAAGACTCCTCAACAGATAGAGGACATGGGAGACATTCCCTACGCCTCAGCCGTAGGAAATCTCATGTATGCAATGCTCTGCACTAGGCCAGATATTTGTTACGCAGTGGGCGTGGTGAGTAGATTCCAATCAAATCCTAGACCCGAGCACTGGGTTGCGGTCAAGCATGTTCTCAAGTATCTCCGGAGAACGAGAAATTATATGCTTGCATACTCAGGTGATAACCTGAATATGACGGGGTATACCGATTCCGATTTTCAGGCGGATAAGAATTCCAGGAAATCCACATCAGGGTCTCTGTTCACCCTGAATGGTGGATCTGTGGTCTGGAGGAGTATAAAGCAATCTTGCGTTGCTGACTCGACCATGGAAGCCGAGTATGTGGCAGCTTGCGAAACTGCGAAGGAGGCTGTGTGGCTGAGGAAATTCCTGATGTACTTGGAATTAGTTCCAAGTGCCAACGAGCCCATTACACTTTACTGTGATAACAGTGGGGCTGTTGCTAACTATAAGGAACCAAGAAGTCACAAGCGCTCAAAACACATCGAGCGGAAATACTACCTGGTACGAGATATAGTTCATAGAGGGGACGCGACAGTTATGAAGATCTCAACGTTAGACAACCTTGCTGATCCCTTCACGAAGCCTTTAACCACTAAGGTCTTCGAGGGACACATAGAAGGATTAGGACAGAAAGATCCTTCGCATCTCCTTTGAGTCAAGTGGGAGTTTGTTGGCATTTATGCCCACAAATGTGATTTTTGATATTAAATACTCTTGTATTTGTTTTCCTTTGAAGTTAAATAAAGATTGAATATCCATTCTTATTTAAGATTGTGTTTATGCATTAATGTCTACGCTCTGAAACTGTCATCAACGGATGAAGTGCTAAGTACAGACTTGACAAGATACCTTCTTATGACTAGTTTAAATGATAGTTCGCAATCTAAAGATCGATTGGGTAATCGATTCCTAGTAATGATTGTTAGAATGAATTAAACAATATCCTATCTTGTGATATGGAGATTTGTGACTCTGTAATTCATTCTTGATATCTTAATGAAGATATTGAACAAGAACTGTGAAGTTTTGAAGTTCGAGATAAAACCGTTTAATCACTCGAAACCTCAAACTTACATACGAGTGGTATTTTAGTAATTACCTAAATCCTGAAGTGAGTACATGTCTTCTTGTAACACTTTATGACATTTGATTTGTCAATGGGCAATGGCTAAATGAAGTTTCATTGACCCGACGGTTGGTGTCATAATTGTTAAGGTAGGATTTCATCAAATCCCTCTTAACATAAACACATGCCGTTTCGGCTCTCAAAACGACAAAATGAGTTAGAAGCAAGCGGGGCCCGCGGCTGACGACAGTGATACGAGGGGAAAGATTCATCTCCGCGAGGAGGGTTTACCCCGACCGAGGAAGATAGATCCTCCTCGAGGAAGGCTCTTTGCGAGGAGGCCTTTCTGCGAGGGGATCCCCTCGATGGATTTTTCCTCTTTCCCTCCTCGAAGGGGTCTTGCCTCAGAGAGGTGTCGTCGCTGTGAAATGGGCGGGAAAGTGGAAGCGTGCTCGAGAAGACTTGGCGTCAGAGAGTCAATCGAAAGAGCGGCAATCACGGGATTTAGTAGGTAAAGATCAGGAAGGAATCACGGAACCGGTCAGAGGAAGGCTGGGCCGAAAGAGGAAACCCTAATGGAGGGACAAGCCCTAGAGAACCACACACACCAAAGAGATAGACTATAAATATCAATGTAAAGACCACATAGAGAGGATCGAATCGAAATCCTAGAAAGAGATATTAGCCATTACAGTTCACCATCGTCTGTATTCTTTGACAAACTTCCAAACTAATAAACGAGAAAGATCGAGCTCCCATATACATAAACTCAAGGATATTAACGCATTAATTGAACCCTCACATATTAATTTTCATCGTTAATCCTTGTGACTGAAAGAGCCCCGGTGAAAATCGACCTCTATAGTTTGGCGCCCACCGTGGGGCACTATCTTTTTCTATCTCACAGCCAGGAAGCTCGCGAAGACCGAAGACATGGCGAACAACGATAGCAGCGCAGGAGGGAGTCAGGAGGAAACGGCGGAGGCGGGAGAGCTCTGGCAGCAGTTGGCCGAAGCCTTGGCAACGGCGCAAGAGGCCAACAGGAGGGCCGAGGAGCAAGCCGAGCTGAACAAAGAGCTTGTGGCCCACCTGGACCAGTTCATGACCAACGGGGGGATGGGAGGATGGACGGCGCCCGGAGCCCCGGTCCACAGAAACCTCTTTCAGACCACCGTGCTCACGCCGTCTACAGCAGAGGAAGAAGACCCGGCGGCGGCCATAAATGCCCGTCCCATCTTGACTCCCCTCATGGCGGAAGAAGTAAGGAAGATGGTGAAGGAACTATCTTCGGGGATCGAGTCCAGGATGGGACAGGTCGCGTCCCGGGTGCACTAGGCGACGAGTTCGGCACCGGAGATCGACCGGATGGTCAGGAAGGCGAGAGCCACTCCCTTATCGTCCAAGATCCGCGGCGTGGAGCTGGGAGAACTCCCGAAGTTCAAGATCACGCCGTACAAAGGGACCTCAGACCCAAATACCCACGTGAAGTCGTTCCGAATCGTGACGGAGCGTATCACCGGGGAGACGGAGAAGGTAGAGGCCATCCTCTGCCGCCTATTCGTCGAGAGCCTGCAAGGACCGGCTAGCGATTGGTTTGCCAAGCTACCCTCGGAATCCATCGACGACTCCGACGACCTCGTCGCAGCTTTCCTACGCCACTACTCGATGTACGTGCAGAGCGGCGCGACGATAACCACGTTGTGGAACCTCGCCCAGGATAAAGGGGAGACGCTCCGCCACTACATCGAAAGGTTCAATGCTGTCATGGTCAGAATATCAAAACTGGATGGGTTGATCGCGATCCAGGCTTTGAAGACGGCCTGTTCTACACCTCCCCTTTCCGACCGGAGTTGGCAAAGATGCGCCCCTCAACGATCGAGGACGCCCTCCACCGAGCCTCGATTTTTATGAAAATCGAGGAAGACGAGGCAGCGCTGAGGATGATCCATGAGGGAGGCGGAAGAGGGAAGCATCCCGAGAGGAGGGAACATCGAGAGAAAGCTGAGGCTCGGGCGACGACAGCGCGTAGGGATGGCTGGGGAGTGCTCGGAGAGCGAAGGGGTCGGGAGGCCCCAAGAAAAGGGGTCTATCAAGTAGAAGAAAGGAGAGGTCCTGCTGAGGAAGCCCAACCGCGAGGAGATTTCTCGGGCGGGCCGAGAGGAGGCCAGCGAGGAAGCTTCGTATCGGCCCGAGGAGGATTCTCTGGCGGGCGAGGGGGCCACGTCGAAGAAGGAAGAGGACCCTCGGGAGGGCGAGGAGGTTTCGAGAGGAAACCCTGGCCGAAAGACGTGAGCAAGTTCTGCGAATTCCACAGCATGAGCAGCCCCGCCACCGAGCAGTGCGCCATGTTGAATCGCGAGCTCTAGAGGAGGTATGCGCAAGGAGAGCTGAGGGACTTGGCCCCAAGCCACCGCGAGCCGTGGAGGAATGATAATCGAACGTGGCGAAGGCCGCAAGGTGCTCAGGCGCGAGGCGGCGAAAGCGCTCCAGAAGGAGCGAGGAGGGACCTGACCGCAGGAAGACAGGTGGTGAACCGGGTCGCAGAAGATAGACCGGCGACGAGTGCCAGGATTGAAGTGATCATGGCGATTGTGTGGCGACTCCGTGAACAGCATCAAGGCTTTCCAACGTCGGGGGAAATAGCACAACCACGGGGATCCGATGGCGACCGGCTCCCAGGCGAAGATTGAGTTCGTCGAGACCGGAGAGTGTGCAGAGATGCACGACGACGCCCTAGTCCTCGTGCTCGAGATCGGCAACGCTGACGTATGTCGGGTCCTTATCGATAATGGGAGCGCCGTCGACGTCATTTTCTACGAATGCCTCGAGAAGATGAAAATCGAGGGCCTAGAGATCGGGGGGCGGCGGCGGAAGGTCTCCGGATTCAATGGGGATGTGGCTATCTCCCTGGGCACGGTCCACCTCCCGATCCGTGCGAAAGGGGTGCAGAGGATGGTGGAGTTCATGGTCCTGGACGTGCCTTCACACTTCAACGTGATCCTGGGGAGACCTTGGATCCACTCGATGAGGGCCGTACCCTCCACCTACCACCAGTGCATCAAGTTTCCCGGAGAAGCCGGGACGATAGAAGAAATACGGGGCGACAGGGACGCTTACCGTGTCTGCTACATGATGCACCACCGACAGGTGCATGGAGAGAAGACACCGGCAGAAGTAAGTGAGGAGGAGGCTGCTGATTTATAGCAGCTAGCCTTTCCCCTCCCGAGCAAGGCGAGCAAAGAACCGGGGAACGGCTCGCAAGGACACGAGAGGAGAAGTCCAACGAGCCCGCTCCTCGAGTCATCAGCGGCAGAGACGCTTGAGGAGCGAGCGGCTGATAGAGGGCTACCAGGGCCGCAGGTCGAAGCGGTCGAGCAAGTCTGCACCGACGAGTCCGACCGGACTCGACACCGAAGTCAGGATCAGGTTGATAGCCTTTTTGAAGGAGAATCGGAAGAGCTTCGCATGGACTCACGAAGACATGATGGGGGTGGACCCGTCTGTGATCGCCCACTGTCTCAACACCAACCCGGGCCATCGTCCCGTCATTAGAAGAGGAGGAAGATGGCACCAGACAGGAATAGGGTAATCAACGAAGAGGTTGACAAACTACTCTCTATGGGCACCATCAGGGAGGTGAAGTACCCCGAGTGGTTGGCTAACACGGTCGTCGTCAAGAAGAAGAATGGGAAGTGGCGAGTCTGTGTGGACTTCACCGACCTCAACAAGGCCTGCCCGAAGGATAGATTCCCCATGCCGCACATCGACCGGCTCGTCGAGGCTACCCAGGGATACGAACTCCTCAGCTTCATGGATGCATATTCGGTGTACCATCAAATAAGGATGCATCCAGACGACGAGGAGAAGACCGCCTTCATCAGCGAGCGGGGAACCTATTGCTACAAGGTGATGCCGTTCGGCTTGAAGAACGCCGGCGTGACCTACCAAAGACTGGTGACCAAGATGTTCCACGAGCAGATTGGAAAGAGCAGTGAGGTGTATATCGATGAGATGGTCGTCAAGACGATGAAGGCGGAGACGCACATCGAACACCTGGCGGAGTGCTTCGAGATCTTGAACAGACATCAGATGAGGCTGAATCCCTCCAAGTGCACCTTCGGGATCTCCTCCGGGAAATTCCTAGGTCACATGGTTACCCGGCGAGGGATCGAGGCAGATCCCGAGCAGATCGAGGCGATCAAGAGTATGCCATCTCCACGCAACCGGCGAGAGGTGCAGAGGCTGACAGGGAGGATCGCCGCCCTAGGCCGCTTCATCTCCAGGAAGGCCGACAGAACACTCGTCTTCTATGAGCTGCTGAAGAAGAACAAAAAGTTTGAGTGGACCGACAAGTGCGAGGAAGCTTTCCAGGCTCTGAAGGCGTATCTCTCGTCGCCCCCGGTGATAACGAAGCCGGTCCCGGGAGAGACCCTATACCTGTACTTCGCCGTTTCAGACCAGGCAATCAGCCAGGTACTCGTGCGAGAAGAAAAGGGAGAGCAGAAGCCGGTGGCCTACATCAGTCGGAAGCTCCTTGATACGGAGACAAGGTACCCGTTGGTGGAGAAGCTAGCCCTGCCAGTCTACAACGCCTCGGAGAGACTAAGGTTCCACTTCCAGGGGCATCCCGTCGTCGTTATGACCGACAGACCGCTACGCGCCATCATCCATAGTCCAAACCAGTCGGGGCGGATCACGAAATGGTCGATTAAGCTCGGAGAATATGACATCGAGTAAGACTCCGAACGAGTCTCAAGTCTCAAGTCCTCGCGGATTTCCTGATCGAACTCCCGAGGGAACCCATTGACCTGGAAGCTACATGTGGACGGATCTACCATCTCGCAAGGAGCGGGCGCCGGAGTCAGACTCACCTCGCCCATGGGAGAGGTCATCGAAAAGGTGTGCCGCCTAGCCTACCGGGCTATGAACAACGAGACCGAGTATGAGGCCCTCCTCATAGGCCTGAATTCAGCCCTCGCGATCGGCGTAAAGAACGTCAGCATCTTTTCAGACTCCCAACTTGTCGTCAAACAAGTCAGCGGTGAGTATGAGAGAAGCGACGAAAGGATGGAAGCTTACGCGGCACTCGTGGATTCGCTCTCCAGGAAGTTCGACTACTTCAGCCTGACACAGGTGACGCGAGGAGACAACACCCACGCCGATGCGTTAGCAGGATTGGGCTCGACGACGGGAGTAGGCGAGCTCCGATCCATTACAAGGGAAACAGTCGAGAGGCCAAGTATAAGAAGGGAAGAAGGCCCGACGAAGAAGAAGTCCCGAGGCGGAGGCGAGGAGCAAGGAAAGTCTCCCGAAAAGCTCAGCATCCACGAGCTCGTGGACGAGGAGCTGGAAGACGGCGAGCGAGGAGTGGTGGAGGACGACGACGAGGAAGACTGGCAGACGCCCATCAAGAAATATATCTAGGAGGGAATCGTGCCAGATGATCGCCAAGAAGCGAGGAAGATCAAGGCCAAGAGTGCGAGATACGCCATCATCAGACAGAAGCTCTACTTAAAAAGCTTCACCGGACCCTACCTAAGGTGTCTCGGCAAGAAAGAGGCCGACTACGTGATGGGAGAGATCCACAGCGGAGAGTGCGGGAACCATTCCGGGGGAAGATCACTGCAAAGAAAGGTCAAGCGCCAGGGCTTCTTCTGGAACACGATGGTGGCGGATTGCGCCGATCATGCCAAGAGATGCGAGAAGTGCCAGCGACACGCCCCGGCTATAAATTGCCCAGCCGAGGAGCTTTCTTCGGTGACCGTCCCGTATCCCTTCATGAAGTGGTCCATGGACATCGTCGGCCCGATGCCCATAAGCACGCGGCAAAGGAGGTTTATGTTGGTAGTCACAGATTTCTTCACCAAGTGGGCGGAAGCGGAAGCATACGCCAACATTAAGGATTCCGACTTGGAAGGTTTCGTGTGGAAGAACATCTTCACGCGCTTTGGACTGCCAAGGGAGATCATCGCGGACAACGGTTCGCAGTTCATCTCGAAGAGGTTCAGGAATTTTTGTGCACAATGGGGAGTGAAGCTGCACACATCAACACCAAGGTACGTCCAGGGCAACGGGAACGCCGAAGCGGTCAACCGGACGATCACCGACAACATCAAGAAGAGGCTCGACGCAAAGAAAGGGCTTTGGGCCGATGAGCTCCCTGGTGTCCTCTGGGCTTAACGGACAACTCCGCACTCGGCCACCGGCCAAACTCCGTTCTCTTTGTCATATGGTGTAGAAGCCGTCATACCAGCAGAGATGGGAATTCCGAGTCTTCGCCGATTGCTGGCCCCAGGGAACGAAGAAGCTAATGGACAGGGCCTTCTCGACCAGCTCGATCATGTAGACGAACGACGCAAACAGGCAAGTGTCCACATCGCTAACTATCAGAACGCCGTCGCTCGCTACTACAACAAGCAGGTGCGCACTAGGAGCTTCCGAGTCGGGGAAATGGTTCTCCGACGAGTCTTCCAAAACACGGCCGAGGCAAACGCCGGGAAGCTGGGGCAGAGTTTGGAAGGGCCATACGTGGTCAGGAGCGTCATCAGACCAGGGGTTTACGAACTCGAGAATACCGAAGGCGCCAAGGTGATGAGGAGCTGAAATGTGAAGCACCTGAAGAAATTCTACTGAAGGGAGAGACCATCTTCCGCATCCCTGACCTCATCATAAATCCCTGTAAGCACTTTAACGTTTCTGTCATTTTTCTTTAAAGGGGACCCCGACCTTTTTATTCGGGAACACTGTTATGGCTTCGAAAAATTATATATACACATTCGAAGGGTTTGAAACATACGACCAGAGCATAAAATAGGCGAGAGTGCCCAAAAATTACTTAAGGCATACATCGCCAAATAAAGCCTCCCAGCAAGCAAATAAAGCCTCCCATCGAGCAAATAAAGCCTCCCAGCGAGCATAAAAGAGGCGAGAGTGCCCAAAATAAAGAGGCGAGAGTGCCCAAAAGTTACTTAAGGCATACATCGCCAAATAAAGCCTCCCAGCGAGCAAATAAAGCCTCCCAACGAGCAAATAAAAGACTCCACAACGAGCATAAAAGAGGCGAGAGTGCCCAAAATAAAGAGGCGAGAGAGCCCAACGGTTACTTAAGGCATTACATCGCCAAATAAAGCCTCCCAGTGACCACATACAGATGAGGCCCATCGTTAAAAGACCGGGAGCCATCTTCAATCAAAGCCTCCCAGTGAGCACATACAGATGAGGCCCGTCTTTAAAAGACCGGGAGCCATCTTCAATCAAAGCCTCCCAATGAGCAAATAAAGCCTCCCAGCGAGCAATTAAAAGACTCCACATCGAGCATAAAAGAGGCGAGAGTGCCCAAAATAAAGAGGCGAGAGTTCCCAAATGCTTACTAAAGGCATACATCGCCAATAAAAGCCTCCTAGCGAGCACAATTAAAAGACTCCCAAGCGAGCAAATAAAGACTCCTAGCGAGCATAACGACTCGTAGCGAGTGTAAAAGACTCCTAACGAGCACAAAAGGCTCCGCGCGAGCACAAAGGCTCCCGAGCGAGTAGGTTAAAAACTTTTAACAGGAACAGTTAGTCCCCCACCCCAGCCAAGACCCCCTTTTTTTTCTGATAAAGAAAGGGAGGAGGAAGGGGAGGAACGAGGACATCCCAATCACGGCTACACAGCCCCATGTAAGTATCTGCATTTACTGAAAGCATCATTCTATTGGCACCATTCAAAATATAGATATGTCAAACACAACCTCCAGACAGGTTAATAAGCAGTCATAAAATATCACCAAGTAAGCGAAGGAGAAAAGAAATTATTATTACAGACAAGAAGTTTATATCCTTTGATCCGTAAAAGAGAGCGGGTTACATAAGAAGAAGTCTACACCTCCGGAGACGCGAGCTGAGCGCCTTCCGCCGGGGCGGGATTGCACGGCGAGAGAGGAGAGGACTCGGGGTCGGCTTCGGCTTTCCTCTCAAACTCGTCGGCCTGCGCCTGCTTCTCGTCCTCGAGCTGCCGCCATTCCGGAAGCTGGCATCGGAGCAGTTCGGCCGAGGCCCCAACGGGAAGCGCGTTGATCATCGCAATGTTGGCCTGGTGCGACGCGGCGAGGCGATGGGAATCGATTGACGAGTCTAAGGCCTGCAGCCTAGCCGATGCTTTGTCAAGCTTTGCACGCGCTATCTCGAAGAGACGCAATCGGGCATTACGCTCTTCCACCGACAAG
The DNA here is from genome assembly GCA_958296335.1 of Urtica urens. Taxonomy (NCBI): domain Eukaryota; kingdom Viridiplantae; phylum Streptophyta; class Magnoliopsida; order Rosales; family Urticaceae; genus Urtica; species Urtica urens. The sequence continues at coordinate 30,662,813 of OY282521.1, forward strand.
GCTCGGGCCGCCGCGAGCTTGCCACGGAGCTCTTCCACAACGGACTTGGCCACCGCGGGCAACGACACATTTTCCGAGCCAGGTGCGCCCAAGATCTCGCGCACCTGGGCGAAATCCTCGTCGTTCTCCTTCAGCACATCCACCACCTCCAGGTGTCTCTTCTTCTCATCGGTCAGAGTTTCTTCGCGGGCAGCCAAGCTCGCGCTGAGATCCTCGATCTCGCGATCCGTTTTGACTTTGAGTTCAGCAAGCTGAGCTTGGAAGGCCTTCTTCTGGGCAGCCTTATCCGCCAACTCGGACTCGAGCTTCTCAATTCGCTCGCGGTTCTGACGGTCCCGGGCGATAGACGCGTCGAGCCGCTCGCCGACATCCTGGGACTTCTGCTTTTCACCCACCGACTCCTCCGCGGCCAAGACTCGCTGATCGCGCTCGAGGAGGATCAAATCATTCAGGTAGGGGACACTCTGGAACAGGTGTCCCTTGGCATGGAGGTACTGCTCGTACTGGCTGAGGACCAAAGGGGATTTGGATGTCCCAGGTGCACGGCGCGATAACCTCTGGCACATAAACGCAGAGTACGTTTCCCAAACCTCGTCGGGAGCATCCGCAGCAGGAACGCAGGGTGGACCGTCAGTAAACCAGAAAGGAGACAAGTACGTCCCTCCTTCGGAGGACGAGGAAGGCTCGTTGGCAGGGGCAGCTTCCAACAGCGCGGGAGGGTCCGCGACGGCCGGGTCCTCGTGCTCGAAGACTCCTTCCCCTACCACCTGCATGGCATGGCCCAAGCAAGTTGAGGTCCCGGCATGGACGGCTTCTGACGACACCGGAGGATCCGCGACCGCCGGCACCTCGGTCTCGAGGGCACCCCCCTCCGACGCCCGCACAGCCGGGTCCAGGGGATCCGAGGCCCCGGAGGGAACATCTACCTCCTTAGACGACGTCGCCCCTACATCTCCGGACTCCTCCAAGCAACCACAAAGCCGTGGGGAACCTGCCCGCCGGTACGACGCCTCCCGAGTTCCGCCAGACGGAGTGGTTACCCTAGCCCTCTTAGGGGAACGGTTGCCCCTGGCCCGTCGGAAACATGCCCGCCGGTACCCTTTGGTTTAGGAGGAATACCAGCAGAGCCCCCGTCGCCGCGAGGCCTCTTCGCAGGAGACCCGTCTGAGGAGGCGTTCGCTCTTCGCGACAGACCACTCCCACTGACGGCCGGGACTCCTCGGGACACCTTCCTTTTTCTCCGGTCCTAAGTGACCCCTCGAGCGGCCCGCGACGAGGCCCCGGACAATGGAAGGCCGCCGAACTCAGAAGACGGAAGAAGGTCCCGGAGATTCATCCCGGAGGGATAAGGCCAAGAAAAAATCCCAGATTTCTTGACCCTAACGTTGGAGAAGTCCGAGGTCCAATCGCGGTTAGGTACGACAAGGAGCTTCCTGTGGGTCGCCTCAAAGCGACGAGCCGCTTCGTCATCGGTACTGGGAACATACCTAAGAGGGGACTGGTCAACAAGCCACTCCCTGGGCAAAAGCTTGTGAAAGCACCCGAAACTATGCTCATCCACCGACACAAAGAAGAACTTGTCCTCCCACCCAGACTCATTCGAAGGAGTGCTATCGATAACATTACCAGGAACCCGGTGGGAGAGAGAATAGCGACCAGGGTTCTTGGAGAATTTAAACAGACGCATAAGATCCTCCAGGGTAAGGTCAACATTCGCCTCCAACGCCACAACTATGGTACACATGAGGAGACGAATCGAGTTTGGACTCACCTGAGTAATGGGAACCAGGAAGGCGCAGAAAAAGGCCACGATAAGCGATGGGATGGGAAAGCAGAGTCCTGTCTTCCGAAAGAAGACCTCGTACAGGGCAATGCACTCGTCCCTGGGGGCGACGGCAAGCTCACCGTGGCGAGAGAGGCGAAGAGCGACCTGCGGCTCCAAGACAAATTCCTCCCAAAAATGTCCCAGGGTCTCCTTCGTCATCGCCGAGGGAGGAGATCGCATTGTAAAGATGGGACCGGCGCCGTAGGTGCGAGACATGATCAGTCGAAGTTTATAGGGCGAAGGAAGTTAAGCAAAAGAAAAAGATGAAGAAGAGGAATCTGGGTTTTTAGAGGAATCTGGGTTTTAGGGGAAGTAAAACTATGCCTCGAGGTAGGGTTTCTGACTTTATAGTAGGCGGAGGCAAGGCTATGTGAATCGACGCATCTCGACCCCACGGCCTGCGAAAGGACACGTGGATCGCCAAAAAGAAGCAAGAACCCAAGAGTCGTTCGAAGTGATGGGTTCTGAAAAGTCATCAACACTCAAGTTCCTGTATCAGTTTTAATGAGGAGAGAGAAAGTTGCGGAAATCGAGGAGACGCGCCCAAAAATAATAAAATAAACAGGTTAGTGCGGACGTCACGTGCAGGAAGAAAACCCCACCTCGAGCAGCTTGTTGGGCACAGATTTCTCTTTCTTTTACCAAGTGCTTACACTTGATAAAACAAAGGGGGGCTGGCCGTCCCCACATCAGCACCAAAGTTGCTCGCATCGATTATAAGGGTCGTCGAGACAGACAACCTCGAGGAGTGTCAAACAGTTATGACAAAGTAGTGCAACGCAAAGGGGTGAGCAGGTAAATAACCATGTTCGAATGCGGAGAAAAGTAAGAGACAAAAAGTTAAAGAAGGAAAAGGATGTTTTATTGAATGTCAATGAGTTACAAGTAGGTGGTAAAAAATAACAAGCACAGCAGTCAAGCAAAACCCTACAAGAGTCGACAAAAGCCCTACAGCGAGAAGAAGAAAAGAAAAATTTACAAGCTACAAAAAGGCCTAAGTCGCCAAGACGAGATCAGGCCTAGGTGGCCTCTCGCTCGTTTAGTGACCCGGAAGCAGCCGAATGACTCCCAAAGACGAGGGGAGGCGAGCGAGGAGGCGCAGCCGAGCTCGACGCTCCTCCTCTGCCTCGGCCCGAGCCGCCTCCAGCTCATCAGCGAGTGTCCGCAAGACGCCACGAACCCGGGAAGGCAGACCCTCCTTCACGAAAACAGGGGCGCCCATGGCCTCGCCGATCTGTGCGAGGAGCTCATCCTGGTGGCGAGAAAGCTCCAAGGCTTCTTGGTGGCACCTCCGTTCCTCCTCCAGAAGACACCCGAGAGCGGAGAGTCGCCGCTCGCACTCCTCGATCTGCCTCCCCGATCGAGCTTTGAATTCCGCTAAGTCAACCTTGGCGGAAACGAGATCTCGCCTCTCCTCGGCCAAGGCCGACTCTAGCCTCACGATACGCCCCTGAGATAGGCGCTCGCTGTGAAGGGAGAGATCGAGCTGCCCCCGGAGTGTTGATGTCCAATGGGAGGCATCAATGGACTCCTCCGCCATCGAGGACCTGTCGGCCTCGCGGAGGACGACGTCGTTCACCCGAGCAATCCCCTCGAGCAAAAAGGCCATCGCCTCGGAGTATCCCTCGACCTCTTCAACAGAGTGACGAGTAGTGGAGGAGCCGGAGGTCCCCTTGGACAGATTCCGGTTCGTGCGCAAGGAGTACTCCCTCCAGACCTCGATGGGCGAGTCCCAGCCAGGCTCACCGGGGGTGACGAAGGGAGGCGGATGAGGACCGGCCCGGGGATGACGGCAGGGAGATGAAAGAGAAGGAGGAGGTGAAGGCTGAAGAGAAGCCGAAGCGAAGGGCAGAAGAGCAGGGAGAGAAGGTGAGGAGTGAGAAGAAACAGAGGATGAGGAGTGAGAAGAAACGGAGGATGAGAAGTGAGAAGGAAGAGAAAGTGAGGAGTGAGAAGAAACAGAGGATGAGAAGTGAGAAGGAAGAGAAAGTGAGGAGTGAGAAGAAACGGAGGGTAAAAAGTGAGAAGGAAGAGAAAGCGAAAAGTGAGAAGAAATGGAGGCTGAAGGAGGAGGAGAGGTAGGGCATGGGCGACCTGACCGTCGCTGTGGGGGCTCCAGTTGAGGAGATCCTGGAAAAGCGTCCGGAGGAGCGCATTGCTGCGAAGCGATGCGGACCCCCACGGCACGCGGAGCTGTACCGGATATGCCTTCGCTCCTGGCCCTCTTCGCGTGACGGTCGTTGGCACCACCTCCGACGGGTCGTTTTCCCGCAGATGTCTCGGCACGAGACGAGGCCTCTGCGGGACCCCTCGGCGTATGAGGGGCGCGATTACTCCTCAGTAGGAGGGGTCGCTCGGGCGAGCTCCCCTCGTCTCCGAGATCTTCCTCCTCAACTCGTGGTACCGAGCTCGCTCCTTCCATGGTCGCGTCGGGGAAAGGGCCACCAACCGGGAAGCAGTTGGAGATAGGCGGGCCGCTAATGAACTCCTCTCGGTATATTCCAAGTTCCACTAGCTGCCGAGGGTCTCGTAAAAATTGTCCCCAGTCGCGACGCGTGCTCGCAAGGAGGGCCTGACGAATTCCCCTGAAAATGGTCTCGTGAGGGTCACCCGAGCTAGGCGAGTAAACTGGAGGAGATTGGTCAATCTCTACCCATCGTGTGAGCAATGACTCGTAGTGGTCGTCGAAGGAGCTGTTGTCGACCCTGACAACGAAATAACAGCTCTGCCATCCTGGTGCGTCGGAGGGCGCATTGAGGACGATCAGGTCCCGATCGAAGGGGATGAGCGTGAAACTCCCCAGGTGCCTGGTAACCCGGAATGGCCTGTACAGGCGCATCAGATCCTCCAGGGCCAAGAAAACCCTCCTCTCGGCAGCGACCCCCATGGTGCACAAGATGAGGCGAATGGCGCTGAGATGCATCTGGCCGATGGGGATGCCAAACGCGTGAAGGAAAGAGCGGAGAAGGTATGGGATTGGGAAGCGGAGCCCCGCGTCGAGGAAGAAACCCTCGTAGACGGTGACCCACCCCTCATCCAAGGGGTCTTCCGGCCGCTCGCCGGGGTACGGAAGGCGGACCTGACAGACGTCCCCGTCGCAACACCTCTCCTGGATAGCGCGGAGCCGCTCGGGGGTCATGGCGGAGTGATCAGGGCCGCCTATGAGGACGCGGCCGAGACTTGGCGAAGTTGGGGTCAAGGCCATTGAGAAAGCAAGAGGGTAATGGTGGAATAAAATTCGAATGACAAGGATTAGGCGGGATACCAAGTTGGGGAGTACAGCAGAACGAAAGGACGCAAGGTTTGAAATCCCACTCCCACTAAGACCCACAATTTATAGGAGGGAGACGGGCAGATCCAACGGTGGGAATCCGAAGCGACGCAGGCGAATCAACGGCTGGAATGCGAAGGGACGCTGAGTGAAAAGACGTCTTGGGGAACTGTTGTACGGCCAGAAGCGGTGAGATGAACATGCCTATGCGGAGACAGACACTTGAGTACTCTGCCCGCAAGGGGGTTCGCGGAAACCAAGACCACGCACCCAAAAAGGGGGCGAGGAGAGCAGAATCGACAGCGGGCTGTCAATCAACAGAGGGTTGTCAATCAACAGAGGGCTCAGCCCAATGAAAGAGGCCCATCAAGAGGATTTTCTGTATTATTTTACCTAGTGCCCACACTTGATAAAATGGCGGACTAACTGTTAAGGTAGGATTTCGTCAAATCCCTCTTACCATAAACACGTGTCGTTTCGGCTCTCAAAGCGACAAAATGGATAAGAAGCAAGCGGGGCCCGCGGCTGGCGACAGTGATACGAGGGGAAAGATTCATCTCCGCGAGGAGGGTTTACCCCGACCGAGGAAGATAGATCCTCCTCGAGGAAGGCTCTTTGCGAGGAGGCCTTTCTGCGAGGGGATCCCCTCGATGGATTTTTCCTCTTTCCCTCCTCGAAGGGGTCTTGCCTCAGAGAGGTGTCGTCGCTGTGAAATGGGCGGGAAAGTGGAAGCGTGCTCGAGAAGACTTGGCGTCAGAGAGTCAATCGAAAGAGCGACAATCACGGGATTTAGTAGGTAAAGATCAGGAAGGAATCACGGAACCGGTCAGAAGAAGGCTGGGCCGAAAGAGGAAACCCTAATGGAGGGACAAGCCCTAGAGAACCACACACACCAAAGAGATAGACTATAAATATCAATGTAAAGACCACATAGAGAGGATCGAATAGAAATCCTAGAAAGAGATATTAGCCATTACAGTTCACCATCGTCTGTATTCTTTGACAAGCTTCCAAGCTATTAAACGAGAAATACCGAGCTCCCATATACATAAACTCAAGGATATTAACGCTTTAATTGAACCCTCACATATTAATTATCGTCGTTAATCCTTGTGACTGAAAGAGCCCCGGTGAAAATCGACCTCTACAATAATACTGTTTCGTTGAAACATGTGATTCACATATATGGAATTTGTGTTGAAACAATGCTAAGGCATTAGTACCACACCATGCTCTGTTATGAGAGTGTGAGCGAATAAACCAGGCCTGGTATTCATCGAATAAAGAATTCTTTGAAATAAAACATGTGACATGTTGAGACATCTCACTTTATGTTTTTCTCGTTCACAAATAACAGAGGACTTGGTGAAATAATAACTCAGGGGTAAAACGGTAATTTTACATTCCTCTGAGTTAGTGATACACACAAAAGGTAATATCGTAAAATACAACGTGGACCATGTGAAGACTAGTTTTATCACATCAAACGGAAATATAAACGCATATGAACTTAGAGATGTTCAATATTGGTCCTTTAGTGGAATCGACTAATATTAAGAATTAAAAGTCGGAAAAAGTTTGTGAACTTTTGCGTTCGATCTTTATTCTAAAGCTTCATTCATGTGGGTCCATAAGGTCTCAATGGACTCTTGGATGAGATATTAGTGAACAAGAAAAAATCAATTTTCTCATTAAACGTAAATTGTTATATACGCTAAGAAAATTAATTTCTAAGTAATTAAATAAATAATTGGTTATTTATTGTTACATTTATTTAACGAATCATTTTATGTTATTATATTGATAATAATATAATTTGATGATTCAAATAAATAAAAGATAAAAATAAATATTTTTTCGTTTCGTACTACATTGTTTAGTATGAAAATAATTAATGACTTGTCATTAAATAAATGAGATGTTCTAAATTAATTAAATATTATTTTAGAAATAAATCGAAAATATTTGGGAGATAAATTGTATAATGTGGCCGGCCACTTATCACTAATAAGTGAGTTGGAAAATTGTTTAAATGGTTTATTGGGCTTAAATTTGATTAATGGGTCATTAATTGTTTTTGACCTAATTAAGCCCATTCTCCCTGAAATAAAAGGAACTCTTCTCTCTCTCTTTTGACCTAGTTTTTACACGGCCAAAACCTCTCCCCCCCCCCCTTCCCTCTTGGCCGACTATTTGCTCTCTACCAAGGAGAAAAATACTTGGCCAAAATCCCAAAGAGAAATGAGAGAGCGAATCGTTGATAGTCTTTCCTTTTATTCCTTCTTCTCTTGTTCCTACGAAAGAGCCCACCCTCTTTGTCTCCTAAAAATCCCTTGAGTATTATCATTGACTCAACTTGTGGTTGTTTGAGTGTTTTTTCCACAGGGCCGGCCACTTTTGGAGCAACGGAGGATCGACGATTTTGATGATTTCCTTGACGCGCGTGGTGTAGAGGCTCAGCCGACTCTTTGGACGCATCCCGAGACTCGTCTTCGCAGATCCGAACCCTATGGAAGTATCCCTCGAACGAATTGGATATGAATGATATGATGTTTTAGAATGATTATATGTATTTGGATTATTCGTTTGCATGCTTAAATAAATTTATTAATATGATTATAAATTTGTGGACATGTTAGATTAGATTTAATGATATGGTTATCGAATATGTTTTAAAATGTTTCAACAAGTTAAATTGAATTATGAATTTCCGCCATATATTGATATGTTTCATAATTAAATTAGGTTAATTGTTAACTAAATTCCAACACTTCCAAACGACAGATCCACCATTCAGGATGAACACAGATTCTGAAGTGGATTTCCTGGAATTCTTATCCTCCTGAAACTCGGAATCAGTATACCCCGTCATAGTCAGGTCAGTACCTGAATATGTAAGTATCAGGTTCCTAGTTCTTCGAAGATACTTAAGAACATGCTTAATAGCAACCTAGTGCTCGGGTCTAGGATTTGATTGGAAACGGCTAACTACACCAACGACAAAACATATATCCGGTCTAGTGCACATCATAGCATACATGAGATTTCCTACGGATGAAGCATACGGAATCTTACTCATATCTGAATCTCTTGTGCAGTCTTGGGAGGCTGGTCCTTAGAGAGTGAGACTCCATGTTTAAAGGGGTTTAGGCCCTTCTTGGAGTTTTTCATAGCAAAGAAATCCAACACCTTATCTACATAAGATGCTTGGGAGAGCGACAGGGTCCGGTTCTTTCGATCTGAAAATATCGGAATCCCCAGAATGTACGCAGCTTCCCCTAGATCCTTCATATCAAACTGCTTTGCTAACCAGATTTTAACCTTAGATAATTTACCTACATCATTACCAATGAACAGTATATCATCGACATACAATACCATAAACACAACCGTGCCCACGTGTATCAATTTATAGACATAAGGTTCATCTATTGACTGTTCAAAACTGAAGCCTTTTACAGTTTCATCGAATCTAATATTCCATGATCTAGATGCTTGCTTTAATCCATAAATGAATTTAAGCAATTCAAAAACCTTGTTCTCTTGATCACTTTCCACCAAATCGTCTGGTTGAGCAATGAAAATGCGCTCGTCAAGATTTTCATTCAGAAAGGCAGTTTTGACATCCATCTGCCAGATCTCATAATCATGGGCGACATCTATGGATAGAAGTATACGGATTGATTTAAGCATTGCGACTGGCGAGAAGGTTTCTTCAAAATCGATACATTCCTTTTGGGTATAACTCTTAGCCACTAGTCGTGCTTTAAATGTCTCAACGTTCCCATCTGGACCCATTTTCTTCTTATAGATCCACTTACAACCTACAGATTTAACCCCTTCACGCAGGTCTACAAGTTTCAAGACTTTGTTGAAATCCATCGAATGCATCTCAACTTTCATGGCATCAAGCCAAAGGTTTGATTCAGAACCAGCCATTGCTTGGCTGTAGGAAACAAGGTCATCCATGTCAGCGACGGCTACGAGATTATCGCCATAAGACATGTACCTGTCAGACTTTTCAGAAATCCTCCTACTACGTCGAAGTACTACTTGACGAGGTTCTGAATTGTTAGGTTGCATTTCAGTTGGGGTAAGAACAATTCTTACAAATGAGGTAGAAGCATCCTCACCCAACTTTTCTTCAAGCACAATTTTGCTTCTAGGTTTCGTATTCTTCATATAGTCCTCCTCAACGAAAGGAGCATTAGTGCTGACAAACGTTTTTCCGTCCTCGGGACTATAGAATGTGAAACCTTTGATTTCCTTTGGATATCCAATGAACACGGTTAATTCTGACCTACTAGGCAACTTGCAAGTCTTTTGTCTTAGCTGATGTGCATGGCAACCCCAAATTCTGATGTGGCTTAAACTAGCTTTACGCCCAGTCCATCATTCATAAGGAGTACCAGGGACCGTCTTAGACGGATATTGGTTCAGAATATATGCGGCATATTCGAGGTCATATCCCTAAAAGGAATTAGGGAGTGATGAGTAACTCATCATTGATTTAACCATATCCATCAAAGGTCGATTCCTTCTCTCTGACACTCCGTTTTTTTGAGGTATGCCACGTGCTGTAAGCTGAGAAGCGATACCTTCTTCTTTAAGAAAGTCATCGAACTCTTCAGACAAGTACTCACCACCTCGATCAGATCGAAGGGTTTTGATATGTTTGCTAGTTTGATTTTCCACTAAAGCCCGAAAAACCTTATATACGTTAAAGGTTTCGGATTTGTGTTTGAGCAAATAGACAAATCCATATCTTGGGTAATCATCGGTAAAGGTAACAAAATATTCGTATCCTCCCCGTGCCTGAATTCTGAGAGGACCACATAAATCAGAATGTATTAGTTCCAGCAGCTCAGTGGCTCTTCGACCTTTATCTGAGAAAGGTCGTTTGGTCATTTTTCCTTCTATACAGGATTCACAAGTCGGTAGTGAGCCTATTGCAGAGGATTTGAGTGGACCATCCCTCACAAGTCTCTTAATCCTATCTAGACTAATATGACCAAGTCTTAAGTGCCAGAGATGTGTTGATTTTATTAGACCAGAGGAGTCATTAAGTTTGATCCTCTTGTGTTCCCTAATTAGATCATTATTTACTTCAGTATCTAATAGCAAAGGTTGTGTAGAATAAAGATAGTATAAACCATTCTTTAAACATGCATCATTGACAAATGAATTGGAAGAAGTAATGCGAATTCCATTATCAATAAACTTTAAATAATGATTCTGCTCAACAATTTGAGCTACATATATTAAGTTTTTCCCAAAGGAATGAACATAATACACAGTAATCAAATTTAAAGTTCTATCTTCGAAAGACAGTGTCACAAATCCCACAGCCTTAGCAGACACCAAGCTGCCATCACCCCACTTGAAACAAAAATTTCCATCCTCTAAGCTTTTGTTTTTCCTGAACCCATTCAAGGAACAACAAATTTGGTTACTAGCAGTGGAGTCAAGAATCCACAATGATACATTATCAGCTACTAAACAAGTTTCAATAATCAGTACAATACCGTTCCCTTTAGCCTTGAGGTAGGCAAGACAGTTTCTATGCTAGAGTCCCTCAGCGGTGTGAATCTCATTCATCAGCTCGATAACAGTACACCCTAGCTTATTGATGGAGTTGTTCAGCTTGAAAATATCGAAAGATTCAGGGTGAGTTTCTAAGATCATATCTATTTTGATTTCCCCATTAATCTCTGATCCAAAGATTTCCATGTCATTGAGATAACTTATGATCAATATCATGTGTTCTCTAACAGGAGTCTTAGCTTTCATACGATAGTTCACAAACTGTCAAACCGTTTGTTATCTAGTGTGACGCATTTGCCCTTTAAACATCTCATAGAGATTGAAGAGGATGGTTTTAGGCCGAATCAATATCACGATGATGTTGTTTCAAACTATTGTTCATCGATGCTATATATAGCATCTCGTAAACTCACCTTATCGGATTCAGGCCGCAAGGGCGTCCTTGTCCTCTTGAGTCGAATCATTATTCGTTTCAGAAGGACATGAGGTTGGTGAGTACCTAATTGTGCTTGTCCTTCAAAAAGACGATGTCTAGGTTATGTTTCTTATTTACTTAGTTTTCCGTTCCCGTTAATTCAAGGAAAGGATGATAGAAAAAGTGTTTAGAGACATGTTGCTGATTGTTGAAACAATTTATGATTAGTCTTTTGTTTAGGATCTTAAGTTTAATTTTATTTAGACAAGGAAAAATCTAAAGGTGTTATGAACAAAATGACACTTTACTCGTTCGAGGGAAGGCCGCAAAGTAAATGACACATCATTAATGCATAGTCATGATGTCAATACATCAGGGTTTGACTAGCCACCTTATAAAAAAGTTTGGTCACTCAAAACTTTTTGCAGGGTCTCGAGGTAGGATTACTAGAGTTTGAGTCTAAGGGGAGGGGAGGCCTTGTCTCATCGGTTCACTTTTGAACGTAGCTAAAAACGCAATGTTAGGAGCAATGCGTCTATGAGTACTCTCATTTAAGAAAGGGTCACGAGGGTGACTCTTAGTCCGACATAATATGCATTTCACATTAGTGTTGGGGATCGCGGGTTGCAAACAATAAGTACAACCCTCCCACTTAGTTTTTAGAAAATAAGTCCCACTTAGTTTTTAGAAAATAAGGGGATCCTGGGTTGCAACAATAACTGCAACCCTCTTACTTAATTTTTGGAAAAAAGGGCACGTCTACTTTTGTACGTATAGGAAACATATTTCCATCAGTAAAGAGAGATAGAGTGGATCACTAGATAAAAAGAGAAATAAAGAGAAATAAAACTCTCCTCTTGATGCTTGTTTGGCCGAAATTCTACCTAGGGGGGGAGCTTCTAGATGCTTCCTTATTTCTTTTAAGAAAATTCATGAAATACCCATTGTAGAATTATAATTGCACAAATAGAGAAATTAATTTCATAATGCCTTAAACGACTTTTCGGCTTTAGAAAATAATTTATATTTTCATCATATGAAAATATTCAAAATCTTATTTAACATTCACATCATTTTATGTCCATTTGGACAAAAATACCCTTTTACCCTTCATGAATATCATGAACAAGACGGGATTTATAAAATTACCATTTTACCCTTCTAGTTGTTATTTCATCAACTCTTTTGTTACTTGTGAATAAGTTAGAAACAATGTATTGACGAGGAGCTAACAAGTAACATTGTTTCATCCAAATAAAGTCGCTACTTAATTTTGGATACTGCGCAGTTCATTTATTCACCATTCAAGTAATAAATAATGAGTTTATATACATTGCATCTCAGCAATCTTGTACATTAATTCCATATCTATGAGAACTTCACAATGTTGATTCATGACATCTTCATAACTAAATATCTCACCAATTGGCCTAGTCTAGATCACATGATGGATATAAAATTTGTTTTTCTCAAATGAGAATATTAATGTTATGAAATGATATGTCTCATTTCAGGATTTAGGTAAGCATGATGCAATTCATACATAGTAACCTTGAGATAGAAGATGTTAAATGGTTTTTTCTTCTATTGTCTCTAAAGGTGCATTGGTCAATTCAGTATCTTCGAAATATACACTGGAAGAACTATAGAGTTCCTAACTCTCTATGCCTCGTAACCAGACATCATAGATTCTTCCAACAATCGTATTGGGATCAATAATCTGTTTATCAATAGATTACGAATATATTGTTATAGTCAAACCATGAAGAGTTTTTTCACGCAAATCTAAATTTGTCTCTTCATACATTGGTAGGTTTGCTTAAGGACTCTTAGACTATTGAATATCATAAATCTTCAATCAAACTAAAAAGGAATGAATGAACGTTTCAACTTTTATTAATTTAGTAAGCAAATTAAAATAATGACTTTATAAAGATTTATATATTACATTAATATGTAAATAAACAATCTTCTTGTGGGCATCTTTGCCAACATAGCGAGCATTGAAATCTCATGGAATATGAACGTCGCCGAGATGTTGACGAAGCGCATCGGAAAGAATTCAAATCTGGTTTTCTACAGAGATGCCCACAAGAAGATTGTTTATTTACATATTGATGTGTTGGGATTGGTGCCCACAAAGGAGATATTAGACATTGAGATAGTTTGTGTATTTATATTTTGCTGAAACATTGATATTAATAAATGTTCATTCTTTATGAGATTATGTTTAGTTATGTTTAAGCTATGCTCTGAAACTGTCATCAACGAAAAGGGTGTTAAGTACAGACAAGGCATCGCCCTAGATTCTTGATTGCGGGGCGTCTGACCACGTTGTGTGTAATTTGAATAGTTTTAGGAACACCAGGAGCTTAGGTGACGGAGAGTTCGGATTCAACTGGGGTGATGGAACGAAGTTCGGAGCAAGATCTGTCGGGACCATGAAGCTCAAGTTTGGAAAATAAACTTTATTATTGAATAATGTTTACTATGTTCCGGATTTTTGCAAGAATTTGATTTCATTTGGTCGTTTAGAAGAACAAGGTTTCAATTTTAAGATCAATAATGGTATGGTAGAAAATCTGTTTTACACCATACTCGCATCTGGGGTTGTCCAGCACATGTGCTGAGACAAAAGACTAACAAGTTGGCTAGTCGTTCAGAAGTATGCCTGTTCGCATCTTCTATAGTGCTGCTGACCAGAAAACGTTCGTTAGCACGATCGCTAGGTTTCTGGAAGCAGATTATATGAAGAATACAGTACCGAGAAGCAGACTTGTGCTAAAGGAACTGTTGGGTGAAGCAACTAGTACTTCACAAGATAGGACGGGTCCTATGTTGGGATTGGTGCCCACAAAGGAGATATTAGACGTTAAGATACTTTATGTATTTATATTTTGTTGAAACATTGATATTAATAAATGTTCATTCTTCATAAGACTGTGTTTAGTTATGTTTAAGCTATGCTCTGAAACTGTCATCAACAAAAAGGGTGTTAAGTACAGACTTGACAAGATAACCCCTTGTGACAAGTTTGAAACCATTTGTTCGCAATCTAAAGATCGAGAGAGCAATCGTATCTTATTATTGATTGTTAGCATGAATCATGATATCTCATCTTGTGATATAGAGAGTTGTGACTCTATGATTCATACTAAGTATTTTATAGAAGATACTGAACAAGACCAGTGACACTTAGAAGCTCGAGACAAAACTGTTTACACACTCGAAACTTCAAGTTCACAACTAAAGGAGTATTATGATACTTACCTTAATCCTGAAGTGAATATGTATTTGACATTGCACTTTGTGACATTTGATTCGTCAATGGGCAATGACTAAATTTTAGTTGCATCTGACCCGTCTGTTGGTGTCACAAGGATGCAATGTTGGGTTACATGATTCACAGATATGGAATTCATGTAACAACAATGTAATTGCATTAGTATCACACTATGCTTTGTTATGAGAGTGTGAATGAATAAACCTGGCCAAGTATTCATTGAATGATATCATTCTTTGATTAAAACATGTGACATGTACAGACATCTCACTTTATGTTTTTCTCATTCACAAATAACAAAGGAGTTGGTGAAATAATAACTCGAGGGGTAAAACAGTAATTTTACATTCCGCTCAGTTACCGATACACATGAAGGGTAACATTGTAATATACTCCGTGGATCGTTTGAGAAATTGTTTCTTCATATCAAACATAAAAGATACGCACATGAACAGAGAGATTATCAATATTGGTCCTTTAGTGGAATCGACCAATATTAAGAATTAAAAGACGGAAAAAGTTTGTGAACTTTTGTGTCCGTGCTTTATTCTAAAGCTTCGTTCATGTGGGTCCATGAGGTCTCAATGATAGACACTTGGAAGAGATTAAAAGAACTTGAAAAGTTGATTTACTCATTAAATATAAATAGTGATTTATATTGGGAAAGTTGTTTTCTTGAAACTCGATAAATAACTAGTTATTTATTTTGTTTATTGAATCACAAGATAACATCATATTGATGATGACATTCTCGAGTGATTAAATATGTTAAAAGAAGAAAACAAATTATTTCTCATTTCGTACTTATTCGATAACTACGAAATATATTTAATGAAGTGTCATTAAATAATAATGAGAGTTCTAAATTAATTTTAGAAATTAAATCAAATAAATTTAGGAACAAAAATCAAAGACATGGACGAGTAAGGAGAGAGTGTTTGGCCGGATTCCTTAAGTGAATAGGGTCATGGGTTTGACCCAGCTTAAGCCCATTTATAACCTGTATAAATAAGGCTAAGAAACCCTAATCACACAAGGCTAACCCTAAGTGATTTTCGGCAACCTCTCTCCCATTTCCCCTTGTGCAATTCTCGGCCAAAATCCCCAAACAAAAGAGAAAAATTGTTTTCCCTTTTTCATCTTTGATTTCCTAATTGTTCTTAAGAGCCCACACTCTTGATCTCAATATTTTCCTTGTGTAATATTATTGATTCATCACTTGTGGTGTTTGAATAATTTAGAAAACTGTTTTGGAATTTTTAAAATTGTTTTAAAAAGGTTTCAGCCATCACAAAACACTCTAGGTCGTTTTCTGTGCATTCCGGCGACCTCCCAGCCTCCAGGAGCCCATTCCGGCGACCCAGATCCAATCCGGCGAGGGCTACCAGTCAGGCGGATCCAATCCGGCGAGGCAAATCCAATCCGGCGAGTCTGTCTGTCAGGCGAGGAGATCCATTCCGGCGAGGGCATTCCGACGAGGGCAATCCGGCGAGTTCATCAGGCGAGGGGTCGCAGTGATCTCCAGTCCGGCGAGAAGTCCCAGTCCGGCGAGGCTCCCAATCCGGCGAGTTCCCTGTCAGGCGGGTCCCTGTGCGGCGACAGATCCCAATCCGGCGAGGCTCCCAGTCCGGCGAGGACACCCTTTCCGGCAGGCTCCTTGTCAGGCGAGGAATCCCAGTCCGGCGAGGTTCCCAGGAGCTGTGCAGTCCGGCGACAGCTTCCATTCCGGCGAGGACGCTCCTGTGCATTCCGACGAGCTTTTTCTCGGGATTTGGGCGTGACGTGGCATTCCGGAGTTAGCTAGCAACGTCATAGTTGTTTACAACTATTTACGTAAGTTTTTCTCAATTAAATAATTATATAAATGTTATATAAATTATTATTATTTGATTGAGCTTGTGAATTATAAATTGTTTATAATTACTTAATAAATTTTAATGCCTTAAGTTGTTAAATATATTAAAATTAGTTTTAATATATAAGATCTAATTATAATTTTCCGCCACATAGGATGTGTATTATAATTAACATTGTTTAATTGTTAAATAAATTCCAACAAATGGTATCAGAGCTAGTAAAAGGCATTAAAATTTAGATTTAATGACTAGTTTGGAAATTTGTTTGACTAGTTGGTGTTGGCGTTTTTGTATGAATGCATTATGAATTTTTTTTGTGTGTGCGCTTGTGAATGAATGGATCCTTATTCAATATGGCACTAGGATGTTTTTATTCCGGTTATCGTCCCGGATTTTAATTTATTTAAAATTGTGAGCCTCAATTTGAGAGGACATGTAAATTTGTAATTTATTATTGTAATTCGACGACGAAGAAGCTAGAAGGCAGCACCTCGGGATTGGCCGCACGTTGGAGAACGTGTGGGGGCTAACCCGAGACATCCGATGATGGGTCACTCGAAGATTAAATTTAAAATGTTTTTATTTCATTTATTTACAAGAGTTGTATAATAGAAATGGGCCTATTGATAAGTTAAATAATTTTCCATATTTGATATTTAAATTTATTGATCTCATTGCATATAACACTCACATGTCATATAGGATAGAAGGCCAACATCATTGAAAATGAAATTGTTCATGTAGTTTATAATTAATAAAAGTTATGAAATAAGTATAAACTGTTATAAATGAATATGATTCATTTGCAAAAACTAAGTGGGAGGGTTGTTTATCGTTGAAGCAACCCAAGGTCCCCGACACGAATGAAATTAATTAAATATATGATGAACTAAGAGTCACACATAGTGGCCCTCCCTTCAATGGGAGTACTTCGGAAGTATTTAATTAATCTCATTGTTAAAGAACTAAGCCTAAAAGAGAAGTTTTGAAACGGGGTCTCCACATAGGTGAACCGTCTTCAAAGCAACTTGAGTGAGGGCCCACGTGTCGGTTGTACACTTAGACTTATGTTTTAAAGTAATCCTCACATAGAGGCTCTGCGTTAAAAATAAGTGACCAAAATTTATGGTAATTAGTAAGAACTAGAAGTTGTGACTTCTTGGATGGTTCGAACTAAATAGTGATGTGTCACGACTGTGAAAGGAGGTTAATTACGGTTTCCCCATAGGAAAAGTAATTAACTATTGTTGTTCACAATACCATGAATTATTTTAACGCTTTCCTCACCATATTAGGATTGTTCATGCATGCATATAATTCAAAAATATAGCACATACTAAAGTCATTTATTTTATCAATGTTTTTCAGCAAAATGTCTTTTAACCCACTACAAACGATTTTAAGTTCGAATAAACTCGAGGGTGAGAATTACGTTGACTGGAAACGTAACCTCGACATCGTATTGACGGTGGAAAAGCACAAGTACGTTCTCACGACCCCATGTCCTCCTGAACCGAGTGCTGACTCGAGCAAGGAAGACAAGGACGCCTTCGATGCGTGGATGAGATCTGATGAGATTGCTCGTTGCTACATTTTAGCATCGATGAGCAATGTGTTGCAACAATCTTATAGAGACATCGCCACTGCATATGAAATCCTTTTCAATCTCCATGAGATGTTTGGATGTCATGGGCGTCAGGCGAGGCAGCAAGCTATCCGCAGTTTCATGAACTGTAGGATGAAGCAAGGAGCTTCCGTACGGGAACACATGCTATTGATCATGGGTCACGTGAACGACATGGAGATTCTTGGTTCGGAGATTGACGGAGAAACCAAGATTGACATGATCTTGGAGACTCTTACGGAATCTTTTGATAGCTTCCGTCTGAACTACTCCATGAACAAGCTCAATTACACTGTGACTGAGCTTATGAAGGAGTTGCAGACTGCCGAGGGACTTCTCCCTAAGAAGAAGAAGAAGTCGGGAGAGCTCAATGTTGCTGAACACAGAGCCTCGACCTCTGGTTCTAAGAGGATGATGAAGAGGCCCAAAAACGCCAACCGAGCGGGTTCCAAGAAGCCTTACAAGAAGGCTGTGGATGCTGAGGGCAAATGCATCGCAAAGGTGGACAAGTCTGAGCACAAATGTCACCATTGCGGAGAGGCTGGCCACTGGCGTAGGAACTGCCCTACCTACCTCAAGAGTGTCAAGGGGAAAGGTAAGATCTTTGTTACTCAAGCTTGTTATACTACAAACAAGGCATCGCCCTGGATTCTTGATTGCGGGGCGTCTGACCACGTCGTGTGTAATTTGAATGGTTTTAGGAAAACCAGGAGCTTAGGTGACGGAGAGTTCGGATTCAACTGGGGTGATGGAACGAAGGTCGGAGCAAGATCTGTCGGGACCATGAAGCTCAAATTTGGAAATGAAACTTTATTATTGAATAATGTTTACTATGTTCCAGATTTTTGCAAGAATTTGATTTCATTTGGTCGTTTAGAAGAACAAGGTTTCAATTTTAAGATCAATAATGGTATTGAAATTTTTATTGATGATTGTTTTATTACTAAAGCTCAACGTGTGGATTCAATATATTACTTATATCCTGCTGAGCCGACAATCTTGGACACCGAAGTGAATGGTGATTCACTTAGGAAGCGTAAGACGTTTCATACTGATGAAAATGACGACACATATCTATGGCAACTGCGTCTTGGACATATAGGCCTAGATAGGATCAAGAGATTAACAAAGGATGGTCCTTTAAAATCTCTAGACGTGGGAAGCCTTCCCACATGTGAATCCTGTCTTAAAGGCAAGATGACCAAGAGACCTTTCTCAACAAAGGGTCTAAGGGCCACGCAAGTATTGGAACTGATACATAGTGATGTATGTGGTCCAATTAACATCCAGGCAAGAGGAGGTTACGAATATTTTGTAACCTTCACTGATGACTACTCTAGATTTGGTCAAATCTACCTTATGCGACATAAATCAGATACTTTTGAAATGTTCAAACAGTATAAGGCTTTAGTTGAAAAGCAAACGGAGAAACAGATCAAAACCCTTCGATTAGATCGAGGGGGAGAGTACTTGTCTGGAGAGTTCGAAGACTTTCTTAGAGAAGAAGGCATTCATTCTCAGCTTACAGCACCTGGCACTCCGCAGCAAAACGGTGTGTCAGAGAGAATGAATCGAACTTTGCTAGATATGATGAGATCGATGATGAGTTACTCATCGCTTCCTAATTCGTTCTGGGGATATGCCCTTGAAATAGCAGCTTACATTCTGAACCAGGTTCCATCTAAGACGGTACCTGGCACACCCTATGAAAGATGGAGTGGTAGAAAATCTGTTTTACACCATACTCGCATCTGGGGTTGTCCAGCACATGTGCTGAGACAAAAGACTAGCAAGTTGGCTAGTCGTTCAGAAGTATGCCTGTTTGTGGGATATTCAAAAGAAACAAAAGTGTACATCTTCTATAATGCTACTGACCAGAAAAAGTTCGTTAGCACGAACGCTAGGTTTCTGGAAGCGGATTATATGAAGAATGCGGTACCGAGAAGCAGACTTGTGCTAAAGGAACTGTTGGGTGAAGCAACTAGTACTTCACAAGATAGGACGGGTCTTATTCCAACAGTGGGAGAACCAAACTCGGAATCAGAGACTCCTGCGCTTCGTCGTAGCAACAGAGTTGTGAGACAACCTGTTCGATACATAGGTATCGGAGAACCTTTTACAGCAGTTGCAAACAATGAAGAAGATGATCCCGTATCATTTTCCCACGCAATGCAGAGTTCCGAGGCAAACCTATGGCAAGAAGCCATGAACGTTGAAATGCATTCGATGTATGTCAACGAGGTCTGGAAGCTTGTAGATCTGCCTGAAGGCATCAAGCCTGTAGGCTGTAAATGGATCTATAAGACGAAGAGAGGACCGTATGGAAATGTCGAGACATTTAAAGCACGACTTGTGGCAAAGGGGTACACACAGAAAGAAGGTATCGACTATGAGGATACCTTCTCGCCAGTCGCAATGCTAAAGTCCATCCGAACTCTCTTATCCATTGCCGCAGCCCTAGATTATGACATCTGGCAAATGGATGTCAAGACTGCATTTCTGAATGGCAATCTTGATGACCGCATATATATGGTTCAACCAGACGGGTTCATGGAGAAAGGCCAACAGGGCAAGGTTTGTGAATTGCTCAAGTCCATTTATGGACTCAAGCAAGCATCTAAGTCGTGGAATATTAGATTCGACGAGACTGTAAAGAGCTACGGCTTTGATCAGTCTGTAGATGAGCCATGTGTTTATAAGATGATAAACGATGGCAAAGTGGTTTTCTTAGTCCTTTATGTTGACGACATACTACTCATTGGGAATGATGTAGGAAAGATGTCAGAGGTTAAAGTCTGGCTATCAAAGCAGTTTGAGATTAAGGATCTAGGAGAGGCAGCTTCCATTCTAGGTATTCAGATATTTAGAGATCGAAAGAACCGTAAGCTAGCACTCTCCCAAGCATCTTATATTGATAAGATCATGGATCGCTTCAGTATGCAAGACTCCAAGAAAGGACAGCTACCTTTCAGGCATGGAGTGCATCTCTCAGACGAGCAGTCTCCCAAGACACGTCAAGAAGTTGAGGACATGAGACACATTCCTTACGCTTCAGCAGTAGGAAGTCTCATGTATGCTATGCTTTGCACGAGGCCAGACATATGCTACGCAGTAGGCGTAGTGAGCAGATTCCAGTCGAACCCTGGACCCGAGCACTGGGTTGCTGTCAAGCATGTTCTCAAGTATCTTCGGAGAACGAAAAACTACATGCTTGCATATTCAAGTGGTGACCTAAATATGACGGGATACACCGACTCCGACTTTCAGGCGGACAAGGATTCCAGGAAGTCCACATCAGGGTCTGTGTTCACCCTGAATGGTGGATCCGTGGTTTGGAGGAGTATCAAGCAATCTTGTGTTGCTGACTCGACCATGGAAGCCGAGTATGTGGCAGCTTGTGAAGCTGCAAAGGAGGCTGTGTGGCTAAGGAAATTCCTTATGTACTTGGAAGTTGTTCCAAGTGCAAGCGAGCCTGTTACACTTTATTGTGATAATAGTGGGGCAGTCGCTAATTGTAAGGAGCCAAGAAGTCACAAGCGCTCTAAACACATAGAACGCATCTCGTTCGGGACATCGTTCACAGAGGGGATGCTGAAGTCATGAAGATCTCAACGTTAAACAACCTTGCTGATCCCTTCACGAAGCCTTTAACGAGTAAAGTCTTCGAGGGACACCTAAAAGGATTGGGAATGAAGGATCATTCGCATCTCCTTTGAGTCAAGTGGGAGTTTGTTGGGATTGGTGCCCACAAAGGAGATATTAGACGTTAAGATACTTTATGTATTTATATTTTGTTGAAACATTGATATTAATAAATGTTCATTCTTCATAAGACTGTGTTTAGTTATGTTTAAGCTATGCTCTGAAACTGTCATCAACGAAAAGGGTGTTAAGTACAGACTTGACAAGATAACCCCTTGTGACAAGTTTGAAACCATTTGTTCGCAATCTAAAGATCGATAGAGCAATCATATCTTATTATTGATTGTTAGCATGAATCATGATATCTCATCTTGTGATATAGAGAGTTGTGACTCTATGATTCATACTAAGTATTTTATAGAAGATACTGAACAAGACCAGTGACACTTAGAAGCTCGAGACAAAACTGTTTACACACTCGAAACTTCAAGTTCACAACTAAAGGAGTATTATGATACTTACCTTAATCCTGAAGTGAATATGTAATTGACATTGCACTTTGTGACATTTGATTCGTCAATGGGCAATGACTAAATTTTAGTTGCATCTGACCCGACTGTTGGTGTCACAAGGATGCAATGTTGGGTTACATGATTCACAGATATGGAATTCAAGTAACAACAATGCAATTGCATTAGTATCACACTATGCTTTGTTATGAGAGTGTGAATGAATAAACCTGGCCAGGTATTCATTGACTGAGTTCATTCTTTGATTAAAACATGTGACATGTACATACATCTCACTTTATGTTTTTCTCATTCACAAATAACAAAGGAGTTGGTGAAATAATAACTCGAGGGGTAAAACAGTAATTTTACATTCCTCTCAGTTACCGATACACATGAAGGGTAACATCGTAATATACTTCGTGGATCGTATGAGAAATTGTTTCTTCATATCAAACATAAAAGATACGCACATGAACAGAGAGATTATCAATATTGGTCCTTTAGTGGAATCGACCAATATTAAGAATTAAAAGACGGAAAAAGTTTGTGAACTTTTGTGTCCGTGCTTTATTCTAAAGCTTCGTTCATGTGGGTCCATGAGGTCTCAATGATAGACACTTGGAAGAGATTAAAAGAACTTGAAAAGTTGATTTACTCATTAAATATAAATAGTGATTTATATTGGGAAAGTTGTTTTCTTGAAACTCGATAAATAACTAGTTATTTATTTTGTTTATTAAATCACAAGATAACATCATATTGATGATGACATTCTCGAGTGATTAAATATGTTAAAAGAAGAAAACAAATTATTTCTCATTTCGTACTTATTCGATAACTACGAAATATATTTAATGAAGTGTCATTAAATAATAATGAGAGTTCTAAATTAATTTTAAAAATTAAATCAAATAAATTTAGGAACAAAAATCAAAGACATGGACGAGTAAGGAGAGAGTGTTTGGCCGGATTCCTTAAGTGAATAGGGTCATGGGTTTGACCCAGTTTAAGTCGATTTATAACCTGTATAAATAAGACTAAGAAACCCTAATCACACAAGGCTAACCCTAAGTGATTTTCAGCAACCTCTCTCCCATTTCCCCTTGTGCAATTCTCGGCCAAAATCCCCAAACAAAAGAGAAAAATTGTTTTCCCTTTTTCATCTTTGATTTCCTAATTGTTCTTAAGAGCCCACACTCTTGATCTCAATATTTTCCTTGTGTAATATTGTTGATTCATCACTTGTGGTGTTTGAATAATTTAGAAAACTGTTTTTTAATTTTTAAAATTGTTTTAAAAAGGTTTCAGCCATCACAAAACACTCTAGGTCGTTTTATGTGCATTCCGGCGACCTCCCAGCCTCCAGGAGCCCATTCCGGCGACCCAGATCCAATCCGGCGAGGGCTACCAGTCAGGCGGATCCAATCCGGCGAGACAGAGGCAATCCGGCGAGGCAGATCCAATCCGGCGAGTCTGTCTGTCAGGCGAGGTGATCCAATCCGGCGAAGTCGAATCCGGCGAGAGCATTCCGGCGAGGGCAATCCGGCGAGGTCATCAGGCGAGGGGTCCCAGTGATCTCCAGTCCGGCGAGAAGTCCCAGTCCGGCGAGGCTCCCAATCCGGCGAGTTCCCTGTCAGGCGGGTCCCTGTGCGGCGACAGATCCCAGTCCGGCGAGGCTCCCAATCCGGCGAGGGAATCCCAGTCCGGTGAGACTCCCAGGTGCTGTGTAGTCCGGCGACAGCTCCCAATCCGGCGAGGACTCTCCCGTGCAATCCGACGAGCTTTTTTCTCGGGTTTTGAGCGTGACGTGGCATTCTGGAGATAGCTAGCAACGTCATAGTTGTTTACAACTATTTACGTAAGTCATTCTCAATTAAATAATTAAATATAAATTATATAAATGTTATATAAATTATTATTATTTGATTGAGCTTGTGTATTATAAATTGTTTATAATTACTTAATAAATTTTAATGCCTTAGGTTGTTAAATATATTAAAATTAGTTTTAATATATTAGATCTAATTATAATTTTCCTCCACATAGGATGTGTATTATAATTAATATTGTTTAATTGTTAAATAAATTCCAACATCCTATTCCAACAGTGGGAAAACCAAACTCGGAATCAGAGACTCCTGCGCTTCGTCGTACCAACAGAGTTGTGAGACAACCTGTTCGATACATAGGTATCGGATAATCTTTTACTGCAGTTGCGAACAATGAAGAAGATGATCCCGTATCATTTTCCCAAGCACTGCAGAGTTCGGAGGCAAACCTATGGCAAGAAGCCATGAACGTTGAAATGCATTCGATGTATGTCAACGAGGTCTGGAAGCTTGTAGATCTGCCTGAAGGCATCAAGCCTGTAGGCTGTAAATGGATCTACAAGAAGAAGAGAGGACCGGATGGAAATGTCGAGACATTTAAAGCACGACTTGTGGCGAAGGGGTTCACACAGAAAGAAGGTATCGACTATGAGGATACATTCTCGCCAGTCGCAATGCTAAAGTCCATCCGAACTCTCTTATCCATTGCCGCAGCCCTAGATTATGAAATCTGGCAAATGGATGTCAAGACTGCATTTTTGAATGGCAATCTTGATGAGCGCATTTATATGGCTCAACCAGACGGGTTCATGGAGAAAGGCCAACAGGGCAAGGTTTGTGAATTGCTCAAGTCCATTTATGGACTCAAGCAAGCATCTAGGTCGTGGAATATTAGATTCGACGAGACTGTAAAGAGCTACGGCTTTGATCAGTCGGTAGATGAGCCATGTCTTTATAAGATGATAAACGATGGCAAAGTGGTTTTCGTAGTCCATTATGTTGACGACATACTACTCATTGGGAATGATGTAGGAAAGCTGTCAGAGGTTAAAGTCTGGCTATCAAAGCAGTTTGAGATGAAGGATCTTGGAGAGGCAGCTTACATTCTATGTATTCAGATCTTTAGAGATCGAATGAATCGTAAGCTGGCACTCTCTCAAGCATCTTATATTGATAAGATCATGGATCGCTTCAGTATGCAAGACTCCAAGAAAGGACAGCTACCTTTCAGACATGGAGTGCATCTCTCAAGCGAGAAGTCTCCCAAGACGCCTCAAGAAGTTGAGGACATGAGACACATTCCTTACGCTTCAGCCGTAGGAAGTCTCATGTATGCTATGCTTTGCACGAGGCCAGAAATATGCTACGCAATAGGCGTAGTGAGCAGATTCCAGTCTAACCCTGGACCCGAGCACTGGGTTGCTGTCAAGCATGTTCTCAAGTATCTTCGGAGAACGAGAAACTACATGCTTGCGTATTCAGGTGGTGACCTGAATATGACGGGATATACCGACTCCGATGTTCAGGCGTACAAGGATTCTAGGAAGTCCACATCAGGGTCTGTGTTCACCCTGAATGGTGGATCCGTGGTTTGGAGGAGTATCAAGCAATCTTGTGTTGCTAACTCAACCATGGAAGCCGAGTATGTGGCAGCTTGTGAAGTATTTCCAAAAGACAATAAAGTTCAACAAAGTATCTATGAGGCGAAAAAAACTTTGGGCACATTGGGTATGAAGTACGAGAAATTCCATGCATGCCCAAATGATTTTGTTTTATATAGAAACGAGTATGAAGATCTAGATGAATGTCCGAGTTGCAAAGCGTCAAGGTAGAAAAAAGGGAAATTTCCACGTGACTGGGTTAAAGGAGTTCCAATCAAGGTACGTACATAATAATTACTTGTTTTACAAATGATTATGTTTTTCATATTTTTTTATATGTTGTTTCAGTCATTATGGTACATACCACCAATGCCACAATTCCGACGAATGTTTAATACTGCAAAGCACGCAAAGAACACGGTTTGACACTCCAAAAAATGATGGTATATTACGGCATCCTGCGGATGCCTCACAGTGGAAGTCATTTGATCTGGAGTACAAAGATTTTAGTGTTGAACCTCAAAATTCGCGTCTTGGTTTAGCATCTGATGGCATGAACCCTTTCAGCATGATAAGTAGTAAATATAGTGTTTGGCCGGTTATTCTTGTGAACTACAATCTCCCTTAAAAGTTGTGTATGAAGAGAAACTTCTTGAAGTGATATTATGTGGACCTGTGTTTTTACGGTGGATATATCCAATCGAGCGTTACATGAAAGTATTGAAGAGGTATGTGAAGAACTACAATCGACCAGAAGGGAGTATTGTGGAATATTATATAGCTGAGGAGGATGTTGAGTTTTACTCTGAGTATTTAACTAAAGAAAATATAATTGGATTACCAAAGTACAGAGGGTTTGAGTCAAAATCACTATCTATTGGTACGTCAATTTGAGTCAATATTTTCTATAAATCAAACTTGAGTTATTTAATTACTGTTTAGTTAATGTAGTCTTATACATATCTATAGGTACATATTCTAGCATCAACCGGAAATAATGGGAACAAGCCTTGCTACAGGTTCTACAACGTTTCTGACGTAACCCCGTTCGTGAATATTCATTTGAATGAGCTGAGAGTTAAAGATCCAAAGAAAGCTAGAAATGAAAAATGGTTGCAAGAAGAGCACAACCGTTTATTTCATATATGGCTTGGAAAGCGACTATTTGAAGACGCGGGTCATTCAACTACATTAAGTAAACTATCATCAAGGCCTTCCACCATGGTTACAAGGTACACTACTTGGTCTGTTAATGGTTATACATTTTACACGAGAGAGAGAGAGAGAGAGAGAGAGAGAGAAGACAAGCATCCGGTTAGAATTTAGTTGGAATTCGGTATGGTATGGATAAAAGATCCTTCCGTGTTTATGCTATTCAATTCTTGACGATAAATCCATTTGTCAGTATACATATGATTTTACATTTCTCAACAAATATAATATATTTTATTATTCTAAGTGCAACTCCTTTTTAATATTCATATATTAAAAATCTACAAATGAGCATCTTTGAGAAAACGTCCCAACCCGTAATCGCAACGATCCAATTGCAAGAGCGGAGCTCTACCAACTGACCTATATCCCCCCGAGTGGCGCATGCATGAAGGAGTCAAACCAAAAAAATCTTACTCCTTTTGGAATCAAAGCAACTCAGGTTTTTATAATCTTTTATTATTTTTTTGGTTGCATAAAAAAAACTTTTGAAACCTTTTGACTGTACAAGAATAAGTGGAGCTTAACATGTCTGGAAGCACAGGAGAACGTTCTTTTGCCGATATTACTCCCCCTTAACGACAGAAAAAAAGGATCGATCAAATTCTATAGAAGAATAAACATAGAAATCCAATCGCGAGGTGTGTTTGCGTTACTCAAGCCGACATTCTCGCTTCCGCTTCGTCTACCACTGCACGCGCGGGTGCTTCCCTCTAGGCGGAACGCTCCCCTACCGATGTATTTTTACATCCCACAGCTTTGGCAGATCGCTTAAGTCCAAGGCTGCCCTGAAAGACAAAATGTAAAAAGCGGGTTGTCGGAATTATTCGTAATAAGATATTGGCGACAATCGAGAAGGTCTTATCAATAAAATTTTCAGTTATTTCAGATCTAAACGTTCAACGCCAATCAAGAATATCCAAGGAATTCCAACACTTCGTGTTATACGCTCCGAATACCGGGATCAAAACCCGTTGCCTTACCAGTTGGCGACGCCCCATGATACAAATAAGTCGTTTCCGCCGATAAGCCCCTATTGCATCATAGGAATTACAAAAAACGTTTTTTGTATATGGGGGCCTGAGAGGCAGTGATTTATCTTGTGGCGGATGTCAGCGGTTCGAGTCCGCTTATCTCCAACTTGTGAACTTAGCGCATCTGCCCTTCTATCCGATAGAGAGGGCAGAGCATTTGGTTTTTTCCCTCCCGGACCGCCTGGGTCCCACGAGTGAATAGAAAGTTGGATCTACATTGGCATATATATATTGCTGTAAAATATATGTAGTTCTTCTTCTTTGGAAAGCAAGGCGGACGCGCAAGCCAATTAGGTTTACGACGAAACCTAGAAATCAATCACTGATACAATTTGAGTACCTCTACAAGATAGACCTCTACCCTGATGAACTAACATCATAAATTATTTATTATAGCGTGAAAGAATAATATTAATCTAATAAAACAATATCTATGCATTTCACCGCTCCACCAAAAAATCCCTCTAAAGGTGGAGTGTTAGAGTATTTCTATTGATCGGTCTTGTCATATAGGCCCGAGTCGGACATCCAATTGCTTCAATTTGAATTATCCGGAGGATTACGATAAATTGATGATACAATAGCTGGTCCAATAGCTTCTTCCGCGACTGCAATGTAAAAATAAGTTAAAAGATTTTTATCAAGAGGATTTAGCTCAATTCATATCAAAAGAAAATATAAATAAAGAAAATTACCACTTTATAAAAAAAAATCATTAACTAGAAAATTCCTATCAATAATAAAGAAAACAGTTGTAAAGTCTCATTACAACAAAAATTAAAGGAGGAATCTGCCCGAGGAGGGGCTTGCGTCTGATTATCTAGTTTCAAAATAGTGGTGTAACGTTATTGGCAAAGCAGTACATGTTTCGTCGGCCAAAGATAAGAATCGGAAAAAGGGTTTCATGAACTATTATGGATACATTGAAGACATATGGGAACTTGATTATTGCGGATTGCGGGTAGCATTGTTCAAGTGAAAATGGGCTGACAATAATCACGTTAAAGTTTATAAAGAAGGAGTTACCTTTGTCGACTTCAGGAGGATCAGTTACGAGAATGATTAATTCATACTCGTTTCACAAGAGAGTCATGTCTGCTATGTTCCAGATCCAATCAATCTGGAGTTGTCATTAGTAGTTCATATGAATGCGCAAAATATTCAAGAAGAAGAAGAAGACGAAGATTTGTCTAGTATTCCGCAGTTCACATCTGCATTACCACCAATTGATAAAGAGATGGATGACTTTGACGATGATGATGTTTCTTATTGACTTCGAACTGACATAGCTCCAACTTTTGTTTGAATTGGTTGTATTTATAACTTTATATTCATTCGAATTCGCGTAAAACAAAATTTTTGATAGGTTTTCACAAAGTTATAGATAAGATTTACCACTGCACCACGACACGAGGTCCCACACCGGATCTATATCTGTTTTGGGATCACGGCGCCCGGGCCTTAGTAGGCATACTCGCGGCGCCAACAACTTAAAGAGACACCATCGTCTTTGTAAGTCAGCGGCGCCAAATTGGACCGCGGCGCCGTTGACATACTGAGACGATGGAGTCTCTGTAAGTTGCTGGGGCCGCGGCGCAACACTCCTTAGTCGCGGCCCCATCAAGGCGATGCAACGGCGAAATACTCCATCGTCTCTGTAAGTTGTAGATGCCACGGCGACGCGAAATACGGTCGCGGCGCCAATAAATTATAGAGACGATGGACTCTTTGTAAGAGCTTGGCGCTGTTGAGGCGCGTTGTCGGGGCCGTGGCGCAATACTCCATAATTTTTTGACCCTTCCCCCACACCGGATCTTTGTATCCTTGTGGGACGTGGCTGCGGCCCTAAAAGGCATCGCCCCGGCGCCGCTCCCACAACGATTACATTAAGGGTCGTGGAACATTTTAAAATAAGTAAAATTAAACAACTCTTAGAATAATGGTTGTAGATAAGCTATATTCCACAAACAATATTCTAAGGATTGTGAAATACCCTGGAATTAAGCCCTTCCCACAACCCTTAGTCACAAGTGTTGTGGAATAACCCGAAATTAAGACTTTCCCACAACCCTTAGTAATAAGGGTTGTTCAATCACCGAGTCCAGAACAATTACAAATAAGAGTTGTGGAAAATCGGTTGTGGAATCCAAAAACCTCTTGAGGAGTCTTGGGAGATTCCTCACTTGAGAGATGCACTCCATGCCTGAAAGGTAGATGTCATTTCTTGGAGTCTTGCATACTGAAGCGATATTGAACTTCTAGTTTAAATTTGTTATTGAATATTTTATAGGAGGTTATTTTTTTATTTTGTGTAAATTATTAATATTTTAATATAACACACAATTGAAATCAAGACAAATTAAATAAAATGTTTCAATAAACCTCATTTCTCAATACGCCTACATCCAACGTACTTCTATTTGTTTTTCAATTTCGGAACAAGTTATTATGGCTCAGTAAAACGAGCATAACTCTTTGCTCGGAACTTGAAAATTAGTAGTTCTTGAATCAAATTAAATATACGGAAATTAGCTATGCAATGAAATTAGTTTCAGCTTAATCGGATACCGGATGTGTCATTTATAACCTTTTAAGTCTAAGGTGTACGACAGTCCGTGATTCCAGGATTTTGAATCCGGATTTGCAACTCCTAGCTTCTTCCCCTATTCTTGATGCTATCGTAGCTTTCCAACATTCACGCGCACAACCATCATGAAGATTCCTTGAAGGAAGATGTCATGAAGATGAATAAATTAGTTTTAGGAGATTTTGAATCTCAAAAAGTTTCAAGTACAAAAGTCATGATTTATTAATCTCGAACACATTTCTTAAGAAAAATAAAATTAATAGACAAAAAGATCCGAGTATGTTCCTTGTGCCTTAGTGCATTAACACTGCTTCCCCTCAGAAATATCAATTTTAAAGTTCTTTTTTTCTAGTGATCAACTATATATCTCTTTACGCATGAAATCGTTTTTCAAAACGTACAAGAGATGATGTGTGTTGTCGCTGAAATTTGGACAACGTTCAGAGACCTAAGCGGTCAGATCCTCGCTTAGAGCGGGTGACCCTCGCTTCGGCCTAAGCGTGTCAGATCCGGTGTCCCGGATCGTCTCTTAGCTGTCGTGTGGTCTTCGAGTCCTTCTGTTATATGAAAAGACTAAACAGACGTGAACTAAGAAGGGAAAACAGAGGGGGGGTCCTCTATTTACCTCTCCGACGCTCAACATTAGTATAATGTGGGCGGAGTTTGTAGCATGACAAGGAGGGAACGACAAGACCGAGTGAAACGGGGATCCTT
This sequence comes from Urtica urens, assembly GCA_958296335.1. NCBI lineage: Eukaryota > Viridiplantae > Streptophyta > Magnoliopsida > Rosales > Urticaceae > Urtica > Urtica urens. The sequence continues at coordinate 30,693,762 of OY282521.1, forward strand.
GGATCACCGGCGTTTCGAGGTTCGGGTCTCGGATCTTTGGGAACAATTCCGATCGGAAGTTGTTCCAGACTCAGCTTCCCGTGGAGGGTATTGCCAAGATACAGAGAGAATGAGAGAGAGGGTAGTTTTCTGTTGGGAAAACTTGTGTACCTTGTTGAGAGGCCAAAGGGAACTATTTATAGCCCTTAAGGAACCTTGGGTCGACCAAGGAGAGGCATGGACGAGCCAGGGTCGGCCAGGACTGGACATGGGCGTCCAGGACGAGCCAGGGTCGACCAAGACATGCCAGGGTCGGCCAGGACGGGCCAGGGGCGTCCAGGACGGGCCAGGGGCGGCCAGGACAGGCTAGGGGTCGGCGAGGATGGGCCAGGGGTGACTCGGACGTCGTTTAGGAGCGACGTATTTTCGTCGAGTTGCAGCTTGGGGCTGACTCGGACGTCGTTTAGGAGCGACGTAATTTTGTTGAGTTGCCGTTTTTTCGTCGAGTTGCCGTTAGGGGCTGACTGGGACGTCGTTTAGGAGCGACGTATTTTCGTCGAGTTGCCGTTTGGGGCTGACTCGGACGTCGTTTAGGAGCGACGTATTTTCGTCGAGTTTCCGTTAGGGGCTGACTCGGACATCGTTTAGGAGCGACGTATTTTTGTCGAGTTGCCGTTAGGGGCTGACTCGGACGTCGTTCAGGAGCGACGTATTTTCGTCGAGATTCCGTGAGGGGCGGACTCGGACGTCGTTTAGGAGCGACGTATTTTCGTCGAGTAATTATCGACTTTGTTATTGACCCGCCCTAGTCCCCTGAGTTTGGGGGTATTTGTGGAATGACCATGAAACACAAATATGGAGAATACGAAATAGGGCGAATAACAAAGGATATTCTTTATTGCGGAACATAAAATTTGACCCCTTTTTGGGCTCATAGCCTCGTTTGAGATACATAGGAAAGGGACATAGCATGCCGTAGGGTTAACTTGTACCCTTTTGCAATCGAGCTGGTAGGTGAAGTTGCGGGAGAGCTCTCGGCCGAGTTACTTGATTTCCAGAGAGCGTGTGACAAATTCTTTGAGTCTTCCATCTTGCACCAGTGCCTCGATTCGCTTCTTTATTTTGGAACAATCAAAGGTCATATGTCCATGATCGCGGTGGTATTCGCAAAACTTGCTCTTGTCCCGCATCGCATAACTCTTTTTCAATGGAGCGGGCGACCCGAGTTCATCTCGATAAAGAGTCCAAATTTGGGCTGGAGATGAATTTTGCGGGGTGAAGGCTTCTCCCCGGCACTCATCGGCGCACGGTCTTTTTAGCCTTGACAGGGGGGTGTCACTGGTGACATAACTATCCCTTCCCCATTTGTTTCGAGTGCCGGGATGGTCATCGGTGCAATGGCTGTTGTTCGGCCCCTCGCCCCTTCTGCCGTCGAGGTAATCATCGATTCTCATATGTGTCTTGGCACAGGCCATGAGCTCCGCCATGTCCCTCGGGGGGTTTCCCACAATCGACTTTAAGAACTCGCAGGGTTTGGCGCCTTCCGTGATGGCGACTATGGCATCCCGATCGTCGAAGTCTTCCACTTTGTGGGATTCCTCGGTAAACCGAGCCAGGTACTGACGCAAGCTCGCACCCAGTTTCTGCCTGATTGTCCAAAGGTATGATTTGGACTTCTTCTATACCACTAAGGTGGAGAATCTGGCGAGGAAAGCCTCTCGGAGAGCTCGGAAAGAGCTGATACTCCCGGGTTTAAGGCTTCTTAACCAATCAAAGCCCGATCTGATCAATGTCAGGCTGAACGCCTGACAAAGTGTTGCGTCCGACTGCCCTTGCATCGTCATCCATGTTTCATAGTGGTGAATGTGGAAATTGGGGTCGGAAAGCCCGTCATATAAAGAGCCGGCGGGGAGCTTGAACCTCCTTCCAGGCGGTTGTGCAAGCACCACCGCCGTGAAAGGTGAGTATGATCCCTCTAGGCTGTTGCTAGGTTTGGAGTCCCCCGAGCCTACTTCCCGAAGCTCGATGATCTGATTCTGGAGTCCCTGAATCATGGTGATCACTTCAAGCCCGTTAGCGGCCCCTGCGACTAGTCCCACTGGCGTGGGGACCTACCGCTCATTGGACCCTTGGTCCATGACGTTGGGAGGAGGGTTCCCGAGGGTTGCAGCCCCGGCAGCTGTCCGACTGGCGTCCAATTTTCTCCTTAGGTCCTCCACGTGGGGATCCCGTCGCGAGCGGGGACGGGTCCTTAGGTCTTCCCTGGCGGAGTGCGAGGGTCTAACTATCGGTGGGCGACCTTCGCGACGGACCCCACGACTATTCGCACCGTCGTCTCCTTGTCGAGAAGACGTATGGCACAAACGTCGGGACCATCCGCTGCGGGTATTATTACAGCCCTCACGTTGAGAGCCTGTCTGAGCTCGACAAACCGATGGTTCTAACGGAGCGTCGCTCGCACTTGTCAAGGGCGATGGGGTGAAGGTTTGACTCGTGTCTGTCTCCGAGACCATGTCATCTCCGACATAATTCTCGTCCCGGGTCTAATTATCCTCTTCCTCGTATCCGAGGAGGTTAACAGCCAAACCCTTGTTCACCCTCGGCTGCGCTAGCAATTCTGCTAGGCGGCGGTCGTTCTCATCTCATAGGCCGCTTTCGTTGTCACGAAGGGCAGATGCGACGTTCCCAGAACTCCCCACCGCAGGCTGTCGAATAGTCACTTGGTGGGGGAGTTGTCGGAACTCATATCGTGAGCTAATCGCTCGAACGATGAGATTGCTCGATCGGACAACCGCAGGGGTTGTCGGAACGTAACTCATCTTATGTGAGTGGATAAGAAAAGCGATGTAAAAGAGAGTTGTGGATTGGATGAGCTTCAAGATTGAAGGGCCCCTCCTTCTAGCGCCAAAATGTTGTCGCTGAAATTTGGACAACGTTCAGAGACCTAAGCGGTCAGATCCTCTCTCAGAGCGAGTGACCCTCGCTTCGGCCTAAGCGTGTCAAATCCGGTATCCCGGATCGTCTCTTAGCTGTGGTGTGGTCTTCGTGTTGGAATTTATTTAACAATTAAACAATATTAATTATAATACACATCCTATGTGGCGGAAAATTATAATTAGATCTTATATATTAAAACTAATTTTAATATATTTAACAACCTAAGGCATTAAAACTTATTAAGTAATTATAAACAATTTATAATACACAAGCTCAATCAAATAATAATAATTTATATAACATTTATATAATTTATATTTAATTATTTAATTGAGAATGACTTACGTAAATAGTTGTAAACAACTATGACGTTGCTAGCTATCTCCGGAATGCCACGTCACGCTCAAATCCCGAGAAAAAAGCTCGTCGGATTGCATGGGAGAGTCCTCGCCGGATTGGGAGCTGTCGCCGGACTGCACAGCACCTGGGAGTCTCGCCGAACTGGGATTCCTCGCCTGACAGGGAGCACGCCGGAATGGGTGCCCTCGCCGGACTGGGAGCCTCGCCGGACTGGGATCTGTCGCCGCACAGGGACCCGCCTGACAGGGAACTCGCCGGATTGGGAGCCTCGCCGGACTGGGACTTCTCGCCGGACTGGAGATCACTGGGACCCCTCGCCTGATGACCTCGCCGGATTGCCCTCGCCGTAATGCCTTCGCCGGTTTCGACTTCGCCGGATTGGATCACCTCGCCTGACAGACAGACTCGCCGGATTGCCTCTGTCTCGCCGGATTGGATCCGCCTGACTGGTAGCCCTCGCCGGACTGGATCTGGGTCGCCGGAATGGGCTCCTGGAGGCTGGGAGGTCGCCGGAATGCACAGAAAACGACCTAGAGTGTTTTGTGATGGCTGAAACCTTTTTAAAACAATTTTAAAATTCCAAAACAATTTTCTAAATTATTCAAACACCACAAGTGATGAATCAACAATATTACACAAGGAAAATATTGAGATCAAGAGTGTGGGCTCTTAAGAACAATTAGGAAATCAAAGATGAAAAAGGGAAAACAATTTTTCTCTTTTGTTTAGGGATTTTGGCCGAGAATTGCACAAGGGGAAAGGGGAGAGAGGTTGCCGAAAATCACTTAGGGTTAGCCTTGTGTGATTAGGGTTTCTTAGCCTTATTTATACAGGTTATAAATGGGCTTAAGCTGGGTCAAACCCATGACCCTATTCACTTAAGGAATCCGGCCAAACACTCTCTCCTTACTCGTCCATGTCTTTGATTTTTGTTCCTAAATTTATTTGATTTAATTTCTAAAATTAATTTAGAACTTTCATTATTATTTAATGACACTTCATTAAATATATTTCGTAGTTATCGAATAAGTACGAAATGAGAAATAATTAGTTTTCTTCTTTTAACATATTTAATCACTCGAGAATGTCATCATCAATATGATTTTATCTTGTGATTCAATAAACAAAATAAATAACTAGTTATTTATCGAGTTTCAAGAAAAAAACTTTCCCAATATAAATCACTATTTATATTTAATGAGTAAATCAACTTTTTCAAGTTCTTTTAATCTCTTCCAAGTGTCTATCATTGAGACCTCATGGACCCACATGAACGAAGCTTTAGAATAAAGCACGGACACAAAAGTTCACAAACTTTTTCCGTCTTTTAATTCTTAATATTGGTCGATTCCACTAAAGGACCAATATTGATAATCTCTCTGTTCATGTGCGTATCTTTTATGTTTGATATGAAGAAACAATTTCTCATATGATCCACGGAGTATATTACGATGTTACCCTTCATGTGTATCCGTAACTGAGAGGAATGTAAAAAAACTGTTTTACCCCTCCAACTCCTTTGTTATTTGTGAATGAGAAAAACATTACATGTCACATGTCTTAATCAAAGAATGAACTCATTCAATGAATACCTGGCCAGGTTTATTCATTCACACTCTCATAACAAAGCATAGTGTGATACTAATGCAATTGCATTGTTGTTACATGAATTCCATATCTGTGAATCATGTAACCCAACATTGCATCCTTGTGACACCAACAGCCGGTTCAGATGCAACTAAAATTTAGTCATTGCCCATTGACGAATCAAATGTCACAAAGTGCAATGTCAATTACATATTCACTTCAGGATTAAGGTAAGTATCATAATACTCCTTTAGTTGTGAACTTGAAGTTTCGAGTGTGTAAACAGTTTTGTCTCGAGCTTCTAAGTGTCACTGGTCTTGTTCAGTATCTTCTATAAAATACTTAGTATGAATCATAGAGTCACAACTCTCTATATCACAAGATGAGATATCATGATTCATGCTAACAATCAATAATAAGATACGATTGCTCTCTCGATCTTTAGATTGCGAACAAATGGTTTCAAACTTGTCACAAGGGGTTATCTTGTCAAGTCTGTACTTAACACCCTTTTCGTTGATGACAGTTTTAGAGCATAGCTTAAACATAACTAAACACAGTCTTATGAAGAATGAACATTTATTAATATCAATGTTTCAACAAAATATAAATACATAAAGTATCTTAACGTCTAATATCTCCTTTGTGGGCACCAATCCCAACACTTCGAGTCCTTCTGTTATCTGAAAAAAGTAAACAGACGTGAACTAAGAAGGGAAAACAGAGGGGGGTCCTCTGTTTACCTCTCCGACGCTCAACATTAGTATATTGTGGGCGGAGTTTGTAGGATGATGAGGATGGATAGACAAGACCGAGTGAAACGGGGATCCTTGGATCGCCGGCATTTTGAGGCTCGGGTCTCGGATCTTTGGGAACAATTCCGATCGGAAGTTGTTCCAGACTCAGCTTCCCGTGGAGGGTATTGTCGAGATAGAGAGAGAATGAGAGAGAGAGAGAGGGTAGTTTTCTGTTGGAAAAACTTGTGTACCTTGTTGAGAGGCCAAAGGGAACTATTTATAGCCCTTAGGGAACCTTGGGTCGACCAAGGAGAGGCATGGACGAGCCAGGGGCGTCCAGGACGAGCCAGGGTTGCCCAGGACATGCCAGGGTCGGCCATGACAGGCCAGGGTTGGCCAGGACAGGCCAGGGGCGTCCAGAACGGGCCAGGGTCGGCCAGGACGGGCTAGAGGCGGCCAGGACAGGCCAGGGGCGGCCAGGACGGGCCAAGGCCGTCCAAAACGAGCTAGAGTCGGCGAGGATAGGCCAGGGGTGGCCATGGTGAGTCAGGGGCAGCCAGGGAAAGTCAGGGGAAGCCAGGGAGAGTCAGTGTTGGCCAGGGATGCGCGTGGGCCGATTCTTCCATGAAGGGAGGCCCTTGGAGTTCAAGGTTGCCCTCCTCGCAGCGTTGGACGTCTCACCATCCCGAGAGATTATGGGAAGGATATGTATTAAGTCGTCGCCGTAAATCTGACGACAACAATGTGCCTATTCCAAAAACTAATGCTAAGGGTTGTACTTATTGTTTGCAACCAACGATCCCTAACACTAATGCTAAGTGCATATGTCGCAAAACTAAGAGTCACCCTTGTGACCCTCTCTTTAATGAGAGTACTCAAAGACGCATTGCCCTTAACATTGCTTGTAGAGCTACGTTCAAAAGTGAAACGATGAGACAAAGCCTCCCCTCGGCGGATTGTTTTCAAAGTAGATCTTATTTAACTAAGTGTTGGCTGAGATGCCCACAAGAAGATTGTTAATTTACATATTGATGTAATATATAAATCTTTGTAAAGTCCTTATTAGAAGATTATTTATTTACATATTGATGTAATATATAAATCTTTGTAATTTGATGATTAAATTAATAAAAGTTGAAACGTTCATTCATTCCTTTTTAGTTTGATTGAAGATTTATGATATTCATGTTGGAATAGGTCTAGGGTTAAAGAAAAATTTAACATTAATCAAATTAATGGCGGAATTTAAAAATTTCTTTTTCAAGTAAAACAATTTTACTAACCTAGAAAAAAGCATATACAAGTTATATATTAAAATCATTATTTAATTTACTAGAACACGAACCTTTCTACGAAGCTTGATCTTGAAGCGTCTCGAGAAGGTAGGTCTTCTTCCTTGACTCGCTCGTCACCTTCGCACCTAATCTTGAACCCGAGAAACCTAAGATTTCTATTACATGAGTCAAAAGAGGTTTAAGAAGGATTTGTGTGTGGGCACAATTAAACCATATGAACCAAGAACAATTCTTGGATCATAAGCTAATTCTCTAGATTGAATATGAATCTAGGTGCAAAATAAGAAGAGTATTTTGTAGAGAGAGAGAGAGGGAGGTTCGGCCACAATAGGGAGAGAAGAAGAAAATTGCTTAACCTTCACATCTCTATGTGAGGCTTTATTTATAGGAGAAGGAAAAATCTATAAAGGTCAATTATTCATTCATGAATGAATAATGTATTCATGACACAATATTTGATTTTCCCTTCCCCTTTCCCTCATTGTATGGCCGGCCATATGGGTGCATTAGTGAGGAAATTTGTTTCATCACTTAGCACATTTGTTTCCTTCTCAAGGAAATTCATTTCCCTTTTTCTTTTGGGTAATTATCCTTATAAGAAAAAGGAAATAAAACTCTCCTCTTTGATGCTATGTTGGCCGAATTCTTCATAGGGTGAGGGAGCATCTAGATGCTTCCTTATTTCTTTTAAGACAATTCTTAAAATACCCGTTGTAGAATTATAATTGCACAAATAACGAAATTAATTTCATAATGCCTCAAACGACTTTTCGGCTTTAGAAAGTAATTTATATTTTCATCAAATGAAAACATTCAAAATCTTATTTTGACATTCACATCATTTTATGTCCTTGTGGACAAAAATACCCTTTAGACATTTTCCGAGAAAAAGTCTAGTTCAACATTTGAACTTATTTTGACTTAGCTTCTAGTTTAACAATCCTACTCTAATGACCTGTAATAGTGACCTTATGGATCCAAATGAACAAAGCTTGAGCTTCTATACTCGGACTCAAAAGTTCACAAACCTTTTCCGAGTATTACCTTAATGTCGACTGACTCCACTAAAGAGTCGACACGGAGAATCTCTCGGTTCAAATGAATTTATTTTCTACTCAAGTTCAACTTAATTATATTGAGCGGATCCATTGAATGTTATCTATGTTTACCCTTCATGAATATCATCACCTAGTTGGGATTTATAAAATTACCATTTTACCCTTCTAGTTGTTATTTCCCCAACTCCTTTAGTACTTGTGAATAAGCTAGAAACAATGTATTGACGAGGAGCTAACAAGTCACATTGTTTCATCCAAATAAAGTCGCTACTTAAATTTCGACACTGCGCAGTTCATTTATTCACAATCCAAGTAATAAAGCATGAGGTGATATACATTGCATCTCAGCAATCTTATACATGAATTCCATATCTATGAGAACTTCACAAAGTTGGTTCATGACATCTTCATAACTTAATATCTCACCAATAGGCCTTGTCTAGATCACACATGGGACCTAGAATTTGACTTTCTCAAATGAGAGTATTAATGCTATGAAATGACATGTCTCATTTCAGGATTTAGGTAAGCATGATGCGATTCATACGTAGTGACCTTGAGATAGAAGATGTTAAATGGTTTGTTCTTCTATTGTCTCTAAAGGTGCACTGGTCAATTCAGTATCTTCGAAAGATACACCGGAAGAACTACAGAGTTCCTAACTCTCTATGCCTCGTAACCAGACATCCTAGATTCTTACAACAATCATACTGGGATCAATAGTCCATTGATCTTTAGATTGCGAATATACCGTTTTAGTCAAACCATGAAGAGTTTGTTCACGCAAATCTACATTTGTCTCTTCATACATTGTTAGGTTTGATTAAGGACTATAAGACTATTGAATATCATAAATCTTCAATCAAACTAAAAGGAATGAATGAACGTTTCAACTTTTATCACTTCAATCAGCAAATTACAAAGATTTATATATTACATCAGTATGTAAATAAACAATCTTTCAATAAGGACTTTACAAAGATTTATATATTACATCAGTATGTAAATAAACAATCTTTCAATAAGGACTTTACAAAGATTTATATATTACATCAATATGTAAATAAACAATCTTCTTGTGGGCATCTCTGCCAACAAACTCCCACTTGCCAACAAGCTCCTCGTTAGTACATTGTTTCTAACTTATTCACAAGAACTAAGGGAGTTGATGAAATACAACTAGAAGGGTAAAATGGTAATTTTATAAATCTCAACTAGTTGATGATATTCATGAAGGGTAAACATAGATAACATTCAATGTATCTGCTCAATATAATTAAGTTGAATTTGAGTAGAAAATAAATTCATTTGAACCGAGAGATTCTCAGTGTCGACTCCTTAGTGGAGTCAGTTGACATTAAGCTAATACTCGGAAAACGTTTGTGAACTTTTGAGCCCGAGTACAGAAGCTCAAGCTTTGTTTATTTGGATCCATAAGGTCACTGTTACAGGTCATTAGAGTAGGATTGTTAAACTAGATGCTGAGTCAAAATAAGTTCAAGTGTTGAACTAGACTTTTTCTCGGAAAATGTCTAAAGGGTATTTTTGTCCACAAGGACATAAAATAATGTGAATGTCAAAATAAGATTTTGAATATTTTCATTTGATGAAAATATAAATTATTTCCTAAAGCCGAAAAGTCGTTTCAGGCATTATGAAATTAATTTGGTTATTTGTGCAATTATAATTCTACAATGGGTATTTTAATAATTGTCTTAAAAGAAATAAGGAAGCATCTAGATGCTCCTCCCTAGGTAGAAGTTCGGCCAACATAGCATCAAGAGGAGAGTTTTATTTCCCTTTAATTATAAGGATAATTACCCAAAATGAAAAGGGAAATGAATTTCCTTGAGAAGGAAATAAATAAGCTAAGTGAGGAAACAAATTTCCTCCTTGCTTGAGGTGTATGGCCTGCCAAACTAAGAGGGAAAGGGGAAGGGAAAATCAAATATTGTGTCATGAATACATTATTCATTCATGAATGAATAATTTACCTTTATAGATTTTTTCCTTCTCCTAAAAATAGAGCCTCACATGGAGATGTGAAGGTAAAGCTTTATTCTTGCTCTCTCCCTCTTTTGGCCGACCCTCTCTCTCTCTCTCTATCTAGAAAATACTCTTGTTATTTTGCACCTAGATCCATACTTGATCTAGAGAATTAGCTTATGATCCAAGAGTTGTTCTTCGTTCATATTGTTTAATTGTGCCCACACACAAATCCTTCTAAACCTCTAAAGACTCTTGTAATAGAAATCTTAGGTTTCTCGAGTTCAAGATTAGGTGTGAAGGTGATGAGCGAGCCAAGGAAGAGGATCTACCTTTCTCAAGACGCTTCAAGATCAAGCTACAAAGAAAGGTTCGTATTCTTGTAAATTAAATAATGCTTTTAATATATAACATGTATATGCTTTTTCTAGGTTAGTAAAAAAATTGTTTTACTTAAAAAAGAAATTTTTAAATTTCGCCATTAATTTGATTAACGTTAAATTTTTCCTTAACCCTAGACCTATTCCAACAAGAACAAGGTTTGTGAATTGAGAGTGGTAGCTATGGATAGAAGTATACGGATGGATTTAAGCATTGCAACTGGCAAGAAGGTTTCTTCATAATCGATACCTCCCTTTTGGGTATAACCCTTAGCCACTATTCGCGCTTTGAACGTCTCAACGTTCCCATCCGGACCCATTTTCTTCTTATAGATCCACTTAAACCCTACAAGTTTAACCCCTTCATGTAGGTCTACAAGTTTCCAGACTTTGTTGACATACATTAAATGCATCTCAACTTTCATGGCATCAATCCAAAGGTTTGATTTAGAACCAGCCATTGTTTGGCTGTAGGAAACAGGGTCATCAATGTCAGTGACAGCTACGAGAGTATCGCCATAAGACATGTACCTGTCAAGTTTTTCAGACACCCTCACACAACGTCGAACTACTACTTGACGAGGTTCTGAATTGTTAGGTTGCGTTTCAGTTGGGGTAAGACCAGTTCTTACAAAAGAGGTAGAAGCATCCTCACCCAACTTTTCTTCAAGCACAATTTTGCTTCTAGGTTTTGTATTCTTCATATAGTCCTCCTCAAGGAAACGAGCATTAGTGTTGACAAACGTTTTGTCGTCCTCGAGACTATACAATGTGAAACCTTTGGTTTTCTTTGGATATCCAACGAACATGCATAATTTTGACCTACTGGCGAACTTGCTAGTCTTTTGCCTTAGCACATGTGCAGGGCAACCCCAAATTCTGATGTGGCTTAAACTAGCTTTACGCCTAGTCCATCGTTCATAAGGAGTATTAAGGACCGTCTTAGACAGAACTTGGTTCAGAATGTATGCGGCAGTTTTGAGGGCATATCCCCAAAAGGAATTAGGGAGTGATGAGTAGCTCATCATTGATCTAACCATATCCATCAAAGTTCGATTCCTTCTCTCTGACACTCCGTTTTGTTGAGGTGTGCTGGGTGCTGTAAGCTGAGAAGCGATACCTTCTTCTTTAATAAAGTCATCGAACTCTTCAGACAAGTACTCACCACCTCGATCAGATTGAAGGGTTTTGATCTGTTTACCAGTTTGCTTTTCCACTAAAGCCCAAAAAACCTTAAATACGTTAAGGGTTTTGGATTTGTGTTTGAGCAAATAGACAAATCCATATCTTGAGTAATCATCGGTAAAGGTAACGAAATATGCTATCCTTCCGTGCCTGAATTCTGAGCGGACCACATACATCGAAATGTATTAGTTCCAACAGCTCAGTGGCTCTTCGTCCTTTATCTGAGAAAGGTCGTTTGGTCATTTTTCCTTCTATACAGGATTCACAAGTCGGCAGTGAGCCTATTGCAGAGGCTTTGAGTTGACCATCCCTCACAAGTCTCTTAATCCTATCTACACTAATATTACCAAGTCTTAAGTGCCAGAGATGTGTTTATTTTATTAGATCAGAAGAGTCATTAAGTTTGATCCTCTTGGGTTCCCTATTTATATCATTATCTATTTCAGTGTCTAATAGCAACGGTTGTGTAGGATACACATAGTATAAAACATTTTTTAAACATGCATCAGTGACAAATGAATTGGAAGAAGTAATACGAATTTCATTATCCATAAACTTTAGCAAATAATTCTGCTCAACAATTTCTGCTAAAGATATTAAGTTGTTCCCAAAGGAAGGGACGTAATACACATTATTCAAATTTAAAGTTCTATCTTCGAAAGACAATCTCACGGATCCCACAGCCTGAGCAGACACCAAGCTCCCATCACCCCACTTGAAGCAGAAGTCGCCATCCTCTAAGCTTTTGTTTTTCCTGAATCCATTCAAGGAACAACAAATATGGTTCGTAGCAACAAAGTCAATAATCCACGATCATACATTATCAGCTACTAAACAAGTTTCGGTAATAAGTAGAATACATTTCTCTTTAGCCTTGAGGTAGGTAGGACATTTCCTACGCCAATGTCCGGGCTCATTGCAATGGTGACAGTTGTCCTTAGACTTGTCCACCTTGGCAGTTCGGGGCATCTTCTTCTTCTGAACCTTGCTAGGGTTCTTCTTGTCGGCTTTATTAGATCTCTTCTTAGATCCAGAGGTGGAGACTTTGTGCTCAATAGCATGAGCTTCTCCAATAGTCCTCTTTTTCTTTAAGAGTCCCTCAGCGGTGTGAAGCTCCTTCATTAGCTCGGTAACAGTGTACCCTATCTTATTCATGGAGTAGTTCACCTTGAAAGTATCAAAAGATTCAGGGAGAGTTTCCAAGATCATATCAATCTCGGTTTCTCATTCAATCTCAAATCCAAGGATTTCCATCTCATTAAGATAACTTATGATCAACATCATATGTTCTTTAACGGGAGTCCCTGGTTTTATACGACAATTCATAAATTGTCGTACCGCTTGTTGCCTAGCCTGACGCCCTTGCCCTCCAAACATCTCCTGGAGATTGTAGAGCATTTCATAGACTGACCTAATATCACGATGTTTTTGTTGCAAGACATTGTTCATCGATGCTAAAATATAGCATCTCACAATCTCATCGGATCATCATTCGTTTCAGGAGGACATAGGGTGGTGAGTAAACACTTGCGCTTGTCCACGGTAAGGACGATGTCTAGGTTACGTTTTCAATCTACGTAGTTAACACCTTCCAGTTTGTTCCAGGAAAGGATAATAGAGATGGGGTTTAGAGACATGTTACTGAAAGTTGAAACAATTTACGATTTGTCTTTTGTTTAGGATTTTAAGTTTAATTTTATTAAGACAAGAATAAATCCAAAAGTGTTATGAACAAAATAATAGTTTTACTTATTCAAGGGAAGGCCGCCAAAAATTCGCCTTTCATATGTAAATAATATTTAATTAATGCATAGTCATCATGTCAGTACATCAATGCTTTGACTAGCGACCTTATAAAGATGTTTGATCACTCAAAACTTTTCGCAGAGCCTCGAGGGAGGATTACTAGAGTTTGAGTCTAAGTGTGAAACCAACCACTTAGTTCAACATGATCTACTTTGAAAATAATCCGCCGAGGGGAGGCCTTGTCTCATCGTTTCACTTTTGAACGTAGCTATAAAAGCAATGTTAGAAGGGTGACTCTTAATCCGACGACATATGCACTTCACATTAGTATTGGGGATCGCGGGTTGCAAACAATAAGTACAACCCTCACACTTAGTTTTTAGAAAATAAGGGGATACTGGGTTGCAACAATAAGTGCAACCCTCCCATTTAATTATTGGAAAAAAAAGGCACGTCTAGTCATGTACGTATAGAAAACATATTTCCATTAGTAAAGAGAGATAGAGTGGATCACTAGAAAAAAAGAACCCTAAAATTGATATTTGTGAGGAGAGAGCAGTCTTAATGCACTAAGGCACAAGGATTATACTCGGATCTTTTTGTCTATTAAATTTATTTTTCCTAAGAAAGTGTGTGTGATTAATAAATCGTCACTTTTGCACTTGAAAGTTTTTTAGATTAAAAATCTCTTCAAACTAATATCTTCATCTTCATGACATCTACCTTCAAGGCTCTTCATGGTGGTTGAGCACAAGAACATTAGAAAACCACGATAGCAATAAGAAGAGGGGAGGAAGCTTGGAGTCGAAAATCTGGATTAAAAAATCTGGACTCGCGGACTGCCGTACACCTCGGACTTAAAAGGTCATAAATGACACATCCGTTATCCGATTGAGCTGAAACCAATTGCATTGGATAGATAACTTCCGTACCTTTAATATGTTTTAAGAACCACTAATTTTCAAGGTCCGAGCAAAGATTTATGCCTGTTTTACTGAGCCATAACAATTTGTCCATGATCTAGGTGTAAAGAGAAATAAGTTTATTGAAACAATTGTATGTTTTGATTTCAATTGTGTATTATATTAACATGTTAATAATTAAACACAATATAAAATAAACAGCATAATATAAAACATTCAATAGCAAATTTAAACTAAAAGTGCAATAAACTAGTTTAAATTATATACACAAATTTTCAAACTTGTCAAAAAATGATTTTGAGTATATTAAACATAAAATAATTAAAAACAGTTTTAAATGTATTTATATAGCATATTTAACAAGTGGAAAATCAACACAAATTTAATTTTAGAGGTCGTACCAAAAAATTAAAATTTTGTATGATCTAGTCTTTGAAAAAACCATTATTCAAGCAAATTTTAGAAAACAATTTTCTTATAATGACTTTAAATAACATGTACATGCTTATACTTTGACCTTAGCTCTGATACCATTTGTTGGAATAGGTCTAGGGTTAAAATTTTTTATCATTAATCATATTAATGGCGGAATATAAAAATTTCTTTTACTAGTAAAACAATTTTTACTAACCTAGATAAAATGCATATACATGTTATAAATTAAAAACATTATTTAATCTACTTAAATACTAACCTTTATTGTGTCTTCAAACTTGAAGCGTCTTATATTGAGTGGATCTATTGAATGTTATCTATGTTTACCCTTCATGAATATCATCAACTAGACGAGATTTATAAACTTACCATTTTATCCTTCTAGTTGTTATTTCATCAACTCCGTTGTTACTTGTGAATAAGTTAGAAACAATATATTGACAATGAGCTAACAAGTCACATTGTTTCATCCAAATAAAGTCGCTACTTAATTTTGGATACTGCGCATTACAGTTATTCACAATCCAAGTAATAAAGCATGACGTGATATACACTGCATCTCAGCAATCTTGTACATGAATTCCATATCTATGAGAACTTCACAAAGTATACTTATGTCAACTTCACAAAGGGCTATCTTTTCAAGTCTATACTAAGCACCCCTTTCGTTGATGACTGTTTCAGAGCATAACATACATACATAAATACAAACATAATTATAAAGAATGAATATTTAATTTAATTAATGTTTCAGTAAAATCAAGTACAAATTATCTCAATATCTAATATCTCATTTGTGGGCACCAATCCCAACAGCTATGTATGAATTGCATCGTGCTTACCTTAATCCTGAAATGAGACATGTCATTTCATGACTTCAATATATTCATTTAAGAAAGCTACACTCTAGATTCAAGTTTGTGAACTAGATGCGCTCTATTGATGATGTGTTGGATTGTGAAGTTGACATGAGTATACATTGTGAAGTTCCCATAGATGTGAAATTCATGTACAAGATTGCTGAAATGCAATGTATATCACCTCATGCTTTATTACTTGGATTGTGAATAAATTAACCTTGCGGTATCCAAAATTAAGTAGCGACTTTATTTGGATGAAACAATGTGACTTGTTAGCTCCTCGTCAATACATTGTTTCTAACTTGTTCATAAGTAACAAAAGAGTTGAGGAAATAACAACTAGAATGGTAAAATGGTAATTTTATAAATCACATCTAGTTGATGATATTCATGAAGGTTAATCATTCGATACTATTCAGTGGATCCGCTCATCACAAATAAGTAGATTTTTTACTAGAAAATATATTCATTTGAACCGAGAGATTTTTAGTGTCAACTCTTTAGTGGAGTTAGTTGACATTAACCTAGACTGGGAAAAGTTTGTGAACGTTGAGTCCAAGAGTCCTAGTTAAAGTTGCGTTCCATTGGGTCCATGAGGTCACTATCACAAGTCATTAGAGTAGACTTTGTTAAACTAGAAGTTAAGTCAAAATAAGTTTAATTGTTGAACTAGGCGTATTTTCATAAAATTGTCTAAAGGGTATTTATGCCATAAACATTTTCCCAGTAATAGCTTAATGTCAACTGACAACACTAAAACGTTGACATTAAGAATCTCGGTTCAAATGAATTTATTTTCTACTCAAATTCAACTTAATTATATTAAGTGGATCACTGAATATTATCGAATGATTACCCTTCATGAATATCATCAACTAAATGGGATTTATAAAATTAACATTTTACCCTTCTAGTTGTTATTTCATCAACTCCTTTGTTACTTGTGAATTTCATATCTATGAAGTAATAAAGCATGAGGTGATATACATTTCATTTCAGCAATCTTGGACATGAATTCCATATTTATGAGAACTTCACAAAACTGGTTCATGACATCTTCATAACTTAATATCTCACCAATTAGTCTAGTCTAGATCATTTGGTGGACCTAGAATTTGACTTTCTCAAATGAGAATATTAAAGCTATGAAATGACATGTCTCATTTCAGGATTTAGCTAAGCACGATGAAATTCATACATAGTGACCTTGAAACAGAAGAGGTTAAATGGTTTGTCCTTGCATTGTCTCTAAAGGTGCACTTGTCAATTTAGTATCTTCGGAAGATACATTGGGAGAACTATAGAGTTCCTAACTCTCTATGTCTCGTAACCTGACATTATAGATTCTTCCAACAATCATACTAGCATCAATAGTCCGTTGATCTTTACATTGTGAATATTTCATTTTAACCAAACCATGAAGAGTTTGTTATCGCAAATCTACATTTGCTCTTCATATATTGTTAGGTTTTATTAAGGACTATAAGACTATTGAAAGGTTGATTCTTAGTAAATAAAAATTGATCATGATTTTACATGGATGTTTGTTATAATCGACATTTTGAGAATGATCGGTAGATCCTAAATACGTGTCATAAATGAAGTCATCACTATTGCGGGTTCGGACCTCATTATGACACAAGTAAATTGATTGAGCTAGCTGTTTCTAATGTTTGATTTAGAAACGACAAGCTCGTTCCATTATGTCTCAAACATACTTATTTGATATAAGGTCTAAGGTAAATGTTGAGGCTGTAGACATTTTCTTTAAAAGGACTAATGATTAGACCTTAGAAAATGTCAAATTTCTGAGAATTATAACATGTGTTGGAAACAATGTAATTTCTGGAGATAGTGAGATACTTCGTTATTTAAATTTAGAAGATCTTTGATGTCCTATGTATATTGGATATGAACAAGACAAGCAACGATGGATGATAAATAACCAAGTAATGTAAAAGAGGTCAATAAAGTTCTTATTAAAATACGTTTCATAAATCCCACAATGGTGACTTGGGATGAGATCAAAGTATGCAATGGTGCAACCTGTTTTGGCACCAAAGGATGTAAACCAAGATTGGGAGACTTGTTATCTTGAGATATATAGTCTGGTGTATAATCTAAAGATATGTGAAGTGTTAATATGTTATATGTAAACTAATTTACTATGAGCAATTTGACTTGACCTTAAATGGCAAGTCAAAGATCACTTGCAAAGATGCATAAAATAGAGTGAGAGATAGTGGTGTTGGAATAGGTTTAGGGTTAGTAAAAAATTATCATTAACAAGTTAATGGTTGAATATAAAATTTATTTACTAGTAAAATAATTTTTCTAACCTAGGCAAAGTGCATGAACATTTATATATTTAAAACATTATTATTTACTTGATTACTAACATTTCTCCTGTAGCTTGATCTTTGATGAGTCTTGAGAAAGGTAGATCATCTCGTGCTTGTTACCTTCACACCTAATAAACTTCTTCTTTTATATCGGTTTCAGACGAAGGCAAAATAGAGAACGCATTGGATCAGAGCGTTCTGTAGCAGATCCAAAACCAGCAAGTTTTCTAATAAATTTATTCTCTTATATCGGTTTCTTAATTGTTTTATGTATTTATTAATAAAGTAAATCTAGACCTGGTTTTGTAACCATCATTATTAATTGGTTATTGTGAGCGTATTTAATATTCTTCCTCACTTAATATGGTTGTATATGTGAAATTGTTCATCAACATGTGATATTGGAGCGATTGTTTGTGTCTGATACTCACTGATTTCACCAACAAGCAGTACTAGAGAGATTGTACGTGTCTGTTACGCGCTTGATTCACCAACAAGTGGTTAGAGTGATTGTTCGTGTCTGATACCACAGTCGATTCACCAAAATTTTTCTCATAGCATGATTTGAGTGGGAAGTGATTTACAAATACGAAATCTTGCCTTCCTGAAAGAAGGTTAATGTTCACTCACCTACGGGTTGATTCCAACACTAATAGATTGCTAGCACTTTTGAAGTAAGTTAATGTTCGAATGAATCTTTCGATGGAGAAGCAACAATGCTTAGGCCTTATATGTATCAAGAGATGTATAACAGAAAAATTGACTTCTCTTGACTCGGGTTGAATCTGGAGGATCTTCATCACGTACTGACTATATCAGTGGACACTTTCCACGGTAAATAAATATAAAATTATATTAAAGAATGATTTAGTCTTCGATTACATGGTGGAGTATTGATCAAGACTAGACGAATCGCTGAAAAGAGATAGGACTATATTGTCTTTTTCGTCGGGTTCGTTACACTTCTACCATTATGTCCATAGTTCCTGATTCGCCTCAGATGAAGGCGGATAAGAACTTTCGAATAATAATGTTAATCATTATTAATCTCACTTTCTGTAATGGTCATTGAACATTAATTCTGGAAAAGAGGTAGTTGCAGAATGCAATAAATATTTATAATAAAATTGTTTATTTATTATTGGATCAAGTAAATTAATGATTAATTGGATTTTAAGAAAACGGGCCTTTGAATTTTTGAGTAGGGCTTTGGGCTATGGTGACCAAAAATCCCTTTGGGGACAAGACCTATGTGGTCGAAAGTTTCCTGTTGGTAGTTACTAGCAATTTCTCTTTGGTAGTTAAACCAAATGAGTGAAAATCTCTCTCATACATTTTGATCTGATGGATGAGAGAAAAAGTAGATTCACTGGATGATATCTAATGGCCTAAATTTTAATCCACTGTGAGAGAATATCTCCCATAGGAGAGAATATCTCCCAAACGAGTCAATATCTCTAAAAAAGAAGAGAATATCTCACAAAGATAATCTCCTTTTTTCTTCTATAATTAGGGATTGATGAGAAGATAAATTTTAAGCTAATTCGTTAGGAGAATTTATGGCTCCCTCTCCCCCATAGAGGCCGTGCACCTCTCTCCCCTTCTTCCCCTCTAAAAAATGCAATTTCGTCCTTAGAAAATAAAGTGAGATCCCGAAACACTCGGTTTTCGAGATCTAGTAAGATATCGATTGTGCCCACTCATCTTTCTTATTCGTCTAAGAGATTACGTTTCGGAAGACTGAGGCGTCATCCTCAAGTACTCAATTAAGGAGACGCACAAAAACGTGAAAGCTTGACGACCGAGCATACATTGGATTGGAGCGTTCAATACATGAGCCAAAATCCATGTAAGTACTCTAAAGCCTTAGTTGATCCCTTGCTGAATATGCTTTCATTAATAATTAAATTAGTAAATCTAGATATTGTTCAGTAACCATAATAATTCATTGACTATTGTGAGCGTAATTAATAATCTTTCGCATATAATATGGTTGTTAAGGTGCACCAATCACCAACATATTGGAGATCACAATAATTTGGCACAAATGGAAACCTAACTGCTAAGACAAAGTAAGGTCATGTGGGGGCAGACCCCCGGTCCTATTCCTAGGATAACGGTGACACCCATATGAGACTACACATTGTGCTTTTAATGATTCTTTGAAATCAGATCTTTGATATTTTGAACGAGTAATGCGGGATTACTCTTTGGTGTAAGAATCACCACGTAAGTAAGAAATGAGGTCGATTCGAAAGAGAATTAATGAGGATTTAATTATTTCGAAACTCTTACAGAACCAGACGCATGTTCAGGGCCGTAATGAATATAACCACGAGAAGTAAGACTAAGACAAGAAGATTTCAGCGGGATAACTGTTTATTGTTTATATAAAAACGACTAACCGTTCAAAGAAATCGTGTCTATTGAGTAGTTTGTAAACGTGACATAGTTCCATGAGAGAAGGTTCAATGACTTTGTCTACCTATCCTATGGTGGTATTGACATAACCAACCACCTTGAGTCATCGTGTCTTTGTAATTATCATCTCACAATATAATTCATACGGAGATTGTTCGAAAAAAATTAATAAAAAGGAGTTATTAACAAAGTTTATGGGTGATTCGTAACTAATATTTGAGGGAGGATCCACTCATCGAAAATTGATTATTTATTATATATTCTTACTACTCGTTGGGAATGGTATAATATTAAGTATTTGTTTTTCAAAATTGTATCAATAATGAATGAGAAATATATGCTACAAGTATGTTTAAAAATCAGATTTGTATATGTTTTAAAGAACTGAATGTGAAGAGTCTCATTTGCTGGTTAATATAAAGAGTCATCACATTGGCTGGGTAAGTGGGTTGTGTATTGTATATATAATAATCTCTTTTTTAAGAGGTTAAACAACTGGAAGAGAAGAGAGAGTGGGTTGGTTAGCTCTAACCTCACGGGTGTCCGCGCACACACACGTGTCGTCATTGTCTCGTCCCAAATCAGGCCGGGTCGGGCTCGTGCTTGAGTATTAGATCTTCAAAATTTGGACTTTTTTCGACTTTCGGCATCGGCTTGAGCTTTTCTTATTTATGATCATTCTTATATTTTTATTACAAATCTAACTTTTAAAAAGTTTTAATTCCCCATATAACATTTAGATTAGGTTATTCTAGAAATTAAAATACAAATCGGTAACCATGCATGCATGGACACAATTATATTGACGTTTTGCTAGTCAAAGTTAAATAGCATTAAACAGACGTTTTTGCTAGGCAGATTTAGGTGGATTAAGGCCATTAAAATACATTGAGACTGAATATTTTCTTTGGATTTGAAACCAAAGTTCAAGCCTATTAATTAAGCCCTTCAACTCTTGTTTTAGATACATCGAGATATAATATTCTCACTTCTTCCTATCCTCTCCGAATTTTTTTTCTTTATTTGTAATACGTGGTTGTTCTCTCACACATTTGGTTCACCGAAGAAGTGTCTTTAGTCACGATTTTTTCACTTCAACCGTTATATTCTGTGAAATAATTTTTTCACAGTTTTCGACGAAGTGAGAAGACAATATTATTTTAAAAAAACTGTCGAACGTCCTCAATTTTCCATTTTCATCTGATAATCATATTCTTGTTATTTCATTATTAATTAACTTACTTATTATTTCTTCAACTTTGTTGTCTATTTATTTTTGGCAAAAATAAAATATTTATGTAATACTTTCTAACAAGTAGTTCGAACTTTTACATCACAAATAAACTCAAGTGCACAAAAAATAAAAATTTATTAATTCTGAAAATTTGATTAAACCAAAATGGCATCATCTTAGATGGTTTATATGAACGCCCTATAAAAGATAATCAATATATAATTAAATATATTTTACTATTTACCTGGAGCTTCTAATAAAATTTATTTTACTACTATAAGTGTTACATAAGAAAACACACGACTATCACTGCCAAGATCCAGTGATCAGGACGATTCTACGCATGAAACAAAAGTACATAATATAAATATTTGGACTTTCAACTCAATGCTAATGGTAGGCGTCAGTAACAGGTCTTACTAAGAGGATAGTGTGAGCCTGTGGCTCCCATGAATTATTTAAAAAAATATATTACCGGAAGATATTTAATGGATTGGACTCTACTTATGAGTTTGTGCTCCTCTTATGAATGTTTAGATTCGTCACTAATGGTAGCCTAATTTTTTTTTGCTTTCGATACTCGACGTATAAGGAAAAATCTCAATCATAATTGTCTAGGCAGTTACGAGCTTCTTCAAGTAAAATTGATGATGAATGAAGTGTATTAAATAGTTGTGACATTGTTGGTTGACTCGCAATTGATTTGATATTACTATTTTAGGTTAGGTGGGTTACGATTGTTAAAGACTCCTGTATTTAACCGTTCTAAATATTAGTTCATTTTAGTTTCCCAATTTGTTTGACTAGAATTACAAATAATAGTATCAAGATTTTTGACGAGATCGTGATAAAGTATTTAAGATGATATTGTATCCAAATCATCTTAAATATATATGTGCAAAATTATTTTGGAGAATATATAGATCAGATAATACATAAGAGCATTTCATCACGGTTTTGGAAATGGATCGTTTTTAAATGTTCACGATAAGAGCACGTTTTAACTCAAACTTTTATCCAAACACAAGGTATGGATAGAATCACAAAATAAGAGGATCTTTCACAATTTCATGACAAGATGATTGTAAAATGCTTCAATTTTAAATTATTACAACACAAGCTCTAAGATATAATTACAAAACTAAGAGTATATAGTCACAAGCAGGAGATCATTATAACATATTTCTAGTGATAGTCTTTCCCTACATTTCCACTTGGTGATATTCGGATCTTATTTTGGTATGCACATAATTACAATATATGAGTACGTTATCACAATTTACAACGAGCTTCATAAAATATTTCTAACGATATATATTTCTAGGTGATGAAATCAAGCAGACACAATTACAAATAAGACTCTTTTGAGAGCATTATAAAATACTTCTAATGATATATGCATATATTTCACATTTTTATCGGTAATATTTGAGTCATATATTTATATGCACGAAACAACAGTCTATAAACATAAATTACAAAGCAAGGGTATGCTGTTATCTCAATTTAACATCGAGTTTATCATAAAATATTTATAATAACATTCTTCATAGGCCTAGTCCTTCTTAGTGGCCTTGTCCCCGGCGGCTTTGGCTGCCTCGCTGGCCTTTTCGCCACCCTTGCTCGCCTGTTTCGAGAAAACCTCAGCTATCCCAGTTGCTGTGTCTCCGATGGCCTTAGCCGCCTCGCTGGCCTTGTCTCCGGCGTCATAGGCTTGTTCCTTCACATGCTCGGCGATAGCTTCGTTGGCTTTAACCCCAGCATCGATCGCCTTTTCTTTCGCTTCCTCAAAGCTGTCGCCACTCTTGTCGGCTCTCACGATCCCAAATTTACCATTATACCCTCTTTTTACCGTCACTCTCTGCCCAAAACTCATGTTTTTGGTGGGGGCTAGACCAGCTTTAGTCAGCCCCGGAAACCCGGCCAAGCTCATTGATGACGATGCCGCCATTTAAACACAAAAATGTACTCTTTCTTTCGTTCTTTCTCTCTACAACTAAAACTAGGGTTTTTTTTTTCGTTGAGATGATTGCAGGATTGTCAACAATGCTTATGCTATATATGTACGTATGTGCATGTACACGTGGTCGGTGTGTAGGAGGAGATTCTGATCGTCCACATATTCTATATTTACGTTACGTGTCACCCTTCCATTTGCTGCTTCCGGATCTTTAAGATAATATTATATTGAGAACCTAAATAAAGTCGTAGAAACAATGTTTGTGGAAAAAAATAATATCTTCAGTTTTGTAAAATATCTGGATACTTACTCGCGTTGGGAAGAGGAGGGAAAAAATATCTGAATTTGATGAATAGATATTCAATTAAATGGGTGACGAAGTTTAACATCATATATACACAAAGTACTTGTCGTGCATTGATTTATTAGGGAGCCACTTTGTATAAATTATGGTTTAATAAAATTATATTCTTATAATTATGAATATTATTATATGGTCACAAAAAAATTATTTCCTAAAATAAAAACAAAAAATTTAGAATTTTTTGTATAGCAAATTTAATTTTAATATTTAGGTTTACATAATAAATTTTATCTGCGATATATACAATCGAGTGACAAGTAGAATCTACTTATGAAAGACAACAAAATACATACTATAATCAGGCCAATATTTTAATATTTCCAGGCCGAAAAAGCTCAAAACTCTATCTTGAATTTATGTGATGTCTCGCGACTCCCTAAAATATGTCTTAAATATTAAAATTTAATATATATTTCTTATAATGTTTCTAATTGTCGAATGTAGTCGTGCATATGCAGACATATCATATGAGAAATAAAATTTTGGTGTATTACTTTAGGCTATAGTTGTCGTTTTTATTAAAACATTTCATAGATTTCATTTATTTACTTATTATCATTTAATGTAAATAAAAACGTTGGAAACATACTTACTAACACGGAGTTAATAAATAAGTTATGAGTTTTTTTGTAAGTTCGTTATCTTGCGTTGATGAAAAGTTTTTTCTGTTGAATCCTCTCTATTCATTTCCTTCTCAGATCTTAAAAATCAATATGATATTAGAGGTTTTCCGCACAATGTAAGATCCAATAATTTTTTTTCCTTTTTGATCTTCTTCCCCAAATTAGTCAGATTCAAGTCTGTTCATGTCTGCTATGGACGATTCACAAACTTTGAAGATAGAAAATACACCAAGAATTGTTTATGGAATGCCAAGTGAAGTTTCATTGACCCAATGGTTGGCGTCATAACACTATTTCGTTGAAATATGTGATTCAGAGATATAAAATTTGTGTTGAAACAATGCTAAGGCATTAGTATCACACCATGCTCTGTTATGAGAGTGTAAGCAGGCCTGATATTCATCGAATAAAGAATTCTTTAAAAAGAAAACATGTGACATGTTGAGACATCTTACTTTATGTGTTTCTTGTTCACAAATAACAGAGGACTTGGTGAAATAATAACTTCGGGGTAAAACCGTAATTTTACATTCCTCTGAGTTAATGATACACACAAATGGTAATATCATAAAATATACCGTTTAATGAATCATATTATGTTATTATATTGATAATAATAAAATTTGATGATTCAAATAGATAAAAGATTAAAATAAATATTTTCTCGTTTCGTACTACATTTGAGTAGTATGAAAATAATTAATGACTTCTCATTTAATAAATGAGATGTTCTAAATTAATTAAATATTATTTTAGAAGTAAATCAAATAAATTTGGGATATAATTTTGACAATATGGCCGGCCACTTATTAGGTATAAGGGAGGTGGAAAATTGTTTAAATAAATTATTGGGCTTAAATTTGATTAATGGACTATTAATTGTTTTTTACCTAACTTAAACTCAGTTTCTCTGAAATAAAAGGAAGACTTTCTTCTCTCTCTCTTGACCAAATTTCACACGCTGATTCTCTCTTCCCCATCCCTCTTCCCCGACTATTTTTCTCTCCCCAAGAGAAAAACACACGGCCAAAATCTCAAAGAGAAAAGAGAGAGAGAAATTGTTAAGCTTTTGTTTTATTCCTTATCCCATTGTTCCCATAAAAGAGCCCACCCGATTTATCTCATAAAACTCCTAGAGAATTACCATTGATCCAACTTGTGGTTGTTTGAGTGATAATTGATCTATAAGGCCGGCCACGTTTTTGGAGCAATGGAGCGAGGACGGGTTTCATGACATCCTAGACGAGCGTGGGAATGATCAGTTTTGGCCGTGCACTTGGACGCACACCCCAGGGCTGATTCTCGTAGATCCGAACCCACTGTAAGTCTTCTAAAAACGAGTTGGATTTGAGTGTAATAATCATTGTAGGATTGTTAGAATTATTAGATCATTCGTTTGCATGTTTGAATAAATTTATTAATATGTTTATAAATTTATTGACATGCTAGATTAGATTTATGACATAGTTATTGAATATGTTTTAAAACGTTTTAACATGTTAAATTTAATTATAAATTTCCGCCATATATTGATATGTTTCATAATTAATTAGGTTAATTGTTAACTAAATTCTAACAAATGGTATCAGAGCCATAATTGTCATTAAAATCGATTTTAAGTGTTGGCGTTTTTGTATGAATTGCATTTGTGAATGTATGTGCGTTTTATGAATGGATCCTTATTATATTATACCCTAGGATTATTTTTCGGTTATGTCCAGGTTTTATTTTATTTTATTTAAATTTGTAATATGTTGTAATTTTAAATTTTGTAAATTTGTAATCCGGGTGGACAATTAGAAAGGAGGCAGCCACCGCGAATGGCAACGTGTTATGGAACGCGTGAGGGCTATCCCGGACCATTCCGAATAGTCCAAAGATCTGTGTATAGGACGCATGAGGACTGTTTGGATTGGCTAAAACCCTAGTGTGGCCGTGCGTCTTCAGACGCGCGTGTGCTAGCTAGGGTTAGGCCCGACGTCCGAGATTCGAAAATTGTTTCTGAATAAATTTAAAATCTTGAATAATTAAATTCGCTTATATTATTTTTGAAATGATAAAAGTGGATTTATTTATTTGAGTGGGATGTATTGATCTTTAAGTTTTAAAACTCGATAATTCGACGGCTCGACGCAAGAAAATAGTTTATTTATTTTTCTTTTTGTAAAGGGTTGTAAGTTTAGAAATGGGCCATTAGATAAGTTAAAATTATGTTTTTATTTATTCATGCATATCTCATATTCACTCACATGTCATATAGGATAGAACGTCAACACTATATGAAATTGTTCATGCATCATTGTACTTTAATTTACAAAACAAGGTATGAAATTGAACACAATCCACAAAAATATGATTTTTGCAAAAACTAAGTGGGAGGGTTATTTTTCGTTGAAATAAGCCAGGGTCCACAACATGAATTTAATTAACTTGTGTGAATGAACTAAGAGTCACCCTCGTGGCCTCCCATTAATGGGAGTACTTCGGAAGTACATAATTAATTGAATTGTGACGAACTCAGCTCTAAAGAGAAACGATGAAGCGGGGTCTCCCCTAGGAGAACTGTTCTCAAAGTGACTTGGATAAGGGCCCACATATTGGTTACACGCTTAGACTTATTGTTTAAAGTAACCGTCCATAGAGGCTATGCGTTAAAATAAGTGACCAAAGTAGTGATGTGTTAAAATACGCTTAGACTAGAAGTTGCGACTTCTTGTATAGTTCGAACTAAATAGTGATGTGTCACAACTATGAAAGGCGACCAATTGCGGTTTTCCCTAGGAAAATCAATTAATCATTTTCGTTCATAATATTATGAATTATTTATCGCTTTCCTCACCTATTTAGGATTGTACATGCATCATAATTCGAAATTGTAGCACATGCTAAATATATTCATTTTATTTAATTTCAACAATATATCATGAATCCACTTGCATCTATATTGAGTTACAACAAACTCGAGGGTGAGAATTACGTTGATTGGAAACGTAACCTCGACATCGTAGTGACGATGGAAAAGTAAAAGTACGTTCTTACTACCCCATGGATTAGGTTCGATGAGATTGGCAAGTGTTATATCTTGGGTTCAATGAGCAATGTGTTGCAACAATCTCACAAGGAAATTTCCACGGCATATGACATGCTCTACAATCTTCATGACATGTTCGGATGTTGTGGGCCTCAAGCGAGGCAGCAGGCAATCCGCAATTTCATGAATTGCCGGATGAAACCGGGAACGTCAGTTAGGGACCACATCCTAGTGATCATAGGTCACCATAACAACATGGAGATTCTCGGATCGAAGATCGATGGACTCACCAACGTCGATATGATATTGGAGACTGTGGCCGAATCTTTCGATAGCTTCCGTCTGAACTACTCCATGAACAAACTCGATTATTCTGTAACCGAGCTCATGAAAGAGTTGCAGACTGTTGAGTGACTTCTCCCTAAGACTAAGAAGAAGACTGGTGAAGTCAATGTTGCTGAACATAGGGCTTCCACTTCTGGTTCTAATAGGGTGATGTAGGGTCCCAAAAACGTCAACCGAACGGGATCCAAGATTCCTTACAAGAAGGTTGCGGATGTCAAAGGCAAATCTATCGCAAAGATGGACAAGTCTAAACACAAGTGCCACCATTGCGAAGAAGTCGTCCATTGGCGAAGGAACTACCCTGCCTACCTCAAGACTGTCAAGGGTAAATGTATAGTTTTCGTCACCCAAGCGTGTTACATAACATAAGCGTGTTACAAAAGGGTACACATTCTATAATCCTACTGATAAGAAAACGTTTTGTTAGCACGAACTATAGGTTTCTTGAAGAGGATTACATGAAGAATACTGTACCGAGAAGCAAACTTGTGCTGAATGAGATGTAGGGTGAAGTAGCTAGTTCTTCACAAGTTAGGACGAATCCTACACCAATAGTAGAAGAACCACACTCGAAACCTGAGCCTCTAGCGATTCATCGCAGTAAAATGATTGTACGACAACTTGAGCGATTGATGTACATCGGGGAGGCCTTTGCTGCAGTCGCATACAAGGAGGAAGATGATCCAGTATCATTTTCCCAGGCGATGCAGAGTTCTGAAGCAAACCTATGGCAAGAAGCTATGAACATTGAAATGCATTCGATGTATGTCAAGGAGGTCTGGAAACTTGTAGATTTACCCAAAGGCATCAAGCATGTTGGATGTAAATGGATCTACAAGAAGAAAAAAAGACTAGATGGAAATGTTGAGACATTTAAGGCACGACTTGTGGTGAAGGGGTTCACATACAAGGAATGTATGGACTATGAACATACCTTCTCGCCCGTGGCGATGCTAAATTCCATCCGTACTCTTTTATCCATTGTTGCCGTCCTAGCTTATGAAATCTGGCAGATGGATGTCAAGACTGCATTTTTGAATGGAAATCTTGACAAGCGCATTTACATAGCTCAACCAGACGGGTTCAGATGAAGGATCTTGGAGAAGCGGCTTACATTCTGGGGATTCAGATATTTAGAGATTGGGAGAACTGGAATTTAGCATTTTCTCAAGCATCTTATATTAATAAGATCACAAATTGCTTCAATATGTAGAACACCAAGAAAGGACAGCTACCTTTCAGAGTCTCCCAAGAATCCTCAAGAGATAGAGGAAATAAGACACACTCCCTATGCCTCAGCCGTGGGAAGTCTGATGTACACGATGCTTTGCACTAGGCAAGATATTTGTTACGCAGTGGGCGTGGTGAGTAGATTCCAATCGAATCATGGACCCAAGCACTGGGTTGCTGTCAAGCATGTTCTCAAGTATCTCCGGAGAACGAGAAACTATATGCTTGCATACTCAGGTGATAACCTGAATATGACGGGGCATGCCGATTCCGACTTCCAAGCGTATAAGGATTCCAGGAAATGCACATCAGGGTCTGTGTTTACCCTGAATGGTGGATCCGTGGTCTGGATGAGTATAAAGCAATCTGGTGTTGTTGACTCGATGTTGGACAACCTTGCTGATCCCGTCACGAAGCCTTTAACCAGTAAGGTCTTCTAGGGACACCTAGAAGGACTAGGACCGAAAGATCATTTGCATCTCCTTTGAGTCAAGTGGGAGTTTGTTGACATTTAAGCCCACAAAGGAGATTTAGATAATAAATACTTTTGTATTTATTTTGTTTTATTTAAATAAAAATTGAATATCTTTTCTTATTTAAGATTGTGTTTATGCATGAATGCCTACGCTTTGAAACTGTCATCAAAAGAAGTACAAATTACAGACTTGATAAAATACCTTCTTATTACTAGTTTAAATAATAGTTTGCAATCTAAATATCGATTGGGAAATATATATTTAGTAATGATTGTTAGAATAAACGATATCTTATCTTGTGATATAGAGAGTTGTGACTCTGTAATTCATTCTTGATATCTTAATGAAGATATTGAACAAGACCTGTGAAGTTTTGAAGTTCGAGATAAAACCGTTTAATCACTCGAAACCTCAAACTCACATACGAGGGGTATTTTAGTAATTACCTACATCCTGAATTGAGTACATATCTTCTTGTAACACTTTATGACATTTGCTTTGTCAATGGGCAATGGCTAAGTGAAGTTTCATTGACCCGAAGGTTGGTGTCATAACACTGTTTCGTTGAAATACGTGATTCACAGATATGGAATTTGTGTTGAAACGATGGTAAGGCATTAGTATCACACCATGCTCTGTTATGAGAGTGTGAGCGAATAAATCAGGCCTGGTATGTTTTTCTCGTTCACAAATAACAGAGGAGTTGGTGAAATAATAACTCACAGGTAAAATGTTAATTTGACATTCCTCTAAGTTAATGATATACAGAAAGGGTAATATCGTAAAATACACTGTGGACCTTGTGAAGAATAGTTTTCACATCAAACGGAAATATAAATGCATATGAACTTAGAGATGTTCATTATTGGTCCTTTAGTGGAATCGACTAATATTAAGAATTAAAATTCGGAAAAAGTTTATGAGCTTTTGTGTCTGAGCTTTATTCTAAAACTTCGTTAATGTGAGTCCATAAGGTCTCAATGATAGACTCTTGGACGAGATTTTGGTGAACAATAAATGATTGATTTTCTCATTCCACGTAAATTGTGATTTACGTTAATAAAGTTATTTTCTAAGTAATTAAATAAATAATTGATTATTTATTATTATATTTGTTTAATGAATCCTATGATGTTATTATGTTGATAATAATATAATTTGATGATTCAAATGAATATTTTCTCGTTTCGTACTACATTGAATAGTATGACAATAATTAATGACTTATCATTAAATAAATGAGATGTTCTAAAGTAATTAAATATTAGTTTATAAATAAATCAAATAAATTATAGAGATAATTTTGACAATGTGGCCATCCACTTATAAGTAATACGTGAGGTGGAAAATTGTTTAAATAAATTATTGGTCTTAAGTTTGATTAATGGACCATTAACTGTTTTTTACCTAACTTAAACTCAGTCTCCCTGAAATAAAAGAAAGACTTTCTTTTCTCTCTCTCTTGACCTAATTTCACACGCTGATTCTATCTTCCCCATCCCTTTTGGCCGACTATTTTTCTCTCCCCAAGAGAAAAACACACGGCCAAAATCCCAAAGAGAAAAGAGATATAGAAATTGTTAAGTCGTTTTATTCATTCTCCCATTTTCCCATAAAAGAGCCCACCCTATTTATCTCATAAAACTGCTAGAGAATTATCATTGATCCAATTTGTGGTTGTTTGAGTGATAATTGATCCATATGGCCGGCCACTTTTTTGGTGCAATGGAGCGAGGACGGATTTCGTGACATCCTAGACGAGCGTGGTAAGAAGTATTGGCCGTGCACTTGGACGCACACCCCGGGGCTGATTCTCACAGATCTTAACCCACTGTAAGTCTTCTAAAAACAATTTGGATTTGAATGTAATAATCATTATAGGATTGTTAAAAATTTTAGATTATTTGGTTGCATGTTTCATAATTAATTAGGTTAATTGTTAACTAAATCCCAACAAAAGGATCTGCCAGGTTGTCAACCGTTGAGATCTTCTTCACCTCTACGTCTTTACGCTGCACGATCTCTCTAATAAAATGGTATTTCCTCTCAATATGCTTGGAGCACTTATGACTTCTAGGTTCCTTTGAGTTAGCAACAACCTCACTATTATCACAGTCAGGTTAGTACCTGAATTTATATCCGTCTGAAAGTCGAAATCGGTATACCCCTTCATAGTCCGGTTAGTACTTGAATATCTAAGCATCAAGTTCTTAGTTCTTCGAAGATACTTAAAAACATGCTTAAAAGCAGCCCAATGCTAGGGTCCAAGATTTATTGGAAATGGTTAACTAAGCCTACATCGAAATATATATCATGTCTAGTGCACAACTTAGCATACATGAGAATTGCTACGGCCGAAGTATAGGTAATCTTTCTCATGTCCTGAATCTCTTGTGCAGTCTTTGGAGACTGGTCCTTAGAAAGTGAGACTTCGTATTTCAAGGGGTTTTGGCGATTCTTAGAGTCTTCCATAGTGAAGGGATCCATCACCTTATCTATATAAGATACTTAGGAGAGCAACAAGGTTCGGTTCTTTCGATCTCAAAAGATCTGAATTTCCAGAATATACGCAGCTTCTCCTAGATCGTTCATATCAAACTGGAAACTAACTAGATCTTAACCTCAAATAATTTACCCACATCATAACCAATGAGTAATATCTCATCGACAAACAGTACCAGAAACACAACCTTGTCCTCGTGTATCAACTTATAAACACAAGGTTCATCTATTGAGTGTTCAAAACCGAATGTTTTTACTGTTTCATCGAATCTAATATTCCATGATCTAGATGCTTGCTTTAATCCATAAATGGATTTAAGCAACTCACAAACCTTGGTCTCTTGACCGCTTTCCATGTAACCGTCTCCTTGAGTCATGAAAATGGGCTCGTCAAGATTTCCATTCGGAAAGGCAGTCGTGACATCCATTTTCCAGATCTTATAATCGAGAACAACAATTATGGATAGGAGTATGCGGATGGACTTAAGCATTGTGACATGCTAGAAAGTTTCTTCATAGTCGATACCTTTCTTTTGCGTGTAACCCTCAGTCACTAGTCGATCTTTGAACGTCTCAACGTTCCAATCGGGACCTCTTTTCTTCTTATAGATCCACTTACACCCTATGGGTGTAACCCCTTCAGGTAGGTCTACAAGTTTCTAGACTTTGTTGACATATATCGAACGCATCTCAACTTTCATGGCGTCAAGCCAAAGGGTTGATTCAGAACTAGTCATTGCTTGGCTATAGGAAACACGGTCATCCATGTCAGAGACGGCTACGAGAGTTTCTCCATAAGACATGTACTTGTCGGGCTTTTCAGAAGCCCTCCCACTACGTCTAAGTACTACTTGACGAGATTCAGAATTGTTAGGTTATGTTTCAGTTGGGATAAGAATAGTTCTTACAGATGACGTAGAAGCATCCTCACCCAACTTTTCTTCAAGAAAAAATATTGCTTCTAGGTTTTGTATTCTTCATAAAGTCCTCCTCGAGGAAACGAGCATTACTGCTGACAAACGTTTTTTTGTCCTCGAGAATCCAACGAACACACATAATTCTAACCTACTAGCCAACTTGCGAGTGTTTTGCCGTAGCACATGTGCATGGCAACCCCAAATTTTGGTGTGGCTTAAACTAACTTTACACCCAGTCCATCGTTCATAGTACTAGGGACCGTTTTAGGCGAAACTTGGTTCAGAATATATACGGCAGTTTCGAGGGCATATCCCCAAAAGGAATTAGGTAGTGATGAATAACTCATCATTGATCTAACCATCTCCAGTATAGTTCGATTCCTTCTCTCCGACTCTCTATTTTATTGAGGTTTTTCAGGTGGTTTGAGCTGAGAAGCGATACCTTCTTCTTTGGAGAAAGTCATAGAATTCTTCAGATAAGTACTCACCACCACGATCAGATCGAAGGGTTTTGATCTGTTTTCCAGTTTTCTTTTCCATTAAAGCCCGAAGTGTTCGTATACTCCATGTGCCTGAATTCTGAGCGGACCACATACATCAGAATGCACTAGTTCCAGCTACTCAGTGGCTCTTCGACCTTTATAAGAGAAATGTCAATTGGTCATTTTTCCTTCTATACAGGATTCACAAGTAGGCAGTGAGCCTATTCCAGAGGCTTGGAGTGGACCTTTCTTCACAAGTCTCTTAATCCTATCTAGACTAATATGATCAAGTCTTAAGTACCAAAAATGTGTTAATTTTATTAGATCAGAGGAGTCATTAAGTTTGATCCTCTTTGATTCTCTAACTAGATCATTATCTATACCAGTGTCTAATAGCAAATGTTATGTATGATAAATATAGTATAAACCATTCTTTATACAAGCATCAATAAAAATGAATTGGAAAAACAAATTCGAATTCCAATATCAATAAACTTTAAATAATAATTCTGCTCAACAATTTTAGCTCTATATAGTTTTTTTCCAAAGGAAAGAACAAAATACACAATATTCAAATTTAAATTTTGTCTTGAAAGATAATGTCATGGATCCCACAGTCTCGAGGTAGGCAGGACAGCGCCTATGCTAGAGTCCCTCAGCGGTGTGAAGCTCCTTCATTAGCTCGGCAACTGCGTACCCAAACTTATTCATGGAGTAGTTCATCTTTAAAGTATCAAAAGATTCAGGGAGAGAGTTTCCAAGATCATATCTATTTTGGTATCTCCATCAATCTTAGATCCAAGGATTTCCATGTCATTGAGATAACTTATGATCAACATCATGTGTTTTATGACGGGAGTCCCAGCTTTCATACCTCAGTTCATAAATTGTCGAACCGCTTGTTGTCTACCCTGACGCCTTTGCCCTCCAATCATCTCATGGAGATTGTAGAGCATGTTTTTGGATGAATAAACTTTACAATGTTCTTGTTGCAATACATTGTTCAACGATGCTAAAATATAGCACCTCACAATCTCATCGGATCGGATCCAGGCCGCTAGGAATTCCTTTTCCTCTTGAGTCGAATCATCATTCGTTTCAGGAGGGCATTGGGTGGTGAGTACTCATTTTTGCTTGTCAATAGTAAGGATGATGTCTAGGCTACGTTTCTAATCTACGTAGTTTTCTTATTCCAATTTATTTGACGAAAGGATATTAGAGAGAGGGTTTAGAGACATACTGTTGAAAGTTGAAACAATTTATGATTAGTCTTTTGTTTAGAATTTCAAGTTTTTGAGTTTGACAGGAAAATCCAAAGGTGATATGAACAAAAATGACACTTTATTTGTCCGAGGGAAGGCTGCAAAGAGTAAACTTTCATAAGTAAAAGACACATCATTAATACATAGAGGGGAGGATTACTGGAGATTGAGTCTAAGTGTGAAACAAACCACTTAGTTCAAAAGACCTACTTTAAAAACAATCCACAGATGGGAGGCCTTGTCTCATTGTTTCACTTTTGAATGTTAATTTACAAGCAATGTTAAGAGAAAAATGTCGTTGAGTACTCTCATTAAAGAGAGGGCCATGAGAATGACTCTTAGTATGGCGACATTTGCACTTATCATTATTGTTAGGATCGTGGGTCCCAAAGAACAAGTACAACTCTCCCACTTATGTTTTAGAATTGGAATTTCTTCTCTTGTATGTTTGGAAACATGTTTCCTTGAGTAAAGACAGATAGAGTGGAACACTAGAAAAAAGAGCCCTAAAAAAATCAATATTTGTGAGGGGAGAACAGTGTTAATGCACAAAGGCACAAGTACCGTACTCGGATCTTTTTTTCTAATTTATTTTCCTA
The DNA here is from genome assembly GCA_958296335.1 of Urtica urens. Classification (NCBI taxonomy): domain Eukaryota; kingdom Viridiplantae; phylum Streptophyta; class Magnoliopsida; order Rosales; family Urticaceae; genus Urtica; species Urtica urens. The sequence continues at coordinate 30,729,018 of OY282521.1, forward strand.
AGGTAAGGAAAGTGTGTGAGGTACGAAGTCTCACTTTTGCACCTGGAAGTTTTGAGATAATAAATCTCCCGAAAACTATTTTTTTTTCTTCTGCTCATTTTCTTTCAAGGAATCTTCATGGTGGTTGAGCGCGTGAACGTCTATTAGCAACGGTTTCATCAAGAAGAGAGGAAAAAGTTAGGAGTCGCAAATCCGGAAAATATCCTCGACTCGCGGACTGGCGTACACCTCAGACTTATACGGTCATAAATGACACATCGGTATCCTAATGGCTTGAAACCAATTGCATTGGACAGGTAACATCGGTACCTTTAATTTGAGTCAAGCACCACTAATTTTCATACTATGAGAAAAATGTTATGACCATTTTACTAAGACATAACAATTTGTCCAGAAAACTGAAATCAATTAAAAGGTACGCTGGATCAAGGTGTTTGAGAAACGAAGTTTGTTGAAGTGTTTTATTTATTTGTTTGATTTCAATTTTGTGTTATATTAATATATTAATGATTTACACAAAATAAACAATTAAAATGATATAAAACATTCGATAATCGATTTAAACTAGAAGTACAATAAAACTAGATTAACGATATGCACAAATTTTCAAACTAGTCAAAAAACTAATTTTGATTATGCTAAACACAAAATTTTTAAGAACAGATTTTAATTAGTTTATATAGCATCCCTAGCATGTATAAAATCAGCATGTTATTTATTTTAAAGTGATACATAATAAAATAATATATCGAACACAAACCTGGCATATTCAAAATCTAAGCAAATTTCGTAAAGAATTTCTTTTATTATAGTTTTAAAACCATGTTCATGTTTAAACTTTAACTCATGCTCTGGTACCATTTGTTGGAGTCGATATAGGATTTAAAAATTAATTATCATATCATATATAGCGGAATATAATATATTGTTTTGAACACGTGTAAAACTATTTTTCTACCTAGACAAAGTGCATAAACATGTTATTAATTAAAACATATAATAAAGAAAAATTGCACCAAATAGCATTTGTAAACATTGTAATTGCTTTATAGCCATACTTTAAGCAATTTTAAAGATATAGCCTAATTAAATGACGTGGCAACTTTTTTTCTTTTTTGGCTTCCTATCGTCCCCTTTCATATTATTAATTAAACATTATTTCAGGTGTTTTAAATATCCAAAACTGTGTTTTATTCTTTCTGTTATATTTTTATAGTCTCTCTCAATATAAGCGGTTATAGTTTTTTTTAAAAAGAAAGATGTTCTTTATAATTACACATTAACCGTCTTTTTTACGTTTTAAACCCTCTGACTATATATATTTTTTATTTAAGAAAAAGGCTTCATATCTGTAACATCTTCCTCGTCAGCTTTGCCTGGATATATTTCGGTACGTTAATTTTGGTTAATTTACTCTTTTTAGTTTGTATATTCGTTGATATCTACTGTTAACATTTTTGCCTGAATGTTATTATCTATTTATTTTGATTGATTTACTTTTTCATATTTGCATGTTTAAACTGGGTTTTCCCTAATCAATTTATTATTTAATAATTTTGAACACTCCATTAGTGGGGTAATTTACCATAGGCGGGAGTTAACATTATTAACTGCCATTAGTGGGGTAATTTACTTTTGAATTTATTTGTATTTCAAATTATTGCATTTATTTGGGTTTATTAATTATTTCTTATTTCGATTTTCGTCAGGGTTAATCCTGTCATTATGGCCGATTTATTTTGGTTTATTACTATAAACCAAAATTTTAAAAAGTTTGGCTATTTTGCAATTCATAAGTTTCAAATGGCTATATCTCTTATTCTCCCTATAATAAATATGAAAAATATTTAGTACCTTTTTCTTGTTGCTTGATCTTGGAGACCCTTCTCGGATGAAGTTCTTACGCCTCGCCTCGCTGCTTCTTGTCCTCGGAATCTCGAGCAACTACAAAAGTTTCTACCACTAGAGTCTTCGAGCGTTTGAAGAGTTACGTGAGTGGGCACTATTAAACAATATGAACCATGAACGAGTCTTGGATCATAAGCTAATAGTCTAGATTAAGTGAGGATCTAGGTGCCAAAATAAAAGATTATTTTAGCGAGAGAGAGAGAGAGAGGTATCGTAGGCTAGAATGAGAGAGAGGAATACTAAAAACTTATGTTCACATCTCAATGTGAGGCTCTATTTATAGTAGAACTTCATACAAGAAAGGGTAATTACGTTTTCTTATTGTGTATTCATGACACAATATTTGATTTCGTCCTCCCTTTTCCTTCTACATGGCCGGCCATACAATGCTATAAGTGATAAAAATTTGTTTCTTCGCTTAGCAAATTTATTTCCATCTCAAAGAAATTCATTTCCTCTTTTCTTTTGGGCAATTACCAATAAACAATAATGCACAAAATAACAAGAGATAGTTTCCTTCTCTCATCTTGATGTTGGCCGAACTCTATACATGGGAAGAGTTTCTAGATACTTCCTTATTTCTTTAAAGACAATTCTTAAAATACCCATTGTAGAATTAATATTGCACCAATAATGAAATTAATTTCATAATGCCTCAAACGACTTCTCGGCTTGAGAAAATAATTTTTATTTCCATCATATGAAAATATTCAAAATCGTCTTATGGGCATCTCTGCCAACAACAACAAGAGATATATGGAATAGACTAAGAGAAATGTTTCTTCAATCGAATGGACCAAGGATCCTTCCTCTGAGATGAAAATTTGTTAATCTCACATAAGATCACAATTCAATCGGTGAATATTTTTCAAAACTACAGTGTTGTTGTGATGATCTTGCAGATTTCCAATCAGCTTGTATTTTTCCTTACCATTGCGGTGGGAAGGAAAAATTAGAGAAATTTGCACAAGCTGAATATGTCATGCTATCCTCCATGGGATTAATGAGATATATACCATAGCTAGGAGTCAAGTTCTCCTCATGGAGCCTATTCCACCAATTGACAAAGTATACGCAATGTTAACACATGATGAAGCTCAGAGAGATGTAGGGATTGACAACATTCCAAATGATCAATCGAGTTCTTTGGCCATGACAGTCAAAAATGATCAAAAGAAGTCCAAGATTAAACCCAAATATTTTCCAATTTGCTGTCACTATAGAATCCCTGGACAGAAAGTTGATAAATGCTATAAACTTTAGGGTTATCCTCCAGGTTACAAGTTCAAAATCAAGCCTCAAATCAACTCTGTTGATGGAATCACAAACATATGACTAAATGATAATTCTACTAAGTCAAGTATCTCCTCAATAAAAATCCATCACATCATCATTCACATGTCAACAAAGTTAACCTCAATCAATCTCTCTTAGCCAGGATTATCCAATGAGGCAAACATGTTATCATTCCAAACAAGTTTACATGGTTATTCTCAATATTTATAATAATTCACCTAATGGAAACTGGACCTTAGACTCATGAGTTTCACGACATATATGTGCAGAAAAGACTCAATTCATGAATTTAAGACTTTTCTTTAATTCTATTGTGACCTTGCCTAATCAAACTGTTGTTCTTGTCAAATTTATTCAAAATGTTTATATCAGCAAAATATTAACATTGCACTAATATTATTTACGTTCCAAGTTTTAGAGTGAACTTGATTCAATCAAAGCACTCACCAAAGAACTGAATTTAACAGTCAGTTTTTCTTCAAATTCATATTGTATACAGAATACCAAGGCAATGAAGATAATTAGAAAGTGTGGTAGCATAAGAGACTTTTACATTCTGAATAAAGACAACTTAGTTCTGTTAAGAATGCATTTATGAACAAAGTCACACATCATATTTGGCATCAAAGATAGGGGCATCTGTCTTTTCACATATTAAAATATAGCCTTGTTATGTTTGCCCCTTAGCCAAATAACATAGTTCGCCTTTTATTTCAAAAAATAAATTTTAAGATTTCATATTTGATTTGATACACCGTGATGTTTGGGGCCCTATTATAAACCTATATTTGGAAACCTATATATGTCTGGAAACCTATATCTTAAGTCATAATGCGGAAAACATGGGTGAAGGCTAATCATCATGTGAGAGAGTTCTACACTTGTGGTAAGTGTACGATCCAGAAAGGCCTTGGGGTACATGTAAACACCCCGAGTTTTTCCAAAAAAAAGAAACTTTTGAATTTTAGAAGCGACTACTTGCTTCTAATTGTCCTAGTCGACATAATAGAAGCAACTAGTCGCTTATAAAGGCCTAATCCTTTGGCTCCCTTCTTCCCCGCCATTTTTTTGTTATATTTAGGAATTAGAAGCGACTAGTCGCTTCTATTGTCGCTTCTAATGTCCAAATTATTTGGCGCCAACTTCTCTGCGCCAAAATTTCACTAAGTATAGAAATTTAAGAATTAGAAGGAACATTGTCGTTTCTAATGCCCAAATTATTTGGCTCCAAAACCCATCCGCCAAAATTTCACTTCTCGAGAGATTAGAAGCGACATTAGAAGCGACAATGTTGCTTCTAATTCCCCCACTCACCAAAACATTGTCGTTTTGGTTTTGAAAGACATTAGAAGTGACTAGTCGCTTATAATGTTCCTAGGTCATTAAAACTCCTGAGCCTCTTCTTTCCCCTCCATTTCTCTTCCCCTTTTTTGAAACTCTCTCATTTTCCACTTCTCCAGCCTCTCCTCCGGCAATCACTGCCCAGCCCCACCTCCGCCTCTTCTCCTGCCTTGCTTCCCCTTTGGCCCTGCCTCCCCTCAGCCCGCCCCCACGCCCTGCCTCCTCTATGCTTCAGCCTCACGCCTTGCCTCCGCCTAGCCTCCCCTCCCCTCCGCTCTAGCCTAACCTCTGCCCAGCCTCTCCTCCCTTCCGCTCCGGCCCTGCCGCTGCCCAGCCTCTCCTCCCTTCCGCTCCGGCCCTGCCGCTGCCCTGCCTCCTCTCCTCGTCGCTCTGGCCCTGCTTCCGTCTGCCTGCACACCCAGCCTCCCATCCCCTCCCCTTCAAACCTACCTCTCCTACACCCACCCGCACGCCCAGCCTCCTTTACGCTCCGGCCCGGACGCCCTGCCTCTGCCCATCCTCCCTTCTCTTTCGCTCTGGACCTGCCTCCGCCAAGACTTTGTCCTGCCTCCGCCAAGACTTTGTCCTGCCTCCGCTTAGCCTTCATTCTGCCTCCGAACTCCGCACAGGCTCTGCCTCTGAACTCCGCACGCCCAACCCTCCTCCAGCCGGCATTCCTCTCTTCTCCCTCCTGTCGGCATCTCCAATCTCACCCTCCGGCCGCTTCTCCTTCTTCCGGTAAGTTCTCTCAATGTCTCTGACTCCCAGTTTACAGTTTGGTTATTTTGGTTTACATTTTCGCATCCTATGTTTGTACCCAGAATGCCTCCAGCCGAGTCTCCGCCTCCCTGGTCTCACGCCGCCTCCCGCAGACAGTGGTTCTCCTGAAAGTGTAAGCCACATGTACAAAGTCAAAGCCTTTTTGGTATAATTTTTTACGTTTAAACGTGCTCTTCGATTATAAATTTTGTATTAATACGGTTATAAATGTTGTTTTAGTTTTTCCAGTCAATCGAAGCCTTGAGTTGATCGCATTCTCGTATTGATTGTCGCCATATTTTGGTCTGTTAGGATTGGTGCCAACAAAGGAGATTTAAGACATTATAAATACTTTGTATTTGATTTTGCTGAGACATTATATAAAGTTAAATATTCATTCTTTATTTAATTTTGTTTTTATGTATGTATGTTACGCTCTGAATCTGTCATCAACGAAAGGGGTGCTAAGTATAAACTTGACAAGATAGCCCCTTGTGACTAATTTAAACATTTGTTCGCAATTTTAAGCTCGATGGAGCAATCGAATATGAGTAATGATTGTTTGAATGGATCATGATATCTTATCTTGTGATATAGAGAGTTGTGACTCTGTGTTTCAATCTTGATATCTTATAGAAGATATTGAACAAGACCTGTGATACAATGAAGCTCGAGATAAAACTGTTTAAACACTCGAAACTTCAAGATCGCATGCGAGAGGTATTTTGGTACTTACCTAAATCCTGAAGTGAATGCATAATCGATGTGACACCTTATGACATTGTATTTTTCAATGGGCAATGGCTAAGTTATAGTTGCATCTGACCAAACGGTTAGTATTATAACACTGTCATATTGGGTTATGTGATTCACAGATACGGAATTCATGTTGAAACAATGCCAATGCATCAGTATCACACTATGCTTTGTTATGAGAGTGTGAATGAATAAACCTGGCTAGGTATTCATCGAATTAGAACATTCTTTAATTAAAACATGTGACGTGTAAAGACATCTCACTTTATGTTTTTCTCATTCACAAATAACCAACGAGTTAGTGAAATAATAACTCAGGGGTAAAATGGTAATTTTACATTCTTCTGAGTTACTGATACACATGAACGGTAATATCGTAAAATACTATGTGGATCGTGTGAAGAATTGTTTTTTCACATGAAACGGAAAATATACGCATATGAACTAAGAGAGTTTCAATATTAGTGGAATCGACTAATATTAAGAATTAAAACACGGAAAAGGTTTGTGAACTTTTGAGTCCGATCTTTATTCTAAATCTTCGTTCATGTGAGTCCATTAGGTCTCAGTGATAGACCCTCGGATGAAATTTATTGAAGAAGGACAATTTGATTTTCTCATTTAAGTAAATTGTGATTTACACTAAAAAAATGTTTTTCTAAGTAATCAAATAAATAATTGGTTATTTATTATTTTATTTATTTAATGAATCATATTATGTTAATAATTGGATATTAAAAGATTTAAATGATTCAAATAAATCAAAGATGAAAATAAATATTTTCTCATTTCGTACAATCTTGAATAATATGAAAATAATGATTTGTCATTAAATAAATGAGATATTCCAAAATAATTAAATATTATAATGGAAATAATTCAAAATAAATATTTTTCGAATATAGGATTATACTCGGCCATAAATAATAAATTAGGTCAGAGAATTAATTTTAGAGATTAATTAAAAGAATAATGGGCTTAAGTTTGACTATTGGGTTTGACCTACAAAAACCCCGCTCTCTTTTTATTTAAAGGGTTTTTTGAAAACCCTAACCCTAACCCTAATCATAAAATTTTCGGCCAGCCTCCCTCTTCCGAAAGTTATTGAGTGATCCCGAGTGTCCCTTATTGTTAAATTGAAGAAACCACCCTTTTAATCTCATAAAATCCCGAGGGAATTACCATTGAATCTTCTATTGGTGTTTGAGTGACTTTGTACACGCAGGTATCCACTTAAGATGCGAAGAAATCGAGCGAAACGGAGCAATGCTCATTTCAGCCTGCTGGCCGGATTGGGTAACCCGATTGGTAACCGGACTGCGAGCGTGCCTAAGCCACCACCGGCGACTCAGAGCGTTTCTGTTCACGAAATTTTACAGGGTAATTCCTCTTGGTGTCTCCCACATTCTTGCAGATTTTCACGGCCAAATTCTACCGGACGAAGCCACAGCGACGAAGGCACGTTTCTGTTCGGCGAGACAGATTCCAATCCGGCGGGTCCTGTCTTCCAATCCGACGGGTCAGATTTCAAAATATTGACGAGGCGCTCCGACGTTAGCTAGCAACGCACAAGGTTGTTTACAACCTCACATGTAAGTGTTCTAAACAAATTGGATCTGTTTTAATGATTTATGAATGTGTTTATAAGTTGTTAGATGGTTTGGCTCAATTTGTTGACATGTTTAGAATAAATAGTTTATTTACATGTTTATGATTTTTAATGCCTAAGTTGTTAGTTTATTAAAATGAGTATTAATACAGATCATATTATGTAATTCCGCCACATATAGATGTGTTATATAATATCATTGTTTAATTTGTTAAATAATTTCCAACAAAGCAAGCCTATTACACTTTACTGTGATAATAGTGGAGCTGTTGCTAATTGTAAGGAGCCAAGAAGTCAAAAGCGCTCTAAGTACATAGAGCAAAATTATCACCTAGTACGAGATATTGTTCATAGAAGGGACGATGATCCCTTTGATAAGCCTTGCTGATCCCTTTGCAAAGCCTTTAACGAGTAAAGTCTTCAAGGAACACCTAGAAGTATTGGGACTGAAGGATCATTCGCATCTCCTTTGAGTCAAGTGGGAGTTTGTTGGGATTGGTTCCCACAAAGGAGATATTAGACATTGAAATACATTTGTATTTAATTTTAAAGAAACATTAATATTAATAAATATTCATTCTTTATTATGTTTGTGTTTATGTATGAATGCTATGCTCTGAAACTATCATCAACGAAAGGGGTACTAAGTATAGAGTTGACAAGATAGCCCTTTGTGACTAGTTTAAACATATGTTCGCAATCTTAAGATCAATAGATCAATCGAATCTAAGTAACGATTGTTTGAATGAATCATTATATCTTATCTTGTGATATAGAGAGTTATGACTTTGTGTTTCATTCTTGATATCTTATAAAAGATTGAATAAGACCAGTGATACTTAGAAGCTCGAGATAAAACAGTTTAAACACTCGAAGCATCAAGATCACATACAAGGGGTAGTTTGGTACATACCTAAATCCTGGAGTGAGTATATGATTGATATTATACTTTATGAAATTTGATTTGTCAATGGGCAATTACTAAGTTATAGTTTCATATGATCCGACGTTGGTGTCATAAACTTGTCATATTGGGTTATATAATTCACAGATACGGAATTCATGTTCAAACAATGCAAATGCATTAGTATCACATTATGCTTTGTTATGAGAATGTGAATGAATCAACCTGGCTAGGTATTCATCGAAAAAGAACATTCTTTGATTAAAACATGTGACATGTAAAGACATCTCACTATATGTTTTTTCTCATTCACAAATAACAAAGGAGATAGTGAAACAATTGTTAGCAGAGATGCCCACGAGAAAATTGTTTATTTAGATATTGATGTAATATATAAATCTTTATAAAGTCCTTATTGTAATTTGCTGATTAAATCAATAAAAGTTGAAACGTCATTCATTCCTTTTTAGTTTGATTGAAGATTTATGATATTCAATAGTCTTATAGTCCTTAATCAAACCTAACAATGTATGAAGAGACAAATGTAGATTTGCGTGAACAAACTCTTCATGGTTTGACTAAAATGATATATTCGCAATCTAAAGATCAACGGACTATTGATTCGAGTATGAGTGTTGGAAGAATCTATGATGTCTGGTTACGAGGTATAGAGAGTTAGGAACTCTATAGTTCTTCCAGTGTATCTTTCGAAGATACTGAATTGACCAGGGCACCTTTAGAGACAATGAAAGAACAAACCATTTTGCATCTTCTGTCTCAGTGTCACTATGTATGAACTGCATGATGCTTACCTAAATCCTGAAATGAGACATGTCATTTCATAGCATTAATACTCTCATTTGAGAAAATCAAATTCTAGATCCATTACGTGATCTAGACTAGGCCAATTGGTGAGATATTAAGTTATGAAGATGTCATGAACCAACTTTGTGAAGTTCTCATATATATGGAATTCATGTACAAGATTGTTGAGATGCAATATATATCACCTCATGCTTTATTACTTGGATTGTGAATAAATGAACTGCGCAGTATCCAAAATTAAGTAGCGACTTTATTTGGATGAAACAATGTGACTTGTTAGCTCCTCGTCAATACATTGTTTCTAACTTATTCACAAGTAACAAAGGAGTTGAGGAAATAACAACTAGAAGGGTAAAATGGTAACTTTATAAATCCCATCTAGTTGATGATATTCATGAAGGGTAATCATTCGATAATATTCAGTAGATCCAATCATCAAAAATAAGTAGATTTTTTAGTAGAAACTATATTCATTTGAACCGAGAGATTTTCAGTGTCAACTCTTTAGTGGAGTCAATTGAAAATAAACTAGACTTGGAAGAGTTTGTGAACTTTGAGTCCAAGAGTCCTAGTTAAAGTTTTTCTCATTTGGGTCCATGAGGTCACTATAACAAGTCATTAGAGTAGAGTTTATTAAACTAGAAGCTAAGTCAAAATAAGGTCAATTGTTGAACTAGACGTATTTTCATAAAATGGTGTAAAGGGTATATTCGTCCTTAAGGATAATTGATGTAAAATGTAAAAATAATATTTTGAATTTTCTCACAAATAATTTTAAAGTCACATGGCTCAAAATTGGTTTTCATGCTTAGTGAATTAAATTTTGTGACAAGTTATTGTATGGGCAATAATGCGAGTGCTTTTCCGTAATTTGTTATGAACAAATTAAGAAGTAAATATGTGACTGAAGACACATATATGGCCGATCACTTTACATCAAGGAAGGGAGAGAAACATATTTTTTTATTTGGTGCATTATTGCATATTGGTAATTGCCCAAAAGGAAAGAGGAAATAAATTTCTTTGAGAAGGAAACAAATATACTAAGTGATGAAACAAATTTCTCTCACTTAAGACACTAGGGTGGCCGACTATTTGGAAGAGAAAGGGAGGAGGAAATCAAATATTGTGTCATGAATACACAATAGGAAATGGAAATTACACTTTCTTGTATTTCCTTCTCCTATAAATAGAGCCTCACATATATATGTGAAAATAAGTTTTTTTTGTCTTGCACTCTCTCTTCTAGCCGACCATGTTCCTCCCTCTATCTCTAAAACACTCTTTTATTTTGGCACCTAGATCCTCACTTGATCTAGAGAATTAATTTATGATCCAAAAATTGTTCTTGGTTCATATCGTTTAATAGTGCCCACTCACTAAACTCTTCAAAAGCTCGAAGACTCTAGTGGTAGAAACTTTCGCGGTTGCTCGAGATTCCAAAGACGAGTCAGCGAGACAAGGAGAAGGATCTTCATCCAAGAAAGGACTCCAAGATCAAAAAACAAAGAAAAGTTAGTATTCAAGCAATTTAAATAATGTTTTTAACTTATAAGATGTTCATGCACTTTTCTTAGGTTAGTAAAATTGTTTTACTTTAAAGAAACTTTATATTCCGCCTTAATATGATTAATGATAATATTTCTTAACCCTATACATATTCCAACAAATGGTATCAGAGCTATGGTCAAAGTATAAGCATATACATGTTATTTAAAAATCATTATACGAAAAATTGTTTTTTAAAATTTCTTGAATAATGGTTTTTGCTAAGACTACATCTTAAAAAAATTAATTTTTTGGTACGACCTCTAAAATTAAATTCGTGTTAATTTTCCACTTGTTAAATATGCTATATTAATACATTAAAAATTGTTTTTAATTATTTTATGTTTAGCATACTCGAAATCAATTTTTTGACAAGTTTGAAAATTTTGTGTATTCAAGGTTAGTATTCAAGTATTTTAAATAATGTTTTTAATTGATACATATTCATGCACGTTGCCTAGGTCATTAAAATTGTTTTAGTTGTAAAGAAATTTTATATTCCGCCATGAAAATGATTAATGATAATTTTTTAGATTAGTCTTAACAGACTAATAGCATATCCTCTAAATATAGTAATAAGTAGATCATATGATTGTTTGAAATCCTTTTATAGTAAATGCACCAATCATATTGACTTCTCAAATACTTATAATGAATCATAAACTCGTCAAATTTCAAATACTATTGTCATGGTGATTTTTTTAAACCATATAATAAATTATGTAACAAACAAACTTTAGCCTTAGTATCTCCTAGTTCATAACCCTACAGTTGTTGCATATAGATTTTTTCATCCAAGTCTCCATACAAGAAAGCAGTAGTGACATCCATTTGTTCTAAATCCCAGTTATGATAAGCAACGAGAGCAAGAATTATTCCAATTGACCTAGGCTTAACTACAAGAGAATAAATTTTGTTATAGTAAATTTCTTCTAGTTGTGAATATCCTTTAGCTACTAACCTAGCCTTATACCTAGGTTTTTCAACTCTTGGAATCCATTCTTTGACTTTAAAAATCCACTGGGAACCTACAACTTTCTTTTGATGTGGCTTATCTACAGCAGTCCAAATGTTATTTAATTTCAGTGAGTTAAGTTTTTCAGCCATAGCTGATCTCTGTAGATCTTTGTTCTTACAGCTACTAGCCTCTCTATAAATTCTAGGTTCTTCTTCTCAAATTTCAGATCCTATCATATAGGCATAAGCAGTGAGATCATAGCCAAACCTTTGTGTTGGTCTTGAGACTCTTCTTGCTCGGTCTCCGACAAGGTTGTAGGCTTCTTGAGTCTGATCTTCTTGTTGAGCCTATTCTGGTTCTTGAAATTGTTCTTGCTCAGGGACAACTTCAATACCTACTTCTGGCTCTTGATCTTGATCCTCATGAGGATGTCTCTGTAGAGCTTTTTCTAGTTCCACCTAGACTTGAGTATCTTGTTGATCATTCTCAGGAAAAGTTTCGGAGTCTGTGGCTTCTTTCCTGTTTTGAAAATCTTACTCATTAAAAGTCACGTCTCTGCTAATTATGCATTTCTGTTGGAATAGGTCTAGGGTTAAGAAAAAATTATCATCTACAATTAATTGCGGAATATAAAAATTTCTTTGCTAGTAAAACAATTTTACCAAGCTAGGAAAAGTGCATGAACGTCATATTATTTAAAACCATTATTTAATTACTTGTTGCTAACCTTTCTTGTAGCTTCATCTTTGAGAAGTCATAGGAAATGTAGATCGTCTCGTCTTGCTCGTTTCTTTCACACCTTGTCGTGAGCTCGAGAAACCTAAAGTTTCCATTCAAAGAGTCTATAGAGGATTCGAAGGATTTGTGTGTGGGAAAAATTAAACACAATAACTCAAGAACAAGTCTATGAGCTGAAGAGCTAATTTAAGCGTAAGTCTAATGAGGACTTCGGTGCCAAAATAAGAGATATTTTAGAGAGAGGGAGAGAAAGTGGTAGGAAAAAACTAGAGAGAAGAAATATCTTTACAATTAAATGCAAAGAATTCTCTCCTCTTGTGATTTGTTTTGGCCAAACTCTACACCTCGGGAATGAGCTTCTAGATGCTTCCTTATTTCTTATAAAACAATTCTCCAAATATCAATTGTAGAATTAATATTGCACAAACAACGAAATTAATCTCATAATGCCTTAACCGACTTCTCGAATTTAGAAACTTATTTATATTTCCATCATATGAAAATATTCAAAGTCTTATTTTGACATTCACATCATTTTATGTCCATGTGGACAAAAATATCCTTTAGACGTTTTCCGAGAGAACGTCTAGTTCAACACTTGAACTTATTTTAACTTAACTTCTAGTTTAACAATGCAACTCTAATGACCTGTAATAGTGACTTTATGGATCCCAATAAACAAAGCTTGAGCTAAAATATTCGGACTCAAAAGTTCTAAAACTTTTTTCGAGTATTAACTTAATGTCAAATGACTACACTAAAGAATTGACACTGAGAATCTCTCGGTTCAAATGAATTTATTTTCTACTCAAATTCAACTTAATTACATTAAGTGGATCCATTGAATTTTATCTATTATTTGTTGGGATTGGTGCCTACAAAAGAGATATAAGACATTTTAAATACTTTGAAGTTGATTTTGCTAAGACATTAAATAAAGTTAAATATTCATTCGTCCTTTAATTTTGTGTTTATGTATGTTTGTTACGCTTTGGAACTGTCATAAACGAAAGGGGTGCTAAGTGCAGACTTAACTAGATAGCCCCTTGTGACTAATTTCAACATTTGTTCGCAATCTTAAGATTGATGGAGCAGTCGAATCTGAGTAATGATTATTTGAATGAATCATGATATCTTATCTTGTGACATAGAGAGTTGTGACTCTGTGTTTCATTATTGATATCTTATAGAAGATATTGAACAAGATCATTGATACTCTGAAGCTCGAGATAAACCCGTTTAATCACTCAAAATTTCAAGATCACATACGAGGGGTATTTTGGTACTTACCTAAATCCAAACATGGGACAAACAGCACTATATATCTTGAAGTGAATGCATAATCAATGTGACACCTTATGACATTTGATTTGTCAATGGGCAATGGCTATGTTATAGTTGTATCTGATCCGACGGTTGGTGTCATAACATTGTCATGTTTGGTTATATGATTCACAAATACGGAATTCATGTTGAAACAATGCTAATGCATTAGTATCACACTATGCTTTGTTATCAGAGTGTGAATGAATAAACTTGGCCATGTATTTATCGAATAATAAAATTCGTTGATTAAACATGTGACATGTAAAAACATCTCACTCTATGTTTTTTCTCACTCACAAATAACAAAAGAGTTAGTGAAACTAAAACTCAATGGTAAAACGGTAATTTTATATTCCTCTGAGTTACTGATACACATGAAGGGTAACATCGTAAAACACTTCGTTGATAGTGTGAAGAATTATTTTTTCACATCAAACAGAAAATAAACGCATACGAACTTAGAGAGTCTACTAATATTAAGAATTATAAGACGGAAAAGGTTTGTGAACTTTTGAGTGTGGTCTTTATTCTAAAGCTTCGTTCATGTGGATCCATAAGGTCTCAATCATAGACACTCAGAAAAGATAAAATTGAACAAGAATAATTTATTTACTCATTGAATATAAATTGTGATTTTTATCGAGAAAGTTATTTTTTAAGTAACTTAATAAATAATTAGTTATTTATTGTCATATTTATTTAATGAATTATATTGTATAATTATATTAATATAATACATTTTAATGATTCAAATAAATAAAAGAAGAAAATAAATATTTTATTATTTCGTACTTAATTGTAAAGTATGAAATTATTTAATGAAATTTCATTAATAAATGAGAGTTCTAATTAATTTGAGAATAAATAAATTATTTTTGGCCGAGTGTTTTGACATGGTTTGGCCAAAAATAATAGGTCAAGGATTTATAAAATGGTTTAAAATTAAGTAATGGGTTTTACCCAGTTTAAGCTCATTTGACCTTTTATTAAAAGGTTTAAGGAAACCCTAATCTCATACTTAACCCTAGCTAAAACTTTCGGCCACTTCCTCTCTCCCTCTTGTGTGTGTGTTCGGCCAAAAGAAAAAGAAGAGAAAAAATATTTTTCTTGCTTACTCTTGTTCTCTTGAGATTTCGCTTATTCTCGAGCGTTCATAGAAGAGCCCACACTCTTAATCTCCCTTATATTTTGAGTGTATTATCATTGATTCAATATTTTGGTGTTTGAGTGATTTTGTCTTCAACAAGGCCACCAAAACAGTGAAGAAATTGATTTAAAATCAATCGAAGGATCGACACTTCCTGACGGAATCCACCTAGGCGCAGGCTATCCCTGGCAAAAGCTGCCAATCCGTCGAAAGTCACAGGTCCAACCAGGTCCATGCCCGGCGTGTACCAGGCTCCCTATCCGGCGAAGACTCCAGGCGCACAGAAGGCCCAGTCCGGCGAGCTTCCCTGTCCGGCGAGCCTCCCAAACCGGCGAAGAGTCTGTCCGGTGAGCCTCCCAATCCAGCAAACCTCCTCTGGCCATGCACCTCACATCGAATCTGACAAGCTCTCTTCCCGTGTCGACTTGACGAGGCCTTCCGGAGTTAGCGAGCAACGTCCGGGATTGTTTAAAATCTCTTTTGTAAGTATTTCTCAATGAATTGGATATGTGATTATATATATTGTTTATTAAGGTTGCTAGTGTGTTCAATTTGTTGCTTAACATGTTTAGAATAAAAATGCTTATTGACATGTGTATAATTTTTGATGTGTAGGTTAATTGAATATATTAAAATTGTTTTAAATATATTAGATCTAATTATATATTGCCGCAGTATATAAGATATATTATATAATTAATTTTTTAATCGTTAAATAAATTCCAACATGATTACCCTTTATGGATATCATCAACTAGATGGGATTTATAATATTATCATTTCCCCTTATAGTTGTTATTTCCTCAACTCCTTTCTTACTTGTGAATAAGTTAGAAACAACGTATTTACGAGGAGCTAACAAATCACATTGTTTCATCCAAATAAAGTCGCTATATAGTTTTGGATACCGCAGGGTTTATTTATTCACAATACAAGTAATAAAGCATGAGGTGATATACATTGCATTTCATAAATCTTGCACGTGAATACCATATCTGTGAGAACTTCAGAAAGATGGTTCATGACATCTTCATAACTTAATATCTCACCAATTAGTCTTGTCTAGATCACTGAGTGGCCCTAGAATTTGACTTTCTGAAATGACAATATGTAAGCTACGAAATGACATGTGTCATTTCAAGATTTAGGTAAGCACGATGCAATCCATACATAGTCACATTGAGACATAAGAAGTTAAATGGTTTGTTCTTACGTTGTTGCTAAAGGTGTACTGGTCAATTCAGTATCTTTAGAAGATACACTGGAAGAACTATAGAGTTCCTAACTCTCTATGCCTCGTAACCCGAAATCATAGATTATGCCAAAAATCATACTATGATCAATAGTCCGTTGATCTTTAGATTGCGAATATATCATTTTTGTTAAACCATGAAGAGATTGTTCACGCAAATCTACAATTGTCTCTTCATACATTGTTAGGTTTCATTAAGGACTATAAGACTATTGAATATCATAAATCTTCAAATAAAAAAAATGAATGAATGAACGTTTCAACTTTTATTAATTTAATCAGCAAATTACAATAAGGACTCATGAGAGATTTATATTACATCAATATGTAAATAAATAATTTTCTTCTGCGCATCTCTGCCAAAAATTTCCTCTGTCCAGGTTATGTGCACTTCAATTTATAGCCTTTAATCCCTTCTACATAACCTATAAATATGCATTTGATTGCCCTATGATCAATTTTTCTTTGACTGACGTGTGCATAATGAGTGCAGCCAAAGACTTTAAGTCTCTTGTAATCTGTTTCATGGTTAGACCAAAGATGCATAGGAGTTTTTAAATTTAATGCAGTTGAAGGACACCTATTTATCAAATAGCAAGCAGTTTTAGTAGCCTCTGCCCAAAAAAATATGAGGCAATTTTGCATGTGATAACATACATCTCACATTTTGAAGAATGGTTCTATTGATTCTCTCGCCCAAACCATTCTGTTGAGCAGTGTGTACAACACTGTGATGTCTTCCTATACCTTCTTCCCTGCAAAATTCGTTAAAAACATCTGCACATTACTCAAGACCATTTTCAGTTCTTAAATACTTGATCTTCTTTCCAGTTTGTGTTTCAACAGAAATTTTCCATGTCTTAAAAGTGTCAAAAGCTTCTGATTTGTGTTTTAAAATGTAAACCCAGATTCTTCTTGAATAGTCATCAATTGTGGACATGTAGTATCTGTTATCGCTGTGTGAAGGAATTCTTGATGGCCCCTAAATATCCGAGTGAATGTAATCAAGTACTCCTTGTGTTCTGTTCACACCCATGTTGAACCTTGCTCTTGATGATTTTCCATAAATGCAGTCTTCACAGCATTTCAGTTTTCGCAGTTTCTGTTCTCCGAGGCATCCATGTCTCTCAAGAATGTGCATCCCCTTTTCACTTAAATGCCAAGTCGAAGGTGCCACATTCTTGCTAAATCATATCTGCATATCACATTAGCATCCCAAAAATGGTTGTTCATATAAGAAAGTGTAAGCCATTTTTTTGTAGCCTTTCATGACAGTCTCTAATTTCCAAGTTGAAAATGTATCCATTTTCTGATTTGAAATTGTAGCGTAAATCTTCCAATGTTCCTAGAATTAGATTCCTTTTCATATCAGGAACAAACCTAACATTAGTTAAAATTCTATCAATTCCATCATACATTTTGATGCGTATATTACCCATATCATGAACTCTACAATATTTGTCGTTTAAAAGCAAGACATAGCCACTTTCTCCTTCTCGGTAGTCCTCAAACCATGATTTGGAAGGTAACATGTGGTACGTGCATCCTGTTTCAAGAACCTAGTTTTGGGATTCTTGTCTACAACATTGCGAGCCTCTGCACTTTCATAGTCGTCTTGTGCAATTGTTGCATTTGCTTAAGTCTTGGGTTTGTCAAAATATCTTTCCTTATCTGCGTCAGTCATGCTTCATATGTCCCTCCTTGTGGCAGTGGTAGCACTTGTACGTAAATTCTTTTTGTTCTTCATTTTCTTATTTTCACGAATCGACAGTCTTGTTCTTCCCTCAATTCTCGATGTTGGACTTCCAGTTATTCTTTCCCTTCCCTTGTACGTACAGAGCTTGTGTTGTTGGTCGTTTTTCTGATTTTGATACCAGATCCTTGACCTTCATTGCGATATGCACTTCTTCTAGGGTTAGTGAATCTTGCGCATATTTGATAGCTTCAATAAGATTAGAGAAATATTTAGGAAGATCATTCAGTTGTAAAACTGCTTGATCTTCGTCCTCAATCTTCCCATCGATGTTTTCTAAATCAAGAATGATTTTGCTGAGATCATCGAGTCCTTCACTGAGTGGTTTGTCCTATTGAATCTTGAAACTGTAAAGTCTTTCTTTGAGTAGAATTCGACTCGAGAGTGATTTCATCATGTAGAGTGATTCGAGTTTAGACCAAATACTAGCTTCCGATTTTTCTTTCGACACCTCTCTCATCACTTTATCGCCGAGATGAAGAATTAGTGTATTGTAGGCCATTTCGAGGATTTCAGCCTTCTCTATGGTTTACATTCATTCTAATTCTCCACAGCGCAAAGTCTCCTTTTAACGTCGAACCTCTCCACCTGAATTTTAGTGAGTCCCATTTTTTATTTTCAACTTTTGCCTTTGACCGTGTTGCAGGCTCTGATACCAATTGTTGTGCCTTGTTTACCTTCAGCCTCAAGAAAGCACAAGTTTCTTGAGAAAATTCACAATAACAACACATAATCGAAATACCATAAAAGATTAAAAATTGCAGAAAGAAAAATGACAATAAGATTTTGAATGTCAAAATAATATTTTGAATTTTATAACAAATTAATTTAAAGTCACACGGCTGAAAATTGGTTTTCATGCTTAGTGAATTAAATGCGAGGGCTTTTCCGTGATTGTATGGGCAATAATGCGAGGGCTTTTCCGTAATTGTTATGAACAAATTATGAAGTAAATATGTGTGTGTAGACATCCATATGGTCGGCCACTTTACATCAAGGGAGGGAGAGAAATATCTTCTTTTATTTGGTGCATTATTGCATATTGGTAATTGCCCAAAAGAAAAGAGGAAATGAATTTCTTTGAGAAGGAAACAAATGTGCTAAGTGAGAAAACAAATTTCTCTCACTTAAAGCACAAGGTGGCCGACCATTTGGAAGAGAAAGGGAAGAGAAAATCAACTATTATGTCATGAATACATAATAGGAAATGGTAATTACACTTTCTTGATTTTCCTTCTCCTATAAATAAAGCCTCACATAAAGATGTGAAAAGAAGTTTTTTGGTCTTGCACTCTCTCTTCTAGCCGACCACTTCTCTCTCTCTCTCTCTTAAATACTCTTTTATTTTGGCACCTAGATCCTCACTTGATCTAGAGAATTAGCTAATAATCCAAGAATTGTTCTTCGTTCATATTGTTTAATTGTGCCCAGTCACTAAACTCTTCAAACGCTCGAAAACTCTAGTGGTAGAAACTTTCGTGGTTGCTCGAGAATCCAAAGACGAAAGGAAGCGAGACAAGGAGAAGGATCTTCATCCAAGAAGGGACTCCAAGATCAAACAACAAGAGAAAGGTTAGTATTCAAGTATTTTAAATAATGTTTTTAATATATAACATGTATACTTTATCTAGGTTAGTAAAAATTGTTTTACTAGTAAAATAATTTTTTATATTCCGCCATTAAGATGATTAATGATAATTTTTTCTTAACCCTAGACCTATTCTAACAAATGGTATTAGAGCTATGGTCAAATTATAAACATGTACATGTTATTTAAAATCATTATAAGAAAATTGTTTTCTAAATTCACTAGAATAATAGTTTTTCCAAAAGACTAGATCTTACAAAATTTTAATTTTTTGGTACGACCTCTAAAATTAATTTTGTGTTGATTTTCCACTTGTTAAATAATGCTATATAAATACATTAAAAACATTTTTAATTATTTTATGTTTAGCATATTCAAAATAAATTTTTGACAAGTTTGAAAATTTGTGTACATAGTTTAAACTAGTTCTTTGCACTTCTAGTTTAAATTTGTTATTGAATTTTTTATATTATGTTGTTTATTTTATATTGTGTTTTATTATTAATATGTTAATATAACACACAATTGAAATCAAAACACACAATTAAAATGTTTCAATAAACCTCTTTCTCTTTACACCTAGATCCGACGTACTTTTAATTATTTTTCAAATTATGGACAAATTGTTATGGCTCCATAAAACTGGAATAACTCTTCTCTCCGATCTTGAAAATTAGTGGTTCTTAAACCAAATTAAAGGTACGGATGTTAGCTATCCAATGCAATTGGTTTCAGCTCAATCGGATACCGTATGTGTCATTTATGACCTTTTAAGTCCAAGGTGTACGGCAGTCCGCGAGTTCAGATTTTTTAATCCGGATTTTGCGACTCCAAGCTTTCTCCCGTGTTCTTAATGCTATCGTGGTTATTCCGACGTTCTCGCGCACAACCACCATGAAGACGCCTTGAAGGAAGATGTCATGAAGATGAAGATATTAGTTTTAGGAGATTAATAATCTCAAAAACTTTCAAGTGAAAAAGTGACGATTTATTAATCTCACACACTTTACTTAGGAAAAATAAATTAATAGACAAAAAGATCCGAGTATGTTCATTGTGCCTTAGTACATTAACACTGCTCTCCTCTCACAAATATCGATTTTAGACTTCTTTTTTCTAGTGACCCAATATACCTCTCTTTGCTAATGGAAACATGTTTCCTATATGTACAACTGTAGACGTGTAATTTTTCCAAAAATTAAGTGGGAGGATTGCACTTGTTTGCAATCCAGGATCCCCTTATTTTTTCCTAAAAAATAAGTGGGAGGGTTGTACTTATTGTTTGCAACCCACGATCCCCAACATTAATGTGAAGTGCACATATCTCCGGACTAATATTCACGCTCGTGGCCCTCTCTTAAATGAGAGTACTCATAGACGCATTGCTCCTAACATTGCTTTTATAGCTACGTTCAAAAGTGAAATGATGAGACAAGGCCTCCCCCCATTGAATTGTTTTCAAAGTAGATATTGTTGAACTAAGTTGTAGGTTACATACTTAGACTCAAACTTTAGTAATCCTCCCTCGAGGCCCTGCGAAAATTTTTGAGTGATCAAACTTTTTTATAAGGTGGCTAGTCATACCCTGATGTATTGACATCATGACTATGCATTAATGATGTGTCATTTACTTATGAAAGGAGACTCTTTGCGGCCTTCCCTAGAAGGAGTAAAGTGTCATTTTGTTCATAACACCTTTGGATTTTTCCTTGTCTAAATAAAATTAAACTTAAAATCCAAAACGCAACACTAATCATACATTATTTCAACTTTCAGCAACATGTCTCTAAACCCCATCTCTGCTATCTTTTCCTCAAACAAACTGGAAGGTGATAACTACATAGATTGGAACCATAACCTAGACATCATCCTTCCCGTGGACAAGCACAAGTGGGGTTCTCACCACCCCATGTCCTCCTGAAACGAATGATGATTCGACTCAAAAGGACAAGGACGCCCTTGCGGCTTGAGTCAGATCCAATGAGATTGCGAGATGCTATATTTTAGCGTCAATGAACAATGTGTTGCAAGTTGCAACAACAACATCGTGATATTGGGTCAGCCTATTAAATTCTCTACAATCTCCAGGAGATGTTTGGAGGCAAGGGTGTCAGGCTAGGCAACAAGCGGTACGACGGTGTATGAACCGTCGTATGAAAGCAGAGACTCCCGTTAGAGAACATATGATGATGATCATAAGTTATCTTAACAAGATGGAAATCCTTGGATCTGAGATTGATAGAGAAACCAAGATAAATATGATCTTGGAAACTCTCCCAGAATTTTTTGATACTTTCAAGCTGAACTACCCCATGAATAAGCTAGGGTACACTGTTACTGAGCTAATGAAGGAGCTTCACACCGTTGAGGGACTCCTGAAGAAAAAGAGGACTACTTGATAAGCTCATGCTACTGAGCACAGAGTCTCCACCTCTGGATCAAAGAAGAGATCTCATAGAGCCGACAAGAAGAACCCTAGCAAGGTTCAGAAGAAGAAGATACCCCGGACTGCTAAGGTGGACAAGTCTAAGGACAACTGTCACCATTGCAATGAACCCGGACATTGGCGTAGGAATTGTCCTACCTACCTCAAGGCTAAAGGGAAAGGTATTGTACTTATTACCGAAGCTTGTTTAGTAGCTGATAATGTATCATCGTGGATTATTGACTCCACTGCTACTAAGCATATTTGTTGTTGCTTGAATGGGTTCAGGAAAAGCATAAGGCGACTTCTGCTTCAAGTGGGGTGATGGGAGCTTGGTGTCTGCTAAGGCTGTGGGATCCGTGACACTGTCTTTCAAACACATAAATTTAAATTTGAATAATGTGTATTATGTTCCTTCCTTTGGGAAAAACTTAATATCTGTAGCTCAAATTGTTGAGCAGAATTATTATTTTAAGAATTGTCTTAAAAGAAATAAGGAAGCATCTAGATGCTCCTGCCCTAGTTAGAGTTCGGCCAAGATAGTGCATCAAGAGGAGAGTTTCATATCCTTTTTCTTATAAGGATAATTACCCGAAGAAAAAGGGAAATGAATTTCCTTGGGAAGGAAACAAATGTGCTAAGTGAGGAAACAAATTATCTGACTAATGCAAGGTGTATGGCCGGCCAAACTAAGAGGGAAAGGGGAAGGGAAAATCAAATATTGTGTCATAAATACATTATTCTTTTTTGAATGAACAAGTGACCTTTATAGATTTTTCCTTCTCCTATAAATAGAGCCTCACATAGAGATGTGAAAAAAGAAGAAGTTTTCTTGCTCTTGTGTTCTCAATTCTGGCCGAGCTCTCTCTCCCTCTCTCTCTCTCTCTCTCTCAAAATATTCTTTATTTTGCACCTAGATGCACACTTGATCTAGAGAATTAGCTTATGATCCAAGAATTGTTCTTGGTTCATATTGTTTAATTGTGCCCACACACAAATCCTTCTAAACCTCTATAGACTCTTGTAATAGAAACATTAGGTTTCTCGAGTTCACGTTTTAGGTGTGAAGGTGACGAGTGAGCTAAGGAAGAAGATCCACCTTTCTCAAGACGCTTCAAGATCAAGCTACAAGAAAAGTTCGTATTCAAGTAGGTTTAATAATGCTTTTAATTTATAATATGTATATGCTCTTTATCTAGGTTAGTAAAAATTGTTTTACTTCTAAAAGATATTTTTATATCCCGCCATTAATATGATTAATGATAAATTTTTCTATAACCCTAGACCTATTCCAACAAAAGTACCCTTCTTCCTGAAGTAGTAGTACACAATGTTGATGTGTTGCAACAATATTTATTACACGAAAACAATAGTAAGAGATGAACAAACAAACCGATTCATTGGAATACAACAGTTTGTTTTTGATGAACTTTCGCACTAAGTCACTTTGGACAGTTCCAAATATTCCAAAACCACGTCTTCTTTGATATGGTGGCTATCATATAGTCAAATAATGTATCCATATTTTCCTCATCTTCATCGTATATGGAAGAACTGCATGGTCACGAAGAAGATTTTAGAGAAAGTAAGTAAGAAATATTGTTCACTTAAGAAAGAATAAAAATCAACTTACTCATTCACAGTGGAGTTTCCAAACCTATGAAGGAGCCATTCACGCATTCTATTCAAGTCAACCCTACGGGGTGGACCCAGTAGATCGGAAAAGGGATAAGACATTATTTTCTTTCGTTTTCCTAGACATCTCAGGATTAAGTATGGGATTCTTGTATGATTAACTTCGACGACCTGTAAACAACGTAGTATTTAACATGATCCAAATTTTGTGACAACATAGTCACGAATATATATATTTCGAGACCATATTGTCATGAACATACGTTTTAGTGACAACATGATCACGAAAATAACAGTTTGTGACAATGTTGTCACGAGTTCATCATTTCGTGACGACGTGATCACGAACGATTCATTTCATGACGATATTGACACAAAAGGTATAAAACATACTTGTGTCAACATCGTCACGAAAGGTATACATGGATTTTAGTTTCGTGAGTATCTAAAAAATTCATTCCATCACATGCATCCATAAAATTCCATCACATGCATCATAAAATCCAAGGACAACACTAGAATTACAGTTTTCTAACCTGGTCGGAATCGAACGACTCATAAGATGAGTTGTAGGAAATTTTCAGCCTTTTTCCACTTTCCGGAGAATGATGAAAAATCATCTTCCTAGAAGGTCCGGCCGAGGCTTCTATGTCATCGCTGCTTGAACTCGAAGATGAGGTTTTTTTCATCGTTGGTTTGTCCGAGGGGAGGGGCTGTTTTTTTTGGGAGCGAAGACAGAAGAAGATGGAGAGAAGAAAGATAAGTGAATAAAATGAAGAGTCGGTAGTTTTCAAAATTTAAACCAGAAGAAAGATAATAAAATGAAGCGTCTCGACGAAACGGGAGTGGCTGGCCAGATGACGTGTTGAAGGAGATTAGAACGTGAAGAGGCGGAAAAGTTGGCATCATAACTGGCGCGGTGTGTGACAGGTCGGCGCGTGAGCTCTTTAACGCGGAGAGAGAGACAGAGATGGAAGTTAATTAAGAGAGAAATTAATTAACTTAATTAATGAAGGATTGGGATATAACCGTTATTTCAGGTTCAAAAAATAAGGGTAAACTCGAGACAAAAATATTCTCTCTCCTCCCGAACTCCTAGTTGAGTCTTTTTTTTCAAAAAAAATATATCTTGGAAAATGACCCTATTTTACTCTTATTGTTGGAAAATCTCATATTTTTGACATTTTGATAAAACTGGTAACAGAATCAAAAGCCCATATTCATTTCAAAATTCAAAGGACTATTTTCTCCCAAATAGCCTACTGCGTGTCACTTCCGCCTGCCTCCTCCCTGTCTTTTTGGCCAACATAAATGAATATTGTGTACCGTGCGCATGGAAGACGCTCAGTCATGAATTGCCCATGGAAGACGCTCAGTCATGAATTGTCTTCCTTTTGTACCGTCCGAATGCTGAATTGGAATATTTATTCTACAACCAACTTTTTTTTTTTAGGAATACAACCAACTTGTTACATTGGACATTCACTCCGGGTATTTTTTTTTATTTTTAAATTATGTACTTATTTGAGTTAATTTGTGCCCAACATAAATTACGTTTTTATTAGGGGTGCCTTATGTAAATGCTATTGTAATTCGTGATTTAGAAATTGGTTAGAATGTCATACTTTCATGTATTTTCCGATTTTTTTTTAATTATTTTATTCCCAAGTTTACCACTAAAAATTGTGAAAATACCATTTACTTTTTATTTTTTTAACGACTTTTGTCTCAACTTTTAATTAGTCTCCATTATTTAAATAATAAATATAAAAAAATAATAAAAACAGAATATGAGAAATCGGTTTGAAATAGTTTATTTTTATTTTTTTTTAATTTATCGGCAATAATTAAGAGTTACGATGAAAATGTTAAATAAAATTAAGTGATAAATAATTGGTTCTATTAGGAGTTGGAGTTGGACTGACTTGATGATGTTTTCTCCTTTATTTATATCTCAATTTTATTCCATTTGCATTTTGAAAAAAAGTAATTGTCTTAAATGTTGACTGGATTCTAGTGGATGAAAACGAAGTTATAGATGTAGCACGATTCTGAAAGTACGCTGGCTGATGAATACAGATGTTCATACGTTTGTACACACCTTATGCTTCCACAATGGATGAAACTCATTTTCCAACGGTAAGTTATGGTCACTCACACAAAGTGTACCCTTTCTGCTCTATTATTATTTTATTATTATTACAATCTACGTGTTAAGTAAAGTACACAACTTTATTGTAACAATCAGTGGGTAATCTATCCTTATTGGATAACCAACAATCATCAATCTAGATCGTTGACCATGGAAGTAATCAATCTGATCTTGATCTTCTTCCCTTGGAGATCAGTTGGAAGAACTCAAGGGAAGAAGATCACTGATGGCTTTCATGGATGGTTCAGCATGGAAATGTAATTTTTGTATGGGTGGATATTTTGGCCATTTCAAATAAGCGTAAAATATCAGCCCTAGGTAGCCTTTGAGGAGTACACCTTTGAAGGATGCATTTTATATAAATGAAGGCCGTTACCCTTTTGGTTAAAACAAACTCCAAACTACCAACAACAAAACAAAATTAGAAACTAAAAAAGTCCACGCCCGGTTATTCGCCGAATGAGATCTCCAAATCTCCACTTCATCCCGTCATTAGCCGCCGCCTCATTGGCCGAACGAGTTCGAGGCCTCGCAAGTGCGCATAGCTCCTCAAGAACGTAAGACCTCCGCGGAAAAAGAGCTCCTCAGCAACGAAGTCCTCCACGACCGCGACATCCAGCGAGACTTGCGGGACGCTCTACGCGAGCCTGTATCGCTCAGTCCGAGCCAGAAAAGTCGACTGAAAGCTTAGACACATCCTGAGAATCGAGATGCATCGGCCAGATCTACAATCGCGAGGACAAGGCAAGGTACGCGAGCTTCGATCTGAGTAAAGATTCAAATATGCGACAGACAGATCTGCAACTGGATCTGAGCAGAGGCAACAAATACGAAGTAGAGAACGAAATAAGAAAAGGTTCGAAGGGCAAAAATTCAAAAAATGAGAGAAAGTTAGACCTCCCCCTCCTGATCTTGACCACGCCTCAGGAGAGTGGTAGTCGGCGACCGAAATCGCCAGAGGGAGGGGGCGACGGCTGAGAAAAGGATGAAACACTAACTCAGATTTCTGTTTCTTAGAGAGAGCGTATATATTTTTAGAGAGAGAAAACTTTTATGTTTCATAGATTA
The DNA here is from genome assembly GCA_958296335.1 of Urtica urens. Lineage (NCBI taxonomy): Eukaryota > Viridiplantae > Streptophyta > Magnoliopsida > Rosales > Urticaceae > Urtica > Urtica urens. Next base: position 30,756,006 of record OY282521.1, read on the forward strand.
CTTATTTTGGTAAATGAAAGCAACTATATGTGATGATGGACAATGAAGTTAGACGACATTAGCCTTTCTCTGCGTGTTCTGCAGTGATCTTCGACCATTGCCCTGATTCAAGTCAAAACCATCAGGCCACGTATATTTGATTTTGGGTCTTGATTTTTTGTTCTGTGAGCAGCTAAGTGATAATCATAGTATTTAAAAATTGGGGTGTTTTTAATTTATGACCTTGATATCTGACTTTAAAAGGGGTATATTTTTAATCAATTACCCTCTCTTGACAAATTTTATAACCTTTTCTATTTTTTAATAATAATTAAATAAAATAAGAGTAACATATAAAAAAAATGCAGGTATCCATACCCCTTCTCCTTACATTCACGACTTCACCACCAGCGACCTCTTTTACTTCTCAGGGGACTTTCGTTGTAATCTTCGGCAACCTCCACCACCATTTTTAATAATCTCCGGTAAACAAGAGTTTTTTTTATATTAAAGAATAAAGAGTATTTAGATCATTACTCTTTAAATCAATCTTTTTATTGTTATAGTAGTATATATATAAAGGTTTATCGAGTTTGGATGAAGAAAAAACTAAAAGAGAAATTGCCCAAAATACAACCATTTGTACAAAAGTCAAACATACCCCTTAAACAATTATTTTTACATTTGATTCCATATCTTTGTTCACCGGTTACTATCTATATTTTTTTAAAATAAATTAAACTTAAAAAGTTAAAATTTGCTCCACTTCTTAAATTTTTTGGCCGATAATATAGTGTAGGGCATTTGTGTTAGTTTTATTTTTTAAAGGGTATTTGGTCTTTTCACATGAAATTTACTTGTATTTTAGTAAGAAAACATGTTTGGATGGATTTTGAGAAAATCAATAATAAAAGGTGATACTTTGGACAATTCCTCAAACTAAAAATCAAGAAAATCTCAAAAAATTAGTGATTTTCACGATTTTCTTTTCGGGTTAAGAAGACGAACAGTAGTCCACTGATCCAACTAGTTCGACTAAAACTATTACAGTCGGATCGGTTGGACGAGTCGGGCCAATTAAACTAGTCGGTTCAGTGATAAAAAATTAACGTTTTATTATGCTTTTCAACCAGTAATTTTTCAAATTATGTTGTTAGATGAATGAGTAAGCTATGATATCACAACATTATGAATTTTTTTAGTATGTGAGTTTAAACTAATTACTATAAATGATGGAATCCTTCTTTTATAACTAGTTCAATTTTACATTGTTTTAGTATGAAGTTTTTTTTTTGCGAAATTTAGATGCGAGTAGTCGTATCATAATTGTCGTGTCGGATGAGTGGGAGTATTGGATGTTGTTGGAATTTAGTTAACAATTAACCTAATTAATTATGAAATATATCTATATATGGCGGAAATTCATAATTCAATTTAACATATTAAAAACATTTTTTAACATATTCATAACCATGTCATTAAATCTAAACTAGCATGTCAACAAAATTTATGAACATATCAATAAATTCATTTAAGCATGCAAACGAACAATCTAAATTAATATAATCATTCTACAATACTATATCATTCAGATCCAATTCGTTTAAGAGACACTTACATAGGGTTTGGATCTGCGAGAGCAAGTCTCGGTGTACGTCCAAGTGATCGGCCGATCCTCTACACCACGCGCGTCAAGGAGATCCTCAAATCCGTCGTGCCTTCGTTCCTCCAAAAGTGGCCGGCCCTGGGGAGAGAAAAATCACTCAAACAACCACAAGTTGAGTCAATGATAATACTCAAGGGATTTTAGGATACAAAGAGGGTGGGCTCTTTCGTGGGAACAAGGGAAGAAGGGGAAACTCAAATAAAAGGAAGGGCTGCCGGGAAACAGTTTTCCTCTCTCTCTTTCTCTCTTAATTTCGGCCAAAACCTCTCAAGCACAAGGGGGAAGAGGTTTGGCTGAGTGTTGGTCGAAATTAGGCTAAGGTTACCAAAGAGAAAGCCTCCTTTTATATCAGAGAGAATGGGCTTAAGTTAGGTCAAAATCCAGTTAAGACCCATTAGTCAAACTTAAGCCCAAAACTCCTTTTAATGAGTTTAAACAATTTTTCCAGCTCATAAAACACCTATTATGGCCGGCCATATTGTCCCAATTATCTCCCAAATTTATTTGATTTATTTCTAAAATAATATTTAATTAATTTAGAACATCTCATTTATTTAATGACAAGTCATTAATTATTTTCATACTAATCAATGTAGTACAAAACTAGAAAATATTTATTTTCATCTTTTATTTATTTGAATCATCGAATTATATTATTATCAATATAATAACATAATATGATTCGTGAAATAAATGTAATAATAAATAACCAGTTATTTATTTGATTACTCAGAAAATAATTTTCTTAGCGTAAATCACAATTTACGTTGAATGAGAAAATCAATCATTTCTTGTTCACCAAAATCTCGTCCGAGAGTCTATCATTGAGACCTTATGGACCCACATGAATGAAGCTTTAGAATAAAGCTCGGACACAAAAGTTCACAAACTTTTTCCGGCTTTTAATTCTTAATATTAGTCGATTCCACTAAAGGACCAATATTGAACATCTCTAAGTTCATATGCGTTTATATTTCCGTTTGATGTGACAAAACTATTCTTCACACGGTCCACGGTGTATTTACGATATACCCTTTGTGTGTATCATTAACTCAGAGGAATGTAAAATTACCGTTTTACCCCTGAGTTATTATTTCACCAAGTCCTCTGTTATTTTGAACGAGAAAAACATAAAGTGAAATGTCTCAACATGTCACATGTTTTATTTCAAAGAATTCTTTATTCGATGAATACCAGGCCTGGTTTATTCGCTCACACTCTCATAACAGAGCATGGTGTGATACTAATGCCTTAGCATTGTTTCAACACAAATTCCATATCTGTGAATCACATGTTTCAACGAAACAATATTATGACACCAACCGTCGGGTCAATGAAACTTCATTTAGCCATTTCCCATTGACAAATCAAATGTCATAAAGTGTTACAAGAATACATGTACTCACTTCAGGATTTAGGTAATTACTAAAATACCCCTCGTATGTGAGTTTGATGTTTCGAGTGATTAAACGGTTTTATCTCGAACTTCAAAACTTCACTGGTCTTGTTCAATATCTTCATTAAGATATCAAGAATGAATTACAGAGTCACAACTCTCCATATCACAAGATAAGATATCGTTTAATTCATTCTAACAATCATTACTAGGAATCGATTGCCCAATAGATCTTTAGATTGCGAACTATTATTTAAACTAGTCATAAGAAGGTATCTTGTCAAGTCTGTACTTAGCACTTCTTTCGTTGATGACAGTTTCAGAGCGTAGACATAAATGCGTAAACACAATCTTAAATAAGAATGGATATTCAATCTTTATTTAATTTCAAAGCAAAACAAATACAAAAGTATTTAATATCAAAAATCTCCTTTGTGGACATAAATGCCAACAGATGCAACTAGTCGCATCCAATAGTTTTAGCTATGATTTTTGGCCTTTAGATGCGACAAAATGTCAGATCTAAAGGCCAATTTTCACTAGTGAGTTTTATTGTACGACCGGAGGGAGAAAAAACTTGAACCTTTTATCTTTGTTGTTCACATGCCCATTTGCAATTCGTAACCTTGCACTTTACAATGTAAATTTGCAGTGTCGACTTGACTATATGAAAGTATATAAAATTTTACGATGTTAAACATATGTTTTTTTTATGTTTATATTTATTATTTTGTAACATTATTTCAGTCGCAATTTTCGTACTTTAGCGCAATTTTTGTCGGCCACCGCAATTTCTCCCACAATTTGATTTTCAAATATACACATTATTTCCGTCGTAATTTCCATCGATCACCGCAATTTTTGTATTTTCGAACCATCGGCACGTTACCGACGCGCGCAATTTTGATCATTTATTACAATCATAAACAACAAGTTCTAAATTAATCAAATCCACTTTAATCGTAATCCAATATTTTTCCTCCGATGTTCGATACGAAGTAAAGTACATTTGCACCTATCCACGATTTTCCTTTCTTTTGGACTTTCCCCGATAAAATATTATTTCAATGAAACATCTACGACGTGTCGATTATTCTCATCGTAGTAGAAGTGTAGAAATTGCCAAAAGATTACATATAGAACAACAACAACTTGCTTAATCAAATCCGAAAAATTTTGTTGTCTCTTCATGATACTGTACAAAACCTATTTTAAATGCTACAAAAGAGAATTTAACACCAATGATAGTATTAGTATAAATAAATGCAAATTGTAACGAGGCAGGTGAAAAGAATTACCTCACTGTGAAGCCAACTATGCGGTTTCATGATCTTCTCGAAAATGTCCCGATTTCGCACTTGAAGCCCACAATGGTGATCAATATTCTTATGAACATTGAAATATTCAAGAAACGAGAATTCCATGTTTTTGAAACTCGCAGTGGATCGAAATGAGGCAGCGAGCCTTTCAAAATTTTCATCTTCTTCATGCGCGGCTCTGTGAATGGAGTTCTTTTATATTTTAATTTCTTTAGTATTCTATTTGACCTTCTTGGTTGAACACAATTCACATGAGCGATAACCTCTAGAGTATGAATCTTTTAGTTTAATGAGAGAGTCGATGTAGAATAATACAAATAAACACAAATTGGAGTAGAGTCACTAACTTGATCGTTAATTTGACCATTTTCCTTGCTCAAGTCAATATCACAAACTCTGGGAACTTGATCGTAAGAAGCATGCTCAATGCCTTTGCTCGTTTGACAGTTTTCCTCGTTCAAATTAATATCACCAACTCCCGAAACTTGATCAACATACAAATTTCCACCAAAATTATTCTCATGTCCATTGATACGCATTCCACTAGAATAATGTTCCACGCCTTGACTTTTGATAAGATCCATCAATGCATCCACTTTGGCTTCTGATCGAGAAAAAGTCATCTTTGTTTTCTTCTTAAGTTCTACATGACGACACATGTTCTCCGCTCTTAATTCTTCTACTTTCTTATCAACATAAACCATAAGCTCATGCAAGAAGTGTGATTCTTCCGACTGAGGTCTACCAAAGTCAATGCCGTTAGTGGATCATCGAGGCGTTCATTTTTATCGATGATTGTATCAACATTAGGGGACTTATCGGGTCTTTCCTCCACCAATAGAAAGGTTTTCCATCCTTTTGTTGGAATAGGTCTAGGGTTAAAGAAAAATTTATCATTAATCACATTAATGGCGAAATATAAAAATTTATTTTAAAAGTAAATATTTTTTACTAACCTAGATAAAGAGCATATACATGTTATAAATTAAAAGCATTATTAAACCTACTTGAATACGAACCTTTCTTGTAGCTTGATCTTGAACCGTCTTGAGAAAGGTGGATCTTCTTCCTTGGCTCGCTCGTCACCTTCACACCTAAAACTGAACTCGAGAAACCTAAGTTTCTATTACAAAAGTCTATAGAGGTTTAGAAGGATTTGTGTGTGGGCACAATTAAACAATATGAACCAAGAACAATTCTTGGATCATAAGTTAATTCTCTAGATCAAGTGTGAATATAGGTGCAAAATAAAAAGAGTATTTTCTAGAGAGAGAGAGGGTCGGCCAAGATCAAGAGAGAACAAGGCAAAAGCTTAAGCTTCACATCTCTATGTGAGACTCTATTTATAGGAGAAGGAAACATCTATAAAGGTCAATTATTCATTCATGAATGAATAATGTATTCATGACAAAATATTTGATTTTCCCTTCCCCTTTCTCTCCTTAGATGGCCGGCCATATACTAATAGCAAGGAGGAAATTTGTTTCCTCACTTAGCTTATTTATTTCCTTCTTAAGGAAATTCATTTCCTTTTCCTTTTGGGTAATTATCTTTATAATTAAAGGAAAATAAAACTCTCCTCTTTTATGCATGTTGGCCGAATTCTAGCTAGGGAAGGAGCATCTAGATACTTCCTTATTTCTTTTAAGACAATTCTTAAAATACCCATTGTAGATTTATAATTGCACAAATAATGAAATTAATTTCTTAATGCCTCAAACGACTTTTCGGCTTTAGAAAATAATATATATTTTCATCATATGAAAATATTCAAAATCTTATTTTGACATTATCATCATTTTATGTCCATGTGGACAAAAATACCCCTTAGACATTTTCCGAGAAAAAGCCTAGTTCAAAACTTGAACTTATTTTGACTTAGCTTATAGTTTAACAATCATACTCTAATGACCTGTAATAGTGACCTTATGGATCCAAATGAATAAAGTTTGAACTTCTATACTCGGACTCAAAAGTTCACAAACCTTTTTCGAGTATTAGCTTAATGTCAACTGACTCCACAAAAGAGTTGACACTGAGAATCTCTCGGTTCAAATGAATTTATTTTCTACTCAAATTCAACTTAATTATATTGAGCGGATCCATTGATGTTATCTATGTTTACCTTTTATGAATATCTTCAACTAGTTGGAATTTATAAAATTACCATTTACCCTTCTAGTTGTTATTTCCTAAACTCCTTTAGTACTTGTGAATAAGTTAGAAACAATGTATTGACGAGGAGCTAACAAGTCACATTGTTTCATCCAAATAAAGTCGCTACTTAAATTTGACACTGCACAGTTCATTTATTCACAATCCAAGTAATAAAGCATGAGGTGATATATATTCCATCTCAGCAATCTTGTACATGAATTCCATATCTATGAGAACTTCACAAAGTTGGTTCATGACATCTTCATAACTTAATATCTCACCAATAGGCCTTGTATAGATCACACAATGGACCTAGAATTGACTTTATCAAATAAGAGTATTAATGCTATGAAATGACATGTCTCATTTCATGATTTAGGTAAGCATGATGCGATTCATACATAGTGACCTTGAGATAGAAGATATTAAATGGTTTGTTCTTCTATTGTCTCTAAAGGTGCACTGGTCAATTCAGTATCTTCGAAAGACACACTGGAAGAATTATAGAGTTCCTAACTCTCTATGCCTCGTAACTAGACATCCTAGATTCTTCCAACAATCATACTGGGATCAATAGTCCGTTGATCTTTTGATTGCGAATATATCGTTTTAGTCAAACCATGAAGAGTTTGTTCACGCAAATCTACATCTGTGTCTTCATACATTGTTAGGTTTGATCAAGGACTATAAGACTATTGAATATCATAAATCTTCAGTCAAACTAAAAAAAGAAATGAATGAACGTTTCGACTTTTATTAATTTAATCAGTAAAATACAAAGATTTATATATTACATCAATATGTAAATAAAAAATCTTCTAATAAGGACTTTACAAAGATTTATATATTACATCAATATGTAAATAAACAATCTTCTTGTGGGCATCTCTGCCAACAAACTCCCACTTGACTCAAAGAAGATGAGAGTAGTCCTTCATGCCTAATCCGTCTCGATGTTGGTCGAAGACCTTGTTGGATAGGGCCTTGGTGTAAGGATCTGCAAGGTTGTCCACCGTTGAGATCTTCTTCACCTCCATGTCTCCACACTGCACGATCTCTCTAATCAAATGGTAATTTCTCTCAATATGCATAGAGCGCTTATGCTTCTAGGTTCCTTTGAGTTACCAACGGCCCCACTATTATCACAATAAAGTGTCATGGGCTTGTTGACATTTGGAAAAACTTCCAAATACTTAAGGAATTTTCTAAGCCATACAGCCTCTTTGGATGCGTCACCAGCAGCCATATATTTTTTCTTCCATGGTGGAGTCAGCAATGCAAGATTTCTTGATACCCCTTCAAACAACAGATCCACTATTCAGGATGAACACAGATCCCGAAGTGGATTTTCTGGAATCCTTATCCGCCTGAAAGTCGGAATCAGTATACCCCGTCATAGTCAGGGTAGTACCTGAATATATAAGCATCAAGTTCCTAGTTCTCCGAAGATACTTAAGAACATGCTTAACAGCAACCCAGTGCTCGGGTCCAGGATTTGATTGAAAACGGCTAACTACGCCAACTACGAAACATATATCTGGTCTAGTGCACAACATAGCATACATGAGACTTCCTACGGCTGAAGCATAGTGTAGTCGCTGAAATTTGGACAACGTTCAGAGACCTAAGCGGTCAGATCCCCGCTCGGGACGAGTGACCCTCGCTTCGGCCTTAGCGTGTCAGATCCGGTGTCCCGGATCGTATCTTAGCTGTCGTGTGGTCTTCGAGTCCTTCTGTTATCTGAAAAGAGTAAACAGACGTGAACTAAGAAGGGAAAACAGAGGGGGGTCCTATGTTTACCTCTCCGACGCTCAACATTAGTATAATGTGGGTGGAGTTTGTAGGATGACGAGGAGGGATCGACAAGATCGGGCGGAAACGGAGACTTAGGAGTCAACGTCGCTTCGACGCTCGGACCTCAGATCTTAGGGAACAATTCGGATAGGAAGTTGTTCCCGACTCAGCTTCTCGTGGAGGGTATGGCCGAGATAGAGAGAGAGTCAGACAGAGAGAGTAGTTTTCTCATGGGAAAACTTGTGTACCTTGTTGAGAGGCCAAAGGGAACTATTTATAGCCCTTGGGGAACCTTGGGTCGACCAAGGAGAGGCATGGACGAGCCAAGGTCGGCCAGGACTGGCCAGGGGCGTCCAGGACGAGCCAGGGTCGGCCAGGACATGCCAGGGTCGGCCATGACATGCCAGGGTCGGCCAGGACGGGCCAAGGGCGGCCAGGACGGCCAGGACAGGCCAGGGTTGGCCAGGACGGGCCACGGGTGGCCAGGACGGGCCACGGGCGGCCAGGACGGGCCACGGGCGTCCAGGAGGGGCCAGGGGCGGCCAGGAGGGGCCAGGGGCGTCCAGGACGGGCTAGAGTCGGCCAGGATGGGCCAGGGGTGGACATGGTGAATCAGGGGCAGCTAGGGAGAGTCGGTGTTGACCAGGGATCCCGAAAGATCATCTTAATTCGTAAAAAAATATTTTATAATAACAATCAAGTTATTTACTCATATGTTATAAAGACTTGGACAAAGTGTTGATTCATCAAGGGCTATACAAATAGAAGAGAGCGAATAGATTTTTTTTATTTAATTTTGTTTCGCATTAACAGATTCTTGGCAAATAATCATTCACATCGATTTTATGACCGACAATTTGTAGTAAAAAATTTGATATGCACTCAAATGGTAGCAAGTGCACGTAAATGTCATACAAAATACTAGACAATTGTTATGTTTAACAAAATAATATTTACAAACTAAATAAAAAATACTTACCATTAAAGGTAGAACAAACCCATTGAAACTCAATGTAGCAGACTCTGCCCCTTTATAATGAATAAGTGATGATATATTCACTATATCGGATTTTCTAATGTTCACTGTGAGATAATCAAAAGAATGTCTTCTCTAAGGAAGTTGCGGCACACATCCAAATCGTTAACAATTCTTAACTCCACATCTCCTTCATGAGTGGTATTCTTACCCCGGTGAAGCAATACCGAGGACAAAAAATATAACACCGCCATCTTCAACTTATCTGTTTTTTTTTCCACTAAAAATAATGTGTTTTTACTTATCTTTTGACCTCCGAGGCCCTCGATCTTCATTTTCAACAATGCATTTTTTATGTCATCTAAGCCGACATTCTTCATACCTAGAAAGTAATTTCTTTAAAGGCCTCGCTTCCAAAATCTTCCCACCCTTCGTAAAAATATGAACTCTTCAAACCGAATATTAAAGCGTACTCCACCAAAGAGAACCGAATAGGTATGCCATTTACGACAAATCAACTCTCATGATTTTTTTTCCACCTCTCGACATAACATCATTAACATCGAACAAGTGGCCGAATTGAGAATCGCTAAACCATTGTACACTATGGGGATAGTTTTTCAACACTTTTTTTAGGAAAATCAAAGTCGCCCATCGACATTTTATTCTAGTTTTACATTTAAAATTTCTTCTACCGGCTTTCAATTTGAGTATTGGACGACCGGCTTCCTCAACATTGTTATGTAACTTTGATGGCGTTTAACTTATTGCTTCCGGGTCGTTCTCAAATTTTGGTATTGACATTTTTTTTTGCGATCTAAATTAAAAAAAAATTATAATGAGCAACATAGCATCAATATGTCCATTAAAATATTAATTATAAATATCTTAGCATTATATAACTTGAACAATCCAATTCACATATTTTGCAACTGTTTTTCACTGTTTTTTTTTTTGGATTTTTTGTGATGTACAGTTATTACCTAAAAAAAAGATGTTGGTTAACGACATAGGAGGAGATGCTGGGCGCGGCGGCTGATGAGGAGAAACTTCTGGCCGCAACAACAGAATCTGACCGAACGCAACAAAGATGGCCATTTTCTATTTCTCACTCGTGACAACGATATCAAATCCAAACGTTCGGAACTTTTCGTAGCTCAGGAGCAAATGCAATGCAATCATTTTATATGAAATCACCTATAAACAAACACATAAAATATGTACATATGTACGGAGAGAGATTATAAGTAAGCTATGAAGGAGAGGCTCTTGGAGTCCTACATGAACAACGCCGAACTGAACTACAGAGAATTTATCGGCCAAATCCTTGATCTCGAGGTACCTCACGTCATACCGGTCTTTTTCTGGGTCTGTTCTGCGTTGTGGCCGCAACGGCAGAGGAAGAAGTAGTTTTTGTGTGCAATTGGCGTTGTTCTGTTCTGCGTTTGATCATGCTTCAAAGAAGTTAAAATTATCTCATTAAAAAGGGTATTTGACTAATTTTAAATAATAAATAAATAAAAAAAACAAATAAATAATCTATTTAATCAAATGCTACTAAAAATGGCTTCTACCTAAAAAATTCCTAAAAATTGTGGTGTAAAAGTTAAAAGGCATTTTCCATTGTTAAGTTTGAACGAGCTTATCCATAAGTGATCATGCAGAAGTTATGACGAACAACTGGTCTGTTTGGGTCATACACTTTGTGCTCTATTATTATTATTATTATTATTATTACAATTTAGGTTTATATAGCCGACGAGGATAGATGATGTACCTAAACACAATTTTATTCTACACTTTTTAACGCTCCGGTTTGTTATATAATTGGGAAGTAGATCAGTCTGATCTACTTCCCTTGAGTTTCCACCATTTTGGCTCCTCCGCGGACGGACTCTTCATGAAAGACATCAGTCTGATTTACTTCCCTTGAGTTTCCACCACGAGTACAGCTGTGATCAAACTGATCTCCATCAATATCACAGTTATACTCGTGTGAGAACTCAAGAGAAGATCAGAGATAGAGCTAAAATGCCTTTTCATCTCTGCGAATCTCAAATCAGTTGTACTCGGTGTTTTAATGCTTCTCCCTGTAAGCTTCTTCCCTCAAATCTCCTTTATAATCCGCAACCCCAACTTCGATAAGATCTCATACATTACTCAAAAAGGAATTTGGGAGATTTGACAAAAGTCTCCGTTACTCCATTACATGATCTTAAAAGTCATCTTTTTTATGATTGGAATTTAAACTATTTATTAGTGTAGTACATGTTTTTATTACCGCACATTAACCGTCGTCTTCGAAAAGTTACAAATTTTAGGTAGAGGGAGGAATATAATTCTTCGAAACTCCAAGAGGTCAGAAATTTAGGGGTGTTTTGTTTGTTTCTTGACCTCGGGATTTGCCTTGTGATTGTTTGTTGCTTTTTTCGTGTGGAAGTTGGTCTGGATTGCAAAATAAATTTAAGTCTGAGCAAACGAACAGATACACAGTCCGCTATGAGCTGAATGAATTGTGTTGCTATTTATTCTGGAGCATAGACTTCATTTCCTTTCCAGCTAGTCCAAGACCTGGTATATTTTTTTCATAATTTTTTGGAAACGCCGATTGAAAGTTGTGAAACGGGAAATCCAGAAAAATGTAAATGTACATACATTACGGGTTTATTTTTTCTTCAGGTAGCTATCCTGCTCCAAATTATGCTTATATTATCTTAGAAAGCTAGGGAGGCCTTTTTTCTCATGAAACTAGGATGAGTATGTTTGAAATTGTCTAGCTCGAGTTATGATACATTTATACATTATTGTAGTTGTGTTAATCTGCCATTTTTTTGCTGTTCTACCGTTTGAGTTTAGGATTTCTGTTCTATCCGTTCCGACCCGTCACAACCTAGTGTTTTTCTTAAACACTTCCTAACTTTAAATGTGAATTATCCCAAAGTTTTTGTTTATACTTTTGCTACGTGTTTGCATAAGCTTTCTTTTGGAAAGAACGCTAAATTTAAGAAGTTTATGTTTGATACAACGTTTTATATTTTGATTGAATTGATTCTCGAGATTATATATTGAAACTAATTTATATTATGTAATGGGTTGGTTGTTGGTTTTGTCGAGTTGAATAGATATTAAGAGTTTGGAATTTCTTTACTAATATTAAGAGTTTTTGCGTATTAATGAGAAGTAGTACCAATTACACTCGTCATTCCACATCCCCTGTCTAGATAAGCTTAGAGATCAATGTAAAGATTGATTTCAAGAGGGAATTAGCTCCTGCAAATTGGTGTTCAGGTCATCTGATCGGGCTTGCGTCAAAAGGAAATAGGCAACTGCTTGCCAAGGGATTCGCACTTACGTGCATTCATACTTGTTAGTAGCAGAAAATAGGTGAAAGCCCATTAATAGGACAAACTAAATAAGACTTAGGCTTCAACCACTAACGAAAAATGGGATTTGGGTTTCTTGGTAAGATCAGCTGCAGATGAAGTATAATTCCCAGACCTTTGTGTACTTTATTTTTGCCCCTTTTATAACTTGGTGACTATGAAGATTTCTTTTTCTTTTTATATGTTTTTTCAGTTTCCTTAAACAATCATCCAGTAACTATGACCTCGCAGTTGGGGCTAACGGGTAACCCCTTGAAATATTTTAAAATAAGAATTCTTTACATAATTGAATTTTGGTTTTGATGGAATGGGTGGTTATTGTCCAGATATTCGGTAAATAAAAAGGGAAAATCTGAACTGAACCAATTTGAGTTCAGCCTTGCCTCACTTGCACAGTCAATAGTTATTCTCCTTCCTCTCCAGAGAACATGAAGCTGAGGGTTGTATCTCGAAAAATCTATGACTACATTCGCTACGATCTTAAAGAGATCATTGCCCCTTCCTCTCTTCCTGACCCTCCTCATTACAAGAGACCTCCAAAGCTCACCTGCCATGGAAAATACTTGGTAATTTATCATTCGAAACGTTGTTTCACGTGTTTTAGTTTGATTTTTATAGTCTGTTTTTTTTGTTTCAAGTCTCTCCACCGCGGCGTCCTCTTTCTTAACTCCTCCAAGTAAAATGATTCTTGAAAAATCCCACGTCCTCGAAATTCCAATCATCAAGAGCCACCCTAAAGTCTCTCATAAGACCAGGCTCCGCTTTTCTCGAAGTTATGGAGAAGCTCGTTGAAATCTCCTCCGCAAAGTCGTCATAATTTTCCATTCGTCTCCAAACACCTTGCTTCAATATGAAATATCAAATAAGAGCTGATCCTTATATCCTTATCATCCTTCCAATAAAATGCTAAACCACCACTCATGCCATGGCTTTCGGCCTACTCTGATTTATCCCAATTTTGACCTCCACCATCAAAATTGGGGTTTTGGTTTGTTCTTGGCACTTCTACGTTCTGCTCGGATGCCGTAAAAGTTGTTGTCGAAGCTGCTGGGTGACGAGGAAGGGGATTTGAAGTCATAACTCCAAGAGTGAATAAGGTCAAGGTCGAGAGGAGACCGAAGTGCGTCCGAACGAAAGCTTCAAGGATTACAGCTCAGGCTGCTTAGTCTATTAACACCATCGCAAACTGCCTTCAGACCCCACACAAGTCCAACAAGCGAGAAAATCAGAAAAATAATCACCGGAGTTGAAACTGTCGAGCGTTAGAGCTGGTCAATGGCTTGAGCCTCCTTCTTCTTCACTCTGTACAAAGAACATTTTAAACGGAGATGTTATTCCGTGCTATCCCATTTACTTTTTTTTTCTGTATGAATTATCATCATTAACAAGACTAGTTTTTTAAGTAGACTGTTACTACCTTAAGTTTGGAAGAAATATGAAGCGTGTCTTTTATTAATTTTGCATAATACTTTATATAGAATGAATAATAACTACTGTCTAAAGAATAGGAAATGAACTGAGAATGGTTAATTTATATAATAGTCTGGTAGGGGTTTTGCATTTTGGATTTGTCCAACGTGGTGTAAAACTAATGTAAATGTTCAGTTCGTTTGATTTACATAATTTCATTCCAATTTTGTCCAAATTATTATTCCCGCCCAAACGAGATTTAAATCGAATTAAATAACATATCAATCTTGAAAACCGCAACAGACGTATATTGGAAACAGAAAATCAAATCCAATCGCATTAATCCACTGCATGTATCTTCCGCATTAACCCATCTTTCCGGCTTCTCTCATTTCCGATTCTCTCTCTAAACTAGGAACCGAAAAACCATTCTCCATTTTTGGAAGAGGGAAGACGAACAAGCGATTTACGGTGCTTCTTTTCGCTGGAAAAAATCGATTAACAAGACAATGATACTCTCGCCGAAAAAGAACGATTCAGGTAAGTACTTCTCGTCTCCGAAAAAAAACTATGAACAGAGACTTAAAACCAGTTTTACAATGTTGGTATTTCACTCTACAAACCATTTTTAATGTTATTATTCGTTTTGAAAATAAAAAATTGTAAAACGATTTGGGTATTTTATTTATGTAAATCAGTGTTATTATTTCTGGGTAAATTAAGTCTGCATGTAATCTGTTTTTTAGGATTTTTATTTAGGTAAATGTTATTTATGTCTTCGTTTGAGATGTTTTCAGAAATACCCGATTCCTATATTTGACAATATTATGGTTTTTTACTTTATATCTATTCCGAATTCACAAAATATTGTATACCAATGTGATGCATTTTTGAAATATAAACATATCCATCTATCTGTAAACAATATTTCATTTCAAAAATGTTGTTTTGATTATATGAACTGATTGTGTTCATAGTTGTAACAATATAAAATATTTACTCTGTAAAATATCATCATTAACCCGCATTAACGTTTGTCAATGAGTAGTGCAAAAATATGGCAAAAAAAGGTGTCATTAATCGAAGTGTAGTGCAAAAAAGACAGGAAACAAAGAGAAATTTCATTTTGTAGACCTAAAAACATTAAAAATATCCACATTAGACCCCTCTCGTTAAAAATATCTAAAACTGGACTTTTGGCCCAAAATCGGACAAAAATACCCTTCAACTCATATATAGGGTTTATGTCTCCATTTTAATCTCATTTTGAACTTCCAATTCACTAAAAACCTCTCCAAATCCGTTGGAATCACTACAGAGCATTGTCATAATGGGTATGTTAATTCACTTATTGTATTTAAATCATTTTAGTAGTCGTTTTTGGTGGTAGAATCGTTTTCGGATCGAAAAAGAAAAAGTTCGTAAAAAATCTGGAAAAAGTATACGATAGACTTGATGAATTCCATCGCACACCATCGCCGTCCATCGTATCCCATCGTCCTCCATCGCCCTCCATCGTATCTCATCGTCTGTTGGACAGGCTCCTTCAGCGGGTTGAATTTTGACGATCCTCGGGTGTACTTCTGCTTCGTCGGATCGGTGTAGGAATCCCAATACATCGTCCGCTGGGTGGGTGGGCTCCTGGGAGACGTGGGTCGGTCGCCCCTCTTGCGCTTCGCCTTCGCCTTCTCCTTCTCCTTTGCGGGACCTTTCTTTTTCTCTTCTTTCGCCGTCGCCTTCTTCTCTGGCGTCGCCTTCTTCTCTGGCGTCGCCTTCGTCTCTGTCGTCGCCTTCTCCGCTGTAGGAGTCTCGTCCTCTAGAACAGAAGGAGCCTTCTCTTGTGCCGGAGTCTTCTCATCTTCCGGCGCCTTCTCATCTTCCGGAGCCTTCTCATCTTCAGGTGTCCTCGTAAATTTTTTGAATAGGCCGGCGTGCTTATCCGGGATCTCCGGTGATGGACTCCGACTGCTGATAGGCGTAAATGGCGAAGGAGGCCTACTAGAAGGTGGTGGAGGAGGAGGATGTTGAGCAGCCTCGGCATTCTGCTGTCGAGCAGCAGTAGCAAACGCAGCCTCGGCCTTCTGCGTATATGGACCACGGGCTTGCGTGGTAGGAATAGGTCCACCGGGCATCCCGATAACCTCTCCGAATATGTAGTTCAGACGCTCCCATTGACGAATCTGCAAAAAGTCTTAGTTAAGCATATTAAATAAAATAATAAACGAAATAAACGACCTTATTACCTGATCATGGCGTATTCGCTCAATTCGATCTTGAACGCGCTCAGATCGCCTGTTCAATGCGTTCACGCCACGCCCTACGGTGGCGATGCTTTGGAGGATGAACCCGATTCCTTGGCGAAGGTCGGCCCACATGGCAGCCGTGATAGCGATAGGTTCATCCGAACGAGGCGGAGATTGAGGAGGAGGCAGAGGACGACGAGGACGAGCTTGAGATTCTTTCGTCGGACGACCTTCCCGAGGAGTATCAGAGATGTACTCCTCATCCTCGTCATCATCATCGTCAACGTCGTGACCTAGCACGTCTCTTTCTTCTGCGGCAGAACCGACGATGTTAATTTCTTCGTCGATGTCCTTCGGCTCTGCCGCATCCTCTCCTTCGATGTCTATCGGATATAGACATTTTCGGGTCTGCTCTTCAAGGGTCTGAAAGAAACCCTTTTCCCCCGGCCGCGGTCGCAGCATTTGAAGGACGCGTAACTGCAAAACATAATAACAATGTTAATATTAAATCGTAAAAGAACTTTATTAAATAACGAAAAAACTTACCGATTTTTTTTTCAGGATCTTCTCAACGTCCTTGCTAAAAACGACGATAGTTCCTGACCACGAATGCATTCTCGGCATTCGATTTCCTACTCCGTTTTCGAAGGCGTGCCCAATCTCCGGGATAGCCTCGTACGCCCAATACTGAAAGGCATGAAGATTGCCAGTCAGCGTGTACTTCGCCTCTTTTTGGAGGACGTCGGGCTTCTTCTTCAGCTTGTCCTCGAGGCTCTCCCGGTGGCGCTTTAAATCCACTGAGAGGGATAGAAACGTCTCCCCCCAGCTCATGTTCCCCCATGGAAGGCTGTAGAAGAAGGGGAGATCTTCCACCCACTGGAAGATCGGTTGCCACTTCGGAGGTATGGTTTTGTTTCCCGGTTGTCCGAACAAGTAACCGAGAACAAAGACGCACAAACCTAGTTTGTAGACGTCATCCGGAGCTTTGCACACCGTCCAATTTTTGACGAGTATGCTGAATTTGATATTGGCAGACTCATTCAGATACTCGTCAATGAGCCTGCGGGAAGAGCGTGCGTCCTTCTCCTCTTTAGTCGGATCGTCTTTGTAGTCTAGCCCCGAGATTAGGGCATACTCGAGACGTCTGAACCTCACTCTCTTTCCTCCTAAGCCGAATTGGATCTCTCCGGCTTTGATTGACTCAACTTTCCTCTCCAACAGAGAGTGGACGAGGACGGGAGCGAAGTTCATATCAAAGGTGATGAAGAATTGCTCGAACACCGTCCCTCGGAGTTGCTCGATCAATTTCATCTCCTCGAAGCGCTGCTTCACATCTTTTAGGACCCGGGATCCACCATACGTGATTCTCCCCGGGAAAGTGTCTTGGACAAGAAATTTCAAGTAATCCTGCACAAAAAAACAACAAAAAACATCAAACAACAAATTTTTTCAAAAAAAAATTCAAAACAATCGCATCTTATCGTCCACTATCGGCCCCTATCGTAATCCATCGTCCATATCGTATCCCATCGTAACTCATCGCCCACTATCGTACGCTATCGCCCGCCTATCGTTTGAAGCTTATCGTACACCATCGCCCAACCCATCGTACTGTATCGTAACCTATCGTAGTCTATCGTAGGCTATCGTATTCCATCGTCCGGACGATGGCATTCAACGTGTTCGTCGTTTTCGGAAAACTTAAAATCTCTAAACTAGCTCAAATCTTCTCAAATCAATCCGTTTTAACTTACTCTATAGTCGAAAACACTATCTAAACTACATGCAATAGATTTAAGTAAGAAAAAAACAAGAAATTTAACCTTTTTTTGAGATTTTCTCTATTGGGAGGTTTCTTGAGTTTTCGGGTCCTCGCCTCCACCGGTTAGGAAGTTATCCGAGCTTGACGACATTGTATGATGTTGATAACTTCGGTGTGATTGTTTCGGGACGTTGAGTTGGATTGTTTGAATTTTTTTTATGAAGGTGAAGAGCCGGCCGAGTGAAAGAAGAAGAGAAGAGGAAGAGAAGGAAAGAGAGGGAAAAGAGAGGGAAAGGAAGAGAGAGAAGGGAGATATGAACTTAAGGGGTATTTTTGTCCGATTTTGGGCCAAAAGTCCATTTTTAGATATTATTAAAAAGAGGGGTCTAATGTGGATATTTTTATTATTTTTAGGTCTACAAAATGAAATTTTTCAAAACAAACCCCAAAAAGTAGCTTTTTTGTGAGAACTGGTTTGTTTTAATGGACTGTGATAATTAATAGTAAATTGATTGACAACTTTTGTAGGTGGGTCCCAAAAGATAATTGTGCACACAAACTTTGGAAATTCAACAAATAATGACAACATTGGAAACAAAGAGCACTTTAAAATCTTCAGGAATTCGCCATTCGTCCACTTCCTAAGGAGAAATTTTCCTAAAAAAAATTAATTCACATATTAATGCTAAGTGAATAATATGGCGGAAAAAGTGAATGAGCGGTTGGAAATTAATTAATAATTAACCCATAATATTATATAACATATCAACATATTGCAGAATTATATAATAAGATCTAACATATATTAAAACTCATTTTAACTATTACATAACCTAGCATTAAAAAAAAAAATTGGACCAAATAATACTTGGAAACAATGTCATTGAAATTTAGACATACTTTTTGCATCTTTAAGTATATAACCAAAAAAGTTGACGTGAATTTTTTCTATTTATTTTACTTTCAATAGTGTCTTTTCAGTTAATTAATAAAACACTATTTTTCGTAATTTTTTATTCTGTTTTCTCCTTTTTAAATTTGATGCGGTTATTCAACTATTTAGGGACGCTGTTTCAAAATTTGAATTCGTTTATATACGTTATTTTAAAATTTTAATTTATTTGTTATTAACTGCTATATAGAACCGTTCTTCAACACTAGGACAAAAAAGGTCTTTAGAAGCGACAAAAATCGCTTATGAAGGACAAAAAGTCGCTTCTAATGTGTCGCTTCTAAAGGTATTGAAGCGATTTGTCGCTTCTAAAGGTATTTTAGGCGTCGAAATTAGAAGTGACAAGTTGCCCCTAAAGTCGCTTCTAAGGGTCCCAAAACCCGAGGGAAAAAAGGGTGGGAAAATTTGGCGGGTGACGTTTAGAAGCGACATTAGAAGCAACATTGTCGCTTCTAAAAGTAATACCCGCCAAATATAGAAGCGACTTTAGGAGCGACATTGTCGCTTCTAAATGTCAAAATGAATTTTTTTTATTTAATTCCGATTTAATTAATTTAAATATTAAATTTTAAATTTATTATTAATTAATTAAAATTTGTATTAAATATAATTAAAATTAGTCGTAATTAAATATACTAATTAAATTTAAATAAAGGAAAACGAAATAAATATTAAGTCGAAATGTTAAACATTCAAATGTCGATAATTTATAAACACATAAAGTACTGAAATCATAAATGAAGTAGTTATAAAAAGTCGATAAGTCTACAACATGAATAAAACTAAGATCTTCTTCCGCGTCCTCGGCTTCGTCCTCCGCGTCTTCCGCTGGGTCCGGAAGGAGGCTCGGTGTCAGGGTCGATGGGAAATGATGAAGGCGAAGACTCATCTGGGCGTCGACGTGACTGATCCGGAGTAGTGTATTGCAAACCCAAAATGCTCGAGGGTCCGAACCGAGTCATGTATTGGTTCAGTGTCGCACTAAACGCGGGATCGACATTGATGCTCGGGTTTTGGCTCAAACCTGCGGCCATGAAGAACACAACATCTCTGAGAGCTGCAAACTCTTCCTTCTCATACGATGACATCGAACTCTCGTTCCCAACGGAAGAAGATGAGTCGTCGTAGGCCTTGGCTTCAAGGAAGTCTGAGTGCGGGATGAGTGGCCCAATGCCCGTAGCCCAGTCATGTTGCATCCCGAGAACTTCGGTCATAGCAATCTCCTCGAAGTTAGTCGTGTCCATTGGTTGCCCCGAAGTCCGAGCTTGCTCTTGTAGATCAGCGACACGAGCTACTATCTGAGCTTGCAAACACAATACAAAATTAATTATTTATTAATAATTTAAATTATAATGTAAATTTAGAAAAATATTTATACTTACGTGATACTCTCCAGCAGTAGGCGTAGTCCACTGACTATCGTGTGTCGTATGTATCCTCTCCCACGCGGCGAGTGGCCCTAGTGCTTGTCTCCCTTCTCCGACCCTCTGCATTTAACACATTATTACCATAATATATAACTTATGTAAAATATTTATAGTTAATTTTGTAATTGAATGAAAATATACATACGTGACTGTGACGATACTTGAGAAATGAGATCGTGCCTTGTCGGCTCTTCGTGGTCTTTTTGCTCTGATTTTGTTTATTTGTTTTGGACGTTTTCTGTAAATAAACATTGGTTAGGGTAAGAAAACTTGTTTTTAAAATTAAAGGTTTAATCGATCTAATTGATACCTGAAACTCCTCTGTGTCCATCCTATCTATCAGCTCAGACCACATTTGGTTCGACATGCCTTTGGGCGTTCGCGCGAGCGCCTCCTCTCGATCTCCGCCGCAGTCGATCCGGTAAATCCGACTGTACTTTCCCTTCCCGTTGCACAAACACTTCTTCGCGCCGCGAATAATGGTCTTCTCGATGAGTCTAGAGTGGCCGCCGCCGGAATGAGTTCTCCCGACTCACTCTCGTACACAAAGGCGTACTATGTGTAAATGACAGACAAAACCGCCGCTTGTTGTTGCGGTGAGACACTATTCCAGTTGGACGTCGTCAAAGGGATGTGCTCTCGCACCAAGACTCCGAGGCTGTTGGCAAACGTTCCAACGCGCTCGCCTTTTTTGACACTCTCTTCTTCACCCCTATTCAAAGGAGGATAAAACAGGAGGCGAACAGGGTCGAAGAAAATGACCACTTTCTTTCCTCGTCTAGCCTTTTGCGAAGTTTGACCCGTGGTCAAACCTCGTCCGGACGGAGGCGTTCGAGGGTCATCGCCGCTAGTCGACATACTGCAAAATATAAAAGTTAATCTATAATTTTAGTTTACGACATACATAAATATAGTTTAAACAATACGTTCATTTTAGTAAAAAAATTACTCAGTCTTCATCATCATCAGTTATGAAGTCAGTTTGATCTATTTTGAGATCATCGTCAATGATATGTCCGAGAAAATGATCAACGTCGCCGTCATGATCATCGTCTATGAAGTCATCGATAAACTCATCTTCAGTAGCATCATCCACCAGAGTTTGTTCACAATTATCATGAAGATGAGACAACTGATCGAAGTCATTATGTTGTACGGTCAATGGAACGTCAGCCGATGATGAAACGTCACTGTCAGGAAAATCTCACACGAATCGGTGATTACAATCTTCGACGACATTTCATTCTCCTTTATAAGGATTTTGAAGATCGGGCAAGTAAAATACTTGTTTGGCTTGAGTAGCGAGTATAAATGGTTCGTGTGGGAACAATTCTTTTGTCACATAAGCACTCATCGTTCCACATACGTCATCCTTGCGAAAGCGTCTACGTGCATCGTGCTTGTCACAAAACCAACGACATTGGAATAGTACGACTTGGAAATCATGTCGATAGTTTAGGACGACAACATCATCCAACTTCCCATTGAAGGTGTAGTCTTCCACAGGTACGCTAACGCCTCTATTCTGAGTAGTACGCATCTCATCACGACGAGATGTAATAAATTTCATGCCGTTCACCACACAACTCGGATAAATGTGAATATTTTGAAAGGGTCAGACCGATAATGCGTACAACTCGTCAGACACATCGACTCCACCGGCTTTCTGGTCGTAAACCTTATTAGCAAACCAGACTCTGAATTCTTTCCTTCATCAACATCATGGCGACTTTTAGATTCCATGAGATTCCAATGCTTGCTATACATTATTGAACGGGAAGTTAGACAAATAAATTAATGAACTTAATTATATGAAAACGATTAAAAATAGTACTCACGTCATATACGGATCAATTTCGGTACAATTTGTCAAGATGTACCACTCTGCCATCTCTCTTGACTTGTTGTCCAATGGGGTTGGAGTCATCTTCCCATAAGGCACACACTTATCGGATTGGAAAATAGAGAACTTGTGAGCCTGAAAGACATCGGTCGAGGCGTCTCCTAAGTACCGTGCAACAAATGCCAAAGCTTCTTCCACAACATACGCTTTAGCTATAGATCCTTCTGGTCTCGATTTGTTTCGAACAAAATGCTTAAGTGTCCTAAGATATCTTTCAAATGGATACATCCATCTCATATGCACTGGACCACCTTCAAGAGCTTGTTCAGGTAGATGAATAATTGCTGTAATAGGTCTAGGATTAAGAAAAATTTATCATAAACACATTAATGGCGGAATATAAAAATTTCTTTTACCAGTAAAACAATTTTTACTAACCTAAACAAAGTGCATATACATGTTATAACTAAAACCATTATTTAAGGTACTTGAATACTAACAATTCTTGTATGTTCAAAATTGAAGCGTCTAGAGAAAAGTGGATCTTCTTCCTTGGCTCGATTCCTTCACTTCTAATCTTGAACTTGAGAAATCTAAGATTTCTATTACAATTGTCTATAGAGGTTTATAAGGATTTGTATATGGACACAATTAAACATTATGAACCAAGAACAATTCTTGGATCATAAGCTAATTCTCTAGATCAAGTATAGATCTAGGTGCAAAATAAAAGAAGTATTTTCTAGAGATAGAGAGGGAGAGAGGTCGGCCAAGAGAAAGAGAGAACAAGGCAAAAGTTTCAAACTTCACATCTCTATGTGAGGCTCTATTTATAGGAGAAGGAAAAATCTATAAAGGTCAATTATTCATTCATGAAAGAATAATATTTTCATGACACAATATTTGATTTTCTCTTCCCCTTTATCTCTTAGGTTGGCCGGCCATACTATTGCCTTAGTGAGGAAATTTATTTTCTCACTTAGCACATTTATTTCCTTCTCAAGGAAATTAATTTCCCTTTTTCTTTTGGTAATTATCCTTATAATTAAAGGGAAATAAAACTCTCCTCTTGATGCTTGTTTGGCCGAAATTCTACCTAAGGGGGAGCTTCTAGATGCATACTTATTTCTTTTAAGACAATTCTTAAAATACCCATTGTAGAATTATAATTGCACAAATAACGAAATTATTTTCATAATGCCTTAAACGACTTTTCGGCTTTAGGAAATAATTTATATTTTCATCATATGAAAACAATCAAAATCTTATTTTGACATTCACATCATTTTATGTCCATGTGGACAAAAATACCCTTTAGACATTTTCCGGGAAAAAGTCTAGTTCAACATTTGAACTTATTTTGACTTAGCTTCTAGTTTAACAATCCTACTCTAATGACCCGTAATAGTGACCTTATGGATCCAAATGAACAAAGATTGAGCTTCTATACTCGGACTCGAAAGTTCACAAACCTTTTCCGAGTATTAGCTTAATGTCAACTAACTCCACTAAATAGTTGACACTGAGAATCTCTCGGTTCAAATGAATTTATTTTCTACTCAAATTCAACTTAATTATATTGAGCGGATCCATTGAATGTTATCTATGTTTACCCTTCATGAATATCATCAACTATTTGGGATTTATAAAATTACCATTTTACCCTTCTAGTTGTTATTTCTTCAACTCTTTTAGTACTTGTGAATAAGTTAGAAACAATGTATTGACGAGGAGCTAACAAGTCACATTGTTTCATGCAAATAAAGTCGCTACTTAAATTTGGACACTGCGCAGTTCATTTATTCACAATTCAAGTAATAAAGCATGAGGTGATATATATTGCATCTAAGCAATCTTGTACATGAATTCCATGAGAACTTCATTTATTCACAATCTATGAGAACTTCACAAAGTTGGTTCATGACATCTTTATAACTTAATATCTCACCAATAGGCCTTGTCTAGATCACGCAATGGACCTATAATTTGACTTTTTCAAATGAGAGTATTAATGCTATGAAATGACATGTCTCATTTCAGGATTTAGGTAAGCATGATGCGATATAGTGACCTTGAGATAGAAGATGTTAAATGGTTTGTTCTTCTATTGGCTCTAAAGGTGCATTGGTCAATTTAGTATCTTCGAAAGACACACTGGAAGAACTATAGAGTTCCTAACTCTCTATGCCTCGTAACCAGACATCCTAGATTCTTCCAACAATCATACTCGGATCAATAGTCTGTTGATCTTTAGATTGCGAATATATCGTTTTAGTCAAACCATGAAGAATTTGTTCACGCAAATCTACATTTTTCTCTTTATACATTGTTAGGTTTGATCAAGGACTATAAGACTATTGAATATCATAAATCTTCAATCAAACTAAAAAAGGAATGAATAAACGTTTCGACTTTTATTAATTTAATCAGCAAATTACAAAGATTTATATATTACATCAATATGTAAATAAACAATCTTCTAATAAGGACTTTACAAAGATTTATATATTACATCAATATGTAAATAAACAATCTTCTAATAAGGACTTTACAAAGATTTATATATTACATCAATCCGTTCTTTTCATCTTTTCTCATTTGATAACTTTTCTTACTCACGCGCGTGGCATGTGTTGTAAGAGGTTCACCATGACTTGTCTCACATACATGTATGACTCACTCAAACCAAAACCATAAGGTCCCAGACTACATATGGTTTGGCAGTCGCGGCCAACGGTACCCAGCACTACATATGGCCCGACGACTCGTGAGACCAATCCTATCTCACGGGCCATGGTTAACTCCCCGATCCTAGGAGTTAACCGAACTGGTTCCCCGATCCTAGGAACCAGCCAAGCCATCCATGAACGACCCACAACACATCACCGTTTTTTTAAAACCCCATTCTCATTCCAAACTGTTTTCACTTCCTTTTTATAAAATATGCACATGTATGCAAATGCAATCAACTCAACAAACATATATCATGTAAATGCAAACATACAAACAACACACATCACACAACACACCAGTTTTGTGATACAGTTGAAAGGTTTCTACTTACCTGGATACGATTCTTTTGAATCCCGAATCCTTTTTACAAAAAGAGTCGTTTCCTTACTTCACGTAGTTTCGTGCACGTACCACCTTTACGCTCGTTGCTACCCTTGCAACGATCTGGACTTATCTAAAGAAGAGAAAGATTGAATGTCGAGGGTACTTAGTATCTCGTTCATCTAAAATACTAACGAACAAATTCTTACTAGAACAAAGTCCACTTCAAACGTATTCAAAACGTTCCCCTAGTTGCGCTACCCCTAACGTCTCGGTTAACGGCATACAAACACTCAAATCAGAACAAAACATAGGAAATAACATAAGAACGTCCTATATTATTCGACCATCTACTCTTATAACTGGGCAAGTCCCATAGTTTAGAATAGATTCCCGAGAGTCGAAACTAAAGAAAAGAACGTAAATATAACATTTCTCGTTGATATTCTCTTTTTTTTTTCTTCAAACTAAAAGAGCCGAACTTATAGTCGAACTCGATTTTAAATACATAAAATGATAAGAATATAAATAACTACGTGAATAATCAACGAGTTTAATAATACCAAATTTTTTCTAACAATTCATATTTAATAAAACTCGAAAATCGAAACACTTAATCATTAGCAATATAATAGTACTATAATTAATAATACATTAAACGACTCGTACAAATAATTAACAGTTCGTAATCACTTCGAATCAAGACTCGGGAATTTCTCGACTCGCTACACGCTGAACGAACATTGCACGAGCCTCCAAGCCAAAGCCGAAAGGCCTTTCTTTATCTGCCTGGTCCGACCTCGCCTCCTCGACACCCGCACGGCAGTTCCGCTACTCCTCGGACAGCGTATATCTCAAGATACAAAACTCCAATTCAACCCATTCCAATTCCTAAATAAAGTAGATATCTGTAGCTTTCTATTGACATATTACAAGTTAAATTTGAAGTAGAATTGCTATCTCCAAAACATCTCGAAATAATAAAATTCGCGGATTCGGTTATCAGATTTCAAAGGTTTTGAATCACAACTTCAAAAATTCATATCTCCTTCGTTACTAATCGAAATTTCACGTTCTTATACATTTTAGAAAGTCCAGATCATCTACTCTCCACCAAAAATACCATCAGAAAATAATCCCACTCGCAGGCGAGGCGTTGACCTCGATTAAGGTACAGGTCGGAGATATCTATTTTTTCCAAATTTTCAAACTCAATTCAAAACGAACCAAAACTTAATCCTTCTCAATTCTGACCTCAAACATATCATAAACCATGAATATAATCATCAAACATGAAATCCCCAAATTCGGATGAAGAACCCTAATCCGAAAATAAAAATTGAAGGTTTTGAAAATCAATACCTTCACGTCGTTGAAAACACGTAACAAAGTTCAATTCCACCCTTCTTCTTCGCTGAATCACCACGAAACTAGAGAAACAAAGAGGGAAAACAAAATCATGGACGAACCCTAGATTTTGTGAGAATCAGAGCTCAACCAATCGGAAGAAATGAAAGGAATCGGAGAGGTTCCCTACCTTGAATCTCCGACAACCTCCGTCTCCGGCCGATTTCCTTGATTTTCCGGCGAAGATATTCACTCTCTCTCTAAACCCTCTTCTCCTTCTTCTTCGTCTCTCTCTGTTCCTTATTTTGGGTGGCTTCAAATGAATTTTTCTTCATTTGGTCGTGCATAACAAGGGTGAGGGCTAAAAGACCTTTTCAGTTTTCAGTAATTACTCACTTAAGTCCTCCATTCCTCAGCTTTTACGAAATGACCCCAAATTCAATTTCTTTTGACATTTAAGTCCTTAATTTTGGTAACAATTAGATCCTTGTCACAAAATGATGTCCATAAATCTATGATAAAAATAGATAGTTAATTTGTGACTAACTCGAGAATTTTCTCGTTACACTTATTAATTTAAATATAGTTAAGGTCTCTCGAAATTTGTTATTATCCTTTAATAACTCCAAGATATTCCATTCCCTTAACGTAATTTAAATTGATTTGATTTCATTGGACTTCCGATCCACTAAAGATTTACTTGCAACAAAGGAACCTCGTTATATCCCTTAAATTTGTACAATCCAGTGATACAAAAGTTTATACTTTACAAAAACATTCAATAACTAATTTAGACTAGAAGTGCAAAGAACTAGTTTAAATTATGTACACAAATTTTCAAACTTATCAAAAAAGTGATTTTGAGTATGCTAAACATAAAATAAATTAAAAACTGTTTTTAATGTATTTATATAGCATATTTAACAAGTGGAAAATTAACAAAAAATTAATTTTAGAGGTCGTACCAAAAAATTAAAATTTTGTAAGATCTAGAGTCTTTGAAAAACCATTATTCTAGTAAATTTAGAAAACAGTTTCCTTATAATGATTTTAAATAAAATGTACATGCTTAACTTTGACCATAGCTCTGATACCATTTGTTGAAATAGGTCTAGGGTTAAAGAAAAATTTATCATTAATCACATTAATGGCGGAAAATAAAAATTTCTTTTAGAAGTAAAACAATTTTTACTAACCTAGATAAAGAGCATATACATGTTATAAATTAAAAGCATTATTAAACATACTTGAATAAGAACCTTTCTTGTAGCTTGATCTTGAAGCTTCTTGAGAAAGGTGGATCTTCTTCCTTGGCTCGCTCGTCACCTTCACACCTAAAACGTGAACTCGAGAAACCTAAGGTTTCTATTACAAGAGTCTATAGAGGTTTAGAACGATTTGTGTGTGGGCACAATTAAACAATATGAAACAAGAACAATTCTTGGATCATAAGCTAATTCTCTAGATCAAGTGTGAATCTATGTGCAAAATAAAAAGAGTATTTTCTAGAGAGAGAGAGAGAGGGTCGGCCAAGTGCAAGAGAGAATAAAGTAAAAGCTTAAACTTCACTTTATATGCGGCTTTATTTATAGGACAATGAAAAATCTATAAAGGTCAATTAATATATTCATGACACAATATTTGATTTTCCCTTCCCCTTTCTCTCCTTAGATGGCCGGCCATATACTAATAGCAAGGAGGAAATTTGTTTCTCACTTAGCTTATTTATTTTCTTTTTAAGGAAATTCATTTCCCTTTTCCTTTTAGGTAATTATCTTTATAATTAAAGGAAAATAAAATTATCTTCTATTATGCATGTTGGCCGAATTCTAGCTAGGGAAGGAGCATCTAGATGCTTCCTTATTTCTTTTAAGAAAATTCTTAAAATACCCATTGTAGAATTATAATTGCACAAATAATGAAATTAATTTCTTAATGCCTCAAACGACATTTCGGCTTTAGAAAATAATTTATATTTTCATCAGATGAAAATATTCAAAATCTTATTTTGACATTCACATCATTTTATGTCCATGTGGACAAAAATACCCCTTAGACATTTTACGAGAAAAAGTCTAGTTCAACACTTGAACTTATTTTGACTTAGTTTCTAGTTTAACAATCCTACTCTAAATACCTGTAATAGTGACCTTATTGATCCGAATGAATAAAGCTTGAGCTTCTATAGTCGGACTCAAAAGTTCATAAACCTTTTTTGAGTATTAGCTTAATGTCAACTAACTTCACTAAATAGTTGACACTGAGAATCTCTCGGTTCAAATGAATTTATTTTCTACTCAAATTCAACTTAATTATATTGAGCGGATCCATTGAATGTTATCTATGTTTACCCTACATGAATATCATCAACTAGTTGGAATTTATAAAATTACCATTTTACCCTTCTAGTTGTTATTTCCTCAACTCCTTTAGTACTTGTGAATAAGTTAGAAACAATGTATTGACGAGGAGCTAACAAGTCACATTGTTTCATGCAAATAAAGTCGCTACTTAAATTTGGACACTGCGCAGTTCATATATTCACAATCCAAGTAATAAAGTATGAGGTGATATATATTGCATCTCAGCAATCCTGTACATGAATTTCATATCTATGAGAACTTCACAAAGTTGGTTCATGACATCTTTATAACTTAATATCTCACCAATAGGCCTTGTCTAGATCACGCAATGGACCTAGAATTTGACTTTTTCAAATGAGAGTATTAATGCTATGAAATGACATGTCTCATTTCAGGATTTAGGTAAGCATGATGCGATTCATACATAGTGACCTTAAGATAGAAGATGTTAAATGGTTTGTTCTTCTATTGGCTCTAAAGGTGTATTGGTCAATTTAGTATCTTCGAAAGAAACACTGGAAGAATTATAGAGTTCCTAACTCTCTATGCCTCGTAACCAGATATCCTAGATTCTTCCAACAATCATACTGGGATCAATAGTCTGTTGATCTTTAAATTGCGAATATATCGTTTTAGTCAAACCATGAAGAGTTTGTTCACGCAAATCTACAATTTTCTCTAAAAAAGACTATTGAATATCATAAATCTTCAATCAAACTAAAAAAGGAATGAATGAACGTTTCGACTTTTATTAATTTAATCAGCAAATTACAAAGATTTATATATTACATCAATATGTAAATAAACAATCTTCTAATAAGGACTTTACAAAGATTTATATATTACAACAATATGTTAATAAACAATTTTCTTGTGGACAACTCTGCCAACACATATGTTTTTATTTTGTTTTATATCCCGCCTAATTTTACGCAAACCGCCGTTATGATATTTTTTCTTTTTTAATTATTTTTTGTTCGTGGTAGTAGGTCTTTATTAGTCGGTTGTAATTTTTTTTCGAATTTTATTTTTTCTAATTACGATTTTTATTTAGGGGTAATGTCGTCTTCTTTAGTGGTTTCGTTTATGGCTATAAACCAATATTTTCAAAAGTTTGGCTATTTAGCAATATTTAAGTTTGAATGGCTATATCAGTTATTATCCCCATTAAAAATTATTAACATGTTATTTAAAATATGTTGTCAAAAAATTGATCACACTAGCAACCTATAAACAAATTTATAATTCCAGACCAACTCGTTTAGAAATGACTTACACGTGACATTGTAAACAACTTAGTGCATGGCTAGCTCACTCCTGAATGCTTCATCATTTTTCCTCGTTGGAATAGAGATTCTGTCTCGCCGGAATGAAAGAAGCCCAAGCTCACCAGAATGGGTGAATCTGACTCGTGGAAAATGCTTTAGGAAGTTGATGGCCGTATTGGCTGCTAGCCTGCCGATTGAGTCTACAGGACATGAGAAGTGGGCATGCGAGCCTACGGGTTCCTGAGAGTTGTTGGAGGTGTGGGACCGGTGCAGCAAGGTAGGTTGGGATCAGGGACACGTGGCAGAGGCACTGGATCATGCAGAAAAGCAACAAGGCGCGCGTGAGAGCAAAGGTTCATTTGGGACCCACTTGTCAACCAGAATGTTGTATGTCCGGCAGATTGCATTATAATGAGCCTAGCTCAATTCTCTTCCGTTTTGAGCTGATTCCCTACGAATAAAATTCACTCAAACACCACAAGTTGAGTCAATTAAATAATTCACAGAATTTTGAGGGAGATTGAGAGGGTGGACTCTTTTAAATCGAACAACGAAGATGGGAAACACTCAAGAACGATTCGAGAAATCAAGAAAGCTTTTCTTGACTTCTCTCTCTCTCTCTCAAACCTCTAGGCCATGAACAACACAAGGTGAAAATCTAATTTTGTCCCGTTAGTCAAACTTAAGCCCGAAATTCTTTTTAACTAAGTTTAAAATAATTATTCAGCCCTAAATTCATTAGATTTTGCCGAGCAAAGAAATTTATTTTTCCAAAATTATATTTGATTTATTTCTAAAATAATATTTAACTAATTTAGAACGTCTTATTGATTTAAATACAAATCATTAATAATTTTCATACTTCTCAAACAAGTAAAAAATGATAAAATATTCATCTTTTATTTAATTGAATCATCAAATTATATTATTGTAAATATAACAATATAATATAATTCATTAAATAAATGTAATAATAAATAACTAATTATTCATTTAATTATAAATATTTTCTTACTGTAAATCACGATTTACATTCAATGATAAAATCAATCGTTCTAGTTCAATAAATCTCGCCTGAGAGTTTATCATTGAGATCTTATGGACCCACATGAAAGAAACTTAAGAATAAAGATCTGACTCAAAAATTCACAAACGTTTTCCGTCTTTTCATTTTTAATAATACATGATTTCACTAAAGGACTAATGTTAAAACTCTCTAAGTTCATATCCGTTAATTTTCCGTTTGATGTGACAAAATAATTCTTCACACGATCCACGAAGTATTTTACGATATTACTGTTCGTGTGTATCATTAACTCTGATGAATGTAAAATTACTGTATTAACCATCAATTATTATTTCACTAACTTTTTTGTTATTTGTGAATGCGAGAAACATAAAGTGAGATTGT